>CAKJTW010000042.1:20182500-20782500 GCA_917880005.1 Nanger dama | reverse complement strand
CTGACTCAATGGACCTGAGTCTGAGTGAACTCCAGGAGTTGGTGATGGACAGGGAGGCCTGGCGTGCTGCGATTCATTGGGTCACAAAGAGTCAGACACAACTGAGTGACTGAACTGAACTGAACGATTTGGAATGACTCCCTACAATCCATGATTGTAAGGAATAATCCAGATTTAGACACAAATTGTTAAAGAAGCAGTGATAGAAAAAAGGACTACACCAAAGCCTTTGACTGTGTGGATCACAACAAACTGTGGAAAATTCTTAAAGAGATGAGAATACCAGACCACCTGACCTGCCTCCTGTGAAATCTGTATGCAGATCAAGAAGCAACAGTTAGAACTGGATATGGAACAACAGACTGGTTCCAAATAGGAAAAGGAGTACGTCAAGCCTGTATATGGTCACCCTGCTTATTTAACTTACATGCAGAGTACATCATGTGAAATGCTGGGCTGAATGAAGTACAAGCTGGAATCAAGATTTCTGGGAGAAATATCAATAATCTCACATATGCAGATGACACCACCCTTATGGCAGAAAGCAAAGGAGAACTTGATGAAAGTGAAGGAGAACTTCATGAAGGTGAAAGAGGAGAGTGAAAAAGTTGGCTTAAAACTCAACATTCAGAAAACAAAGATCAGGGCATCTGATCCCATCACTTCAATGCAAATAGATGGGGAAACAATGGAAACAGTGAGAGACTTTTTGGGCTCCAAAATCACTGCAGATGGTAACTACAGCCATGAAATTAGAAAATGCTTGCTCCTTGGAAGAAAAGCTGTGACCAATCTAGACAGCATATTAAAAAGCAGAGACATTACTTTTCCAACTAAGGTCTGTCTAGTCAAAGCTATGGTTTTTCCAGTAGTCACATATGGATATGAGAACTGGACTATAATGAAAGCTGAGCACCGAAGAATGATGCTTTTGAACTGTGGTGTTGGAGAAGATTCTTGAGAGTCCCTTGGACTGCAAGGAGATCCAAACAGTCCATCCTAAAGGAAATCAGTCCTGAATATTCATTGAAAGGACTGATGCTGAAGCTAAAACTCCAATACTTTGGTCACCTGATGGAAAAAACTGACTCATTGAAAAAGACCCTGATGTTGGGAAAGATTGAAGGCAAGAGGAGAAGAGGACCACAGAGGATAAGATGGTTGGATGGTATCACTGACACGATGGACATGAGTTTGAGTAGGCTCCAGGAGTTGGTGATGGACAGGGAAGCCTGGCATGCTGCAGTCCATGAGGTCACCGAGTCAGACACAGCTGAGCTACTGAACTGAACTGGATCAAGGGAAAGGCAATCCAGGAAATGCCCACCTGTCAATGAATAATCATGTGAATTTACAGTGTGGCACCACAGAATATTATCTTACCATTAAAACTAATTTGGAAAACTACATAGCACTTCAGAAAAATCTTTGCAGTTGGCAGTGGGGAGGTGTATATTATATCACCAAGACATAAAGTAGAATTATGGGAAATGAAAATAGTTATCAGCATCACCCTTGACATTTGGGGTGAAAACTTTTCTTGGCTGGAGCAATATGATGGAAAGTTCAAGGTTGGCAGCCTAGAACACTGTGTGTGAACCCCCTCTGGACCTCGGCCATGTGCAAGAACCAGTCATTAAGGGAGTTTCCTTGGGCTTCACGGTTGTCCAGTCTTGTGGACTCGGAATGTCATTCACACTGGGACCTAGGACTGAGGCTTAGGTGCATACCATATGTCACCTGGAGTATACATCCTGCGGAAATTAAGCAGGGTTTGATGGGAAGAACTGATTAGGATCCAAGTCGGGTAATGGCAGCTGGGGTTTTTGTAGCCCAGAGCACCTAGCAACCTTCCCAGAACTATATCTTCAGGCAGCATTTCTCCACTGAGTTCAGTCTTCCGTACCTAACTGCCTCCTAGTGATTTGTACCTGGATGCACCTCAGCCTTCCTGCTTACCTCCACACCAGCATTTTGCTCATTATCTGTTTCAATGCACAGCACATCATTCTTCACCTTTCCCTCTACCTCCAGACCCTTAGGTGCACCAGCCTCATTCTATCTCATCCCCTCCTCTGTGTTACTTGCTCCTACCTACATTCAGAATCTCAGTTTATCAGCCAGATTTTTGACCAGCTTCTCAGTTGGTATCTCTTCCCTCACTCTTTTCATTGTGCATAGACCCCTTTAGGGTTTCACATTTTCTTTAGAAGAAGGGCCAAATTCCTTAGCGTGAAATACAAGACTAGAAGATTCCTTTCCACAAGCCATCTCAGCCAAGACACATTTTCCTGATCCTCCTCTGCCACTTACAGACCTGACCACCTTTCCCCTTGGAATTCTTGTCCCTGATAATGACAAGTATCATGTCCCCTCAGCCACATTTATACTTGATCACAGTTGTGAAAATATGTTACATCTTAGTCACCGAGGTCACCTCAGCACCTTGCACAGTGCCGACAAGTGATTGGGTCTGCAGACCCAACAAATGATCACATGAATAGATAAGTGAAGATAAGAATAAAAGTGAATGCCATTGTCATAAGTATTTTTAGAAGAAAAATCATGTTTCACCTCTGTCCCTTCTTTGAAATAATGTGGAGTAGGAGGGGAGAGATTTCTCGGCCAGTTGATTTTACTGTCACTTTCTTCCAGAAGAAGCTGTGAATAAGGTGAAAATTCAGGCCATGTCAGAAGTACAGAAAGCTGTTGCTGAGGCAGAGCAAAAGCCTTTGAAGTGATTGCAACCGAGAGAGCTCGAATGGAGCAGACAATAGCGGACGTCAAACGGCAGGCTGCAGAGGACGCCTTTCTCGTCATAAACGAGCAGGAAGAGTCAACGGAGGTCAGAGCACTGAGGGCTGGGGCTGGGGGACCAAGCCCACTGCTTTCCTCTCAGGTGCGGGGCAGTACGAGCCAACAGTCCTCTCTTGAACTAGATAATTATAATTTTATTCAGTTCCCAAGAGGTTTGTTTCTCGATTATTATATTCTTACATATCGGCTCATTATATTGGTTTAAGTTATGAGAAGTCTCCCTGAAGCTTGTGGAACTGCATGGCAACAGTGCCCACCCCTGCCTGAGTGGGCTTCCTGGGCGCCATGTACAGAGCTCAGTGTGTTTGTGGTCTTTGTGATGTAGGTGTTGTTGGAAGGGATGTAGGTGTTGTTGGAATCCAGCTTTACCAATGAGGAAACTGTGATTTCAGGAATTTAACTGACCTAATCCCACATCACTGAAGCCGGAGAAAGGCAGTGCAGGGTCCTGCAGTATCCAGTCTGTTTACAAAGAGGCTAGTTATTTCCTGGATGGAGGGGATAGACCCGGCAGGCCTGCCCGCCTGCCCTGGGACATGGTGGTGCTTTGTACCACTATGGGGAAAAAAATGATTAAAAGGCACATGACAGAAACATCCTAACAGCCCTTTCAAATGTAATTAAATTTTTCTGTAACTTTGACTTCAGTTACTTTTCAGGTTTAAGACAAACTTTTAAGTCCTGAAACAAGTCTGTTTCTGTAAGTAGGTAAATCCCATGTACTCTCTGGGATATTCCTAAGGTTATAAAGAACTGACCTTTTTGTTGTTGTTTTTTAAACGAGAGAAATTTTATTTTCTCATCCTCCTTAAATCTTGCTCAAAGAACGGTGTTAAGCATGATGATGTGAAGGTGAATATGCCTAACTATCGTGTGGCCATTAAGAAAGGACGGGGGCAAGTCCTGCTCTGGCCTTTCCAGCTGACCTGGAAGAAAATAGTTCCTCTGGCTCTCCCCTTTTCCTTCTCCTCTCCTATTTGTTTCTGTTGTGTATTGGATTGATATAGCTACCCATATCAATGTCTATATTCAAGGCACAAAGTGACTTGCAGGTGAGGCACACACTGGCAACCCATCCTTGCAAACTTTCCTTCCAAAACAAGGCAGGAAAGCAGGGCGTATGCTCTGAGTTTGTGTTGCACCAAGAGAGCTGGTTTCCTCCAGTTCACTCAAAAAGTTGTGCTTGATATCTAGCGGTACCCCTGGAGTTTTTCGTTCATCCTGTGAGAGGTAGTTCGGTAGAGCAGAAGGATATCCCAGGAGCCCTGAGCACTCGTCCCAGTTCCCCTCACACTGGGAGCATCCCCTTTGGGGGTCAGCTCCTTCTCTGTATAGGGGGTGAGTAGCAGCCCCTATCCTGCTGGTCTCATACTTTTAAGAAAGATAGACTTAGATCACAGCTGTGGAAGTGTTTTTAAACTGCGGTGCACTGTTCAGACGGAAAGGATTTTCTTATGTTGTTAACAGCGTAGGTGTGGCAGCTCCTACTCTTGCAGAGCAGCTGCCTCTTCAGAGGCCAGACCCGAGCATCTCCCTTGGAATGACCCCTCAGGTAGACATACCCTTCTGTCCCCAGCCTAGATTTCCTGGCAAACGTGATGGACTAGCAGTTGAGTATAAGATAGGAATCATTTCTCCTTTGAGCCAGGTTTGAAGTAAGGTCAGGAAACTTCAGGATGGGCTTTGGGTCATTCTGATACAGGTGTTCCCCAGGCCACACCTGGAGTAGTAACTGACATAAACTGATGGCCCCTGCTTGTCAGAGGATATTCTGGAATACCATCTCTGACTTCCCTGGCCAGTAACTCAGAAGATTTATAACTTTCCCGCATAAATTACAAGGCCTGTTTGGCCATGTGCTTTGCTCCATCTTTGAGGAATGCTGATTTGAAGGGTGGTGACCACAGTAAACCTTTCATCATGTTTCTTGGCAAAGCCTTTAGGTAAAGTCAGGGCAAAGCCACAGAGACAGGGAATGCAAATTGTCCTTTTCACCCTAGCTTCTCAATGGTGGTCAAGGTGAAAGCACCGTTGATTTAATCCTCTGGCCCAGTTTGAGATGTTCTTGCAGAAAAGGCTTATGTTTCCTCAGCAGCTCCATGAAACACATTCCCCACAAGCAATACTGTTTGACCAAAACATTGTCTGGAGTCAACCTATCAGAGTGTGAAATTTTCTGGAATACAGCTTGCTTGAGGATCTGTGAAGATCCTAAGAATGACTTCTGCCCCTGACTCTGGTTCTCCAGTGTTGGTGTTAGCAAGGTTGGGAAAGTCACTGGAGTGTATTTCCTGAGAAGCCTCTAGTGTTGGAAGGGATCTTCAGTCCTTTCTGTTGCTCTTTGAAACTAAGTATCCCCTTGAGAATAGTAGAGACAGGCAGCCCAGGTTCCAGGTTTTGCATAGCCATGTGATCATTTTATAAGCTCAGACAAGTCCTGCCTACTGGCCCTCAGTGTCCCATCTGTCTATACAGTGCATGAGGTGGGGGACCTCAAGGTCCTTTTGCTCTTATCAGTCGTTTGTTGTTGTTGTTTATTAGTTGTTTTTACACTTGAGGAAGAGACAGCATCTTTCTTGCTTGATCCTCACGCCAGGCCTCATAATTGGCTTCTGCCATTCTGCAGAGCCTGCAGGGGAGGCGCAGCTGGCTGATCAAATCCATAAGTGGGTTGTGGAGACCTTAGGTGTAAAACACTCGTGTGTCAGGGAGGAGAATACCAAGGGGCAGGTGTGGGAGCAAAAATAGGAAGAAAACTCCCTGACATAGACCTTGGGGCCTTAGGTTCTGAGGTACTGCAGGGGCTCTTGTAAATAGACCGGAAGTAGTCCCGTGATGCCCAGCCCACCTCTTCCGGGATGTGTCACTGAACAGAGAACGGGCACAAAGCTCACTCTTGGCCACCCAGCCTAGTATCCTCGCACGTGACTTTTATTTTAAAGATTTCAGGTGTTGTCAGTGAACACAGTCAAGATCATTTCTGCATTGCAAAGAGTAGAAAAGAAAACTGTCTAAGCACATTTGTGGTCTTGGAATAGATAGCTATGATATGGGAGCCTGGTTTGGTTTGCTTTGGTCACTGAGGATTAAAATATGAGTCAAAACGAGTTGTTGCCTTCAGCAGAACTTGCTCCCCGCCCTACAATGATGTATGCATATGTCTTCACATTCCCTCATGTCGCTGATCCCACAGCCCAGGGTAGGTAGTTTTCCTGAAACACAGAAGAAATAAACAGAAAGCAGCAGCAGGGCAGGCAGCACAGGCACAGGTACGTGCAGCTCCAGAGCCCACACTCTCCCCACACGCCCCGCCGCCTCTTCTGCAGAGGAGCTGGCACGTGATGGCAAGTGTGCCCCCCAGGATCCCAGCAGCTGACCGATGCCTGTGTCTTGCAGAACTGCTGGAACTGTGGCCGCAAAGCCAGTGAAACCTGCAGTGGCTGCAACATCGCACGATACTGCGGCTCTTTCTGCCAGCATAAGGATTGGGAGCGGCATCACCGCCTCTGTGGCCAGAGCCTGCATGGCCAGAGTCCCCACAGCCAGAGCCGGCCCCTGCTTCCTGGAGGAAGGGGCTCCTCAGCCCGGTCCGCCGACTGCAGCGTCCCCAGTCCAGCCCTGGACAAGACCTCAGCAACCACCTCGCGCTCCTCCACACCGGCCTCTGTGACAGCCATCGACACCAACGGACTCTGAGCCCCAGACTCACTTCCCCTGGCAACCTCACAGCATGACAGAACTCCGCACGGAAGGCTGGCATTGTGAAGCAGTGCCAGTCGCTGTTGAGTCATCATCCAGAAGAGAAGTGGAGGCAGGAAGACTTCAGCCCCAGCCTGTCCACACACTTGTCCATTTCCCACCTGTGTGCGCATGGCCGCTGGCTGGAGCTGCCTCCTCCATAGCTTCCAAGCTTGCTCTCCCAGCTAAAGCTGGCATGGCCAGCCACTTTTCCATGTAGACCACCAGCTCCTCCCTGCCTTGCGAGAGAGCCAACTGTCAGGTGTGCCCAGTCAGGCTGGAGGCAGCTCGCGCCTTCACCGTCTCCTGCTCCTATGTCCTCCTGCGACAGAGGCCTGGAGACTGATAGCAAGCCGGGAAGGAGGGCGCTCTCTCACTGGGAGTGGCTCCTCTGGCCTCTGAACAGTTCCCTGAGCCCATTTCCACCCTCAGCAGGTGCCACTGATTAGTCCCTGGGGACTTGGGCAGGCAGAAAGCAGCACTCAGGACACCCTCATCGGCCCTGCCATTCAGACGTAAGATTTTCAGAAACCATAGGAAGAAGTCACCGTTTCAGTAAAAGCACCCATAATAAAAAATAATACTTCCACCAAGCATCACAGATCATGTTGGACAAGATTTTCCAGCCTGGCTGGCTATTTTAGTTTGGGATCCATTTTTTTTCTCTCTCTCTTTTTTGATTTTGCTTATGCAGAAAACAGTTTTCAGCGCATGGATTGGTCTGAGGGAGAATGAGACTCAATTATGGATTGTCTGTTCTCTCTGAGCATGTTGGCCAAACTAGTGTCATCACGTTATCGAATGGATCTTCTGTTGGAGATGCCGAAACTTTGTCACCACTTGGCTCTTTGCACAGTCGTCTTGTTCTGTGTCCTTTTATCTCAGACCATGCGTGTCCAGATCACTGGGTGGATCTTCTTCCCATGATCTCTGTTTGGCACCTCTGAAGCCATAGTTGACCCATAGGATGTGATGTGATGTGGTGTGGCTTGCCTCACCCGTCAAGGCCTGGTCACTTCTGAGCGACCCTTTTGGACCTGAAAGAATTCTTCAGACTTTGTCATTATATGTCCTATGTCAGTTTATTATTGGGCATACAATCCTGTTTCCCTTCTTTAATTTTGTTGATACCTACCCTCTTAGAGCTAAGAAAAGTTCCCTGAAATGTGACATTTGTGAGAGCCTGACCAATTTTTCTTCCTGTCTTCAGGGAGTTTTTCCAGCTGCTTACCTGATTCTCCAAACACGACATCACCTATACTCCCTTTAAAATGTTAGGAATTGCCACACACGTTCTTCCTTGCCATTCAAGTTTTGTTGGGAGCACAAGGACCCTGGCCCTCCCCCTCTCCAACTTCAAGCCTCTAGCACTCCCTTGCACCAAGGAATGAGTTGGTTGGCCCTGCTCCTGCCGACCCTTGAAAGCCCAGCTTTTGACAGCCATTTTCTGCACATTGACCAGAGTGAGTTGAAAGCTCCCAGTAAGGTATCAGCATAGGTAGCGTTATCCTTACATGTAGGTATATCTTACTTTAAAAACTAAGTCCCAGGACCTCCCTAGTGGTCCAGTGGCTCTGTTTCTGTGCTCCCAAAGCAGAGAGCCAGGGTTCTGTCCCTGGTCAGGGAACTGGATCCCACAAGCTACAGCTAAGACCCGGAGCAGCCAAGTAAATAAGTAAAAATGCTAAGTCCCTAATTTACCTTACTCAAAGATCTTCTGTCTTAAACTCAGTATGAGGCACCGTTAAAATACCCAGAGTTCTGCCGTGTGAAGTAAGGTATACCCAGAGAAAGAATAACAGAATAGTTGCTTTATTGTTCAGCTTTCCTTTAGTTGCAGCAGTTGAGATATCCTGCCTAACAGAGATGAAACCAGAACCCCAGACAGGAGTTGCCTGCATTTCCCTGAGAAGAGATGTCCCATGAGAGGCAGTCACTGAGCCTATAAATCTGGTGGCAGCAAGAGGGTGTCTCATGATGTCCACTGGGTCTGACCTCAGCTCCCTTTTCGTCGGCAAGTTGGATGAACACCTAGGTGTGTCCTGTAAGTCTTCAGTGGCCGAGCCAGAGTAGCTCAGGTTTTTCGGGTTGGAATAAAAAGCCAAAGCCAACCGAATACTGTTCGTCAGACTCGATGTCAGTCTCTACAGCTAAGGTTTAGGTTTAGTGTGCAGGTAAGTCCTAGCTGACTTTTGTGGACTGTGAATCCAATGACAGCTTAATTTTCAGAATTTCTGTAATGCTGTTCTAAACTGCTTTGCTCACGTGCCACCCAGAGGCCAAGCTAAAGATTTCAGCAGTGCTCCACACTGCGATTCAAATCTCAGGCCTGTGCAGTTTTCATTTTGGTCAGTTTCACATGTCGATTGCTAGGGCATCTGTGCAGAACTCCCTATTTACATGTAAAGAATCCCTTTCTCCAGCTCCCTCTCTTCTGAAAGTCTCAGCTCTCTGTTTGGAGTTGGGAGGAGAAGGGACAGTCTTGGAATGGGGTGAGGGGACTGGCGGGGCAGGGCTGAGTCCAGGTTCCCCACTTGGTTTCCTGTGTCTGCTGATAGCCACATTGATGGTGCAAATTCAGGCTCCCCCCTTTCATCTAGTTAGATTTAAAGCATCTTAATGTAATCAGACTGCTTAGAGGACCAACCTTTATAGTGTAAGGGGACAAAGAAAAGACATGGTAGTGGTACTGAGGTATTGTCAGAGCACTCCAGTGTTATCCTAGGGATCAAAAGCAGGTGCGACAAGCAGGGGCACATCACTCCTCTGCCCAGTGAGGGGTGGTTGCAGGAGCCAGAGGAGACCGGGAGGAGCCAGCATGGGAGCGGTTTTAAATGTTCTGAGGGGAGCTTTAGGGCCGGATCCTCAGAGCCTCAGTCATCCTCTGGGGCCCCACTGCCTGCTCCACCCAGTGGTGAAAACAGACTCAGACTCGATCCACCTGCTCAGAAATGAGCAGCCCTCCTCCTGAGTGTGAGAGATTCACCTGGGGCTCTCAGGATGGGGCTCAGTCATGCCACCCTGAGGTCACAGAGCAAGTGCACCTTCTCTTGGGCAGTGCTGAGCCCTGTGTGTGTCTCTGGATTTTAGTCTGGAAACGAGACCTGTCACTCTGGCGAGGGTCCACGCCTGGCACCAGCTGCTGCAGGCCCTCTGCCATGTAGATGACTTTTGCACATCTGGGCCAGTGGCTCCACCTGGAGCTCCTCACTTCTTGGTGTCAACGTGAGCATCTTCAGCTTCTAGACAGAAAATCTCCACATCATACAGCCTTGTCCCAGAGTCAGATGGAGCCCCAGTGCTGTCACCTGCTTGCAAAGGGCAGACCTTGTGGGCCGTTCCAGAAGAGATCTCAGCAAGTGGGCTTGAAGTTTCAACAACACAATTAAAATTGTGTGGTCATGAGTTCTTCAGGATGAAAGCATGAATAATGACCACATGGCTGTCCTGGAAACTGTAGATGAGATTATGGATTGAGTAAATCATTTAGAACTCATCTTCGAGGCTTTCTTCAGAACTGGTTTCAGACTCCCAGGACAATAGACCAAGCCAGCTTTCTTAGACTGTTTTTTTCCTTAAGCAATTTACAGAGAACTGGGTGGTATCAGTAAGAAAAACCAAATGTAAGAAAAACCAGAGAGAAATGGACTGTTCCAGCATGGGCCAACCAGCAGTTGTTGGGACTCCGTCTTGGGGTGGGGGTGGGGGTGGGGTACTGGGCAAGCTGTTGAATAGGGCCCTTTCCAACTGAGTGTCTGTAGTTCTTGTGAAACCAAAATGCTGACTACCTGCCTCTTTGCCCACATGCAGTGACATGCTCAATTCCAAAGATGATGGTGCAGGCAACCTTTTCCATCATGAGCCAGGAGAAGGTTGAGGCCTGAGGGCGGCCTTTGCCTCCCCCTTTGCCTCCATAGCCCCAGAGATGGCGCTTCCCCTGCTACCCCATCTGGTCAGACCCACAACTGCCCAGTGTACACTCATTGATGCTTATACCAAATAGGGCATGTGCGGCTGGCGGCTGGCAGGGACAGCCCCAGGCCTGCGTTGGAGTTGGCAGAGAGAAACGGCAATAAGCATTAGGCGGATGGCTGAAAGTGCTGTTTGGCTCAGAGGCCTTCAGTCCACTTTCACAGCTTTCCAAGTTCCTGATGAGGCTACAAAAGCTCCATCCACAGAGAAAGCCAATAATGTAAATAAATCCAAAACTGAGCTTCCAAGCGTGGTTTTTTTAAGGGGGATGATGAATGTGAAACCACCCACAGGATGCGGTAGAGTTGATTTTTTTCTGTGCTTTGTCATTTTACTCTGATAGGAACTTTTGTTACTTAACTCTGTGCATAACTTATTTAATGTACTGTATAAATGAACCAAAACTGTTAAATATGTATTTAGTTTGTTCTACTTCAAGTAGTCAATAAAAAGGCTATATTCCTTTTCTGACTCTAGCTGGAATGGGACCAGGAGGGAAGGTGGTGAGTAGACTTGTGTAAGACATCCTGCCAGCAGGCTTCTACATCACCTCTGCCTTGTTCATCCATCCGCTAGGAGGTGGTTCGGGCTGCTGGAATCTGGGAAGCAAGTGCCAGCAACAGCCTACAGATGTTCCCGGCTCTGTGTTAGCTCTTCACCATTAAGTGATCCTTTAATGAGGAAAATAACCACAGAAAGTTTGAAGAATAGGGTAGTGGCCCTATAGGTCCTTTTTCTTTTCCAATAACTTATTTCCTTAAACATTTTTTAACATACGTGGATTTGGGAATATTCATTCATTTCCTTTTACACTGATGTTAAATCATAAGTTCACTGTTGCCCTCATGTCTGTTTGCTTACTAGTTGTATGACCTAACCAGGGCCGTGTTTTTGCTTGTCTCATTTGGCCACACCACGTGGCTCGCAGAGGATCCGAGTTCTCCCCGGGAGTGAACCTCGGTGTTCATCAGTGAGCATGGAGTCCTAACCCGGAGACTGCCAGAGAGTTCCCTCAAGGTCATGATTTTCCTTAGCTCCTCACCTCCAGTTGGGCAGCTGGATTGTTTCAGGTTTTCCCTCATGTACTAAAGTGAACATCTTCCTAAGCATGATTTCCTTCTTTGGGGTAATTTTCCAGTGGGATTTCTGGAACTGGACATTTCTTGGGTCCTTGACTCCAGACTGCCTCCCCTGAAAGCCCACCAGCTGGCTGTGCCTCCAGCAGGACCCACGTAGCACTTGGCGTGGCTCTGAGGTGGCCTGGCCAGCTGAGCTGTGACGGACGCTGTAGGCCCACCTGTACGTGTGAGGTCTTGGGCTGTCCAGTTTCCTGGCCAGAGACCATTTCCCACGGGCCCGACTGGCCCTAGCCTCACTCCTGTCACCCAGATATCCATTTCTGGAAAGTAAGTAGCCCTAGAACTACTGAGCAGCCTTGCCCTAGAGGCTTGTCACCATCAGCTTCACAGGCCCCCGAGCAAAGGGAGAAGTTGGTTACTAGATCTCAGGGTTGGGAAAAGGATCGCCTTGGCCCTAGAAGGCAAGATGGGGGCTTAACTGTATGATCCTTCATGCAGGTGGTGGCAACTGCCAATCTTTCTCAGCAGCTTGCCCAGCACTGCCCTCCACCACCCAGGGAATCTCAAGCCTGTGACTGGAAGTTAAAACTGCACTATAATTCAGTACAGCAGAGGAAAACTCGAGGGCAAAAGAAATTCCAAGAAGCTAAAAGTTTAAGGGACTGTGGCACTCGGCTTCGAGTCTGTACAAAATGAAACAAAATGACCAGGACCTCTCTGAAGCCAGGGCAGTGGCTTTGGCTTCAGTGAGAAGGCAAGCAGAGGAAACTGACCAGAGCCTCTAATGTCTGCTCTCTACTGGGGCTAAGGTCAGATTCTCCTTACTCCAGAGGTCAAAGAATACCTGGACTGAGGAATTAAGGTGATTTCAGGTTTGTATTTCCTGGAATCTGGCAGAAGCAAAAATGCAAATCCTCTAGAGGAAAATATTAAAACAGCAATCATATTACATATCAACCAGGTATAAGTTGTCCATGAACTAAAATTCGTATCCAAGCAAATGAGCCGTTACGAGCAAAAGCAGCACAAACAATAAACTGATTTAGCGCTCACCCAAGGTGTAGCTAGTGGTAAAGAAACCACCTGCCAATGTAGGAGATGGAGACGTGGGTTCAATCCCTGGATCAGGAAGATCCCCTGGAGGAGGGCATGGCAACCCACTCCAGTATTCTTGCCTGGAGAATCCCATGGACAGAGGAGCCTGGTGGGCTGCCAAGAGTTGGACATGAGTAAAGTGACTTAGCACACACGCACACAACTTGGTTTGACCCAGAGGTGCTCAGGAGAGGACAGCCACCCTCCAGACACTGTCCAGGGGCGATGCTCCAGGGCATCTGTGCTGAGGCCATTCATCAAGCTTGTGAGGCCACCTCTTCAGATATAGGGTATCGAAGGTCACTGTGCCACTGCTCTTTATTCTGCTGCATCTAAACAGAATAAATTGAGTAGCAAAAGAATTGTTGAGATTGTCACAAATCTGAAGGAACCTGAAAAGGCTGCTGCTTTTATGAATCATGTAAAGCGTTACATTAAGGTAAAAAGCCTAAGTAACGCTACAGCAAAAGAGGTTTTCTGCCCTCTCAACCAGTTGGATCAACTTGCTTGCAGTAGAGACTGGCTTGAACAGTCCTCCCTGGAGCCATTGTTACAGCTGTAATGAGTCTCCACTGCAGAGAAGGACCTTGTACAGTTTGCACTGCAGCCCTTTAGATTAAGCTACTCCTATTGAAGTAAAACCTGTCCTAGGGACTTCCCTAGCAGTCCAGTGCCTAGGAATCTACCTGCCAACGCAAGGGACATGGGTTCCATCCCTGGTTCGGGAAGATTCCTCACACTTTGGTGCAACTAGGCATGTGGAGCACAACTACTGAGCTGCAACCCCTGAAGCCCGCACACCACCCTCTGCAGCAAGAGAAGCCTACACACCACCCTCTGCAGCAAGAGAAGCCCCCGCAGTGAGAAGCCCGCACACCACCCTCTGCAACAAGAGAAGCCCCCCAGTGAGAAGCCTGCACACCACAAGAGTAGCCCCTGCTCGCTGCAACGAGAGAAAGCCCACGCACAGCAATGAAGACCCAACATAGCCTAAATTAAAAAAAAAAAAAAAGAAAGAAAGGTCCTGAAGAGCTAAGTAAAGGCCAAGTATTGAAACTGGAAGTTAAGACTGATCCATCAATCATGGGTGAAATGATCGGAGAGAAATATATATATATCTGCAAAAATCAACATTCAGAAGTTGAGCAAAGCACTGCAGATTTTCAAAGTGTCTATTTTTTTGTCAGTGGAAATTCTTTTTTTTTTTTTTTTAATTCTTAATCTTGGAGAAACAATAAAGTGCTTCCTGAACAGAAAAAAATTTTTTATTTAGACCCCTGGGGCTTCAGATATTATCAGATACAGAATATAAAATAACTATGGAACCTCAAGATACTGCTACTGCTAAGTCACTTCATTCGTGTCCGACTTTGTGTGACCCCATAGATGGCAACCCACCAGGCTCCCCCGTCCCTGGGATTCTCCAGGCAAGAACACTGGAGTGGGTTGCCATTTCCTTCTCCAATGCATGAAAGTGAAAAGTGAAAGTGAAGTTGCTCAGTCGTGTCTGACCCTCAGCGACCCCATAGACTGCAGCCTGCCAGGCCCCTCTGCTCATGGGATTTTCCAGGCAAGAGTACTGGAGTGGGATGCCATTGCCTTCTCCGAACCTCAAGATAGTGCTGGAAAAAAAATAGCAGAAGGTAAGAGACTGACTAGGTAGATTTGAAGATAGGGGAATACAATCATTGAAATAAATACTCTGCACTATTGAACAGCAGATTAAATGAATCAAAATGAGTGATGTACAGGTCCTTGACAGAGAGAGACAAGGAGATGGAAAAAACAGTTGTTCCCATTTTGGAAGGTAGGTTTCAAGGAAAGAGCCATACCAAATTTTACCAAGAATGCAGTCAAGAACCCTACTGACTCAGTATAAAGGGAAATAACTGGCCTGAGACGATCTAGTCTCAGAATGAGCAGACATGCATTGATCTAAACCATCCTGCCCCTCTGTGCTTGTTCCTGATGCTGGAATTTCGTGGTAGTGAGATGGGTGTATCCCCTCCTCC
The DNA here is from genome assembly GCA_917880005.1 of Nanger dama. Lineage (NCBI taxonomy): Eukaryota > Metazoa > Chordata > Mammalia > Artiodactyla > Bovidae > Nanger > Nanger dama. The sequence goes on along the minus strand of CAKJTW010000042.1, from coordinate 20,767,787 downwards.
ACATCCTCCCTCCCAAGACCGTTGGGGAACTAGCAACAAACCACCCCCACTGTCTCAGGGCCGGCTTCATTGCCTGGTGCCGGGCGCCCCCTTGTGGCTAGAGTCAGATCTGCTGCCTCGCTCCACAAGCCGGCTTCCTGTCCAGGGAGCTGATCCCTGCACCCTTCCTCTTCCCGTTCGCATCAGCCTTTTCTGAGGCTGCCTATCTGCCCCCATGAATTCAGCTGACTTTCTCTGGGCACCGCCTGGAGATTTCCAGAAATGAGCAGGACTCGGCACCTTCACCTTCCAAGGGCTGAGGTCATCAGATCCCCCTCCACCTTGCGATATGCTTCCATGAATCTTCTTGCCGTCTCCTTGCTATCCTGCAGCCCCAGGGCTTGGCCTTGCTCCCTCGTCAAAGCTGCCACTGTCCTCCAGCCCCAGCCTGGTTTCCGTTACCAGAGAGAGGGGGAGATTTTGCTCAGCTCAGCGATGTTCACGTTTGACAGCAAGCAGCTCTCCGTGCCAGGGAGCAGACCCAGCTGTGTGACTCACAGCAGGCACTTGCTTGCTGAGCTTCTGGTTCTTCCCGTGTAAATCGGGTGGTGCCTTCACCACCAGGCTGTTGTGAGGTGAAATGTGATCAAAATGGGAGTCACCCTCAGCTCTGGAAGCTCAAGTCAGTAAAGAATCTGCAATGCAGGAGGCCTGGGTTCTGTTCCTGGGTTGGGAAGATCCCTTGGAGAAGGAAATGGCAACCCACTCCAGCATTCTTGCCTGGAGAATTCCATGGACAGAGGAGTCCACCAGGCTAGAGTCCATGGAGTCACAAGTTAGACACAACTTAGCAACTACACCACCACCACCACCCCGCCCCCCAGGAATCCCCAGGAAGCCCCTGTGAATGCTGGCTGCCATCACAAGCTGCTCTCTCTGCCAATATGTGACATCCTTGAGGATTCACCTTTGTCCCAGGATCCCTCTTGAAGGCTGATGTCTTCCTCAAGTAGTGTTCGTTTCAAGGATAACCTGTTTTGAACACGCCTCAAGGCATGCGAAGAAATCTTAGCTCCTTGACCAAGGATGGACCCTTTGTGCCCCCTGCGTTGGAGGCACAAGTGCTGACCACTGGACAGCCAGGGGATTCCTTCTTGAAGGCCTTCTGTTGGGAGCCATCCGAGTCTGTGCTGAGGGGACTTGGTGCGCGTGTTTCTCTCTGAAAGCTGGAGGGGAGTGGAGGCCACCTAGACTGCTGCTGTCTCGCCAGCACCTGGCCTGGCCCCGAGCCAGGCCCCAGGTTTTGATGTGTGCAGGTGAGTCCCCAGCACAGGTGGGAGGAAGCTGAGGAGGCACGTGCAGGGAGTGGGTGAAAGGTGGGTGTGGCAGCTGGCAGGAGGAGCTGGGATCTCCCAGCTTCACTGCTCTGCCTGCTCTTGACCCGGGTGCTGTCACCAGCCTCAGACACTTCACCATCCCCAAAGCAGGGGCCAAGTGGTTGTTGAAATGAGCTGAAGAGCCAGTGAGAGTGGGGCACTGAGGGCCAGGAGTGGGAAAGCGGGTCAGACTTGATGGCTTTGACCTGCTGCTAAGGAGGTAGGGGACAGGTAGGGGAGGGGGAGGAAACAAAGGCCTCGAGGGGAGTGGCCGAGATTGCAGACAGCCCAGTTCAGCTGAAGTGTTTTAGGGAGAGGAGGCTGCACATAATGGGAGTGGGTATTGATTGCTAAGAGCCTTGAATGCCAAGTTGAGATATCAGACTTGATGCTGAAAGCGTCGAAAGGTCTTAGCCAGAAGGGTGTGGTCACCATGGCAATGTCTGAAAACGCACCTGCACCGCCCCCCACCGCCCCCCCGCCCCCCCGCCCCCCCGTCTGACGGAAACCCAGCGAAAAGCCTGCCACAGTTATCTCAACCAGAGATGAAGGTGGTCAAGACCTGGGCGCCTAGAGGGAGGGCAGGATGGAAGTGAGAGTTCAGTGGACACACAAGGCGGCCTGGGGCCCTCCATGCCCCTACAGCCCCAGCTCAGAGCTTCTTTCTCCCTGTAGCTGGAATTCCCGACTCCTCCTGTCCAGCTCCACACCTGCCCTCAGCACCCCCTGTCTGGTGACGCCCAGCTCCCCGTTCCCTGAGAGACTGATCATTCGGAGTCCCCCCAACCTGGTCTCCTGCCCCCTCCCATCCCTTGCGCTCCACTTCCTCCTCCTGCTCCCTTTGTCTGGAACATTCTCCCTGCTGTCTACCCCTCACCTCTGTCTGGAGACGCGCACTCATCTTTCACAGCTCTAACGCAACATCACCATTTCCAAGCGGCCTTCTCAGACCCTGCAGGACTGACCCTCCCCTCCCTTCCCCTGCAGGACCCTCCCCGCTCCAAACGTTCAGCCAGGGAGGAAGGATGCAACCCATCTTTTTTTTTTAAATAAAAAAGGTGTTAACTTCAGAACTCCATCACAGGATGAAGCAGGCACCCACTTGAGAGATGTCAGCCCGAGCTGAAGAATTTCAGCATCCTGGTCCAAAGGCAATGGGAAGATTTTTAGTGTTGAGGGTTTGCTGTTGGAGCAGCTGTCTGTCCCTGCAAGTCTGAACTCCTACAGGGATCCCCGGAGAGAAACTTCCCACCCTAGGGCATCTATCCTGAGCTGGCACCATCCTAACTGCCTTCCTGGCCGTGCCCCAGTGCCCAGCCACGACTGGCACCAGCAGGGCAGCCAAGTGCCTTGGTGAAATGGCACTCAGCCCACTGGCCAGCCACCACTTAAAGTCTACCGCAGCTTACAAGATGCAGTGCTTTCGAGGCCCAGCTAACTCCCTGCCTTGGCCTTGACCTCAGCCCACCTCTGGGCTCCCTTCTGTTCAATGAGGCAAGCTCTCCTTGCTCTCAGAGCCTCAGCTTGTACATTTCTTCTGCCTAAATGCTCCTGACCCCACACCCTCCAGACGAGGTCAAGAGGCCAGCCTGTGCTCTTGTGAGGCCACATGCCTCCCCCACTAGAGCCCACAACCTGGGTAGCCCTCTCCCACCCACCTTCATGTCAGTCAACTCCCTCCGTGCCCCAAGTCCCTTCCCTCAGGACTGCTCGAAGGAGGTCCACATAGCTGGAGGACTGACTCATCCAGTATTCTCCTGGAACTGCCCTCTGGCGCGGTCAGCAGCAGGGCTGGAGACAAGTCCAGCCAGGAAGGGCGGGGGGCGGGAGGGCAGGTTCTATCTGGGGACAGTCTTCTCGCAGGGGTCAGCTATGCTCTTGGGGCCTTGAGAGGGCTCTGCGGTCTGCCCCCACCTTCATACCACACCTTGCTGGTAAAGGAAGGGGGTGAAGCTAGAACCCCCAGAATTTTAGGGGTTATGGCAGAGCCCATGTCCACTCTCCTTCCCCAGGAAAGATTTCAGAACTAGGCTTTGTGGAGTGAGCAGGTCCTGAATTGAGGGAACCTGGACTGGCCATGATTAAGTTCCCACTATCCACGGTCCCGGGGACCAGGCCGCCTTGCTGAGAGAGAGAGAGAATGGAAGCGATGCCACAGGTGGCCACTGCCTTTATTGCCTCTGGGCTGGGGTTCAGAGGTATCTGGGGGCAGCAGGTGACTCTGGGCCCAAATTATTGCTACCTAGCAAGGTCACCCTGGGGCTTCCCATAGTGCCCTGAGTATGAGTGGGGAATAAGCATGCAAATAATATGCAAATAACATGCAAACCAATCCAGGATCCTCTGGAGGACTCTGGTGCAGCCACGGGTGCTGAAAGCGTCAGGAGCCCGCTGGCCCAGGAAGGGGGGTGGGGACCCCCAGGTCCTTTGCCCACACGGCAGACTGATCGAGCCCAGTCTTGGGGATCAAGGTCGGGGGCAGGGGTGGAGGACAGTTCCTGAGCATCAGCCCTGGCTCTGCTGCTGGCTGGGGAAGAGCAGAAGCCTAGTCCCAAGACAGCAAGAAGAAAGCAGGCACCCACTAGGTAGCCAGAGAGCCTCAGGCCACCTCAGAGAGGGAAGGGACCTGCCCTGGTCACACAGCAAGGCAGAGGCAGAGGGGACCAGAATCCAGGCTTCCTGAGGCCAGAGTATCTCAGAGGCCGAAGCTATAAGCAATAAAACACACTGTTAGAGAAAGAGGAAGCAAGCAGCCCAGTCTCTGATCCCCGGGCTGTGAGACTCTCCACCAGCGGACTCCAGGAGGCTGAGAGCCGGGCCCCAGTTACGGAGGTGGCAGCGTTCTGGTCTTGAGCTGAGTGGAGCTGACCAGTCCAGAAGCTCCAGGAGGAGGCAGGCAGGGCTCTGGGTCCTTGGCTTGCGCAGATCAGGCTCAGTTATTATTCATAATCCACCAGGAGGCTGCGAGTCAGAGATTGGGAGTCAGAAGCCATCAGGTGCCCACTGCCCTTCCTCAGGGGTTGGTGGCCACTGCCCACCTGGGAAGAACACAGTGGTGAGGGTGTCTGGAGCCCGCAGATGGTCAATGAGGATGCGCTGGAAGGCCTTACTGCAGGCAGACTGCTGGTGCCTGGGGAGGGCCGCAGAGGGGACCAAGGCCGAAGCTGGTCCCCAGTGACCAGGACCACATGGTTAAAAGCGCCCCACTCCCACCCGGTCCTGCTGCCTGGTTTCAGATCTCGGTCCTTCCTCGTAGTGGCTCTGCACCTCAGTTTTCTCCTCCGTGAAATTGGGGTGCAGTGTACACTTCACTGATACCATGAGGATTACATGCAATCACACACAAGGCACGTGGCGTGGGGTGTGGCGTGGTGGGAGCTGTGTGTATTCACTGAGCACCTACCTGGCACCGGGCACTGTGTTCAGTTCTTTACATGCCAGCTCGTAAGGGTGACAAGAGGATGGACTTAGCATTGCTCCCATTTTCAAAAGGAGGCCACTGGGGCTCAGAGGGGTTAGGTAACTCTCCTGACGTCACAGAGCCAGTGAATAAGAGAGTATTTGAACCCAGGCTTGGTTCACTCGAGGTCCCACAATAAACATCAGACCACTGCTCCTACCTTCTCCAGGAAGCCTCGTCCTGCCAGAACTCGTACAGGGTAAAGGAAGCCTTGTCCAGCATCTTCTGGGCAGACACACTGCAGGGCCAAAGAGACGGCCAGGCCAGGCCAGGTCTGGGCTGCCACCACCCCTGCCCACCTCACCAGGGGTGTCTAATGAGAGCCCCTGGCCCAAGACACCCAGCCCAGTACTCCTCCCTGCCCATCCACCCCCCACCCTGGCTGGACACCACCCACTGAGGACTCACTGCAGGCAGTGGCTCTGGGAGCCCGTGAAGTCCACGTAGCAGCACAGGGCATGGTGGAAGTCCTGCAAGGCTTCCTCGGCCACCTGCACCTGCCTCTGGGCCACAAGGATGTGCTGGCAAGAGAAGCAGCCTGATCAGCTGGGGCAGGGCGGGGCGGCGGGTGAGGGCCTGCAGTGGCCTTCAGGAGGGCCCGCCTCTTCTTGGCTTGCACCAGACCCAGCCAGCCCTGAGGTCAGGCTCCTGGCCCTGCACAGCCCCCCAGCATTCCTGGCTCCATCCTCCTCCTCCTGTTGCCAAGGTTACTGCCTCGCTCCAGCCACTGGCAGGCTCTCCTGCAGCACCGCACCACTTCCGACCGCCCCCTTCAGTTTCTGTCCACACTGCTCCACACACCCAGCTTTCAGAACTATAGGCAAGGAATGCTGATGCCCATGGAGGGACAGAGTGCTTCAGAGTCACGAAGTAACGACCAGAACCCTGCACCTGCCCGCCAGGCCCGGGGATCAAAGGCTGGGCCAAGCCTGGAGAAGGGGGGGTGTACGTACAAGACAGGCCAGGGGTGGCTAGCCCCGTGAGCCTCCTCACTTCACGGCCTCCTCCTGGCCCCACGCCAGCTGCCTGGCCCCCTCCCAGACTCACCGAGCTGGGGCCCTTGGTCAGCTCCTCTTCACGCAGGGGTTCCAGCCGGGGGGCCTGTGAGGGATGCAGAGCATGGGCCAGGTCCCCCGTGTGAGCCTGCCTTGCATGGGTTCCAGACAGCTCCCGCAGCACAGGGTGATGGCCGCACAGCGCTCACCTTGCACTCCAGCTGGTCGATGAGCTCCTGGAGGCGGTTGATCTGGAGCCGCCACTGCATCTCAGCCTCGGAGCTCTGCCCTGGGGATCAGGCACGGGCCCCTCAGGCTGGGGGGCTTCTCGAGATGAATTGAGGGCGAGTGGAGGAGCAAACGCTGGGGCCCCGGGGGTGCCGTGCCCTCCCACCCTGCCGCAGACACACCTGTTTTGGAGGAGCCAGGAGACCAGGTGGATGACCGACTGACGCTCCGCAGGGCCCTGCGCCCTGCCCGCCGGCTGCCTCGGGGCCGGCTCGGCACCTCCACCCTCTCTTCATCTGACCTGAGGGGAGTGGAGGGTCAGTCCACTGCTCCCAGACCCATGGGACCAAGCACTGGGGCCTCAGAACAGGCCTGGCCCCAAGCTTCAGGACATTGAGGTCCAGCTGCAAAGCCAGCCACACCTTCTCGACCTCTCCTGACCTCCCTCCCTAAGAACAAGAGTTTGGGCTCTGGGATGCCAGAACTGTGGATTGTGATGGGAGCTGAGGGACCTGACACAAGGAGATAACGGACATTCATGAACTGGACCTGCAGGTCCAGGCGCAGGTGGCCGAACACCTCACATACCGCGGGCCGTGGGCCTGGGCCTCCAAAGTGTCTGACGCCCCCTCCAGCGAGCTCTGCAGGGCCTGGAGCTGGCTCACCGTCTCCCGCAGTAGGAAGCGCGTCACAAACTGGTCCACCTTGGAGGCCCGCTCATACTCCTGGGGAAAGAGGGGGCCATGGTTGGCATTTCCCGGCTCCAAGTATGTATTTCTAAATGGGGAGCTGCCCCCTGCACCCCACCACCTACCCATCAGAGCACCAGTGGCAGCGTAAAGAGCAGAGGGCCTGCAGACTTGGCATCAACAGGAGGACACAGAGACTCCAGGGCGCAAGCAAACCCCAGACCCCGTCCCATCTGGGCCTGGCCTCTCACTGGGAGGGATGAGGCCAACACCCAGAGAAGCGTGTCCCATTCTCTGGGCCTCAGGACCCCTTCCCTGTTGGGGCCGCCACTTTCAACCAGTAAGGCCCCAGGCATAGCTAGACTGGGTGTGGGTAGGGGCTAGGGCAAGGCAATTTTGACACATGAGGCAAAACGGTGTGATATGGCCCCAGACTCACCAGCTGGCCCCAAACTCACAATCTTGGCATTCATCCATTCATTCAATCCCTTCTCCACACACCCCACATTTACTGAGCACTTCTTACTAGAAGCTGCAGATAAAAGACAGCAGGTCACATACCGCAGTGCTGATCCCTGTCTACACTGCCGTTTTCCCCCAGCCTTTGCCAAGGTAGGCAGAGACAAGGAGGCCGAGTGCTGCCAGGCCCTGTACTGCCCACTGGGAACGCCCAGACTCCCCAGCTACCGTCATCTCCTCGTGCCTTCCTTGCCTATAAAACAGGGTGGTAACAGCTGTCTCACTGAGCAGCTGAGAGGCTCCAATGAGTTATTTCCTACATAGGGCTCAGCCTACTATCTGGTACGTAAGTTCTCAATAAAGAACTGCCGTCACGGAACTTCCCTGGGGGTCCAGTGATTAAGACTCCGTGCTCCCAGAGTGCAGGGGGCCTGGGTTCAACCCCTGCTCAGTAGGGGAACTAAGATCCCTCATGCCACACTGCCATTGTTTTTAGTCAAACGTAATACTAAGAAGAAACCTGGCCACTTGTACATCGAACAGTCATAGATTTCCTGAGAGTCTCCTCACCGACACCTCCCTCAGCCCCATATACACACTCGGTCCAGGGTGGGAGTCCCAGGGAGCTGAGATGACCCCTCCCCAAGGGGCCCCAGAGGCAGCTTTGTCTCCCACCTGTGACCTGCCTCAGTTCAGCTATCACACAGGCAGACAGAGTGGCGGTTGAGACCTCTCATTCTCACACGGGTCAGTGGTTTCTCCAAGCCACTGGACTTTCTGGCCATTTTTGACCTTCCTGAAATCCGTCCAATAAATTCCCTTTCTAGTGCTTAAGGTGACTGATCAGTTTCTGCTGCTTACAAAGAACCTCGCTGACAGCATTGCTTGCCAGGCCCTGTTGCCAAGCAGTTTCATTTAATCCACATAGGAATTTACAGGAACGATCACTGACCCCATTTTGCATATGAGAAAACTGAGGCCTACAGAAGTAGATTACCTTGGCCAAGGTCACACGAGTGTCAGAGTCAGAATACAAACTCAGGTCACAGAAATTCCTCTCTCCTCACCATGAAGCCTTTTCATACTGTTCACAGGGTTCTCAAAGTGAGAATACTAGAGCAGTTTGCCCTTTTCTTTTCCAGTGGACCATGTTTTGTTACAGTTTTACTGAGTTATGCAAGCCCCTTTGCCTCGGCAAGGCTGTGATCCATGTGATCATTTTAGTTAGCTTTCTGTGATTGTGGTTTTCATCCTAGAGGATGTGGGACTGTAGCTCTTGCTTATTCTGTCTGCCAGATATCCTGGAGTGTGAAGTCAAGTGGGCCTTAGGAAGCATTAGTACAAACAAAGCTTGTGGAGGTGATGGAATTCCAGCTGAGCTATTTCAAATCCTAAAAAATGATACTGTTAAAGAGCTGCTGCACTCAACATGCCAGCAAATTTGTAAAACTCTGCAGCAGCCACAGGACTAGAAAAGGTCCAGTTTTCATTCCAATCCCAAAGAAAAGCAATGCCAAAGAATGTTCAAACTACCATACAACTGCATTCATTTCACATGCTAGCAAGGTAATGCTCAAAACCCTTCAAGCTAGGCTTCAGCAGTAGATGAGCCAAGAACTTTCAGATGCTGAATTTAGAAAAGGCAGAGGAATAAGAGATCTAATTGCCAACATCCGTTGGGTCATAGAAAAACCAAGAGAATTCCGGAAAAATTTCTGCTTCATTGACTACACTAAAGTCTTTGACTGTATGTATCACAATAAACTGTGGAAAATTCTTAAAGAAATGGGAATCCAGACCACTTTACCTGTCTCTTGAGAAACCTGTTATGCAGGTCAAGAAGCAACAGTTCCAGACATGAAACAACAGACTGGTTCAAAACTGGAAAAGGAGTATGACAAGGCTCCATATTATCATCCTGCTTATTTAACTTATATACAGAATACATCATGTGAAATGCTGGACTGGATGACTCACAAGCTGGAATCAAGATTGCCAGGGAGAAATATCAATAACCTCAGATATGCAGATTATACCAATCTAATGGCATAAAGTGAAGAACTAAAGAGCCTCTTGATGAGGATGAAAGCGGAGTGTGAAAAAGCTGGCTTAAAACATTAAAAAAACTAAGATCATGGCATCCAGTCCCTTCTATTTGTGGCAAATAGAAGGGGAACAGTGACAGATTTTATTTTCTTAGGTTCCAAAATCACTGTGGACAGTGACTGGAGCCATGAAATTAAAAGATGCTTGCCCCTTGGAAGAAAAGCTATGACCAACATAGAGAGCACATTAAAAATGAGAGACATCACTTTGCCGACAAAGGTCTGTAAGTCAAAGCTATGCTTTTTTCCAGTAGTCATGTATAGATATAAGAATTGGATTATAAAGAAGGCTGAGTACCAAAGAACTGATGCTTAGAATTGTGGTGCTGGAGAAGACTCTTGAGAATCCCTTGGACAGCAAGGAGATCAAACCAGTCAACCCTAAAGGAAATCAACCCTGAATATTCATCAGAACAACAGATGCTGAAGCTCCAATACTTAACCTGATGCGAAGAACTTACTCATTGGAAAAGACCCTGACGCTGGGAAAGATTGAAGGCAGGAGGAGAAGGGGGCGACAGAGGATGAGATGGCTGGATGGCATCACTGACTCAATGGACAGGAGTTTGAGCCAGCTCTGGGAGATAGTGATAGACAGGGAAGCCTGGCGTGCTGCAGTCTGTGGAGAGCCACAGAGTCGGACACCACCGAGTGACTGAACACCACCATCACTAAGCACCTTACAAGCCATCAGCTCACTCATCTTTAGCCCAGTTTTACAATGAGGAAACCAAAGCCAGAAGTCACAGAGTAAATGGAGCCAAGATTCATCTGTGGGTTCTGGCAGGAGCAGCTGGGAGCCTGGAGCTGATGAGGTCAACCCATGAGGTCACAATGTGGTCCCTGGGACAAAGCCAGGGCAGGGGGGCCCCAGCCAGAGGGCAGGGCAGAGGCAGCATGGGCTGGGGTCCCCAGTGGTGACCAGCCCTGCCATGGGAAACAACAGTTCCCACAAGAGAACCAAAGTGCCCAAGCAGGCCCACAAGGAGGAAGCCACCCGACATGGACAAGGCCCGGCGCAAGCGGCAGTTCTTCAACCACCTCAAGGGGAAGAAGCCCAGTGTGAGTCCAGGGAACAAGGGGCAGCTGGGATTTGGTGGACCTGGACAGGTGGGCAGAAGCGGATTCTGGGGGTCTAGGCCACGTAGGGAATGGAAGGGGTTGCGTGTGTGTGCTAAGCAGCTTCAGTTGTGTCTGACTGGTTGCAACCCCATGGACTGTAGTGCACTAGGCTCTTCTGACCATGGGATTTCTTCCCAACCCAGGAATGGAACTCACATCTGTCTCCCTGCATTGGCAGGCGGGTTCTTACCACTAGCGCCACCTGGGAGGCCCCCATGGAAGGCATTAGAGAACCCCTGTTGAGGCCGAGGGACTCAGGAATCCATGTGGGTGTGGATGGGGTCCTAATAACCCAGAAGGGAGAACAGGTATCCCAGAAACCAGGAGGTGGATGAGGCTTGGGAGCCTAGGAGGGTGTGCAGGAGACGGCTCTCCCAACCCGGAACAGATGGGTGGAAATCTTGGCACAGCGAATCAGCCCCTAGCGGCTGCCACTGGGGCTATGGGGCACAGGGAGCTCCCTTATCCCCCCCCCCTCCCCGCCCACCACTTTCCATTCCCCAGCTTCAAAACGTGTTACCTTCCCCTCTCTTCAACTAGCTATGAGGACCTGGGCCGGGACCAGGGTGGGTGAAGGGTCCCAGCATCAAGGCTGGAAGGGCAGACAGGGCAGTCTCATAAACTTGATCGGGAGTCAGGTCTCAGGGAAGTCAGCCTGGGGTGGGTGAGGGTTTCCAGGTGGGGAGGCAGGGGTCTTGGGAGATGGAGAAGGGTGCCTGCCTCCCCCACCTCCCCCTACCCAGGCTGGGAGGACAGCGGGTGCCCCGGGAACGAGAGAGGGCGGGCTTCTGGGGAGACAGGACCCGGGTGGGTGAGGGTCCTCGGGAGGCAGGCGGGCGGAGCTCATTCCCCTCACGCCCCCTGCCCTACCCGCAGACCAAGATCGTGCTGCTCTTCCCCCTGGACAAGCGGCAGCAACTAGCCGAGGCGACGGCGGGGCCCGGAGCGCGGCCCGAGCGGGCGAGCGAGGCTGTGGCGGACACCCCGCGGGGGCCCCGGCGGCGGCACCCATGTTGCGAGGAGCTGGCGACGGCGCTGAGCGGCGCGAGACCGCGCGCGCGCGCGAGCTGAAGAAGATCCTCGTCCTGCTGCTGCTGCTGGACGCGCGGCTGCAGGAGGAGGGACGCCGCGCGGCGGGCGGCCCCGGGGGCGGGGCCAAGGCGGCGCAGGGCTGGCCGCGGCTCTACACGCGCCTGCTGACCGAGAGCGAGACCGACTGCGAGGCCGAGGCCGCCGAGGAGCAGCCGCGCAAGCGGCGCCGCTGTCCCCGCCCGCGGCCCTGAGTGCGTGGCCGGACCCCCTGTACCCTGGTCTGGCCCAATAAAGAGCGCATAGCAACGCTGGCGTCTGTAGCCCAGTCTGAGGCGTCGGGGGCGTGGAGACAGGGTTGGGGAAACTGAGGCCCAGAGCAAGACAGGGAAGAACAGGCGAATGGCCGTGGCCTGGCGCCCAGGCTGGTTTTGCTTTCTTCTTTCTTCTGACCCAAGTGTCAGAAACCCTGTGCCGCACTGGAGAAGGGGGGCACCCTACCACAGTGGAGCGAGGTTCTCCTCTCCCTGCGACACCTGGCCGGGGTCAGATCCAGCCACCAGGTCTGCAGATCCAACGGAAGAGAGCTTGGGCAAAGTCAGGCTTGGCCACGCTTGGAGGAGAGGCCTGCTTCCAGCAGAGGCCAGGCAAGTCCAAAAGTCTCCAGCACTCAACAAGTCTTTCCTAACTGAGGGAAAGTCCCAGGCAAAAAGCCACCACCCTGGGGGAGAACTGGGAAGGTCCACAGTCAGCATAGTTTGAGCCTTAGACTCACATCCTGCCTGTGTGAGCACCCAGGAGGAGAGACTGGGGTCCCTGGTCCTCTGACCCCTCAATCCTACCCCACTGTGCTTGATGACCCCCAAGGCACCCACCTACCCCACCCCATTCTCTTCCCCACACTGCACCCAAAGAGGCTTCTACCAAAACACTTATAGGGCAGATCACACTTCTGCTCATAAGCTCACACTGGCTTTCCACTGCCCGCAGAGAAACACCCAAACTTATTATTGGAATGTACAGGCCCAGATCCCCAGCCCCAGTCTTCCCCTCTGGGGCTTCTTAGTGACTTCCACTCTCACTCCTGCTCTGGCCATACTGCCACTTGTGGTCTTCGATTCAAGGTTCACCTCCCTAGTTCATCCACAAGAGGCCTGGCATGCTTTCTGTGGGCAGGACCCAGCTGCTTCTCAGGCTCCTGGGTCCCAAACCCAGCGCCAGACCCTAGTCATTCTTATCCCCTCCAGCCATGCCAAACCTGCAGCCTGCTTTCTGCTGCAACCAATCTCAACATGCCCCTTTGGGGAGAGGGGGTGTGGTGCGGAGGGGGTGAAGGTCCCAGCTCACTAAAACCGCAGGCACAACTGCTCCTGAAGGCACACTTCCGTCCAGTGTCAACACCGCATTGCCTGCATCAGGCTGGAGGTCGCACTGCCCGTCACATCTCCCCGCTGCTTTGTGAGAACTGACCCTTTCCTACCATCCACATGGTTGCAATCAAGATAACCACCTTCTTCAATGTGGCCACATCTCCTGGCATAAGCAATTGGCCCAAGCCCAGTCCTATCAGTTCCTTCCCTGGGTCTGTAATTCAGAAACTGTTGTTCAGTTGCTCAGTCATGTCCGACTCTTTGCAACCCCATGGACTGCAGCACTCCAGGCGTCCCTGTCCTTCACTATCTCCTGGAGTTTGCTCAGACTCATGTCCATTGAGCCAAGGATGCCATCCAACCATCTCACCCTCTGTTGTCCCCTTCTCCTCCTCAGGAACTGCAGGAGACAGTTTTTTCTACGGGAACATGCACAGCTGAAGCCAGTCTTGAGAAGAATATAAACACAACGCAGAGCCCAGTGCGCCTTTTGGGTCCCCCACAGCCCAGCAGCCAGACCCTGCTTCCCGTCTTTTCCTAAGACCTGTTTTCACTCTTGCCCTTGAGGTGAGGTGAGGTGAAGTCACTCAGTCGTGTCCGACTCTTTGCGACCCGTGGACTGTAACTTACTAGGTAGGCTCCCTCTGTCCATGGGATTTTCCAGGCAAGAATACTGGAGTGGACTGCCATTTCCTTCTCCAGGGGATCTTCCCGACCCAGGGATCGAACCCAGGTCTCCTGCATCGAAGGCAGGCGCTTTAACCTCTGAGCCACCAGGGAAGCCCCACTCTTGCCCTTAGTAGATATAAAACATACCAGGCTCTTGTGATAAAATCCGTATTTTAGCTTAAGCTCACCTGAATAGGTCCTCAACTGGCAACCATAATGGTCATAAAGAGAAAAAAGAGACTCTGCAGAGACATGACATGGCCTGTTTCCTGTGTTGGGGGATGACTGCCTTTGGGAGAAGTAACTGAGCCCAGGGTGAGATTTGGACTCAGTACACAGTGAAGGCAGCCTCAGAATTGAGTCACAAACTCAGACCCACGTTTGTAAGCCTCTGAAGGTAGGATCCCTTTGTGGGCTACCTGGGCCCTAGAAAGCTAAGCTCACAGAGATCTTCAGGGTGGCTGGAGATCCCAGCGTTGAGAGGAGAGAGGCTGCACGTTTGTCCAGAGTTCATCAAAGTGGTCTGAGGAAGCAATTAAATTGGTTGTGCTGGCCCCAGGTGGCTCAGTGGTAAACTATCCGCCTGAGAACACTGGAGACGCAAGAAATGCAGGTTCGATCGCTGGGTTGGGGAAGATCCTCTGGAGTAGGAAATGGCAACCCACTCCAGTATTCTTCTATGGAAAATTCCACGGACACAAGGGCTTGGCAGGCTAGTCCATGAGGTCGCAAAGAGCCAGACACGACTGAGCGACTGAACATAAACACTGAGCACAGCTGGGTTGGCTGGAGACCACATCCCTGGATGTCAAAATCATTACCATTGGCCCTGTCACGGGAGACAGGCTGGGTCTGGCGTTTTCATCACGGGTAGAGGCTATGGAAGCACAGCACATGCTGAGAACTGAGGTCACAATGAATCCAATCCAAGTTCTTTTCCTTGCTTCTTTGACCAACCCCTCCCACCTCTACTAGGAACCACAGTACTTCGGTCATGCCCAGTTGAGAAGTGCCAGGAGACCGCTGGAGGCTCAAGGGTCGGGCTGGACTCCTGGGTTCCCAAAGCGGAACAGATGTCTGGATAATATTGCCACAAAGACCTTTTATTTCCAGAGCTGCTCCTGAAGGCTTCTCAATCTCTTCAAGGATTTGGTCCGCCCCTCTCATCATCCATCTAAGCAAGAGCTTAGCGGGGCGGAGCTGCGCTGAGGTCCTGAGAGAAGCATTGAGCCGGAAGAGGGGGAGACAGCCCGAGGCTGCTAGGGCCCAGCGAGGGCGGAACCTGACTCTTGAACCAGAGGCCTCAGGCCCAGGGGGCGGAGCCAAGTCAAGGGCAGAAGAGACCTCTACTCAGGCCAGAAGAGTGGGACCTCGGGATCAGAGGGCGTGGCCCAAGAACTGAGCCCAGAAAGGCGGGGGACCTGGGCCCAGGAGGTAGAGCTGCGAGCTGAAAGGCGGGCCTCCATCAAGGCCAGATGAGACGCAGTTCTCAGGCCGAGGGCGGGTCCGAGCCTTTGACTGCAGGGCTTGCCGGCTTGAAGATGACTTCGCTGTCCAATAGTCGCCGGGTCCGCCCGGCTGTCCTCGTTGGGCCACGTCGCGGTGGTCGTGGACCAGGGTTCCGGCTTCACCAAAGCGGGCTTTGCGGGAGAGGAGCAGCCACGCCTGGTACTCAAGAGCTCCAGCCTGGTGCCCAGCTGGGACCGGCCCGTGCTGCCCGGGCGCCTGGCTGCGAGCTGGCGGGCGGCGTGGCGCGGGCACACCCCATCAAGCACGGCGTGGTGGTGGACTGGGAGGCGCTGGAGGGGTTGTGGGAGCGCCTGCTGGTGGGCGGCCTGCGGGTGTGCCCGGACGAGTGGCCGGTGCTCGTGAGCGACTCCCGTCGGCGCCACCCGTGGGCCGCGAGAGGGTGGCCGAGCTGCTGTTCGAGGCCCTGGCAGTGCCCGCGTGCCACCTGGCCAGCACCGCCTTGTTGGCGCTCTGCTCTGTCGGCGCGTTCAGCGGGCTGGCCCTGGAGGCAGGTGCGGGGGTGTGCCATGCCACTCCCGTCTATGCGGGCCACTCGTGGCACAAGGCCACCTTCCGGCTGAATGTGGCTGGCAGCACCCTGTCGCGCTACCTGTGGGAACTGCTGGTGGCAGCAGGGCCTGACCACCGACTGCAGGCCCTGCCCCACAAGATCATCACGCAGCTCAAGAAGCACTGCTGCTACGTGTCGCTAGACTTTGACGGTGACCTCTGTAATCCCGCCCGCCACCACCCAGTCAGTTTCTACTTAGGCGGTGGGTGCACTGTCTGCCTTGGCAGCGAGCGCTTCTGCTGCCCAGAACCCCTCTTCCAGCCGGGTCTGCTAGGCCAGGCTGAGCCGGGACTGCCCACCCTGGCCTTCCGGGCACTGCAGAGGGTGCCCGCGGCGCTACGGACACGGCTGGCCAACACCGTGGCGCTGGCCGGTGGCTCCACGCTTTCCCTGGCTTCCCTGAGCGCCTGGAGCTAGAGCTGGAGGCCCAATGCCAGCGGCACGGCTGTGGGACGTTGCAGCCGCGCCTGGTGGCCAAGCCTGGGCGTGGGACAGCGGTGTGGACAGGCGGCTCCATGGTAGCCTCGCTGCGCACCTTCCAGTGCCGCTGGATGACCCGGGCCATGTACCAGGAATGTGGCTCCAGGCTGGTGCACGAAGTGTTCCACTGAGTCCTGCTGGACTGGAAGGGGTGGCGCCACAAGGGGGCGCTGCAGAGGCAGACGCTCGGCAGGGTGAGCGCAGCTGTCAGGGGCATTGGAGTGCCAGATAAAAACCTCAGTGATTACAGCTGGCAGAGTCGTGTGGTGATGGGTCACCTTCTACGCCTTTCTGGGCCAGGAGGGGGTGGTCAGGAACCCTGGGGCACTTACTTTGAGCTGCAGTGTGAATTCCCGCTAACCAGCGCCAGTTCAGAGAATGCCACTAGAGCTGCCCACCCCCAGGCCCTGTTTCCATGGCAACAAGGAAGGTGCTGCCCCTACTGGTGTCAGGCCACAGATATGGAAGCCATCATAGCATACCAACCCCTCATCATGGAGCATTCGGATCCCCGTCCTGTGCCAGGCCCCAAAGGTGACCTTTGCTTGGAAAAGCTACTCGACCCTATGTGAAAGCAACCAGAAGGGGAAGCCCTGTCCTCAGCTGATCGTTAACTCACAGAGAGCCTCAGTTTCTCCTCCTGTAAAAATGAGGTCAGGCACAATTCCAAGCCTGCTCACTGCTCCCTCCTCGCCCCCTCACTCAGAGCTATGGGACAAAGAGAGATAGAGACATCTCTTACAAGGAACACAGAAAGGGAAGGGTAGCTTTCGGTGTTTTTAAAAATACCATCCAAGGGCCTGGAGCCCTGGCTGTGAGCACTGTTTATTCTCTGTGCACATGTCCATACTATACACAAACATGGGCGCACACATGCCTGTCTACTCACACATGTCCTTGGGCTGTCCCCCAACCCCCCACCACCAAGCTCTACACGCCAGCATGGGCCTGTGGATGTGTGTGAGCATGCCCTACCCATCCCTGCTGGAGCTGGGCTTGATACCCCACAACAATCAGGTCTAGTCAGTAATAAAAGCAGCAGCAGCTCCACATATGAAATGGCTACTGTGAGCCAGGCAGAGAGAGAGCAAGACAGACAAAACTCTCTGCCTTCATTCTCCTTTAATTGTCACAACGAATGTCTGGAGGTAGGTTCTATTAATATGCCCAGTTTACAGATGAGGAAACTGAGACCCAGAGAGGCAAAGATGCACAGCCAGAAAGTGGAAGCCAGGCTTCTAGCCCCACAGCCCTGAGTCCAATGATGGAAGCTCCCACAACGCAGCAGACATCTCCAGCCCTCATCCTGCCACCCCCCTGCAACCATCAGCCCCTCCACTCACCAGCTTGGTGGTATCCATGGCAGTGAGCACAGCACAGTTGAGCGACTCCAGCGCCGCCAGCACAGGCCGGTAGACGCCCAGGTGTTCAGAGAAGTAGTCTGAGGGCAGAGGAGATACTCAAAGGTTCCTGGGGTACATCCCCCATTTACAACCTAGAATTCCCCAGCAGCTAACCAGGCCGTATGTTCAGCCTGCTCCATCAGAACACCAGCAACACCCACCTGCCCGGGAGACAAACACCCCCATGGGCCTACTCACCGCACACAGTTTCTCCGTCTCCAAATTGCTGCAGGGAAAAGAGAAGGCATCCTTCAGACCCTGCTAGTAAACTAGGACTGACTTTGAAGCCAGCGGTCCTTTCCTCTCCCTGCCCAGCTCAGCCTGACACGGAGGCAACTTCTGACTCTACCCCACATTACGCTGCTCAGCCGGACAGAGATGGGGTACTACCAGCCCACCAAACAGTGTCTAAGGGGGAAAATTCAGTCCCGCTCTCAACCTCCAAGGGGATTTCAGGCTGGGGGAGACAGATGTGGACACAGGCCAGAGAGGAGTGGTTAGAGCTAGGAAGGAGAAGTCAGGTCTGTGGAAGTGCAGAAAAGGTACGGAGTACCTGTAAGTCAGGGAGGGCTTCCTGGAAGAGAGGATCCCTAAGCTAGGCTTTGAAGGACAAGGAATTTGACTGGTGTTATCTGGTGGTGGTAAGGCAGCAGCAGTGTAAAGTTCTAGCCCAAGCCTCAGAAAATGGGAGGGCATGGGAGCCTAGAATTTCTTTTTAAGGAGAGGGGAGTAGAGGGAAGTAAGGATAAGCTGTGCACACATGTACACCCACGTGAGGAAGCAGGAGAAGGCAAGCAAATTTGCACGAAGGCCTGGAGATGTGGGAGCACCTGCATCCATGGGTGGGAGCAGGCAGAGCCCAGCTGTCCCCAGGCATCCGCTGGTCGCTCAGCAGGAAGCGGGAGTGGTGGGGGGCACCTGTGGGCTGAACCATAGGTGGTGACTCAGGCCTGGCTATTTTGGGGTCCCAGCTGGAAGTAGTGTGATGGGCAGGACTGGAGCCAGGGAAGGGGCAGGTAGGCGGGTAAAGCTGGCACTTAGCCCTGGCACTCCTTTCCCCGTGCCCCATCAATCCTCCATAAGGAACCCAAGCAAGCAGGGGACACAGAGGGGTAGGGACAACCTGGGCTCACATCTACATGCGGCGTGTGCACCCCAACCCCCATACTCACTCAGCAGGATGCCCATCAACACCACTGAACAGCTCTCTCAGCTCCCCAGAGCTGAGAACCCCATCGGCAAAGTAATTCTGGAATTCTTCAAATGAGAGCTTCCCGTCATCTGGGGGTGGGGGTGGGCACAGGGAGCAGAGTCAGTATCTCTGAGCCCTGGCTGCACCGCTGCCACCCAGTGGTGGCCCCCTGAAGGCTTTGCAGTATCTCATAACCACCCAGCCAAGTGAAATGGGATTCTGGGCTGGAAAGAAGGCCTGGCCGTTGGGGACCAAAGGGCTGGGGCCCCCAGAGGTGCCCACTTCAACCAACAGGGCTCACTCTGCAGGCACCCAAGGGACAAGGCAGTGCATATGTGGCACTCAGCAGGGACTCAATGTTTGCCAAATGGAGAGAGAGAAAGGAACAACTGCCTGGGGCACTGTCAGATCATGGCAGGGCCTAGATGTCACTTGGAGGAACCAGGGCTGGGTCTCTGCCCACATGGCTCCCGGGTGGAGGGGACCTCCGTGCTCTGGACCAGGCCCTTCACAGAGAAGCTGCAGGGAGTCAGATGAGATCTTCCTAAGAGCAGGGCCCCAGTAAGAAGCAGCAGACTGGCTTGGGAGGGAAAGACCTCCCCATCACAGAGGCTGCCTCCTCATCACAGAGGCTGAGATCATAGAGCACTGGCCAGAGGCACTGGGGATTTGGCCTGCGAGGTCTCTAAGCAGATGGAGTGGGAGAGTGGAGCTGGGGAGCGCCTGAGCCTCCTCCCTAGACGGAATGCTGTGAGCCAAATGAGACCACGTGCCCTGATCAACCAGCTGAAACAAATTTGAGAACCAGGGAGAAGAGGCAAGGGGTGGGGACCCAGTCCTCTCCAAGGAGGCCAGGTGAAGGTGAGGTCAAAGCTGACGAGTGGTCTCAGCTCAAGGCCTCCACTGGCCCATCAGGGCACCGTGGGCTGCTCTGAGTCATCTGTGGGCAGCAACCTGCCTGCAAGGTCCCCTGAAGGCTCTTGCTTTAGCTTTCCAGATTTTGCCAGGCCAGCATCTGAGACTGCCCAGGACTCAGGGCATCGGGGGAGCTGACTCCCTGGACCTAGCTCTGTCCCGCCCACACCCTCCCTGCATCCAGGTGGTTGGTAATATGGAAAGTTACTGAGCTCTCTAAGAATCTACTATAAAATCCCCCACGGCCCTGGCTCCGTGACCACACCCTTTCAAGCCCCTCACAGAGGAAGCCTAGAACCAGGCATCGCATAGACCCAGGTTGAAGGCCCAGCACCTCCAGCTGTACCTCTCTGGGCCTCGGCTCCTTCGTCTGTGAAATGGGGTGAAGACTTCAGCAGTGGTGAGGAAAACAGGAAATCTATAGAAGTATCCCCCACCGGGCCAGGACACTGCGTGAAAGTCAGCCCGTCTCCAGCCTCTGGCTAAACCACATTTCCTCCACTCTCCCTCCTGCCAAACGGGATTCAAAACAAAAATTTCCTCCAAGAAGGACACCTGGGTTGATTCTTCTGATTCAGGTCCTATAAAGATTTCTCTCCATTCTCAACTGTGCCCCAGACCCTCCCCGGAGCCTCTCTGATGCTCCTCAACCCCCAGTATGGGACTCAGGGAAGCCACACTCACCATTCTTGTCTGCTCGGCGGAAAACCTAGAGGACAAAAAGGGCAGGGGTGGGAGCTGGGAGGGCAGAACCACCCCCCCAACTCCACAGAGCCCCAGCTGGCAGGCTTGCCCCCTGCATCTCCCATCCTCCTGCCCAGCTTGGTCCCACCCCCTGGCCAGCTTGGCCCTCCAGGGCCTTTTCCAACAAGGGGAAAAGCGCACAGCGGGCCCCACGGCTTGCTCCCTTCTCCCGCAGGGCCTGGCCTTGTGGGGGGTGCTCCAAGCTGGCTCTCCGCTTCTTCACCTCCCACACCCCCGAGTCAATCCTGAGTTCTTTCTGATACATCAGCCCTGGGAACGGTCCCAGCTTGAGGCAGGTGGGGAGACGGGCCAAGATGCGGCCGGAAGATCCCGGGCACCCATCCCAGACCTGAACCCCAACTCTGCTGTGTGGCCATGGTTCGTCCCAGACTCTGCCCACTCCAGGCTGTTTCTCAGTCAGCTTCTTGAGACCCTGCCATGCAGGCGGTGGCCAGCCCTTCCTTTGTGGGTCCAGTTTACTCAGTAACATACCGGGGAAGAGCCCAGGGTTAACCCTTTCAGGGCTGGGTCTTCCTATGAGGCCGACTCAGTACGAGGGTCTTGGGCAGGTCCATGTGCGTATGTGTGTGTTGTACGTGCAAGGGGAGTAAGAGGCACAGAAAGGAAGGGTGGACGGATGGTATTTATGGAGAAACAGACAGGAAAGACAACAGAGGTAGCAAAAGTGGAGTCCAGACGTGGTCCCTGTCTCCCCTATAGGGACCAGAGACACCCTGGTCACCCAACACAACGCAGCAAAGAGGGCACCAGTAGGTCTGGCAAGGAGGGGGCAGGCCAAAGCCTGGACAGAGAGCCCTGGTCTGCTCCAGATTCGGAGAGCCCCTCCCCTCAGGCTGCTTTCTCGGGGATGAATGTACTCCCTGGTCTGAAGCCTGACTCACAGAAGGCTGCCACCGGCTCACTCGGGGTCACAGAGCCACCCAGGGTGGCCTGGCCAGGACAGACAGACATACTGGGGGTGGAGGTGGGGGGCTGAGAGAGAGGGAGGGGTCCTAAGCTGAGAACACTGAGAACATCAAGGGCCACACCCTAGTGCACCCCTGCCTCCGTGTGCGAGCTGGAACACATCCCTAACCCTCCAGGCCTTGGTTTTTCCATCTGGGAAATGGAAAGGTCAGGTCCCTTCCAGTTGAGAGGGCTCTGGCCAAGGTGCTGAGTCACTAGGGACAGTGGGGAGGGGGCAGGAGAACAACCCCCACCCACCCTCACCCCCGCCCCCGCCCCAAAAGGGAGCTCTGGGAGTGGGGACGCAAGAGGAACAGCACAGGCTGTGCACAGGGGTGAAAGGTGGGGAAGGGGTGCAGGTGAGTGACCCAGGCCAGGCCAGGCCAGGGAGCTCCAGGTAGGTGCTCATAGGGGCTGCAGGGCCACCTGCCAGGCAAGGGGAGGATGTACAGACCACAGAGGGCGTGTGTGGGCAGCACCGACCAACTCTGGGATCCCACAGCCCCTGGGTGGGATCTGAGGGGGTCCGGGGTCAGCACTAGGTCAGGAGTCGGGGGCGGAGGGCTGCTTCCTCTCCCAGGCCCCCTTGCCTGGTCAGTCCAGCCTGGGGCTGCCAGAGAGGGATACCGTGGCAGCTCCCGGGACCAAGGGTTGACAGCCCCCACCCGGCCAGATGCATACATGGGGTGGTTTGGGGTCAGGGGAGGGGGGGCCGCGGGGGCCGTGACACTGAACAAGGAGAGATAAGCAGAGAGAGTGAGAGGCAGAAGACAGGACACAAAGGCAGCGAGACAGAGAGAAAGGAGACACCCGGAAACGGAGAGCAAGAGAGAAACCGTGAGAGAGACCCAGAGGCCGAGGCAGAGCCCCCAACAAACCTGGAGGGAGACACATGGACGTGGGGAACGGAAAATCAGAATGAGCGAGGGCAAGGAGACAGTGAAGCTGTCCACAGAGACCGGGAGCGACCACCCCCAGGGCCACAACGCCGGCACCCCCGGCCCGCTCCCCACTCACGTCCTGGAAGAGCGCGTGTCCGGCGGGCCCGGCGGCGGGCGCGGGCGCGGGGGGTCGCGGGGGGCTCGGGCGCGGGCGGCCGGATCAGGCACACGGTGAGCAGCCCCGCGCACGCCATGGTGCCGCCACCCGCTTGGCTCCGGCTCGGCTGCGGCTCCGGGCTCTGGACGCCGCCGCCACCGCCGCCGCCGCGGACTCGGGGGACGCGCAGGGGGGCGCCCGCCCATCGGCGCCGGCGCGGGAGGCTGAGGGCCCCGCCCCCCGCAGCTCCGCCCCCGCCGGGCGGGCCACCGAGGGCCCCTCCCCGCCCAGCCCCGGCCAGCGCCAGAGCTCGGCCCTCCGCCCGCCCGCCTCCAGGGCCTCAGCTTCCCCGTCTGGAAAAGGGGAGCAAACTCCAGCCTTTAGGGCGCCAAGAGCCGCGCGATGCAGAACCGCAACACAATGCACCTCTGCGACTCCCCATTCTCCGGGGGTGGCGGCCACTGGGGAGAAGTCACCCAAGGGGTCATTCCCTACTGGGGACGGGCTGAGCGAATGACGGTCGGTGTGGAATATTACACAGCCAGGAACAGGACGGAAAAGGGCCGCGCGTGCCCGCTGAGGGCGGGTCCCCACATCTTTACAGGGTCCGGTAAACTGCGGAAGCACAGGGGCGCCACCTGGTGGGCAAAACCCGCTAGCATCTTCCCCTGAGTGTTATCTTCTGCAAAATGGGAGTAAGGGAAGACATGATTGTTGTGGGGACTGACAGCGAGGGCTTAAAATAGGGGTTGGCTCAGATAAAGCCCACCTAAGGGGTATGCTAAATAGATCCGTGTGGACAGTCTGCCAGTCACCCTCTGCTCTGAAGCTCAACTCAGATTTCCCTCCCCCACCATGGGACCCCCTCTTCAATCTATCATCCCCGCCGCAGCCAGAGGAAGTTTTTAAAAAGGGAGCATCACTCCTCTCTCAGACTCACCAGTTATTTCCCCTGAATAAAGCCCAAGACTTGAGTGTCTCTCCACTCTGGCCCTCAGCTCAGGGTTCCAGCCACCCTGGTTTCTCTCGGGTCCTGGACCCATATTATAGCCTTTTGCTTGGTGTATTCTTCCTCTTCCTTCTCAGTTAATTTCTACTATCACACAGCCTTAGGTCAGGCACCACCTTTTCCAGGAAGCCCTCCCTGATTTTCTCATTTGAGTTCCCTCCAGCAGATTCTGAGAGCTCCACAAAGGGAGGAACACATGTCCCCAGAACCTGACACAGAATCAGCCAGTTTTAATTATCTGCTGCCTGTTTACAAATGTCCAGAAACATCTGGACGGAGCATAGCCAACTGATCAGGGTGGCCTCTCTGTGGCTGGAAAAAGGAATTCATTGCTTACTTTACTGGACCAGTTTTTCATTAGGATTAAAAAAAGGTGATGAAACCAATCATTCTTGGGGCTGTGAGGCTCAAGTAAAATGAAGCCAGGCAGGGACAGGGAAACGGAAAGTAGGGAACGGTCATCCCACCAGCAACCTTGACCTCTCCCACCCACAGACCTGCTCCCAGTACACAGTCCCCAAACCGGGCCCAAACAACATCAATATATTTATTAAAACCAAAGCAGAGGGAACAGAGCTGTTAGGAAGGCAAATCAAAGTGCAGATTGGAGGGTGGGGCAGAGCAAGAAGTAGGGGGGGGCACTTCAAACGCCACAGGAAGGGCCCCTGTGGTCTGGGCTGGGGGAGGCCCTTCACCCCACCCCTCCCGCCCACCCTGTCAGTGAAGGTCCCCCACTCACCTCTCCCATCTCACATCCATCCTGGGGGCAGCTGGGGCCCTGCAGTGACCCCTGGGAAGGACCACCCCCTCAATCCACCCATGGCTGTCAGTCAGTCAGTCTGTCTCCCTCCTCGCTTTCCAAATAAATAAACCACTCAGGCCTCAGCTCCTTCAGAGTGGGGCAAAAAACAGCTCAAGGACCCCTGC
The DNA here is from genome assembly GCA_917880005.1 of Nanger dama. Lineage (NCBI taxonomy): Eukaryota > Metazoa > Chordata > Mammalia > Artiodactyla > Bovidae > Nanger > Nanger dama. The sequence continues at coordinate 20,743,552 of CAKJTW010000042.1, read as the reverse complement.
CTCGCTCAGGGGGTAAGGGAGTTGCGGCACCAGTCCCACATCCCTCCTACCCTTTGCTGATGCCCCAAGCTTGCCAAAAGGCCTTGATAAATAAATAACGCTCCATTAAAGCTTCAATCAGAAAAACCTTTAAGACGATAGAAGTGCTCTCGCTGTCCTACCAACAAGCAGGCCAAGGCCTCGCCACCTGGCCTGGTCAGCACACAGGATTCTGGGGGCAGGTGGCCACCCTGGGCCTTGTGGGGCCCCTGGAGCAAGAAGACCAAAAGTGCAGTTAGAGCCCCCACCACGCGCACACATGGACTCATGCACACACACGTGGACACACTGGGGCGTGTTTTCAGTGCACGCACAGATGTGTTCACCTTCATTCCCCGGGACATGCACACACACATGCTCACACACCACTCACCCCATGGACACACACGTCGGGGTTTGGGTGCATGCACAAACACCACACACAGAATTCTTCCCTTCCTGGCTTGCTCAGCCTCCTGGCAGGAGCCAGGCTCCAGAGCTAGAAGCCTCTGGAGGTAGGAGAGAGAGGGCATAAATTAAACGTTTCCAATTAGGCTAGGACGGCCAGGGGCAGGGGGCTCCAGGGCTGCAGAGATGGGGTGGGCATCTCAGGAGGCCCTGGTCCCCTGAGCCCCGTCAGAAATCCAGGGGAGTGAGGTCCCCAAAGTCACAGTCGAAGAGGTCTCTGATGCCCTCACCCTCCTCGAGGCCAAAGTGGTAGTCGAGGGCCTCATGGGGGCGACAGGCTGATGAACTCCTCAGGGAGGAGGCCAGAGAAGTCCTCCTTCACGTGCTCCAGGAGTGAGTCGGCTGCCACGAGTGGGGACAGGCGGTCCTCGTCCACGGGGGCCCGCAGGCCACCCATCCGGGAAAGCAGAGGTTCTGGGGAGATGGGGGAGCATCACAGGCCGGGGACACCCCCGGCAGGGAGGGGCTGACACACCTGCCCACCCACCTGGGAGAGGGGCCCGGCCCACCCCCGCCCACCCCGCCTTCACAAACCTTGCTCCAGGCTGAGCAGGGACTGATTGGGATCCGTGGCAGGGGATGAGGGAGGTGACGATGGTGGTGGTGGCACCGCGGTGGCAACGTCAGCTGCCCTGTCCTCCTCCCCCGAAGCTGCCCCGTGGGATGGGGTCTTTCCAGGGCTGGTTCCACCCACACTCTCCTCAGGGCACAGGAAAACGTCGATGGGGCCTTGTTTGCTCTTAAGAGAGATCTGAAAGTTCTGGGTGGAGGTAGCAGGCAGGGTAAACTGAGGCTCAGCTGGACTACCAGCCCAGCCCAGCCCAGTCCTGTCTAGACTCCCAGGTCTCACCTCCGAGGAATCCACAGCTTGGAGCTGGGTCTCGGGGGGCCTTGATCACCATGACCATCTGCTCTGCAGGGTCTGCAATGCTACGAAGGTCCTGGCAGGTCACATAGGCCAGGGTTGGTGGAGTCAAGGACCACATGATCTTTAGTTTTGGGGGCTCCCACCCAGATAGCTCAGAAGGCAGAGCCCATCCCTGCCTAGTTACTCCTGTCCTCTGCATCGCCCACTCCAAGGCCTGGCACATGGTTGGTGCTCAAGCAGATCTCACGCCCTTGAGCCTGCTTCTACATCTATACAATGAGATCACTCTACCTATTGAATCTCAAGGTAATGACAGCTCCCTATAATCATTTCATAAAAATTACTTTAATCCTAAGAATTTATTCTGACCCATGACCTTGATGTCAATTAGTGTGTGTGTGTCTGTGTGAGAGTGAGTGTTAAATTGCTCAGTTGTGTCCGACTCTATGACCTCATGAACTATAGCCCACCAGACTCCTCTCTCCATGGAATTCTCCAGGCAAGAATACTGGAATGGGTTGCCATTCTCTTCTCCAGGGAATCCTCCTGACCCAGGGATCAAACCTGGGTCTCCCACACTGCAGGCAGATTCTTTACCGTCTGAGCCGTTAGCTCCAAAATGTATAAACATAACTTCTTTCAAAATAAAGTTTCTATTTTTGCAAATAAAAGCAACTCTAACCTTGAAGCTACAACCAAGTATTAAATCCCTGTATTAAATAAATGTTATCCCTGTGTTAAATAAATCAGTTATCACTGATACTAGCTTTTCTGGTTTTAATCTGAAAAGCTTTGAGATAGGATTGTTTTTCCCCTTTTCCAGAGGAAGCTGAGACTCAGAGAGGTTAAGTAACTTGTCCAGTGTCACATTGGGAGTGAATGCTGAGCCAGGACTGGTATCCAAAGCCAGAACCCTCTCCTGAATCCAGGGCCCAGGGTAAGGCCCTCCACTCCCACTTGGATGGGGCCCTGGTGACCCTCCAGGCAGTTCAAGGATATCGCTGGCTGTCAGCATCCTCGGAGAGCAGACGCAGCTGGGTGCTGCAGATGTGGAGCAGGTGATCCAGCTGCTGCTCACTCTCCTGCAGTTGCTGGAGGTCCTGGGTCAATCCTTCAAGCCGCCCGCCGATCCCCACCGTTGCATGGTTGCCTCTGCCAGGAGGCAACGGGAGGGGTCAGCAGCTCCCAGCCCCTCTTCCCTGGAGCTGTGACCCTCAGCAACCAGTCTGCTGCCGCCCCCTGCCCCTGAGGGCCTGGCTCCTCAGCCAGGCTTCCAAGGCAGACTGGCTGGGTTCAGAGTTGGGCCTGAATGTCTGTGAACACTGGCCCTTGTAGGGGGCTAGAGAAGTACACGAGGGCAGACATGCCGTAGAACACTCTGTAGTTGTGTAAAAGACATGGGTGCATTAGATGCAAAAATGGAAGCATTTGTAAGACATAGCAAGTGAAAAGAAAATAAATAAATAAATCGATGTAGAACGGAATATTTACCCAAAACTGAAAACACAAATGTGTCAGAGTGGAGTAAGATGACCGGGGAAAGAGGCGAAAACGGGAAAAAAAAACCTAAGAATTAACCAGAATAAAACAGCTATGTTAGCCAAGCTCATCAACGGCAACAGAAGCCAGAACAGTGGTCACCTGGGTGGTATGAGGAAGGGACAGTGTCTAGGAAGGGGCACAGGGGAAGTTTCTGGGCTGCTGGAAATGTTCCTTATCCTTATCCAGATGGTGGTCACCCAGGTGAAGAAATGGAAAGCTGCGCTGAGCTAGATATGTAAGATCTGTGTTCTTTGCTGCATCCATCACCTCACGGAAGCCAGCTCTCCTCTCTAAACCTCGGTTTGCCCAGCTGTTAAGATGGGGACGCGGGCAGCCATAGCAGGTGTGACTCTCAGCTCCTGTGGCCCAGTCCCCCGGGCCTCCGCCTACCCTCCTGTCCGGCTGGTACCTACAGCCACTGGATGTGATTCTTGGACTTCTTGGTGATGAGCTGGATGCCCTCCAGGACGTTGGTGATGTCGTAGATGCGCCGTTTCTGCACCTTCAGCACCTCGGCCGCCCAGTTCAGGTCGACCACCCCGTCAGCCGAGCGGCTCAGTAACTCCAAGAAGCGTTTGGTGGTCAGGTTCAACGATGTTTCGTAGCGTGACTTCTCCCCTGGGGACTTCACACCTGGAGGCCAGGCAAGACAAGGTCCCTGAGCACCACCCCCCAGCCACACTGGGCTCCCTGGCAACAGCAGGGCAGCAGGGTGGCGTGGGAGGGGGCAGACGGTTCCTTCCCTTTGGTGAAGGCCAAGCAGGGAGGCCTCATGACTGCTGCCTGCCAACCACAGCATTCCTATTCCGGCTGGGGAACTTCCCACCCCTAGGGCTTGGGGAAACCATACCAGGCAGCCACTCCAGCTGCCCCTTGGGGCCCCCCGCGAGGCCTGGATCAGACCCAGGCCTGACAGACCAGAGCTTACTCTGCAAGCATGCCTGTCTGTCCATGCCCCCTCAATGTGGGTCTGGCCTGGGGGCCTGCCCGAGCCCAAGCCCTGGGGCTACCTTTTCCTGGGTGGCGGCCTCTGCCCCCGAGCTGGCCCACTGCTCTCGGCCAGGTATTGATGGTCAGTTTCCAGGTTCAGCCTCCGCTTCACCTATGGCAAAAACAATGGGAGGATGCCCAGTAACCAGGAGAGTGGGGCCACGAGAGACCTGGCTGAGGACCGGGTGCTCCTGGGCCGCCCCTGCCCGTCACTCTACCAGGATGCCCAAGAGTGTGAGTGAGGCGGAGGTCCCAGGCAGCATGATCCTACCCCACAGGACAGAAGACTCAACTGGAAGGCAGAAGTTCAAGCCCCAGTTCCGCTACTACCTCCTGGGGGACCTGTGGTAGTCTGCAGTTTTTTTGCTTCTCCTCTTTTCAACAGATGGAGCCTAATGTTCCCTTAAGTACAGGCCCAATCTGGTAACTAGCTTCTAATGAACAGAATGTGGTGGAAATGACAGTATGTCACTTGTGAGACAGGGTCACACAGGTACTGAAGCTTCCTCCTGGCCCTTTATTGGATCCCTCCCTCGTGGCTGGAGCTGGTGACCATGTCGCGCAGGCACTCAGGTAGCCCTAAGGAGGCCCACGTGGCAAGAAACTAAAGCCCCGCCCCCAACAGCAACGCAGGCAGGCTTAGAAACATCCTCCGTCCCTGGCCATGCCTTCTGATGACGGCAGCCGGGCCAACATTTTGGCATTAACCTCAGAAGAGGTCCTCAGCCAGAAGCACCCAGCCAAGTCACCACTAAATTTCCCACCCCCAGAAACCATATAACAAATGTCTGATGTCTTAAGCCGTTGGGATACTGATCTCCTGAGTAACTACCTCTCTTGGTTTCTGATTTGTCTGTGAATACGGCAGCACAAACATAGCCCCATTTTACAGGTAGGACAACCAAAGCCCAGAAAGACTGAAGGTGATACAGGCAGGAAGTGCCAAAGCCAGGATTTCCCGCACAAGGACGGAGACTGCCCTGGGGATTTCACAGGCATCTCCCTCATATTCTGACCCAAACCAGCTACACCTGCCCCTCCGCCACCCACAGGGTTTCCTGAGCTAGAACCAGGTTCAGGCCCACCAACTGCCCTCACCGCATCTAGCTGCCAAAATCCTGTCACTGCAGCCACTGGCACTTCCTATCTGGACCACCCAGCTGTCTTCCCACTGGTCTCCCTGCCTCCGTCTGTCCCCTCCACCTTAGTACCCTCATCTGCCACCACTTCTCCCACAGGAACTTCTGCTGAGTTTCTTCACAGACCTGCACCTCCAAGCCTTAGCCCATGCTGGTCCCTCGCTGGCTGGCCCTCGTCTCCCTCCCTCCCAGTTCACACCAACGCTTCCCCCCAGAGAGGCACCTTATCCATCACCTCAGTCTTTTCCATCAATCGCGCAATAGAAACTGAGCCTCATCTCCCTCAGGACGGCTGCAAACCCAACCCTTTCCCCACATGGTCTCTCGCCACAAATTTCTGCAGGTGTGTCTGTCTCACCCAGAGGCCAGGGAGCCCCTCAGAGGCGGGCACTGGGTCTGAATAATCTCTGCACATAAGGTCTGGGCATCAGCATGTTTGCTGAATGAATCGCCCCACATGCTGCCAGACTCAGATACTCCCTCTCACGCAGGCACTCGTGGATTTCCTCAGGCGTCTGCCAATAGCAGAGCTAATGCATGTTGAGTGTCTCCTGTGTCCTGAGCACTGCTAGGTAACTGCTTCACCTGCGTATGATCACCCACAACCTCCAGCCGCCCTGCAGCAGGGGGTTCTGATGACTCCCACTTCCTGAGGCGTCTGCACCACGAAGAGGTCACACAGTGAGAGGTGGAGTCAGGATTCGAACCTTAGTGGGCTGGGCAGAGGCTCATCCGGAAGCCAGGCTCCCGCAAGCCAAACCACAATGTACCCACTCTCCAGCCTCGCCCCAAAGCCCTGAACCCTAGCATGTTCCAGCCAACCGCACCCTTTACCTCCTTCCTGCCCCCTCAAAAAAGTGCCCGAGCTGAAGGTGGATCCATGCCACACTCAGAGATGCAGGCACAGGGACCCAAAAAGCAGGGATGAAAGAAATCCGGATGACTCAAATACCTATCCAAGGGAGAGGCCACAAAACTGGTTCATCCAGCCCTTGGAATACCACACTGCTGTCAAGAAGGATGGGGGCAGGTTGATACAAAACTCCCAAAGACATATTGACAAGAAAAACAACGTTACAAAGCAATGTGTTTATGTGATCCCTTTTCGGGATTAAAAAGCTCATGAAACCATTTTCTCTGCTTCAGTTTGTATTATTATGGAATCCATTTCAAGAGTAACCTTGGTATCAGGGCGAGGACCATGAGGAATCGCTGCCTTGTCTCTAAAGTGGGGATGATGTGCTACTGGAACACAGGAAGAGAAAAAGAAAAATGGATGGGGCTGGGGATCTTGTCCCCCTCAACTTTCTCCTCTCTTCTATAGTAAATATGTATTATATTCAGTTTGTTTTTAAGAGCCATGGCAACAGGGGAGATATAGACCAGAAGAGCCAGGAGGAATGGCTGAATTGCACAGAGCCTTGTAGGCAGGAGGTACTCAATGAATGCTTACTTGTGCAGAAGCTGAGCCTGTAGCTTGTTTCAAGGACTGCCCCCAAACAAATGCTAGTGCAGAGGGTGAGTGGAGGCCACAGCTCAGATAGCCAGTGGCTGCTCACAGGTACAATGTTAGGGGGTGCTGGATGGCAAAAGCTGGGCCCATGTTTCTGAACTACAGCAGCAAGGTGGTACCGGGCCCCTACTCCTGCTCACGACAGAAAACATGTACTAGCCCTTAAGTACTGTGACGGCAGAGGCTCTTTACGTGCCTCTGTGCCTAGAACCTCAGAGGCACTCACTAACAACTGCTGAATGAATGGAATGCTCAGACCCAGTGAGGCTGCCCCTGACAACCCGGGTGTGGAGCAGAGGGCAAACCTCCTGATCCCAGTCCCCGGCTGTCCCTCTAAGCCTGAAGCTCAATTGCCCAAGGGCAGGACAGCCCTAGGCCTAAGCACCTGTCCATCAGCTAAATGGAGGCTACTCGATCAGGCTCCAAGCTGGTACCTGCAAGGACAGGTTGCTGGGGTATAGGAGACCAATCAGGGGACCCACCCTGTGCAACTTCCCTCCCTCTCACTCATTTGGAGGAAGGGACCCTGGGCTTCCTTCAGTCTCTATTAGCATCTCCAGGAAGTAAGGCATGCCAGCAGTTAACCACTCAGGAAATCTGGTCTGATCCCACCACTCATGAGCTGACTCACCAGGGAAGGTTCTAACATCTCTAAGCCTCAGCTTCCCTATCTGTAAAATGGGAAAGTTGTTGACAGGGTTAAATGAGTTAATTGGGTAAAGTGCTTGGCACATGGCCTAACTCACAAAACAGTCTCAAAACAATGGTGCCTCCTATTGTTATTATTAGCATCTCAGTGATTCCGGAAGGATGTACTGGGCAGGGGGCCAAAGGGGTCAAGGGAACCTTGTTGGGATATCTCAGGGACCAGCTGCTACCCAGGCCTCCGTCAGCAGTTGGGCTTCCACCTCCTTGCCCTGGGCCCTGCCTCAACCTGCTCAGCCAACTGTGCCGAGACCCCATCCTGCCTGCCCATCCATGCCCTAACTTTACCCACAGGCTGCACCAGTCAAACTGGTCTCCACGCCCTGTCCCGCAGCCCACAGGACCAAGCTCTAGGCCTCCGCCCCCTTTCCCCCCACCTCCTAATTCAGACACCTCTCTGGGACCCCTAGTCTGAACTGTCTTTAGCCTCTTGCTGAGCAGGGAGCACTTTATCAAGGGATCTCCCTGGGGCATTTACTCTCTCCTGGCACTGAGGCCTCCTCTCCAGCTCCCCAGAAGCCTAGCCCACCCAGGACTTCCACTGGGGCCCTGGGGTCTGCCTGCCTGATTAATGAGGTTCCATGGCAACCAGGGCCTGGGAGGGTGGAGGGTGGCAGATGGAAGGACAGGCAAAGGGAGGGGATCAGCAGCTGGCCCAGTCACCCCCGCCCCTGCAGAGAAGGCCTCCCAGCCAGGCAGCCTGTCCCCAGAGGCCCGGAGGGCCAGGCCTGCACCTGGCAGTCCCAGAGGCAGGAAGGAGGGTCTCCTCAATGGCTCTTCTACGGTCTGGTCCCAGAACACCCCACTTTGACCTCCCCCAAGCAGCCATGCCCACCACCCAGCCTCAAGTCCTGGTCTGAAGCCAGAAGGCCTCAGTTTAAATCCCACTTGCAGCCTTGTGACCAGGGGGCAAGCCACTTCCTCTCTCTGAGCACAGTTCAGATGGGCACAGTGACAACACCGAGCTCACAGCATGGATGTGAGTTTTAGCTGCCTTGAAGTCAGCCAGAGGCCTGGCATGCAGTCAGCGACAGCTGAATACACGTGGACCATTATTATCATTGAGTCTGCTCCGGCGAGGAAGCTGAGGCCCAGAGCACAGAGCAGCAAACAAGGACTGGCCCGAGGTCACCCCGCACCCAGGGCGGAGCCCCGAGGCCCAACCCAGGCTCGGCACCGCCCAGCCTGGGCGCCTCAGCCCACCCTCCCCCGACCCCGCTGCCGCCGGGCCAAACATCGCGCCCCGCCTGGGTCTGCGCGGGGGTCCAAGGCAGCGCACTCAGCCCAGTGTCCCTGATGTCCGTACCGGCGGGCGGCCGAGCGCGGGGCGCGGCGCGCTGGGTGTGGGCCGGGGCGCCTGCGGCGTGGCGAAGAGCAGCAGGTCAGGGTCCCGGGGTCCGGCGGCCGGTGCGGCGGGACCGGCGGGGGCCGGGGGGCGCTGGCGTCCTGCGCGGTGGAGATGATGACGATCTGCGAGGAGTCGAGCAGCCGCAGCGCGCCGGCCCCGAGCAAGGCCTCCAGCGCCGGCGCGCAAGGGCCGCCCGCGGGGGCCCCAGCCACGGCCATGGCGCTCACGGCCCGCGCGGCCCGGGTGGCAGTCGGCGGCGGCGGCGCGGGCCCATGGCGGCAGGCCGAGGAGAGGGCTAGATCCCGCTCCGGATCCCGCTCCGCCCCCCGGCCGCCGCTGCCTGCAAAGTCCCGGCCACTTTTACGCGCCAAATCCTTTTTGCCGCGAAAGAGCCACGAGCTGCCGAGCGCTACCACCATTGGTTGCCCGGACTGTGACGGAGGCGACGGCGACGTCGCCCATTGGCTGCAGCGCGCCGGTCCGGCGGCGGAGGGCGGGACGGGGCGGCGGCGCGAGGCGGCATGACCAATCAGGGGTCGGGGCGCGCGCAGGCTTTGTCGGGGCGGTGCCAGGCGCGTTCGCACTCCCCGCCCTCAGAGGGGACGGCCCCTGTCCGAAGAGTGGTGGCCCCACCCCCCTCCCCGACGCACCCCCATCTGGCCGATGCCTGTAAGTTGAGGACAGAATGTCCATTAAGCATATCTCAACATCAGCAGACCCCACGTGACCCCGAGAACTCTCACCTGTGGCCGCGACACCCTCGGCCAGATCTCTAGAAACTGCCCCTCCTCTCTTCTCGGTTCTCAGGCCCACCTCCAAGCTCCGGCCACTTCCTCCACTTCCCTCACCAAAGCCGTTCACTTTCAAATCGTGTGGCCACCCTATTCCTCTCACCCAGAGCCCAGGCAGAAGGGAGCTGTCAGAAAATGGGGAGGGATGTCTGGCTCAATACAGCTCTGGGCTTTTTACAAGCCCTTCTATAGCTGGAAACTCCAGTACTGTATGCACAACTTCTGCGTGAACTGATTCACTCGTTGAACAAACGTTTTGAGAGCCGGCTCTAAGCCCCATCCTTGACTCCTGGCACCTAGGAACTCACAGTTGAGTGAAAAAGGGAAGAGGGAAACAGGTACAAGCATTTACAACATGATGTGGAATTTTCACTATTAATTCCATGTTAGATCTCACAAAGGGAGGAGGTGAGTATGCTGAGCATGAAAATGCATTTAATCCGGAGGCCCTGGGACCTCTCCATCAGCCATTTCTCATTGCTCAGATCAGCTGATTTGAGCAATACTGTCCTCTCCTCTATGCCAGGCTCTGTGCCAGCACTGAGGGCAGAGATGCAAAAGGCTTGATGATTTCTATGAACTTGCCTGCCATCTGGTGGGGACTGACCCATCAGGGTAAAAAAAAAAAAAAACTAAGACACAATCAAGAATGAGATCCCTAGGCCCCATATAAATATCACTTCTTCCAGGGAGCACTCAGGTATTGAAGTTACTCGCTTCCTCCATTCTCCACCCCCACCTCTGTTCCAGCACTGAGCGTGCAACACTGGATCTCTTTATCTACCTTCCTTATCAGACTGGGAGCTCCAATAGGGCCTCTTCCCAACAGTGGCCTGGTCCACAGTAGGTGCTGAGAAGGGCTGTAAAAGAAACAGGCTCACACTGGAGGCTACCTGGAATGTCCCAGGTTTCAGAATCACCTCTGTGCTTGTTAACTATGGGCCCACCCCATCCCTGCCAATTTAGAATCTAAGCACCCAGGAATCATTTTCACAAGCAAACTCCTACCCTCATGCCAGGTGATTTTTATGTACGTTCACATTGGAGAACAAATCAGTGTGCTTGTATAACCAAAATGTGTGGGGCAGCCTCAAATTACAGCACCTTGCAGACACTTCATAGCCTCAGTTTCCTCATCTGTAAAATGAGCTCACTGCCATTCCCCCACCTCACCTTCCAGGGTTGCCATGTGGATGAAAAGTATAAGGGATCTGAAAGTGTTTCAAAAACTACTAAGATGGGGTGGTTTAGGAACACAACAGGAGTTTCCTAAGCAGTTTGTGAAATTACTCATCACAAATCCCAGACTATATGAGCACTAGAAGGGACCAGAGAAACCAAATAAGCTTCTTACAGTACAGAAGGGAAAACTGAAGCCTATTCAGGAGTGAACCAGCCAGTGACACAATCTGGCAGGCAATGGATTTCCAGCCCCAGGGTTGGCCTGTCCCCCTCCTCCCTCCCCAGTTCGAGAAGTCCCACTAGAATGGTAAGTCTCATTCTAAATAGCCAAGCCAGACCCTGACAAGAGGGTAAGAGAAGCCAGCAGCATTCCCACTTCAGAGAGAATTTCCTTCTTTCACACATTCCCAAAGGGGCTCATCAACAGTAGCATTCATTCTGTGAAGCCCTTTCATGCCCAACAATCATTCAGCAAACATTTATCAGGCACCTATTATATACTAAGCACTGTACTGGTTCCTGGTGAAGGAAGACAGATACCATTATTATTGTCCCATTTAGGATGAGGAAACTGAGATCTAAAGGGCATGAGCTTACCTAGCCAATGAAAAAGCTTATTATTCAGACTTGATAAGACCAAAGCCTGGGGATTTTCAACGCCCTGCCTTCCCTAAAGTATTCCAGTACACAATCTCCTAGGTCAAAGCAGGTACCCTCGTTTCCACAAGCTCTCCTGTCCTGTAGCAAAAAGGAGTGAAGAGCAGAATTTCCAGTGTAAACTCAGAGATAAGGGCCTTCTGCATCTATTAATACCCACTTGAAAGCAGCAAAGGCTTTCTAAGATAGAGCCTCTTAGCCCCAAGCCCGAGGTATCCTGATAAGCCTGTTCTCTACAGTTCTCGGGCTTCAAAATAAAAATCCACAATTACTGGGTAGCCATTTCCACTGATGATCTCCTTTCAACCTGATAAATATATGAAGCTCATTTATCTATCTACATGGCGCAGGAAGGAGGCTCAGAGAGGGGCACTCGCTGCTCAAGGTCACACAGCAGAATAGAAGTCTTCTACTGTAAAATCCAGGGCCTGCCCTTCAAGTACAACCCCCTCTGTAAATACCCCAGGGTCAGCCTCAGGGCTGTTAAGAGTACAATGTGTGGTTTCCAAAAGGTATTATGTGGATAGCGGCTTAATGAACAGGGGCTCACAGTCCATCTCCACCTTCCTCAAGTCCTAACTCAAGAGGCGTCCAAAGGGGTGGAAGCTCCTGGAGCCACGATCCTTTGCCTGAAGATCTCTTTCCAAGAGGCAGGCTGGTGGAGGAGTGATAGCGTGGGCTTCTAAATCAGGTGGATGTAAACGAGAATCCAAGTCTGTGACCTTGGACAAGTCAATTCACTTCCTCTGAGCCTCACTCATTCAATCCACTCCCCAGTCTCCATTCAATATTTACTGAGCCCCTGCTATGTGTCCGACATTGTGCCAGGTGCTTGGGGGACAGCTGAAAGCAAAACACTCATCTCTGACTCCTGGAGCTCACCCTCCAATGGGAGAGTCAGATTTCTATGTATCTGCACAATATGCTCATTAAGAAGTTTGACAAGCGACACAAATAGTTCAAAGCTATTTATTCTGCATACACCAACTCCCCTAAACGTACATTCATAGCTTAAAAAAAAATCTCCAAACATGAACATCCCATTATTATAAGGAATACATAATTGGGAGAAATGATTCTATGGGGACTTCATTTTATTAAGAGGCACAGAGACATCCATTGTTGAGTTCTGGCAGAAGGAGGTGGGGAGTTTTGTGTCTGCAACATTACATTCATCTTGAATGATCCCTTGTCACTATGCTGAATGGTTTGACTGACGGTTTACTGTCTCTGGAGACGTTCTGTCACGGTGCCAGTCCTGGCTGTGTCTGAACACAGGCCTCTCACCCATTCGGGAGGCTGTCTCACATAGGAGTAAGCCCTGGGAGTCGGGCAGACCCCCACTGTGTGGGTTGGCCAGATGGGTAAGTGATTTACCCCCCTGAGGAGCTCTGATTGCCTCCTTCATAGAACAAGGGGCAAGGGTTCCTCAACAGAATGGGTGTCAGAGTTCAGTGAGAAAACAAGACAAGCAGAGTTTGCAAACTGGCCCGCAGGCTGGACTTAATTTGCTCAGGGTATTCTTTCCCTGAATTATGAATTTGTTTTTAAAACAAATTTTAAATTGGGACATGCTATAGAAAAACTTAAATATTTGGATTTTTAAAAATTTTTGGCCATGTTGCATGCTTTGCAGGATCTTAATTCCCTGACATGTGGAATCCTAACCATTCGATTACAAGGGAATGCCTAAATGTTTGGCTTTAAAAAAAGTAATATCTGCCACTGCCAGGTAGGCCATCAGGGTACTGAGCAAGTGCTGTCCCCCATTTAGCCAGAGCCTTGGCCCTCCAGGCAACCAGTGTCCCTGCCTGGCTTGCCTCACATGATGACCTTACTTGCCCTGCCACTCAGTTTGCAATCCCTAATGCCTGCGCCTGGCACTAAGCATCCAATAAATGTTGACTACTCTTAGTAACATTACTAGAGCACCAGCATGGTCCTCTTTGCGGAAGACGTGGATGTGGAAGGAAAGGGAAGTGGGTGTTCATGGGGCTTAGTGCCAGCCAGCAGTTGCCTGACTATGTGGCCTTGGCTAAGTCTTCGGTCATCAGCCAGTCCAAATGTCCAGCCGGAGGGTCCAAGGGCAGTGGAAGTGGATAGGCCGCTAGTCCACAAGTGAGTCTCCAAGGCTCACCCAGTGCCTCTTCCTTTCCCTGTATCCCTCCAGCCTCCGCAGTGGGATTATGCTTTTCCAAGTGGAGGGTAGAAAACCTGACCATGGCCATGCCTGCCCTGACCAGGGCTACAGTGAGGGGCTGGGGAGCCCTCAGAGCAGGACTCTGTTTTCTCACCTGTAAAATGGGGATGGTAATAATGATCACAGTGGTCACCTTACAGGCCTGTTGGGACATTAACTGAGTTATGAAAGCACTTAGGGCAGTAGTTGGCACGTAGAGAGCCCTCAATAAATGGCAGCAGTTACTAAGAATGAAGGCTGAATTACAGGAGCAGCTTGCCTACATCTCCTCCTAATTTTTCCAAATGAGAAAGAAAAAAACTTCTTGTTAGGCTGCAGAACGAGTTTTCAAGCAGCAATCCGTGCACCGCTTCCCAAACTTTATTAGGCTCAGAGACAAGGAGATAAACACACTTGGACGGCGATGAAGTGTGTAGACGAGACAATCATATATTCCACTGACTCTCAGACCATTTTCTAAAAATTGATTAATTTTTTTGGCTGCACCAGGGGGCAGGTGGGAATCTTAGTTCCCTGACCAGGGATTGAACCCATGCTTCCTGCAGTGGAAGCACAGAGTCTTAACCACTGGACCGCCAGGGAAGTCCTCTCTCAAACTTTCTTTTTTGTATTTAACAGCTCTGAAAGTAAGGTGCATCATACAATCAATGGCATGCCCATTTTTAGTCAGCAGCTCTTCTCTTTCCTAGGGGCTCAAGATAAAACCTTGTGCCTCATTTTGGAGGGTGTCTTGGAAGTCAGAGATAAGGCGGCTGAAAAGCACAGGGCCCTGGGGCCTGCCCCCTCAGAGGCCTCGTTGTTCTCAGCAGCACCTCCAGCCTCACTAGCACATTTGAGGCTGGCCACGGTGGAGCGAGTCGCTTTTCTCTCATTTTGCTCGTTTTCTTTCTGACACCTGCTGACCTGCATTTGGTCCCCGGGTTGACAGCACATGGCAAATGTGGTCAGGGAGGGGAATAGCGAGAGCTCACGAAGAGAAGAGAAAGGCTTTTCATAATATATTAAGATATTCAGAAAGGAGGAGCCTGAGATATTCTCCCTCCCTCTCCTCCTTTTTTTTTTTTTTTTTGAACAACAAAAAAAAATCCCTGCTGGAAGCCAGAGTTATATATATGCCAAACAGGCCAGGAAACCCAGCAGGCCTCCTGGAGCTGGCAGTGAACCGAAACAGGGGCATTGTGTCCAGGCCACTGGCTGGCTGAGGGGCATTGTTAGGGCCTGGCCCTGTCTGGGAAGAGGGGGGTGCAGAGGGCAGGGGGAGTGTGTTCCCATGACTCCTGGGGAGTGACAACAATCAAGGGCAGCTGCGAAGCTCGCATGCCAGGGGCCCGTGGGCGGGTGGCTGGCCCCAGAGGGGCTGGAGGGCTGCAGGGGGCTGAAGAGGCGAGGGAGGCGGCAAGGTCCAGGTCTGTTTCTCAGCTGGGCAGGGAGTCGGGGGGTCATTTACTATGCCCATCTCTCTCATCCTTACCTCCAAAAAGTCCTGGGCTACTGAGCCACTTTGCAAATGATACCCCAGATCTGCCCACTTCTCTCCACCCCGAGGCCCCACCCTGGTCCAGGCTGCCATGGTCTCTCACAGGGACCCCTGCCTGGCCTCCTTACTGGATCTTGCTGCCAGCCTGGCTCTCTACGTTCTGTTCCCCACACATAGCTAGAAGGATCTTTCCAAAATGTAAATCACATCACAGCCACATCACTCTCCTGCTTAAATCTGCCAAAGGCTGCCTGTCAAACAGAAGAAAACCCAAACCCCTCACTCTGGCCCACAAAGCCTGCCTGATGGGCCCAGCCAGCCTCTGGGACTCCATCTCCGACACTCCAGGAAGCCCCCACCTGCCACTCTGTCCCAGTCTGGAGGACCTCCTGCAGGCCCTGGAATGCTGTCAGCTGTTCCCCGCTTAGGGCCTGTGCACTTTGCAGCTCCTACGCCGGGAACACCCTTCCTCTACCTCTCAGCATGGCTCAATCCCAGAGCTAAGAACACCTCCTCAGAGAGGCCTTCCCTGGAAAACAGACCTTGCTGTTCTCTTCTGCCCTGCCTTCCTGGCACATACCACTCTGAACTGTATATTCGTTAGTCTTCCCTCCCTGGGTGGTAAACCCCAGGTGAGCAGGAACTGGTTTTTTCATTGCTAAACCCTAGCCTCCCATATCACCAGGTACCTAGTACCTAGCAAGAACTCAGCCAGTATGGATTGTTGTTGTTCAGTTGCTAGTTGTATCCAAGTCTTTGTGACCCCATGGACTGCAGCATGCCAGGCTTCCCTGTCCTTCACTATCTCCCAGAGTTTGCTAAGATTCATGTCCATTGAGTCGGTGATGCTATCCAACCATCTCATCCTCTGTCATCCCCTTCTCCTCCTGCTTTCGATCTTTCCCAGCATCAGGATCTTTTCTAATGAGTCACCTTTTCCCATCAGCCAAAGTATTGGAGCTTCAGCTTCAGCGTCAGTCCTTCCAATGAATATTCAGAGTTGATTCCCTTTAGGATTGACTGGTTTGATCTCCTTGCAGTCTAAGGGAGTCTCAAGAGTCTTCTCCAGCACTACAGTTTGAAAGCATCAATTCTTCAGCATTCAGCTTTCTTTATAGTCCAGTTCTCACACCCGTACATGACTACTGGAAAAACCATAGCTTTGCCTATACGGGCCTTTGTCGGCAAAGTGGTCTCTGCTTTTTAATACGTTGTCTAGGTTTGTCATGGCTTTTCAGCCACCCTCAAGCAGTTCTGAAACTGTGATACATGAACCCAAGTTCCATGCATTTGGACAGGAAAAAAAAATTACACCTATATTTTCACTAGTCTCTAACTGAAATGTAACATTTCCTTCCATTTTAAATGTAGGCAAAAATCCAGAGGCCAATTAGCAGTAACTTGGGACTTTATCACCAAGAGAAATCACAGCTACTTCCTTATCACAGCTGCCCTAGATATCCTAAGATACTGTTCATGCTTATGACACCTGTGACATCCTGGTAGTTTTGGACCTGCTACTTGATCTTTTTATCTGATGTGTTTAAAAAGAACACACAGGGCTTCCCTGGTGCCCTGGACTCTTTCAGTAGTAAAGAGTCCACCTGCCAATGCAGGAGACACAAGTTGGATCCCTGACCTGGGAAGACCCCACATGCCTCAGAGCAACTAAGCTCCTGTGCCACAATTATTGAGCCTGTGCTCTAGAGTTTGGGAGCCACAACTACTGAGCCCATGTGCTGCAACTACTGAAGCCCACACACCCAGAGCCCATGCTCTGCAACAAGAGAAGCCACCACAATGAGAAGCCTGCACACCGCAGCTAGAGTAGCCCCCGCTTGCCACAGCTAGAGAAAAGCCCGAGCAGCAGTGAAGGCCCAGCACAGCCATATAAAATATTACTAAGTCACAAATATAAAAAATATTATTATTTCAATATGCAATATAAATGTTGTCTTTTATAATTCTATTTATGGTTTAAAAACAGCATTCTTAAAAAAAAAAAAAAAAGGCAGGATTCTTGAGAAGGGTCTAGAGGCTTCACCAGATGCCAAAAAGGTTCATGACACATATAAAAAGACACCTTAAAAAGTAGTGTCCTGAAAGAGCTGATGTAGGGAGTTCCCTGGCAGTCCAGTGGTTAGGACTCTAAGCTTCCACTGCAGGGGGCCCAGGTTCAACTCCTTCTTCGGCAACTGAGATCCCATGAGCTGGGGAGTGTGGGCAAAAAAAAAAAGAGCTGATGAGGTATGACTTTGATCTCTCTCAGCTGACATCCAGCCCATGAGAGGATAAAGGGAGAGCTCAGAAAAGCAGGAGAGCAAGGTTTCCAACAGGAACCTCATGACCTGCATTTCACTGCTGCCTGGTCCTGTCTTGTTCATGAAATCATGAGTACACAGGCCTGCAACAGAAAGCAGGGAGCCCTCTCGAAAATCAGTACTCAGAGGGGAGCCCAGCTTTCCCTCTGTCCTCTAGCTGGGCCCCTGTGGCCTCCAGTCCCAAAAGTGAGTCCTGCAGGAGGTCTCTGGTTAAACTTAACACACTCTCATCCAAAATGTGGGCTTTCCCCATGGCTCAGTGGTAAAAATCCACCTGCAACACAGGAGCCACAGGTTTAATCCCTGAGTCAGGAAGATTCACTGGAGGAGGGCATGCCAAACCACTCCAGTTTTCTTGCCTAGAGAATCCCATGGAGAGGGAAGCCTGGAGGGCTACAGTGCATACGGTCACAGAGTTGGACATGACTCAGCACGCACGCACCCAAAATGCTCTTCAAGACTGAAAGAAGACCCTCTCTATCCCTATGAATCTGCAACAAGGGAAGGAAAAACATTTTTTCTTTTATAAATACCCTCATAGAAAGCAACCCACCTGCAGTCACAGATTGGTTCCAAGAGGTGGACACAGCACGACGTGCTGGTTTAGGAAGGTGTCAGGTTTAAAGCCTGATTCTCACAAACCCAATACACACTCACGCGAGTGGGAGAAGCGAACAGTGTGGACAGAAACACCATCGCCAGGATCCTTTCTGGAGCCTGCCGTGAGGAAGGCAGCAGTCGTGAGAAGCCGAGGAGGCAGCTTCTTGGAGCCTGCGTTTGTGAATCATCACTCTCACACGGGTTCCCCAAACAACCTCTAATTTGGGAGAGGAGCAGCAGAAGGGCCCCAAATTCACTTCAACTTTGTCCTTCCCCTTTCAGTTGGAGTTCCGTGGGCATTCATGTTGGGCGTCATCTACAACAAGACTCAGGACATCTGGATGATTCATCTTCATGCTGATTTGCCCGAGATATTTGGGGACTTGGGGGTGGGGTTGAGGGGAACAGGAACTGGCTCAAAGAAAGGACTCCCTTTAAAAAAAAAAAAATACACTGACTTTTTTTTTTTGTTTGGTCATGCCTCACAGCTTGCAGGATCTTAGGTTTCTGACTAGGGATTGAACCTGTGCCCTTGGCAATGAAAGCGCCAAGCCCTAACTACTGGACTGCCAGGGAATTCCAGGACTCACTTTTATATCAGATTATTGATCAAAGAGAAACCAAACATGCAGAGAACAAGGAAGGAGTGTCCAAGAGTTCTTGAGATGACAGTGCAATGTAAAAGCTTCTAAAAGGACAGAGATGGGTGGTTGTGCAGAGAATTTCTCAGGAAGGGTGCACTAGAATGTATGGATGGGGGCGCCCCTGGCTGGGGCAGTGGTGGGTAGGTGGAGCTGAGGTTCAGGGGGAACTTGACTCTTCCTTATTATACACTTTTTGTACCCATTTATGTTTTACGCTATTGTGTATGCATTATTGCTTAAAAATTTTTGTTTACAACTTGCAAAGGTTGTAAACAGAGACCTCATAGGAAAGTAGCAGGTACTTAATTGACACATGTTAAAACACTGCTATTTCAGGAACTAGCATTTATGGAGCGTCTACTGTGGGCCAAGGGCCTCTGGCAATGCCGGTTTTCCAGGTCTTACAAACGTGGAGGCTGAGCCAGGAGGGAGCTGAGTGGGAACTCCTCCCAGGAGCTGGGGCTCTAGTCCTGCATAAGGACCACACCGCCTCCCTCCCTGGGTGAGCAGTTGGAGGCACCAGATGCTTTGGCAGGATCCAGAGAGGTGCCATCTGTGAGGGGGAACCTATTCTTAGAGAGCAAAGACAGTGGGTGGGGGAGCCGGCTAACCCCCAGCAGCAATGGGGGTCATTGGGAGGAATGGGGGGGCAGGCAGCCAAGGCTTTTACCTTCAGCTGAGGGGTGGGGCATGGTGTCCGTAGTCCTTGGGGCCAAGCTTCCTTTTACATTTGGACGATACATTGGAAACAGCAGCAGGCATTTATCGAGTGCTTACTTTATATGCTGTCGTATCATTTAATCCTCCATACCACCCTCCAAGGCATGTGCTGTGAGAATGGCTGTTTAACAGATGACAAGGCGGAGGCCCTGAATGGTTAAGTCACTTACAAGGAACCAGCGGGGCCAGAACTGAGCCCAGACACTCTGCATTCCAAAGCTGATAGCCTTAACCACCAAGCTCTGCTGCCCTTCAACTCGCTGCACCAGGGACCAGTTTTAGTTTGGGTTCCCCCAAGAGCAGACCCCGAGATGAGGATGTTGAGGGCAAGCATTTTCTGTGGGAAGCGGTCCTGGGAAGCAGTGGTAGGGGCACGAGGAAAGGAGACAACAGAGGAGGTGTTATCACACGAGTGACCGCTGTGGGCGGCCGGACCTCAGTCCTGCTAGGTGCTCTGGGAGCCAGCGTGGAGCAGGCACCTGGGAGTTATCCCATGCAGTGGCAATCGGAGGGCAGGAGTGGGGGTCGCCACCAGTCCCTGGTTGACAGCTACTCCCAGGATGTATTCATCTCCAGCACTGCAGGTCTGCCGCAGGCTGACAGAGCAGGTGCCAAGAGCAAGGGAGGAGCCCTCAGGCAGAAAGACTCAGGGTAGCAGTAGCGTGGCTGGTATGCACTGAAGTGGTAAGTTAGACAGGATGTGGGTGGGGCACTCCAGAATCTGCTTTAAAACCCACTTGCTGGTGGCTACCCTCTCCCCTCCCCATAACCTCAGGACCTCATTCAGCCTCCACAGAGTGAACTAAGGGAACTTCAAGACTACCTTCTCTAAGCTGGCAGTACAGCATCGTGCTTGAGAATACACCATTTAGACTCAGACCCAGCCCCACCTTCACGACCTAACAGCCCTGTGACATCGCTTCCTCATTCGTCACATGGGCTACTGGCTGGCCCCTTGTCATTCCCTACCACCTCGTTACTCAAGCTCAGAACAGCAGCAGCCGTCACCCAGGAGCCATGAGAAACCCAGGCCCTACCCTAAACCCACTGAATCAGAATCTACATTTTAATAAGATCCCCAGTGACTCATGTGGATATTTCTACTAGTAATTTTCAAAATATAAAAAGAGATTGAAGTATGCCCACTCCAATTGATGGCCTATGGACCAAATCTCCTGGAGATGTGTTTGATTTGTTCAGCTTGGTGGTTTAAAAAAAAAAATTAGTTCTAGCACACACACAAGTCTCCAGTTCACCAGATCCCCGTCCCTTCCGACTGCGTAGCACCCAGAACATCATCATTTATGCCACTTCCCAGGTCCCTATAGGCATTTGAGTGTGCACCCCAATAACTAGCTAATTTTGCATAGCATAGTTTAGGTTTCTAAATTTAAGGCACTGAAAAAAAAAAGAGCTTTGAAATCGCACAGATCTGTTGTTGGCTGTCACACTTGTTGTACTGCCTTTGGCAGGTCACTTCTCCGAGCCTCAGTTTCCACATCTGTGAAATGGAAATCAAAATATGTACCTGCAAGGTCACTGTATGGGTTAAAAATAATAATGTGCAAAGAACTCAGGAAGGAGAAAGGAGGCATTCACTAGGTGGATGTCATCAGTAGTTGAAGCAGCCGCATAGTTATACAAGTCCAATGGAGACACCAGGTATTACTATGATTATCCTCATTTTAGTAGAAACTGAGCCTCTGAGAACAACCTTCCCCAAGGTTACACAGCAGTCCAGTGGGGACTCAAACCCAGGTCCTCCAGCTCTGTATCTGCACTGTCCACTAGAATTTTCTGCGAGGATAGAATGTTCTAATCTGTGCTGTCCAATACAGCAGCCGCTAGCCACATGTGGCTGCTAAGCACTTGAAATGTGACTGATCCAAATTGAAAAATGCTGAAAGTGTAAAACATACACCTGATTCTGATGACTTAGTGCAAGAAAAATAGAATGTAAAATATCTTATTAATTTTTATATTTAACACACATTAAAATAACATTTGAGAAATATTGGGTTCAAAGATATAATTAAGGTTAATCTCCTCTGCTTCTTTCTCTTCCCACATTTTTTTTGGCCATACCTTGTGGCATGTGGGATCTTAGCTCCCCCAACCAGGGAGAGAACCCATGCCCTTGGCAGGGACAGCGGAGTCCTAACCACTGGACCACCAGGAATTCCTTCCACTTTTTAAAAACTGTGGCTGCTAAAAACCTCAGTCACATATGTCTCACACTGTGTTTCTGTTGGACAGTGGAAATGCTGGAGCTTCTACAATAGAACACCCAAGGCAAGAAACTGAGTATTGTCTAAAAATGCATTTTTGCAACCTACTGCCCAAGGCAATGGCACCCCACTCTAGTACTCTTGCCTGGAAAATCCCATGAACAGAGGAGCCTGGTAGGCTGCAGTCCATGGGGTTGCTAAGAGTCGGACACGATTGAGCGACTTCACTTTCACTTTTTACTTTCATGCATTAGAGAAGGAAATGGCAACCCACTCCAGTGTTCTTGCCTGGAGAATCCTAGGGATGGGGGAGCCTGGGGGACTGCTGTCTGTGGGGTCGCACAGAGTCAGACATGACTGAAGCGACTTAGCAGCAGCAGCCCACCACCCAGAAGCCCTCTGTTACAGAACGGTCAGAGAACATACCCACCAGAAAGAGACTTCAGTGCCCTCGTCTGGGCTCGATGATCCCTGAGGCCCAGGGTGGGGTGTGGCCTTCCCTGGTCTCTCAAGAGTCAGCAGCTGGCACCGTGCCCAAGGCTCCTCGGCCCGATTCGGTGGCTCGTTCCACTATTCAAGAGTACCTAATGAGAACTGATAATCAATGCTTCCATTTCGCTAAATGGAGCCCTGGGCTAATAAAAGTTAGAGTCTGAGACTCCAGATCTTGAAGAGGTAGGATCCTCTGGGATGGTTAGCAGGTGGAGCCATAATCTCAAACCTTGGCTGGACACCTCCGTCACCTGACTGGGGTGCAGGAGCCTTCCTGAGCACCTGGGGGCCCTGTTACTTGGAGGGCTGGCTCTTGTTGTAGATGAGGAAGTCCGAGAGGTCGTGCCACACGTTGCTGTCCTCATACAGGTAGGTCATGGACGACTGCAGCGAGGGCTGCAGGGTTGGCCGGTGGTACTCAAAGAGCCACAGTACCAGCCCCCACACCAGCCCCGTGAACCATGGAAACGGGTCCGACCTGGGTTCAGGGATGAAGCCCTTCTCCACACCCAGGCGGCACAAGGCAAACAGGACACGGGATAGCAGGTACATGCTGATCTGCAGGAGGGAAGGACGGGGTTAGAAGTGGGCCCAGCCACTGGGAACCTTCCACCCACCCTCCCCCTCCCCCATTTCTCCTCATTCTCCTCCCTGCCCCCGCCCCACCCTGGAGTGCTGCCTGTGCACTGGATCAGGGTTTTGCAGACTATGAGCAAGGTGATTTGAAGTGGTTTGCAGCAGGCATTTGAATATTACTGTTTATGTCTTTTTTGTTAGCAGTATTGCATGGCAAAAGGGATCTTAGTTCTTCAGCCAGGGATTCAAACCATATCCCCTGCAATGAAAGCACCCAGTTTAAACCTCTGGACCGCCAGGGAAGTCCCACTATTTATGTCTTTTATTATTCTTTTTAATTAAAAATTTTGAAAAATGAATTATTTACATGGCTCAAAACTAAAAGGTAGCTTGCTGACAAAAACACAGTCCACAAATGAAAAAAAAATTAATAAACTGGATTTCATCAAAATGCAAAATTCTTCAGTTGTGAAAGTCCATGTAAAGAGGTTGAAAATAAAAGCTACCAACTGAGAGAAAATATTTACAAACACATATCTGACAAAGACTTGTGTCTAGAAAATATTTTTAGAAACTCTCAAAACACAACAGTGAAAAAAAGAGGCAATCCAGTTAGAAAATAGGCAAAAAACACAAACAGATATTTCACTGAAAAGGTTACACAAAAAGAAAACAGACAATTTACATTCCCTCATGTAAAAGGTTCAGCTTCATTAGCCATTAAGGAAATGCAAATTAAAACCACAATGAGAGGGACTTCTCTAATCACCCAGTGCAGGGGCCCAGGTTCCATCCCTGGTTGGGAAACTGGATCCCGCATGGCACAGCTGAGACCTGGTACAGTCAAATAAATAAGTAACTTTTTAAAAACCACAATAAGCACTACACACCTATCAAAATGTCAAAAATCTGAAATGTAACAAACCACATGCCAGCTTGAAGGTGAAGAAACTGGACCACACATATATTCCTGATAGGAATGTAAAATAGGACAATCACTCTGGAAAATACTTTGCCAGTCTCCTCTAAAACTAAGTATACATGTACCATGTGTATGTGCTCAGACTCTGAGTCGTGTCTGACCCTTTACAACCCTTTGGACTGTAACCAGGCTTCTCTGTCTATGAGATTGTCCAGGCAAGAATACTAGAGTGGGTAGCCATTTCCTCCTCCAGGGGATCTCCCAACCCAGGGATCAAACTCTACATTGCAGGCAGATTCTTTATCTCTGAGATATCAGGAAAACCTTTTATGTATCACATGACCAGGAACTGCGCTCCAGGTATTTATCACAGAAGTGAAAACTTACATTCACCAAATACACATACAAGAAGGTTCTGAGCAGCTGCATACCTAATAGGCAAAAGCTAGAAACAACCCAGATGTCCTTCCATAGGTACATCCATACCATGGAACACTACTCAGCAGTGAAAAGGAATGAACAGCTGATACAATAACTTGGAAGAATTGCCAGGAAATTATGCTAGGTGAAAAAAGCCAATCCTCAAAGATTACATACTATAATGACTCCATTTATATAATATTTTTTTAATTGAAGTATAGTTGATTTACAATGTTGTGCTTCAGGTGTATAGCAAAGTGATTAAGCTATACACACACATATATGTATGTATATTCTTTTTCAGATTATAAAAAAATTATATTATAAAATATAAAATATTGAATATACTTCCCTTACTAATTGTTTATCTATTTTATGTATAGTAGTATGTGTTAATTCCAAACTCCTAATTTATGCCTCTCCACTTTGATAACCATAAGTTTGTTTTCTATGTCTGTGAGTCTGTTTCTGTTTCATAAATAAGTTCATTTGTATCATCTTTTCTCGGAGAAGGCAATGGCACCCCACTCCAGTACTCTTGCCTGGAAAATCCCATGGATGGAGGAGCCTGGAAGGCTGCAGTCCATGGGGTCACTGAGGGTCGGACACGACTGAGCGACTTCACTTTCACTTTTCACTTTCATGCATTGGAGAAGGAAATGGCAACCCATTCCAGTGTTCTTGCCTGGAGAACCACAGGGACGGGGGAGCCTGGTGGGCTGCCGTCTATGGGGTGGCACAGAATGATATATTTGCCTTTTTCTGTCTGATTTCACTTAGTATGATAATTTCTAGGTCCATCCATGTTGCTGCAAATGGCATTATTTCATTCTTTTTTAATGGCTGAATAATATTCCTCTGTGTGTGTGTGTGTGTGTGTGTGTGTGTGTGTGTGTGTATACTACATCATCTTTATCTGTTCATCTGTCAATGGTTGCTTCCATGCTTGTAAATAATGTTGCTATGACACTGGGGTATATGTATCTTTTTGAATTAAGAGTTTTCATCTTTTCCATATATATGCCCAGGACTGGGATTGCTGGATTGTATGATGACTCTAGTTTTAGTTTTTAAGGAACCTCGATACTGTTCTCCACAGTGACTGCACCAATTTACATTCCCACCAAAAGTACACGAGTGTTCCGTTTTCTGCACACCCTCTCCAGCATTTGTTATTTGTAGACTTTTTGATGATGGCCATTCTGACTGGTGTGAGGTGATATTTCACTATAGTTTTGATTTGCATTTCTCTAACAATTAGTGAAATTGACCATCTTTTCATGTTCCTTTTCCTGTGCCTGTTGGCCATCTGTATGACTATCATGTAACATTTTTGACTGGAGGTCAGAGCAGCTGTTGCCAGGGGTCAGCAAAAGGAGGGAAGGGGGAAGGAAATGGGTATATCCAGGATTCCTAGAATTTGGAAGTTCATAGACAAGTGAAATTTCTATATTTAAAAAAAAAAAAAGGAGAAACTTTCCCCAAATACAAAATGCTCATATCCATAGACTCTACAACTCCATGTCTAGGAACTTACAGACAGACGGACACACGTGCAGGAAGATGTCTGAACAAAGATGTAGACTACAGTGTATGTGTGAGGTCAAACGCTAAAGAGCCCCTAAATGTCCATCCAGAGGAGACCAGAAATCAAGGCTGGTCTACCCATCATCAGCAGAGAGCTCTGCTCATGTTATAAAGGATGAGGGACTGACAAGAGAAGCCTCCAAGATACACTGTTACATGAAAAAAAAACGTACTATGATCTTGTTGGTGGAAAACTCCAGCTATGAACACTGATGCAAGCACAGACAAGTTCTGAAAGGCTGCACAAGACACAGTTAAAATGACCGTCTATATACATGTATAACTGATTCACTTTGCTGAATAGCAGAAACTAACACAACATTGTAAATCAACTATACTCCAGTTGTTTGTGTGTGTGTGTGTGTGTGTGTGTGTGCGTGCACTCAGTCATGTCCAACTCTTTTTGACCCTATGGACTGTAGCCCTCCAGGCTCCTCTGTCCATGGGATCTTCAGGCAAGAATACTGGAGTGGGTTGCCATGCCATCCTCCTCCAGGGAATCTTCCCGACCCAGGGATCAAACCCACATCTCCTGCATCTTCCTGAATTGGCAGGCAGATTCTTTACCACTGAGCCACCTGGGAAACCCAGTACTCCAATAAAAATTATTTTTTTAAAAAAGTGTTTCTGGACAGTGGCTGGACAGTTAGAGGGGGAGACTTTCTTTTCAATTTATTTTCTAATTTCATCATGATGTATCCTAAGCATCCAGAAGTGTGCCAGACACATATTGGGTGCTTAGTTTGCATTACTTAAAATGTAAAAATAAAACAATTATTTTTATAATATAAGAAATTTGAGGGAGGCAAATTAGAAAGACTGCCAACTTTTCATATAGTGCAAGAAGGATGCTAAAACAGCAGCAGTAGCATCAGTTAGCATTTTGTTTAATCATTATCTCATTTAAAAATGGAATTTTTAACGAAGAAAAAGGGCAAGTTGCAAAATAAGAGATAATTCTTCGAATGTAGTTAAGTTTCATTTTATGAAAATCTTACTCATTTTTTTTTTTCTCACCTCACTGCAGAGTAGTGTTTGAGGGTGTGTTTTATTTTTTTAAATCTTTGCCCCAGAGAGCTGCATGGAACTCCAGCAAGGCACCTGGTTAACAGAGGGGAAGTTGAGGGGGAAGTGACCTTCCCAAGGTCACACAGGGATTGGTGAACTACAGACTCTCAGACATGGCAGGGAGCCAAGAGCTCGTCTTCTTTGACTCCCATCCCCAACTCTATACCTGAATCCTGCCCCACTCCCCAGCCTTCTCCCAGCCCTCTCCCAGCCCCTATTCTGGGAGGACCTTTACCTGGCTGTTGATGTTATTGTTGTTTCCAAACACCAGCAAGCCCCCCGATGAAGGCAGACACGAATGAGTGTGCCTGGTAGGTCTCGCCCTGGATGTGGGACTGCAGGGCGCAGAGTCCCTTGTAGAAGAACACAAACCTGGCCAGGTTCCAGGAGTGGGTGTATGTGGCTTGCAGGATGGCACGCAGCTTCTCCCGGAGGCTGCATAGACACAGGGAGCCACCGTGAGTACAGGCCCAGCCGCTCTGGGGGCATCCACCACCTGGCATGCAAAACGAGCCCAGGCGAGGGGCCCACAGGCCAGCACTCATTCAACCCCAGGCCACTGCCCTCCATGCCCTTAGGGCTGCTCCCTCCCTGGATACAGGCTTTGACTTCACGCCATCTCCTCGAAGAGGTCTTCCCTGACTACCCTGCCACCTTCAAGAGGTCTTCCCTGACTACCCCACCTATAAGAATGCCCATTGTATTCTATTCCCTTATCCAACTTTTCCTTCAGAGCTCGTATCACCATCTGACATTTACATACTTGTTTATTACCTCCCCCACTCCCACCCCATCCCAGTGCAAGCTACCAGAGAGTGGTATCTATACTTCACTCATTCATCCTCAGTGCCCAGAGCAAGGCCTGGCCCATAGCAGATGCTCAATACATTTGTTTCTGTAGTGAACACGTGAAGAAATGAATGCGTGAATGAGTGAGTATGTACTATGTGCTGGATCTGAGGATATGATTCTGAGAAAAAACAGATCTGCTTGCTGCCCTCACAAGGTTTATGATCTAGTGGGAGAGGGAATTATGAAATGAATAACCACAAAACAAAGGTCAAACTTTGACCCTGGCAAGCAATAATGCCAGGACGTGAAGGATGAGGAGTCCATGAGGTCAAGAGGGGAGAGGGGTTGTACTGGGATCAACACAAGCCGAGGTCCTGAGGAGGGACAGAGAGTGGGGAGTAAAGGAACAAAGAGAGGTCACTAAGGCCTGAGCAGAAAATGTGTGAGGCAAAGGCTGTGAGGGAGAGGTGGGACTATGGTAAGACGTGTCTTTAAAAAAAAATATATATATATATATATTTATTTTTGGCTGGACTAGGTCTTCGTTGCTGCTCGAGGGCTTTCTCTAGCTGCAGAGAGCCAGGGCTGCCCTCTAGTCGCAGGGGCTTCTCCTGCTGGGGAGCACGCATTCTAGGTGTGTGGGCTCAGTACTTCCTGCAAATGGACTTGGTTGCTCCAAGGCATGTGGAGTCTTCCCAGAGCAGGGACTGAACCCATGTCCCCCCCATTGGCAGGCAAATTCTTAAAACACCGGGCAGCCAGGGAAGTCCTAAGCTTTGTGTTTATCTTGAGAGAAGTGAACCTTTAAGTAAGGCATGTGGTTTGCTTATCTTTTCACAATCGCTAGGGAGCAGTGAGGAGAGCCAAGGAGAGGAACCCCGTGTGCTCTGGGAGACCAATTCAGGCCCAGCAACCACATGCGCCCTGGAGGCCGGAGGAGGGCCTTGAAGTGTGTCAGCTGGGGCCTGGGGAAGTCTGCCAGGCGTCTGCCAGGCGAGAGGGGACAGCTAGGAGTCAGCGAGCTCTCACCCCACAGGAACACGGGCCCACCACTGCCAGTTCTAAGGCAAGCTACATTTCCCACTTTCCAAGCGTAGGCACTAATACTGCCTTAAAATGCTTCTAGAATCTGAACACGTCTCACCTCTATGCCACCATCAAGGTCTGGGCCACCAGAGTTGCTCAGCTGGATTACTGCCACTGCCTCCTACTTTACACCTGTTTCTGCCCTTGACCCCTAGCAGCAAACACTTCACTTTCTCACTGTTAAATTTAAGTCAAATAGTGGCATGTCCCTATACAGATTCGTACAACAATTTCCTGTTCCATTTAGAGGAAATACCAGAGAGGTGAGAGGAAGGTTCAAGAGGGAGGGGAGATATATATATTTGTATGTGTATATAACACAGACATATATATACATACATATATATAGTATATGCTCAATAAATCTAAGTATATATATATATATATATGGCTAGTTAGCATTGTTGTGTGTCAGAAACCACAACACTGTAAAGCAGTTATCTTCCAATTAAAAATTTAGAAAATTAAACAAAAAGAAGAGGAAAAGCCAAACTCTTCTCTTTGACCTAATCCTGAACAGGATGGGCCCCAGTTACCCCGATAATATTCCTCTCTTTGTTCTCTCCCCTGCGATCCCTCTGCTCCAGCCTCCTCAAACTCACCAGGTATGATCACCCTTCAGGGCCTTTGCACAGGCTGTTCCCTTGGTATGAAACACTCTTTCCCTTGTTACCTACGTGGCCAATTCTTCCATCTCCTTCAAGTCTCTACTTAAAATGTCACTTTCTCAATGAGCCCTTCCCTATTTAGCTCTGCAGCCTGCCCTTCCCCCAGCACTCTGTATCCCCTTTCCCTGCTCTACATTTTCTTTCCTACAGTCCATATAATATTCTAACATACCACATACTTTTTAAATTTATTATGTTAATTTTCTGCTACGCCTTGCTGAAATGTCAGCTGTACGAGGAAGGGACAATTCTGTTTTATTCACTGCTGTATCCCCAGCACCTAAAGACAGTGTCTGGCACATATTAGATGCTCAATAAATATTTACTGAAGGAATGAATGAGTTTAATTAAAAAAATAATTTGGAGGACAAAAACTAAAACAAAAATAAATTAAAAAAAGAAAAATACATAAAGAAATCTTCACAACCTGGATTTGAGCAGCAGGTGGTCCGTGTATGATTCCTATAAACCCCAGGTGAAGCTAGATACATTAAAAACTAAAACACAAGGTGATTTCTGAGAAGCGCCTTGAGGGAAGTTATGGAAGATCAGAGAAAGGCCAAGAAGTTTGAACAAGGAAACAAAGTAGGTCATGGAGAGCTTTCCTGAGAAAGTGATCCTCAGAGAACTGGTATGGGTTGGTAGGAAGGAATAAAGATGGGGTAGAAGAGGAAAGGGATTCCCGGTGTGTGTGTGGTGGGTACTGCATGAGAAATGTAAAGAGGTGGAACCACCTGTTGCACATGAATGAATGGCAGCGAGTCTTGGTGCCAAGGGCTCCCTACGGTGGGCGTTGGAGAGAAGAGGGAATGTCCCTGAGGTCAGACTGCAGGGGGCCTTGAATGCCACACCTGGAAGCTGGCTTCTCTGGAGAACAGCAAGGAGCCAGGAGCTGGTGAATTTTCAAGATGGGATAATAGAATCAGACTTGTACTCTAGGAGATGGTGGTGTGGGCAGGTTGGATCCAACCTGGAGGCTACTGCACCAGTAGTCCTGGCACAATCTTGTCCAGTTTGAGGGGTGTGCAGAGGGGACAGGTACCTGCCACTCCGGAAAAGAAAGGTCATGACCAGCGCGTGAGGGGCCCGGATTTTGGCTCCATAGCTGTAGAAACAAAAGAAAATGGTTATGAAGGCACCACTGTTTCTTTCTGAGCTCTCTCTTTGACTCCATGTGCCCTCTCCTCCCCCTCCCTAATCCTAATATTATTTTGGGAGGGAAACTAACAGCTGGCTTTTGAGTTAGATCTGGGTTCCAGGTGGGTCATACAAAGTAAATAGTATCTGGTACCAAAGCCTTGCCCTGTTTTGCTCTATGCTGCTGCTGCTGCTGCTGCTAAGTCACTTCAGTTGTGTCCAATTCTGTGCGACCCCACAGACGGCAGCCCACCAGGCTCCCCCGTCCCTGGGATTCTCTAGGCAAAAACACTGGAGTGGGTTGCCATTTCCTTCTACAATGCAGGAAAGTGAAAAGTCAAAGTAAAGTCACTCAGTTGTGTCCAACTCTCAGCGACCCCATGGACTGCAGCCTACCAGGCTCCTCCATCCATGGGATTTTCCAGGCAAGAGTGGGGTGCCATTGTCTTCTCCGGTTTTGCTCTATAAAGTTGGGTAAATCATTGAATGTCTCTGAGTCTCCCTTTTCCCTTCAGTAAAAAGTATTGCCTGTTTCAGAGTTGTTTCTGGCAGTTAAGGACCTAGCACACGTAAAAGTTCCTCATTCAACCAATACTAATGTCGCTACCTTTCTTTCTTTTCTTTATTGGACTTGCCCTCGCTCCACCAAGTTCTCCAGCTGTCTGGCCCTGACCTTTCCAGGCTACGAGGTCTAACAATCTCTGACAGTCTCCCTCAGACAATGGTCATGAGCTCCAGATTGTCATATGAGTATCTGTGAGGCTTTTTTTTCCCCCAAAGTATTTATTTATGTACGTATTCATTGTGGCTGCACAGGGTTGTAGCTGCGGCATGTGGAGTCTAGTTCCCAGACCAGGGGTCAAACCCGGGCCCCCTGCATTGGGGAGCATGCAGTCTTAGCCACTGGACTGCTAGGCAGGTCCTTGTGAGGCTTGTTTGAAGCAGCAAAAGACTGGGAGCAAACCTGTGTCCACCCACAGGGGGCTACTAGGTAAACGCATAATGGACCCATGGCAACCAGTGGAATACACAGAGCTGTTCATGAACCAGGAAGCTCTAGGTATGCTGTAGGCTTGGTTAAAGCAAGGTGCATAAACATCTAAAAAGCTCTAACTTTTTATGCCTTTTGTGAATATGCTATCTAACTTTTTAAAAATCAAATAAAAAGTGTGATCAACTGACAGCAGTGTGACAGTATGTGGTGGCCAGGCTGAATGGCTTATTTGCTCGCTGCCTAGCAGTGGGTGGGCAGGACCCTCCTCTGGCCCCCAGCAAGTTCTCTGCCCCGCCTTCTCCAAAGGCATGTCTTCTTATCGTTGGCCTCCTCCAGCTGGCCAAGGTGAACAGGACCCTGCCTTATACCTCAGACACGAATGGAACAATGCCCCCAACTGCCTACGTGTGCCTGGCCCCCTTCCCAAACTACTCAGAGTCTAGTGGGAGCCAGTTACCGCCACTCACAAGATCTCTCTGTGTCCTGAAACATGGAATGCTCTGGATTAAAAGGACTGAAAGGACATGACAGGGACTTTCCCAGCGGGCCAGTGGTTAAGACTCTCTGCTTCCACTGCAGGAGGTGAAGGTTCAACCCCTGGTTGGAGAACTAAGATCACACGTGCCACATGGTGTGGCAAAAAGAAAACAAAATCATCATGACCGAGGAAACTTCAGAGCAGCTCTGAACACAGACGTTCAGTCCTCTTCCTTATAAAAGAGAAATTAAATAAATAAAGGACCATGACAGATACAGTATGATATCCTGGAAGAGCCTTATCTAGACTATCTTGCTATAGAGGACATTTAGGGAACAACTAGGACAATCTGTCTATTGACTAGACAACAGTCAACATTATAGGATTATGATTAATTTCTTTTTTAATTAAAAAAATTTTATATACCTATATTTTTGTTCTTAAAAAAATTTTTTTTTAATTTATATTTGGCTGTCCTGGGTCTTTGTTGCTGCGTGGGCTTCTCACTGCAGCGGCTTCTCCTGTTGCAGAGCATGGGCTTTTGGGCATGTGGGCTCAGTAGTTACATTTCCTGGCTGTAGAGCACAAGCTCAATGGTTGCGGCTCACAGGCTTAGTTACACCACAACGTGTGGGATCTTCCCGGACCAGGAATCGAACTTGTGTCTGCTGCATTGGCAGGTGGATTCGTTACCACTGAGCTATGAATTTTCCTCTCTGAGCCACAGTCTTCTCATCCAGAAAATGTGTACAGTGGCAATTCCTCTCTTATACACTTATTCATTCAGTTAATATTTAAAAGCCTATGTATACTAAGGAACAAAACAGATAAAAATTTCTGTCCCCATGAAGTTCATTTTCTAGTTGAGAGACAGAGTAGAAAATGCGTAAGTGATGCAAAAGGGATGCGTAAGTGAATACTTAAGTGTCAGGTGGTGATAAGGACTGCAGAGGAAAAGTCAGTAGGAAAGGAAGTGGAAGTTCAGAGATAGCCTCATTGAGGAGGTAACAATCAGAAGCCTGAAGGTGAAGAAGTGAGCCAGGCAGACATTCATGCCACTATAACAATGATTACAGCAGCCAACAGTTATATCATGCGATAAGCTGAGCATTTCACACATATTGACTCAATCCTCTCTACAGTATGATGAAAGTCAAAGTGTTGGTTGTTCAGTCTGTCCAATTCTGTGACCCCATAGACTGTAGCCCTCCGGGCTCCTCTGTCCATGGTATTATCCAGGCAACAATAATGAAGTGGGCTGCCATTTCCTTCTCCAGGGGATATTCCCAACCCAGGGATCGCACTTGGGTCTCCTGCATTGCAGGCAGATTCTTTACCTTCTGGGCCACCAGGACAGCCCGACAGTAAGATATTGAGAGGGTAACAGGCAGGAAGGCCAGCGGTCTCCAAATGGAGGAAACAGACTACAAGTGTAAGACGTTTTTCTCTCTCTCTTAAGCGGCTGC
This sequence comes from Nanger dama, assembly GCA_917880005.1. Lineage (NCBI taxonomy): Eukaryota > Metazoa > Chordata > Mammalia > Artiodactyla > Bovidae > Nanger > Nanger dama. The sequence continues at coordinate 20,710,455 of CAKJTW010000042.1, read as the reverse complement.
TGCTGCTAAGCTGCTTCAGTTGCTTCCAACTCTGTGCGACCCCATAGATGACAGCCCACCAGGCTCCACCGTCCCTGGGATTCTCCAGGCAAGAACACTGGAGTGGGTTGCCATTTCCTTCTCCAATGCATGAAAGAGAAAAGTGAAAGTGAAGTCGCTCAGTCGTGTCTGACTCTTAGCGACCCTATGGACTGCAGCCTACCAGGCTCCTCCATCCATGGGATTTTCCAGGCAAGAGTACCGGAATGGGTTGCCATCGTCTTCTCCCTCTTAAGCGGCAGGAGGAAACAAGTGTTAGATTTTTTTCCCCTTCTCTATACAAATTTAAAAAGGTTTCTTTTAAAATTCTGTGTTGCCATGACAACATCTGGTTCCACCAGAACTTAACTTCTCAAACCTTGATCTAACCAATCCGGTTTTTCTTATGGAAATGCTTGTCTTAAGCTATGTTAATGAACTATGTATTTACCCTAGACTCTGTCTTGGAGAAAGAAATGACAACTCACTCCAGTGTTCTTGCCTGGAGAATCCCAGGGACAGAGGAGCCTGGTAGGCTGCAGTCCATGGGGTCACTAAGAGTTGAAGATGACTGAGCGACTTCACTTTCACTTTTCACTTTCATGCCTTGGAGAAGGAAATGGCAACCCACTCCAGTGTTCTTGCCTGGAGAATCCCAGGGACGGGGGAGCCTGGTGGGCTGCCACCTATGGGGGTCGCACAGAGTTGGACACAACTGAAGTCACTTAGCAGCAGCAGCAGCTGTCTTCCTAGGTTCTGAGTCTTAGATGGAACCGACTTGACAAACCAGTCTGTTTTACTCAAGCAAATGTTCTCTTAAGCTATGTTAATGAGACTGTATTTGCTTAGAAACCTCCCTTTCTTCAAGATTCATGTCAATCATTTTATGGCCCGGGGCCAACTCACCTTGTGCCAATGTAATCTCAGAATGCATGTTGTGGGTGAGGGGCCTGGTGTCAGTCTCTGAGTTTTGATACATTTCCTTTCTCTAACTAGCAGACCACTACTAGCTACATAACATCTAACTAAAGACTAGCAGGGGGCACTCTTTCTGCTGATGTCTATGTCATAAGTTTTCTCTAATTCTTTTATACTTTAATAAAACTTTATTACACAAAAGCTCTGAGTAATCAAGCCTGTCACTGGCCTGGGATTGAATTCCTCTCCTCCGGAGGCCAAGAATCCTGGCATCTTTCATGGCTCAGCAACAATCTTTCAATATGAGTACTATTATCAGCCCCATTTTATAAAAATTGAGGCTTAGAGAGCCTAAATGAGTTGCACAAGATCGTGCAGGTAAGGGGCACCAGTACTCAAACTGAGGTGATCACATCCACACCACCATGTCATGCTGCCAGTAAAATGCCAGCTCCAAGAACATGCAGATTTTTGTTCCCTTTGTTTTTTGATGGTTCCCCAGTTCTGGCACTGTAGGCTCTCAATAAATGATAGCGTTTATGCACAGTTTAAAGGAAACTGAGTTCCCCTCCTGGCGCCAGCCAGAGGAAATGACCTCCTCTTCTGCAGGTTTGATGGCCAAATTGTAATCAGTTTCCTTGGCAAATACTTGCAGCTTCAGTTACACTGGTCACACCTGCGGCTTATCAGACGAGGACTTAGCAGTAGAATCTTACAAAAGAATGAGAAGCGGGATGAAAGTCCAGGGCAGCTTAATGGGGGAGTATAGAGAGGCAGAGCCGCAGGCTCGCTAGAAGGCAGAGTCCAGTTTCCCACTGTGCAGATGGAGCCACGGAAGCCAGATAGGCCCAAGGGCACACAGCAGCGGGAGGGGGAAAACTGGACCCAAATGAAAGGATACAGAGGCTGGCATGGGAAATAGTCAAGGCAATAGGGCCAGGCTGCAAAGCACCGAGTACCTAGAAACAGCGTAGTTAGAGCCTCGGTTCAGAAGGTGGACGGAACCCAAAATCCAGCGCCCACTGCGCCGACAGTGGACACCAAGACCTAGAGACACACTAGGGTTGCTCAAGGGCGCACAGCGCAGCGGCGCCGGTCGCAGAGCCCGCTTCTCCAACCCCACCAGACCGATCCTTCAGCCCCTGCCCAGCCCGAAGACCCCACTCACACTACCCCGTTGCGGAAGCCCTTAAGCATGGCCAGTGCTGCGTGGTATCGGCGCTTGCGCAATAGTGCGTTGACCGCAAAGAGCAGAGTCTTCAGCTGCGGTGGGGCGGCCATAATGCAGGCGTCGCTGGAGTGGTGGGCACGGAGCAGGACTCACGCCCTGACAACCGGGGTTGCTTTTGCACAACCTTCAGTAGGGCTGGAGGTGCCGGATGGTGCCAGACAGTGCAGCCACGTCTTTAAGCCTATAGGATGTGTCTGCTGTCACTCATACGAGCAGGGCCGATCGCAGAGCTCACTTAACTCACCAGGGAAATGGGACGCAAGCACTCTCCCGAAGAGCGGTCTGATTGGAAGAGAGGGAAAGCTCGTAGCCAATTACAATGGGCTCCGTCCAATTCGACTGCAAAAAGGTTAGAAACGTACTCCTGGATTTGTCCAATCAGAAAGCAATTTCCCTGGGACTTAGAAGAGGTGTGTCACCTGTGAGGTTGGAAGTTTTTGAAAGAGGAGCTGCCCTCGGGAGAGTAAGGATGGTGACACAGGGAGGAGCCAGGCCTTAACTCTACACAGGACGATTCTGATTGGTTAACATGGACTACCGATCTTCTCAGACCAGAAACGACTTGGCACCTTTACCTTTTTGGTTTCCATATGTTCTTAAAAAACAAACATTTTCTCATGGTCCGCAGAAGACTGTATGATCTGGCCCTTGTTTTCCTCTCTAATCTTACACCTCCGCTCTCCCTTTGTCCCTCTCAGTCACTTCTCTTCGGCGAAACCAGCCTCCTTGCTGTTCCTTGAGCTTGACGCTCCTGCTTGAGCACTTTTGCCTTTCTTTATCTCTCTGTTTCCTATGCATCACCCCAAGTTCTTCCCATAGCTAACTCCTTCTCAACGTTAAGGCTTCAGCTCAAATGCCATCTCTTGAGAGAGGTCTTCCTAGATATCTCAGAACATTGAGGGGTGACATTTATGTGTGATATCACTGTGTGGGCATGTCATTGGATAGCGGTTACACACGGAGTGGTAGCTGTGACTTGTGAGGGTTTCCCCTGGTACATGGGCCATCTGGTGTTTATCTGTGACATTATTGCCTAGATCAGTGTCGGAAGATGATGTCAGAGGTCAATGGGAAGAAACTTTGCTGGCCCTATTTTACCACTGGGGTTTCCCCTGTGGGTCAGCAGTAAAGAATCCGCCTGTAAAGCAGGAGACACAGGCGATGCAGGTTCAATCAGAGAATGGCAACCCACTCCAGTAATCTTGCTGGAAAAATCCCATGGACAGAGGAGCCTGGCAGGCTACAGTACATAGGGATACAAAGAGTCAGGCACGACTGAGCATGTGTGCATATATTTTATCACTATGATGGGAGTTTCTTTTTGGATGGGGGTGGGATGGTGGGCTAATTTATTCAATTAATTTTCCCTCTGAAAATAGCAACGTTGGATAAAATATTTAAAAATATCCTCTGAGAAACATCAAATCTTAAAATCCTGGGGGAACTCCTAGGCCAATTATTACGTGAAAGCTGGTAACCAGATATTTAACAGGAAGATTGGAATATTGGAGGACCAAATCTATTATGACTTGAGGGTTTTTGCCAGTGTTGAACCTGTGGATTTCAGTTCTCTAGCCACATAGGGCAAGAGGGACAAAAATAAAAGTCCAGGGCCTATCCAAAATGGAGAGCCTAACAGAAGAATCTCCTCACATTAGGCTTAAGGGTTTCACCCTTGTGTTTAATGTGATATGAATCTGCTGCACATCCTACACCACCAACCCAAAGAGAGTTAAGAAAAGGTTCCCTTGATACTGAGCAGAACAAGTTTAATTTTAAATATTAATTATTTTCATTTATTTTGGCTGTACCAGGCTTACTTGCAGCACACAGGATCATCAGTCTTCATTGCAGCGTGTGGAATCTTGTAGTGACTTGCAGGATCTTTAGCAATTGCAGCATACAAACTGTTTAGTTGTGGCATGTGGGAACTAGTTCCCCAAAGACTGGTCCCCCTACAATAGGAATGCAGAGTCTTGGCCACTAGAACACCAGAGAAGTCCCTGAGAAGAACAGTTGAAAGAAAAGGAGCAGGAATATTTTTAAAAACCCTTCTTTAAAGAGTTGAAAACACTGATGTGTACTTTTGTGTCCCAAGGAATAGAGTCTGGTAGCCCAAGAATTTTCAAGCCATGAACTGGGAACCCAGTTTGAAGTGATAACTGGATTGCCCCTAATTATCACTGGAAGTGATTGGTAATGCCCCCAAACCTTGGACGAAAGCAAATGGGAAGTCTTTCTGAAGACGGCACATTTATCTTTGCCTTCAGGGAACCACCACAAATAATTTTTCAAGGTGACACCAGCACACAGTCAGAGATAACCAGGAACCCAAGACTTCATGGAAAAAAAAAAAAACAACATATGGGAGGAATAGATCAACAGAGACTTCAGGTATTATAATTCACAGACAGGCTTTAAAAACTTCTCCACACAAGACTTAAAGTTAGATAATAGCTACAGGAAACAGAAAATTAATTTTTTTAATTTGGAAAGGAACCGAACAGGACTTCTACAAATACCACCTGCTACTCCCATGAAGAATCAGCAACTGATCTCTGACACATGGCCTGGCAACAGGAGATGCTATTTGGTTGGTAAACTGGTCCAGCAAATAGACCTTCCTCACAGAGATTAGTAAATTTCTGCCATCAAGGAGCCTGAGATAAAGAGTTGCCATGTGAGGACACTTAATAATCGCCTGGTGACATTTTTTTGTTGCGTAACTCTGAGTTTATCAGAGTTTGGCCTATTTATTCAACTTTGCCCTGTGAAATTGAACTTATTTATTTAGTGAACACCTACAGGTTATTTGCTGTATGTCAGAGTTATTTCCTGGAGTTATTAACCAATTCATTCTCATCTAATTATGGGAACTGAAACAGAGAAGCAAAGTAACTTGCTTAAAATTATTTAGCTAATAAATGATTGGAATCCAGACCCTTATGCCATTTTTTGATATTAACTGCTATATTAGTTTGCTAGGGATTCCATAACAAAATACCATGAACTGGGTGACTTCAACAAGAGACATTTATTTTCTCCACAAATTTGGAGGCTGCAAGTCCAAGATCAAGATGTCTTTAGATTTCCTTTCTTTTGAGGCCTCTTTCCTTGACTGAATTCAGTATGCCAGCAAATTTGGAAAACTCAGCAGTGGCCACAGGACTGGAAAAGGTCAGTTTTCATTCCAATCCCAAAGAAAGGCAATGCCAAAGAATGTTCAAACTACTGCACAATTGCTCTCATCTCACATGATAGCAAAGTAATGCTCAAAATTCCCGTTGAAGCCAGGTTTCAATGGTATGTGAACCATGCACTTCCAGATGTTCAAGCTGGATTTAGAAAAGGCAGAGGAACCAGAGATCAAATTGCCACCATCCGCTGGTTCATCAAAAAAGCAAGAGAATTCTAGAAAAATATCTACTTCTGCTTTATTGATTATGCCAAAGCCTTTAACTGTGTGGATCACAACAAACTGTGGAAAATTCTTCAAGAGATGGGAATACCAGACCACCTTACTCTTGAGAAATCTGTATGCAGGTCAAGAAGCAACAGTTAGAGCCAGACACAGAACAACAGACTGGTTCCAAATTGGGAAAGGAGTACATCAAAGCTGTATATTGTCACCCTGCTTATTCAACTTCTATGCAGAGTACATCATATGAAATGCTGGGCTGGATGAAGCACAAGCTGGAATCAAGATTGCCGGGAGAAATATCAATAACCTCAGATATGCAGATGACACCATCCTTATGGCAGAAAGCAAAGAAGAACTAAAAAGCCTCTTGATGAAAGTGAAAGAAAAGAGTGAAAAACCTGGCTTAAAATGCACCGTTCAAAAGACTAGGATCATGGCATCCAGTCCCATTACTTCATGGCAAACAAATGGGGAAACAATGGAAACAGTGAGAGACTTTATTTGGGGGGCTCCAAAATCACTGCAGATGGTGACTGCTGCCATGAAATTAAAAGACACTTGCTCCTTGGAAGAAAAGCTATGACAACCTAGACAACATATTAAAAAGCATAGACATTACATTGCTGATAAAGGTCTGTCTAGTCAAAGCTATGGTTTTTCCAGTAGTCATGTATGGATGTGAGAGTTGGACTATAAAGAGAGCTGAGCACTGAAGAATTGATGCTTTTGAACGGTGGTGTTGGAAAAGACTCTCGAGAGTCCCTGGGACTTCAAGGAGATTAAAGCAGTCAATCCTAAAGAAAATCAGTCCTGAATATTCATTGGAAGGACTGATGCTGAAGCTGAAACGCCAATACTTCGGCCATCTGATGTAAAGAACCGACTCATTGGAAAAGACCCTGATGCTGGGAAAGATTGAAGGCAGGAGGAGAAGGCAGCGACAGAGGATGAGATAGTTGGATGACATCGCCAACTTGATGGACATGAGCTTGAGCAAGCTTCAGGAGTTGGTGATGGACAGGGAAGCCTGGCGTGCTACAGTCCATGAGATTGCAAAGAGTTGGACTGAGCGACTGAACTGAACTTACAGATGGTTGCCTTCTTACTGTTGTCACTTAGTCTTTGTATGCTGAGACACACAAAACTCCTCTTCTTTTAAGGACATCAGTCATATTGGATTAGGGTTCACCTAAATGACCTGTGCATGCTCAGTCGCTAAGTTATGTTCTCACTTAACCTTAATTACCTCTTCAAAGGCCCTATTTTCAAATAGACTATGTAGTAGGGATTAAGATAGCAACATTTGAATTGGGGTGGGGAAACAGTTCATGCCCTAACAAACACCATGCTTAGCTGCCTCTTAATTATACCAGGGAACCTAACATGATGTCAGTATCAAGCTTTGCTTTCTGTGTCCTTAGTTCCTTCCCCTTAAGTCTGGGAGTCTGGTTTAAGGTGCTCGTGATTTCTCCCCTCACTGTGGAGAAGTTGTCTTTTCTGGGGTGGCTGGTGCACTTAGTGTGGAAGGGAATACTGGACATTGCCCAGACTTCTCCTCCTCCCTGCTTGGCTCCATCCCTGGAATAGCTATGTTACATAGCTCAGGAGTCTCTGAACTGTGACCGGATTCAGTTCAGTGGTAACCTGCTGGCCCTAAGGGAAGGTGACATAGAATTGATAGATTTTGGTGGAGGAAGAGATGGAAGTGAGTGAGAAGTTTGAAGCAGGGGGAAGCCTGACTGGAGAGCCTGCTGGAGGTAAGGTTCTATATCCATGAACGCTCATTCAGTTGTTCCATCAGTCAAGTAGTCCATCAACAAGCATTTCCCAGGTTGCCTCTGTCCCAAGCTTTGATGTTTGCCTCCATCCACCTGGAAGGATGAAGCATTCTGTTCAGAGGGCTCCCTATTGAGGAGATACAGAAAAGCGGAACTTCCAATGGCTTAAGAACATCACATGATGGGGTAGGGGTAGAGAACAGTATTTTAGTAGGGAGAGAACCGCATATGCAAAGGCCTGAAGAGCAGATAAAAATGTGTATACGCACCTGCTGCTGCTAAGTCACTTCAGTCGTGTCCGACTCTGTGTGACCCCATAGACGGCAGCCCACCAGGCTCCCCCGTCCCTGGGATTCTCCTGGCAAGAACACTGGAGTGGGTTGCCATTTCCTTCTCCAATACATGAAAGTGAAAAGTGAAAGGAAAGTCGCTCAGTCTTGTCTGACTCTTCACGACCCCATGGACTGCAGCCTACCAGGCTCCTCTGTCTATGGGATTCTCCAGGCAAGAGTACTGGAGTGAGGTGCCATCGCCTTCTCCAGTATATGCACCTAGATGTATCAAAAAAACAGTCCTTCCTTGACTAGCAGTGGGGTTGTTGTTGTTCAGTCACTCTGTCATGTCCAACTCTTCGTGACCTCATGGACTACAGCACTCCAGGTTTTCCTGTCCTTCACCATCTCCCAGAGTTTGCTCAAACTCATGTCCTTTGTATTGGTGATGCCATCCAACCATCTCATCTTCTGTCATCCCCTCTCCTCCTGCCTTCAGTGTTTGCAGCATCGGGATCTTTTCCAGTGGGTCGGCTCTACAATGGGGTTATGTCCAGATAATCCCACTGATGGTTGAAAATATCATTAAGTTGAAAATACACCTAACCTAATGAATAGGTAGGCATAGCCTACCTTCAACATTCTCAGAACACTTATATGGAATGTTTGTAAGTATATTGACTGTTCAGGCTTTTGACTGCACAGCTGACTGGGATCTGTGGCTTGCTACTGCTGCCCAGCATCATAACAGATGGCTAGCTTGGGAAAAGATCAAAATTCAAAGCTTTTCTACTGAATACGTATCACTTTCACACCATTATAAAGTTAAAAAATCATAAACTGAACCACCGCAGGTCAGAGACTGTCTGTACATGAGAAATATCTAAGGGTCTATATTAGAGGAATCATTTAATCCATCACCACACCCTCTGAATAAAACTCAAACCCTATGAAACAGTGTCTGATCCAGAGTAAGGGATGAATAAATACGTAATAATAGACATCATTATTGAAAAGGAGGGGGAAAATACTTAGAGAATTTCCTGGAGGACATTTGATGGAGAACAGCTCAGTATCCTATATGAAAACCAGAGCTCTTCATGGTTATATTTCTGCAAAACCAATGATGTACTATGTAAAGTAAAAGCAGTAACCAATGTAAAAATGTATCATAAATTATTTTCTCTTTCTACTCAAGAAACTTCAATCAAAGCCCACATCTCTATACTTAGTGTGAATATATCTGGATGTTAGGCCTTTAGTGGTTGCAAAGTTTTCACAAGTAACCTAATGTAATTCTAAGACACATCATTCTGACTTATAATTGAATTAGTGAGAGCATTATAGCCAGAGAAATAAATTATAGTGTATCCCTTAAAAAAAAAAAAAAAACTTAAAACCCACAACCTTACAGCAACCCTCTCCTCAACCTCATCCTCCTGTATCCATGTATCATATCATTTATCATCCTCATTTCCCCCTTTATAGTCCTTGCCTTCCTTTCATTTTGGCCTCACTGCCTTTGCACTTGCCCAAGATGCTAAAGTTAATAAGCTCTGCCTTTTGTTCCCTTTTTTCCACCTGACTCCGTCTCATTTCTCAGGTTCACCTCCCCAGGGAGGCCTTCCCTGACCACTCATTCTAAAGTTGCTTCTCCTCATCCCAGAAGGGGGAAACAGACAGACATGTCTCTGTCTCTCTCTTTTTTCCTTGCTTATAGCCCATCTCACCTGCTGGACTGGACTACGACTCCATGAAGGCAAGGATTTTGGTCTTTTCATTTATGGTTGTGTCCCTAGCATCTGGAACAGTGTCTAGTTTACAACAGGTCCTCAGTGCTTTTTTTTTTTTTGGCCTTGCGGAATGTGAGATCTTAGTTCCTAGACCAGGGATCGGACCCAAGCCCCCTGCATTGGAAGCTTGGAGTTTCAACCACTGGACCACCAGGGAAGTCTCTCAATACATATTTTTAAGCTAATTACATGAATGTGAATGTATTATTACTTTAATAATTTAAAAAAGAAAAAACAAACATTTATATTGAGAAACTCTTTGAGATGATAAGGATCTGTGGCCATTGGATCAAGGGGAATGTTAAAAGAAGATGCGGAGGAGGGAAGCCTGGCTTACTTTTGCCAGAGAGGCAATGAGAATGGGGGTTTAGGGCTTAAGGTGGCCTTAGGTCTCTAAGGTTCCCAGGAAAAGAGGAGAGGCAAGAAGTCTCTGTGGGGACAGTTGCTCAGAGCCAGTTGTGCAAGGAGGAAATAGGATGGGGAAGGGTGCAAGTGGTGGTGGCTGGGGAGCAGCATTCAGAACAGGATGGGAAGTGCATGGTAGACAGGGGCCTTTAGACAGAGGGTCTTTGAGGTAATTTATCCGGAGCAGTGAAACAATGTCCTATGACAGTGGCACTTTAAACAGATTGTATATTTTTAATTTTAGGAGTTATATATTTAGTGATGAAGGCAAAAGAGAAGCGTGAAAAAGCTGGCTTAAAACTCAACATTCATAAAACTAAGATCATGGCATCCAGTCCCATCACTGTGTGTGGTGACAGCAGCCATGAAATTAAAAGACGCTTGACAGTATTGTAATTAAAAAAATAAATAAATTTAATAAAAAAAAAAAGACGCTTGCTCCTTGGAAGGAAAGCTATGACAAAACCCAGACAGCATATTAAAAAGCAGAGACTACTTTGCTGACAAAGGTCCATCTGGTCAAAGCTTTGGTTTTTCCAGTAGTCATGTATAGATGTGAGAGTTGGAACATAAAGAAGGCCGAGCGCTGAAGAACTGTGGTGTTGGAAAAGACTCTTGAGAGTCCCTTGAACTGCAAGGAGATCAAACCAATCCTAAAGGAAATCAACCCTGAATATTCATTGGAAGGATTGATACTGAAGCTGAAGCTTCTATACTTTGGCCACCTGACGTGAAGAGCTGACACATTGGAAAATACCCTGAACCTGGGAAAGACTGAGGGCAGGAGAAGAAGGGGGGTGACAGAGGATGAGATGGTTGGATGGCATCACCGACTTAATGGACATGAGTTGAGCAAACTCCAGGAGATAGTGAAGGACAGGGAAGTCTGGCATGCTGCAGTCCATGGGGTTGCAAAGAATCAGACATGACTTAGCGACGACAACAACAATATTTAGTGAATATAAGAAAATGAAAACTGTGATTTTTGTGATGATTGCTTTGGATGAGGCTAACATAGGTATTTAAGAAAAAACAAGGAGAATGTTTAGAGTCAAATCTATGGTAGTCCACTTGTAGGAACATATGACTATGTTCATGGGAGAGATAGTTTTAAAATTAATTTTTGGCTGCTCTGGGGCTTCGTTGCTATGTGCGGGCTTTCTGCAGTTGCAGTGAACCGGGATTACTCTCTACTTGTCCCACGACAGCTTCTCATTGTGGTGTCTTGTTGCACAGAACAGGCTCTAGGGGAGGGGCCTCAGTAGCTGTGGCTCACAGGCTCCAGAGCACAAGCTCAGCAGTTGTGGCGTAGGGTCTCAGTTGCTCCTTGGTAAGTAGAATCTTCCTAAACCAGGGATTGAACCTGTGTTCCCCTCATTGGCGGGTGGATTCTTAACCTCTAGACCACCAGGGAAATCCCATGGGAGAGAAATCATGATTCTTGGCCACCTCCATGGTTCCCTTCTCCCTCTCAAGCACACCCCATCTCTTCCTTGTGACCCAAGTGTACATCTTTGAAACATCACACCTTGTAATTAAATAATCTTTTAAAAGATTTAATGTCTGTTTGCACCCCCTCCACCAACTTCAAGGGAAAGAACCATTGTATTCCCAGAGCTATTATAGAACTTCAGTTCAGTTCAGTTCAGTTGCTCAGTTGTGTCTAACTCTTTGCCACCCCATGGACTGCAGCACGCCAGGCCTCCCTGTCCATCACCAACTCCGGGAGTTTACTCAAACTATGTCCATTGAGTCAGTGATGGCATCCAAACATCTCATCCTCTGTCATCCCCTTCTCCTGCCTTCAATCTTTCCCAGCATCAGAGTCTTTTCCAATGAGTCAGTTCTTCGCATCAAGTGGCCAAAGTATTGGAGAACTTGGTATGTGTAAGTCTCCAAGGAGGGGCTGATGGAACATAAAAGAAGATGAGAGAGAGGTCTGTGTGTGATGGGGAATCCAAAGGAGGCAGGAGGATCCTTGGGAGACCAGGATGGGTTTCCTGTGAGGTTGGGCTGGGAGGGTTGCTGAGGTGCGTATTGGGGGGTTATATAACAGAAATGGGGGCCTCCAGAGGCAGGGATAGAGGCCCATGTGAAAAGGAAATGGGGGTTTCCAAAAAGTGGAAGCGGGGGTTATGTATCAGCCAAGGGGAATCTCTGAGATGATGGAGGATTAAGACCAGGCAGAGAGGAGATTCATGTGGGGAGAGGCCAGGGGCTTCCAATACGTAGAGATGGTGGTTAGTGTGCGAGGGGGAATGAGAAGTCTACGACAAGGACGGGATTCCATGTTGCACAGTTGGGCAGTAGTCCTGTATTAGATGGAGATGGGGGTCCTTGCAACCAAGTTGGGTGGTCCACATAGGATAAGAATAGGGGTCGGTGTTGCAAAGGTGGGGATACCGTGTACTATGGAAGCGTTCGGTCCATGTTGCAGAGTTGTGAGGTGGCACGCGGTGGGACAGAGGTCTGTGTCACGAGAGCTGGGAGTCAGTCCGGTGGGGGGACAGGGTGCAGAAAACAAGGTTTGGTGGTGCCTCTCTGCGCCAGAGATGGGATTGGGGGATCAAGTGAGGCCGGGATAGAAGTCCATGTGCACCGCTGACAGGGTCACCAAGGCGGGGCTGGGAGAGTTCTGGTATCCTGGGGGTCCAACGGGTCATTCCCGGCTTTCCGGGGTGGTGAGGGGGCTCGGCGGCGGCTCCCGGGCGCCCCCTGGCGGATCCGATCCCACCGCCGCCGCTCCCACAATGCTTGCGTAGCCCGGCTTCGGGCTTCAGCAGCAGCGGCAGCTCCAAAATGGCGCAGACTATCTTCGAGGCCCTGGAGGGTGAGCGGCGGCGGGGCCGGGGGAGGCGGCTGTTCCGCGTTGTGCCCCCTCCCGCCGCGAACCCGCCGCGCCGGGCCCAAGGCGCGTGGCGGCCGCGGGGCGGAGGGCATCGGGACCGGAACAGCCGCGGAGCGGGAGGGGCAAGGACGGGAACAGCCGCGGGAGCCGAGGCCCAGCGCGGGTGGGGGACCGAGGGGCCTGAACAGCCGCGGAGTTGAGGCTCAGTGGCGGGAGGGGGGGTCTCGGGAATGGAACAGCCGCGGGAGCCGAGGCCTGGCGGAGTGGGGGGGCCACGGGACAGGAACAGCGGGAGAGGGAGAGGGAAGGCCCCGGGGGAGCGCCGAGACCGGAACAGCCGGGGAGGGCCGGCGCCGCGGGGAGGGGGCGTCCCGGGCAGGAACAGCCGCTGCCGCCAGGACCCGGGCCGGCCCGCGAGATGGCGCGGGGAGCGGTGTCCTGAGGGAACAGTCGGGGGTGGGGTGCAACCAGGCCTGGAACTGCGGGGTGAGCTAGGCTGCCCCGGGGATGCGAGGCTTGGGAGGGGCTGCACCCAGTGGGAAAATGGTGGGGATTTTCCAGGCAAGAATACTGGAGTGCGTTACTAATACCCTTCTCCAGGGGATCTTCCCCACCCAGGGATCTAACCTAGGTTGCCCACATTGTGGGCAGATTCTTTACCGACTGAGCCATTAGGGAAGCCCCTGAAGAACTTGCGTTGAGCACCAGCTGTGTGCTTTGTGCTTTGGCATAGTGTCTCTAATTCGGACCAGGAAAGGATTGATGCCACCCAAAAGCAGCAAACAAACACTGGGTGCCTACTTTGTGTACTTTTCTGGGGTGCAGGGTCTTAAAACCCAGATCAAGAAAGGATGGATGCCAACAGTGTGGTTGACCGGGCTACCGAGTTCCCAGACCCAAACCAGCAAACACTGGGCACCTGCTCGTTATCCTGTGCTCTGTCAGATCCTAGCACGTAAATGGCCCTCAGACTCTGGGAATTGTGAGCTTTGGAGTCAGGCAAAGGCAGAGGTCTCAGACCGTAAAGAATCCACTTGCAATGCGGGAGACCTGGGTTCAATCTCTAGGCTGGGAAGATCCCCTGGAGGAAAACGTGGCAACACACTCCGGTATTCTTGCTTGGAGACTCCCCATGGACAGAGGAGCCTTGGCCGGCTACAGTCCATGGGGTCGCAAAGAATCAGACGCGACTGAGGGACTCCACACAGCATAAAGGTAGAGGACCTCCATCTGCACTTGCTGGGAGCTGGAAAGGAAGTCTTGGAGAACTCAGAGCCGGGCACAGGGTTGATAAAGGGGCGATACAGATCCAAGAATGCTCTTAGAGGAATGAGATGAGCACACACATAATCAGAGTGCAGACTGAAAGTAGGCTGGATTCATGGTGTGTGGCTGAGGCTTTGAGTCCTACAACTCCTCAGGAAGTCTGTCGCATGTCTTTTAACTTTTGGAGGATCAGAATTCTTTCCCAGAAACCTCTCTAGAGGTTAAGTTTTAGGAATACTCATTGGTGAGGAACCCAGAAATTATATAATTATAGAAAAGGTAATCAATAAAAGAGGACAACCTCAGCTGGCCTTCAGTGCTGTGATGGGAGGGCCAAGTCAGTGGATGAGAGGCCAATAGGATGAGGTGAGGTCTACTTCCTCTCTAGGTTCAGGGACTCCCTCAGTGTTTGAATTTTCACTGCAAGAATGAGTGTATTTTTGTGTGTGTTTCAAAAAAATAATTTTGCTTTTGCCTTTGTTATTAATCTTTGCAGCAGGCAAGGGCTACTCTAGCTGTGGGGCCCGTGCTTCTCTTGGCCGTGGCTTCTGTTGCAGAGCACAGGCTCTAGGGTGTTCAGGCTTCAGTAGTTGCAGCTCTAGGGCTCAGTAGCGGTGGCTTACCAACTTACCTGCTGCAGAGCATATGAAATCTTCCCAGACCAGGCGTTGAACCTGTGTCCCCTGCATTGGCAGGTGGATTCTTAACCACTGGACCACCAGGGAAGTCTTGTTTGTGTCTGTGTACTGAGTAATGAAGAAAGGAAAGGAAAAATCAGTCCCTTGGACTGTGATTATGCTGGAGTTGCAGAAGGGCAGCAGAACTGTGGGAATCCAGAGGTGACCCAGGCAGTGGGAACTGCATTTCCAAAAAGCCTTGGGGTAAGAGAGGTCTGGGATTCACAGAAGTTCATGTGAGCAGCTAGAGATGATGTTTCTGAACTTTATCTTGGCATCAGTGTGGAGCTAAGAAGGAGTTTTCAGCAGGAGGGCTGCACAAGCTAATATATGTTTTATAAAGTTCACCCTGGCTGCCCTGAGAACAGACAGGAGGGGCCAGAGTGGCAGCAGGGAGCTGAGACCACTGCGGCCGTCCTGCTGAGAGCTAATGGTGGCCTGGGCCCAGAGGACAGCTTGGGGGATGGAGATAAAGTGGATCTGAGAGATCTCTGGGAGACGGACTAGGCTAGACTTCCTGAAGGGCTAGAAATCAAGGTGGGAAGAGAGATAAGTTAAGAAAAGAATCAGAGGTTGTCCCAGGGCCTTTGACAGGGTGGGCAGTGGTACCCTGTTCTTACTGATGAGAATTACTAGGAGAGGAACAGACTTAGGGGTGAGGAACCACACATTTAGTTTGAGTTTTAGATTTATTGTTCTTCAGTTGATAAGTTGCAGTCCTTCCAATGAATATTCAAGGTTGATTTCCTTTAGGATTGACTCATTTGATCTCCTTGCTATCCAAGGGACTCTCAAGAGTCTTGTCCAGCACTGCAGTTCGAAAGCATGAGTTATAGAGGCATAGATAGGCAGCATTTTTATCAAGCACTTTATTTTTTTAGGGCACTTCTAGGTTTACACAGTTGAGAGGAAGATGCAGAGACTTACTTGGATCTTACACATTCGTAACCTCCCCTTTAATCAACATAACTCACCAGAGTGGTGCAGTTGTTACCAAGAGTGAACCTGCACTGATGCATCATAAGCACTCAAAAATCCATCATTTATCTTTTTTTTTTTTCATTTATCTTTTTTAAAAAAATGATTTATTTCTTTTTGGTTCTGCTGGGTCTTCACTGTTGCACGTGGGCGTTCTCTAGTTGCGGCGAGTGGGGGCTGCTCTTTGTTGTGGTGCACAGGCTTCTTACCGTGTTGGCTTCTCTTTTTGCCAGCACAGGCTCCAGGCTCTCAGGCTTCAGTAGTGGCTCGTGGCCTCTAGAGCTCTGACTCAGTAGCTGTGGCCCACAGGCTTAGTGTCCCCTTGGCGTGTGGGATCGTCCCAGACCAGGGGTTGAACCCCTGTCTCCTACATTGGCAAGCAGATTCTTACCCACTGGGCCACCAGGGAAGTCCCCATCGTTTATCCTCAGTTTCACTCTTCATGTTGTACATTCTACTGCACAACTGTACGATGACATATATCTACCATTATTGTATTAGCATATAGAGTATTTTCACTGCACTAAAAATTCTCTGTGTTCTGGCTCTTCATCCGTTCCCTGCCCCTGCCCCGCCCCCAGCAACCACTGATCTTTTTATTGTCCCCACAGTTTTGACAGGCAGTATTATGTAATTTTGGCTACACGGATCTTCATTGCAGTGTGTGGGCTTCTCTGGTTGCGGCCTGTGGGATTTTAGTTCCCCAACCAGGGACTGAACCCACATCCCCTGCATTGGGAGGGGAATTCTTAACCTCTGGTCCACCAGAGAAGTCCCAGGCAGTATTTTTTTAATGTAAACTTTTTATTTTGAAATCTTTTTGGTTCTGTAGCTTCACGTGCAGATGTGGAAATAATACTGGGAAATTCTGTTTATCTATTACCTAGTTTCCCCCAGTGTAACATCCTGTAAAGCTAGCCTGTAATATTACAACCAGTGGCTCTACAGAACCATCCTTTCACTGTAAGATGTTGCTCTTTTATAGCCACATCCACCTCTTCCCCTGCTTTCTATCCTCCATGTCTGGCACCTTGATCTGTTGTTCTCTGTTCTCCATGTCTTTCTTTTTTTAAATTGGGGGAAATTGCTTTACAGTGTTGTGTTGGTTTCTGCCATGTGACAACACAAATCGGCCATGATTATACATATATCTCCGTTTCTAAAATACTATAATTTCAAGGATGTCATATAATTAAAATCATAAAGTATATAACCTCTGAGAATGGCTTTTTCACACATTGTAATTCCTGGATTCATCCAAGTTGTTGCTTATATCAATAGTTTGGCCTTTTTTATTACTGAGCGGTGCTCTGTGGTGTGGATGAACTGCAGTTTGTTTAACTAGTCACCCACTGAAGGACATCTGACTTGTTTCCAGTTTTTTACTGTTATGAATAAAACCGCTATAAACATTCAGGTACAGGTTTGCACACAAATGCTGATGTGCAGTTTTGCATCATGATAGAAGATTTACTGAACCTCATTCTGGGGGAAGATGGACCCCAGAATGGTTTGATACTCAAGATAATAGGGAGAACTAGATGAGGGTGAGTGAGGATTCTCAGGCAGAGTGGAAGAGTGAGAGGCGAGAGAGAGCTAGACAGAAGGAACCCTTCAAAACAGAAATATTTAGGAGCCAAGAAGAAAGTGAAGGAGACAGGGAAGTAGCAAGTGGAAAGATGGGAGAAGACCCAGGAAGCTGGCGCCCTGGAGCCTTAGAAGAGGATGTTTCAAGAAGAAATGTCCAGTGCTGCCGGCTGCTTTTTGGTGATTCTGGTGGAATGATGGGGGCTTAAGCCACCCTGGAGGAGGATTGCTAAGTGGCCAGAGGGAGATGGAGGGTGTAGACAACTCTCACTGGATGCTTGATGTTGAAAGGAAGAGAGATGAGAACATGGGTTCGAAGGAGGCTATCTAGAGAGACCTGAATGTGTGTAGCTGCTGATGAGGAGAGGTTGTGGACACAGTGTGAGAGGGGCCAGCTGGTGGAGAGTGGCTTCTGCAGGAGCTGGAAAGGATGGAGAGAAGGCTGGCCTCAGGAGGTGCACAGCCCATACAGTCACGGGAAGTATGGATTCAGCCTGACTGCAGGATCAAATGCTTTTCAGTGAGGGGCTGGGGTAGGTGTCCAGGTCAGAGCTGAGAGGTTGACTGTGAAGATGGAGAGAAAGAGGCAGCCCTCTGGGTTATTTGGGAGGGAGGTAGTGTGCCTTGGGGGCTGCTTAGGTGTGAGGGGGGCTGTCCTCCAGCTGGTGCCACAGCTGGACAGTATACTACTGAGAATCGCAACAATGACAGCTGATTGGAAAATGTAAGCGTAGTCAGCTTCTCAAGAACTGCCCCCCAACCCCTGACCCAAACCCAGATTGCGCTGTTTATGGAGGATCTGAAAAAATAAGCACACAGGAGAGAAAACAGGAGAAGCCAAAGTACAAACAGGTTTGTGGCATTTGTTGGGTGTGGTTGGGGAAGACTCAGTAACATGATTTCCAGAGGGGTTATTGCCCTTTGGATTAGATTCATCCACGAGTAAGAGAGAAGCCCAACCTAGCAGTGGCTTAAACAGGCTAGAAGTTTATTTCTGTCACGTGGGAGTGCAGAAAAAGGCACCCTACAGTGTGACGGTGGCCGTGTTCTACCAGGTCCCCAGAGGCCCAGGACCTAGCCAGTTTTTGCCCTGCAGTGCCTACGGCCTGACCCTTGTCCTCATGATCTGGGGTGGCGGCTGGACTTCCCACCATCATCTTCTCGTTCTAGGAAGCAGGATGGAGGATCGGACAAAGAAGGAGGTCTCACACTGGGTAGTTTTTAAGAAAACTTCCCCAAAACTCCTATTGGCCAGAACTTAGACATTCGCTAGAGTCTAAGACATTCGCAAGAGTGGCTGGAAAATGTAATCTATCTTTGGGGCCGTGTTTCTAGCCCAAAATCTTGGGTTATGTTACAGTAGAAGCAGGAGAGAATGTATATCAGGGCATGGCCAACCACTTTTGCCATCGGGACCTTGCAGTGGGTCTGGCTTTAAGGGTGAAGTCACAGCAGGATGCTGAGTTCACCTTCCAAAAAGACTACGTTTCTTTCTTCAGGAATGGACAATCAGACTGTCTTGGCCGTCCAGTCATTGTTGGATGGCCAAGGAGCAGTTCCTGATCCAACAGGCCAGAGTGTCAGTGCACCCCCTGCTATCCAGCCACTGGGTGAGTATCTGCTCAGATTCATCAGGGGGAAGGGGAAGGGGCTTCCTGTGAAGAACAGATGGGGCTGATGCGGTGTGTGGGAGTGAACTGCCCACTGTGGTTGTCCTCCGGTGTCTGAACCCTCTCCCTTTCCTCCCAGCCTGGATCTTCAGGCTCAGACCTTTCTCTGCTTAGCTCTGAGGCCACTGGTCCTCAATCCCTTAGTAAGTGTGGGGATCATGACAGAGAATGACTAGGAGCCCTGATGTTTGTGCCTTTGACCCAAAGTAGTTCCTCAGCCTCCTCTCTATGAGACTAAACATGAGTCTCTCCAGTTTACAGCTCAGGCTCTTGAGACAAGAAGAGGGCTTTCTTTAGAGCCCTGTGTGAGTCTGTGTGTTCATCTATTCATGCTACAAAGATTTTTGAGTACTTGGGAACCATGCTGGGGACAGAGAGATATACACCTAGTTTGAATCCTTGCTCCTGAAGTTTGGCTCTGTAACCTTGGGCAAATGAGTTAACCTCTCTGTGCCTCAGTTACCACGCATGTACAATGAGGACAATAGTCCACCTCATAGTAATCTTGTGAGGGTACTTGGGCTTTGGTTTTAGCTGTGGTGAATAAGAAATGCAAGTTTCTTGTAATTTGTACACGATTAAAGTTTCTCTGTGGTATGAAGTCCCAGTGACTCAGCTGCCTTCTTCTGTATGGCTCTGCCACTCTCAGCAGGGGTCCAAGATGGCTGCTCCAACCTCCCATTTTCATTTCCACACTCCAGCCAATAGGAAGGGAGGAAAGAAGGAAGTGGAAGTCATACCCCTTCCTTTCAATAGAAAATTGTATAGACAGACTACTTCTTCTCTTATCCTATTGGTCAGAGTTTAGTCACATGACATGTCTAGCTGCAAAGAAGTCTAGGAGATATGTTCTTTAACTAGATGGCATGTTTCTCACTAAAGTTTATATTGTTTAAAAAGAAGAGTGAATATTGAAAACTTTGGCACACTACATAGCCTGTAGTGGGCTTCAGTTATGGGTGGTGTTAACTGTTAGCTGATCTTTCATTTAGTTTTGCATGCATTCAGCAGACATCCACTGAAGGCTTCCTATGTGCCCAGAAAATATTGTAGTTATGGTGATAAATAAGACATATTTCCTTCCCTTACAAAATATGTTGGTGATGGGGAAAATGTGATGAGAGGCTTGCTTAGAGGAAGGAACTGTGAGCATTGCTTTAGGAGGGCTTCCTGGAGGAGGTGACATCTAGGCTGAGCCTTGCAGAATGAGTCATTCTGGGAGAGGCAGCTTGGCAGGGGGAGCAGGGGATGCAGAGGCACCCAGGAGTGTGATCATGCAGCCCATTTGGGGACTGGTGAATAAATAAATTCAGGCAGGATAAAGATTCTGATTGTCTCAGCCTTGACGCGAAGCCACCTTACTATTTCCTGATTTCTGATTTTTGATACCTGTGTGAACCTGGCTGGATATTCCCAAAGGTACTGATGTGATTGGAAAGCTCGTGGGAAGCACAGAGTTGATGCTTGACCCTCAAGTACTGAGTGATGGAATGCCAATAGTGTGCCTCTCTCTTGGTCCAGCCATGGGCCTCCCATTTCTCACTCATGCCCTCTTCTTTTTATTGCCTTTTTCCCGTTATTTCTCTCCTTCTGCTACTCTGCGGGTGTGACCCTTAGATGATGAGGATGTCTTTCTCTGCGGGAAGTGTAAGAAGCAGTTCAACTCGCTTCCAGCATTTATGACCCACAAGAGGGAACAGTGCCAAGGGAGTGCCCTGCCACTGGCCACAGTCTCACTGGCCACCAACAGCATCTACACACCTTCGGCAGCACCCTCAGCCATCCAGCAGGCCCCGCCTCCTCCTAATCGCCAGGTATTCATTCATTCGTTTCGTTCATTCAGCTATTCAAGTCTTTTTGAGCACCCGCTGTGTGTCATGCTCTGTGTGGGCACCAGGGGTACAGGAGTGGACAAACAGACCAGGTCACTGCTGTCGTGGCAAAAGGTAAGATAGACACCACCCAAAAGACGTGTTGAGATGGACTTCTCCCCAGGACCAATGCAGAGGGGGATACCAGGACAGGGCTGGGAGGTTTTGCCCTTTTGTATGTGATGCTCAATGGGATGAGCTCTGAGAAAAGGTGACATTTGTGCAGAGACCTTGGGAGGTGAGAAATAGTCACGCAGCTCCTTGGGGAAAGAGTATTCTGGGGGCAGATCAGCGAGTGCAAAGCCCCTGAGGCAGGAGTGTGCTGGGTTTATTCCAGAAACAGCAAGGAGGTGAGAGTGGCTGGAGCTGAGTGAGTGAGGAGGAGAGTAAGAAGTGATAAGGTCAGAGAGGCAATAGGGAGACCCTGGCAAATCGTGTGGCTTTTACTCTGCTTGAGATCGGAGTCATGGGAGGGTTTTGAGCAGGAGAGGGATATGGTCTGATTTATGGAGAAAGAAATGGGAACCCACTCCAGTATTCTTGCCTGGAGAATCTCATGGACAGAGGAACCTGGCAGACTACAGTCCATGTGGTCACAAAGAGTTGGACATGACTGAGCGACTAATAACAACAGCAACAAATACTTCAATTAGATCACTGCAGCTGCTGTAGAGACCAGATTTTTGTTGTTATTGTTTAGGAAATAACTTTTTATTTTATATTGGAGTCCAGTTGATTAACAATATTGTGTTACTTTCAATACAGCAAAGTGATTCAGTTTTTCATATACATTTATCTATTCTTTTTCAAATTCTTTCCCCATTTAGGTTGTAACATAGTACTGAACAGAGTTCCGTGTGCTATAGGATAGGTCCTTGTTGGTTATCCATTTTAAATATAGCAGTGTGTACGTGTCAATCCCAAACTCCTTAACTGTCCTTTCCCCAACCCTTACCCCAACTGATTTTGATCAGAGTCAAGAGAAAAGTCCAGCGACCCATTAGGAGACTACTGTATAAATCCAGCAGTGGGTGGTGGTGGGTGGCTTGACCGGGATAGTAGCAGTGGAGTGGAGAGAAGGGATGAGACTTTAGAAATATTTTGAAAGTGGAGATGGATGAGGCAGTGGCTGGATTGGATGTAGGGTGTGAGATTAAGAGGAGGCAAGTGTGCCCCGAGTTGGAGTTGCCATTAACTGAAGTGGGGAGAACACGGAGGAGATTTGGAGTTCAGCTGCTCATGTTGAATTTGAGATACCTACTGGACCTTTAAGTACAGGCAATGAAAATGCAGACAGATAGACAAGTCTAGAAGTCAGGTAACCACGCTGGAGGTATCTAGAGAAGCTTCCAGAGTCCTCAGTCAGGAACACAGTTCTAGAGCAAAGACACCATGGATGGGCGCTCAGAGGGATTAAAGAAACCCCAGAAAGGGGGCAGGGCTTGTCCCAGGATGCCAGGTCATGGGGTTAGATTTCCCTTTGACTTCCTCTTATCTCTTTCTTCCTCTAAAATGAGGGGTCTCCAACTTCCGGGATCTAATGCCTGATGATCTGATTAATAATAATAGAAATAAAGTGCACAGTAAATTTAAGGCTCTTGAGTCATCTGAAACCACTCCTCTGCTCCATACCTAGTCTGTGGAAAAATTGTCTTCCATGAAACTGGTCCCTAGTGCCAAAAAGGTTGGGGACTGCTGCTCTAAAACATTAATCTTCCCCCATGGTTGTATACACATAATTCCTGCCATCAAGATAAACACATCCACCCCCAGATCCCTAGGACACTGTGCACTGAAACTTTTCAAGTTACCACAGACGTTTTCTAACATAGAACATAGTCGCTTTTCTCACTTCTTGATTATGAGTTTCATTTAGTAGAAGATGTTCCTTCTCTCCTGACTCCTTTTTATTTTCAATGGGAGAGAGGGAAATTCTTCCAGTCCTGGGCAAGGAGAAAACCTTAGCACACAATCAATTGGTTAGGGGCAAACCCAAATCCCTCTGCCTAAGTGAGCTGGATGGACATGGAAATGATTTCCCATTTTTTTGTCTCAGGCTGATGCATGTGACATTGTAAAAATATGTGTCACTGCCTTTCCTGGCAGTGACACGGGTGCGTCCCTAACCTGCCCAGGCTGTCCTTGCTTGGTTGAGGGCAAGGACTTCTGTTGGAATCGGGGGCTCATTTGCTGCTGTCCTCAGGGGTCCTATAGACAGGTGACTTAAGAAGATGCCAGAAAAGAAAGGCAACAAGTAAACAAAACACCCTTTGCATTTATAACAGGAAAGTCACTGTGTGTTTGACACCCTCTTGTAAGGTCTGCCATTCATCTTTGCTGTTAACCTAAGAGCATATTATTATATTTTCACATACTTACTGAAGTACCCACAGGAGTTACATAGTAGTATTGTTTGGATTTTTAAAGATGAGAATATATAATGTACATATTATTATAAAATTTAATTTTCCATGCAGTACCTCTTACTTGCCGTCTATCGTATTCTATCCATGACATGTTTTTAAATCTAGCCTCCTATTGATGGACATTGAGGTTTTTTTCCAGTTTTTCACTATTAGAAAAAGGCTGTGCAGAGTACTCTTTTGTGTGTGTGTGTGGTCTCCTTGTGGACAGGTGTGAGTGTTTCTCTAGGCCAGAGGTCAGGAAAGATTGTTGCTGGATCATAGGTTATAGGCGTTGCAGGGAGGTGTAACTTACTCTCCTCATTTGATAGATGAGGAAATGCAGGTTGAGAGAAGTGGTGTGACTTTCCCAGGGTTGTGTGACAGGGAGCAGTAGCAGAGGTGGAGATGTGGGACTCCAGACCCAGATCTTTTCTACCTTGCCGTCTGCTTCCCTTCCAGAACATTAGACATGTTCTTTCCATCTCTCTCTCACTGTCCAGATCTCCACGTACATCACAGTGCCCCCATCCCCGCTGATCCAGACCCTGGTGCAGGGGAACATCTTGGTAAGCGACGACGTGCTCATGTCTGCCATGTCAGCCTTCACGTCCCTGGACCAGCCCATGCCCCAAGGCCCCCCACCTGTGCAGGTAAGGAGGTGGCCAGTTTCTCACAAGATCTTGATTTTTGGTCTGCAAGTTGATTCCTGCAGATTCAGAATCATGCAGAAGGGGGCTTGACCCCAGCTCTTATTCAAGCTAAGGAGGACTGTCTGCTCTCCCTTGCCAGCCCTCCTGTGGATGGGGAAGCTGATGTGTTCAGCTGGGACCCACAGCATGACTTTGGGGTTTCATAGCCATAGTCCAGTTCTTCTGACTCATACTTTTATTCCTTTTTAAAAATTACTGTAGTTTAAAAAATTTTGTCTGTGTTGGGCCTTCCTTGTGCGTACAGGCTTTTCTCCGGCTTTGGAGACTGGGGGCTACTCTTTACTCATGGTGTACAGGCTTCTCACTGCAGTGGCTTCTCTTGCTGCAGAGCACAGGCTCCAGGTTGAGCGGGTTTCAGTAGATGTGGCTCGAGGACTCAGAAGTCAAGGTTCCTGGGCTCTAGAGCGCAGGCTCAATAATTGTGGCACATGGGTTTATTGCTAAGCGGTATGTAAGATCTCCCTGGATAAGGGATCAAACCCGTGTCCCCTGCATTAGCAGGTGGATTCTTTACCACTGAGCTACTAGGGAAGCTATTCTATTTTTGTTCTTTGCGGGAGTGTTCCATGTCCATTAGAAAAATAGTAGAAAGTACACAAAAGAAAAGTGTTTTAATTTAATTTAATTTAATTATTTTAATATCGAAAGAGAGCAACCGACTGAATTTGCAATTTTTGTTTGGATTCTAGATAGGGTGTGGGAGTTTGGCATGAGGGAAGGCTTAAAGGCCTTCTTGGGACACTTACGGAGATTAGAATATGGAGGAATTTGAATATTTTAGATAATAGTATTACATCTGTTCAATTTTCTGTGTGTTCATCCAGTTGTTACATAGGAGGATGTCCTTGTTCTTAGGAGATGCATCTGAGTAGTTTTAAGGAATCAAGTTTCACATTTGTAACTAACTTTCAAGGGGCTTAACAAAACTCAGGTGTATATGTGTGTATGTACACACACACATGTACTGCAGATGCAGCAAGATGGTAACAACTGGTGAATTAAATGAGGTAGAAAGAGCATTCATTGTATTCTGTTTGCAACCTTTTTGTAGGTTTGAAATTCTACGGAATAAAAACTGGAAAGTCAAACAAGCACTCTTACTCCCTCCACTGAGAGAAAACACTACCAAAATTCTGGTGTCTGGATTTCCTGACTTTTGAATGCAAATAGAGATAGAAATAGCTTTTATATAAATATGTTTAAAACATACACATCTATATAGATGGATCTCATATGCACTGTTCTGGAACTTGCTTTCCTTACTTTGTTTGTGCACTCAATCATATCTGACTCTTTGTGATCCCATGGACTGTAGCCCACCAGGCACCTCTGTCCATGAAATTTTTCCAGGCAAGAATACTGAAGCTGGTTGCCATTTTCTACTCCAGGGGGTCTTCCTGGCCCAGTGATTGAACCTGAGTCCCTTCTATCTCTTGCATTAGCAGGCGGATTCTTTACCACTTCACCACCTGGGAAGCCCTTTCTTACTTTGCCTTTTGTTTAACATCATTTTCTATCTATGCCTACAACCCTACATCAGTATTTACTGAAGTGTTCCTTGGAACAGTGGCTCCTTGGGATTTTCCAGTAGAAAAAGGATCATTGGTCCAAGCAGCCTGAGGTGAAAGTGTTGTACTTCTTCCCTTGCTCTGTCCCTGGGTTTTTCCTTCAGTAAATACTTCAGAAATACTTTTGATTTTGTCAACCCACATTTTCCCCCGACATATTTGACGATGGAGCCCAAAGAATAGCAATTAAGAGAAGCACCCTTTATTGAATACTGATCAGCACCATTACGGTAACAGCCACAAAGGATTCTGTTCCATTCCAGGTGGATGGACCATTCTCTGTTTAGCCAGACTTCCAGTGGGAGGACATGTAGTCACTGCCAGTTTCTGCTATTATAAAAATGACAAGTGACACCTGTATATGGTTATCTTTGCCTACCTGGTTGATTTTTTTTGTAGAATCAATTGCTAGAAGTCACTAGCTGTGTTTCAAGGATCCACAGCCACCCACACATTTCGTGACTCTCTAGAAAGACTCCTAGGACTCAGGATGCGTGTGCTCTTGGCTGGTTTAAAGTAGAAGGATACACAGCAGGACCAGCAAGGAAGAAAGACCCAGCAACTGGAGTCTGCAGGAAATCAGCGTTCTTCCAAGTCTCCAGCTTTCTTTGCCTCGGGAAAGTGGAGAGAGGCTGCTCAAGGGGGCAACACGGCGTCCTCCAGCAGTCAAGAGTGCCCAGAGTTTCTGCCAGGAAAGAACACCTTTGACGCTAAGGCCAGGGCTTCTGTTGAGAATGTCATGTAGGCTTCCAGCCACACAGCACAATTCTAGACACCTAGGTGGGAAGGAGTTGTTCACCATAAATCACACTGTGCAAACTGTCTAGGTAGTTGGTACACTAGGGCCAGTGCCCCAGGTGGGCAAAATAGCCTCATCACCATAGGGATCCTGCAGGACTTCCCTACAGTCCAGTGATTAAGACTCCGAGCTTCCAAGGCAGGGGCATGGGTTTAATCCCCGGTCCACATGATACACAGTGCAGCCAAAACAAACAAACAAAAAACCGGGAACCTTCTTCAAGGCAGGTTCTCAGATGCCAGTTCAGAGCCAGTCCTATAAGCAAGCCCTTCTAAAGATAGCAACATTAGGCCCGCTCTGTGAGCTCATTTCTGCACAAGCTGGGCCATTTCTGCTGACTTTCATAGAGAGAAAGGGCAGCAATACCAGACTGATGGCTCCTTGGAATTCTCTCATGATTTGGTTTCCATGCCTGCTCTCTGCCTTTTCCTCTCTTCTTCCCACATGGCTGGCTAAGGCAAGTGTCCTTCCCTGCTGATAAATCAGACAGCTGGTCTCAAGAGGCTATGACAATTTAATTTTTTCTTATGATTTCAGAGTAACCTGAATATGCATCCTGCACCAAACTACCTGGCCCAGCCTCCACCTCCTCCTCCACCCCCCTCCACCGCTGCCCCCACCCCCTCCCCCCAACCCCCACCACCCCCACCCCAGAGCCTGGGCCCCCTGGGCGTCCCAACCCCAGCGGGAATGGCGTGGTGGAGGTGTACAGCGCCACGGCACCCCTCACTGGCAGTGGAACGGTAGAGATCCAAGCACTGGGAATGCAGCCCTACCCACCCCTGGAGGTGAGCAGACGCTGAGGCTTGGGGTGAAGGGGAAAAGATGGTCATGGTTGTCACAGGTAACCTGAGCCTTTTCTGATGCCAGAGATACTGTGGGGGGCAAAACCAGCTCAAGCTATCATACATGTAAAAGTAAAATGCACCCCATGAGAAGGTGGAATGAAGCAGGGGTTGTAGCAGAAATACAAGCTGCCCTCAGAGAGTACTCAGAACGGTCAAGAAAATGCTTGCCTTTGGGGAAGTTCAGTTCAGTTCAGTCGCTCAGTCGTGTCCGACTCTCTGCGACCCCATGAATCGCAGCACGCCAGGCCTCCCTGTCCATCACCAACTCCCGGAGTTCACTCAGACTCGCGTCCATTGAGTCAGTGATGCCATCCAGCCATCTCATCCTCTGTCGTCCCCTTCTCCTCCTGTCCCCAGTCCCTCCCAGCATCAAAGTCTTTTCCAGTGAGTCAACTCTTTGCATGAGGTGGCCAAAGTACAAGGATTCCAAAATTATATATGTGAGTGGCTCATACGTTGTAACAAGCTAAGTGTATCCAGTTAGCTGCGACTGTGTAAGAAATAACGGTATTTGGGGAAAGATGTTTATTGTTCTCAAGTCTATGGTGGTCAGCTTGGCAACTGCTGATCTTGGCCGGGTGCTCCCACATGTCTGGAGGTTGGCTTACTGGCTGCTGCTCTAGAGTGGCCTAGGGTGGAATAATCAGGTGGGGTGACCCAGCTCTCCTCCACGCATCTTTCCTTCTCAAGCAGGCTCCCCAGGCATGGTCTCACTGCAGTGGTGGATGTGCTGTAATGCAAGCAGAAATGCTCAAGACTTCCTGAGGCTTAGGCTTGTAGCGACACAGGGTCACTTCTGCTGGTGAAAGCAGGTCACAAAGCCAACTTAGCTTGAAGGAGTATGGAAATAGATGCCACCTCTCGATGGGAAAAACTGCAAGTCACACTGGAAAGGGCCGGGGTACCAGAAGAAGTAAAGAATCAAGGCCATTTAGTCAGTGTACAGGCATACCTGGCTTCATTGCACTTTGCCCATATTGTGTTTTTTTGTCGAGCAAGTCTATCTGTGCCGTTTTTCCAACAGCATTTGTTCCCTTTGTGTCTCTGTGTCAAAAGTTTGGTAATCTTTACAACATTTCAACCTTTTCATTGTCATTGTATCTGTCATGATGATCTGTGATTTTTGATGTTATTACTATTACTTGCTGAAGGCTCAGGTGTGGTTGGCATTTTTTTAGCAATAAAGTCAGAAAAGTTTTCTCTAATTAAGATACATTTTTTAGGGTGTAATGCTATTGCATTCTTAACAGATTACAGGATAGAGTAAACGTAACTTTTTTTGTAAACAACTTTTTTCATAAACATAACTTTTATATGCACTGGAAAATAAAAAAATCTCTTGTGTGACTTGCTTTATTGTGATGTTTGCTTTATTGCAGTAGTCTGTAACTGAACCCACAATACCTTCAAGGTATGCCTGTGCCATATGTACCATATTAATTCCCGGCTGAAGAGTTTCAAACTACAGGCAGTGTACTCTCAAGGCACTGAGACTTCAGAACCATGCCAGGCACAAGTGCTAGGGGGCATGGTTATGACAGAAGGAGCCCGCCTGCACTTGAGGTCACATTATCTCAGACTCACTCTAGAATCCAGCCATACAGACATTCTATGTTAGGTAGTTTCTCTGGAAGAGAACTAGACTGGAGGAAAATTCTACCACTAGCCATGTAATATCATACCCTGCAGGGGAATTTTCCCTATCCTGGGAGAATAAAGCAAGGACTTGGCTGAATTTTTAAAAAATTAATACATGTGTATGTACGGCTGAGTCCCTTTGCTGTTCACCTGAAACTCTCACAACGTTTTTTTTGATCAGCTATACCCAAATGCAAAATAAAAAGTTAAGAATCTAATTGAGTCACCAATTGATCAGTAAAAATGACTTGTACATTTTGTATTTAAATAAATATTATTTAAAAATTTAAAAATAATTTAGCTAGTGAGATGCTGAGAGGATGATGGTGGCCTCATAGACAGAGGGGCCAGCACGGGAATAACTGCTGTTATTTCTTTTTCATGTAGACAAAGAGTGCTCTCTGAAAACAGAGCCTGAATCGTCTTTGATTTTGCATCCTGGGAACCTAGCAGAGACCTTGCCTGTGGGACACCCACAGTTGGTATCTGAAATAGGGTGCTTTGACCTGTTTCAGAGAAGAGACTCTAGAATGGGAACTCCCCTTGTAGAGCTGTGAGGATAATGAGAACTAACCCAGTGGCAGCCATATCATTGCTCAGGAATGACCTGGATGATGGGTGAATTCATTCACTGAGAAATACTGAGTGCTGTATTAATCAGGAAAATTGAAACCACTCTAGGTATTTCTAACAGAGGGATTTAATGCAGGAAGTTAAATCTGTAGGGCTGATGGAAGGGCTGGAGGAGTTAAGGTCAGGGTTGGCAAGAGCCACTCGTTTTCAGGGTCACTGTTGTAGCTTGGCCCTTGTAACCAGGACACTGTACTTGGTGAGAAAACTGTAGGATTCTGTTGCTGAGGTTTCAGATGCCTTGCCATCCTCGGGGCTGGTAATCAGGAGGGGAATGTAGGGTTCAGCTTGCCACTCCAAAACTCATGACTGCTAACCTGCCTGTCTCCCAGAATGGCTGCCAAGGAGAACAGTTTCTACCTCCCTTCCGCCTTCAGATCTCATGTAGATGCTTCTCATGGGCAGAACTTAATTTGTTTTCAGAACTGTGCTGGCAGGGGTACTTGAGAATGTGGTTTCAAGCTTGCCACCTCTGGATTTCAGGGGAGAGCATGGGCGGGTGTAGGAAGGTGCCAAGGGCTGACAGGCAAGACCTGGCAGAAGCAGCGAGTGGTGACGTACTAGATGCCTGAGACCTCCATAACTGAATTCATTCATTCAGCAAATGTTTATTGAGTGCCCACTCTGTGTCAGGCGTTGCTCTAGGCCTGGGAATAGAGGAAGAAACAAAAGCAGAGCAGAAGTCCCTGCCTGCATGAAACTAGGCAGATAATAGGGTAAGTAAGTAAAGTGCATAATTTATTAGATAATGATGCAACTAAGCAGGAAAATGAAACAGAGGAGAGGAAGTGGAATTTTGGTTGGGGCAGCCCAGGAAGACCAATGAATGATAGGTAGATGAAGGAATAAGTGAATTCTTTACAGTACCCCAGTGCCATGATGTGAGCTTGGTGGTCACTGAGTTTGGGGGCTCAAAATTCCTTCGGTAATTTCTCATGGCTCGGGGTTGATTGCTAGTCAAGGGATGCCTGCTGGTGTGGCATCAGGCAGAGTTGGTTAAGAAGTGGAGTTTCTGGTGAGGGCATAGACCCTTCTGACTTCCTAGTTCTCCTGTGCAAGAAGTCTACTACTAACAGCAACAATAATGGCCATCACAACAGCTGATGCTGATTGGGTACTTACTACTTGCCAGGCCCTCTTCTAAGCTGTAGCCTCATACAGAGTTGCTATAATTGGCCCCATTTTACAGATGCAGAAACTGAAATAGAAGTTAAAAGACTTGCCCAAGGTCACTTAAATGATAAGTGGCAGAATCAGGATTTGAACCCAAGCAGCCTGGTTCCAAAGCTGCTTCTAGCCTGCTGGCTTCATGGAGTTCTATTCAGAAGGGTCTTGGGAGTGACTGGGGGACTGAGTGAGGGGGAGGAGTTAGGGTGGTGATGTAGCTGTGGGTGGCTGAGATCAGCCAGGGCCACAGTGAAGGTCCCACCACCGGGGGCAGCTCTTCCCCTCCCTTCCCAGGGCACTCTCCCTGACTCTGCTGTCCTTGTAGGTGCCAAACCAGTGTGTGGAGGCTCCAGTATACCCCACACCCCAGGTGTACAGTCCCGGCAAACAAGGGTTCAAGCCAAAAGGACCAAACCCTGCTGCCCCTATGACCAGCACCACTGGGGGCACAGTGGCCACCTTTGACTCCCCACCATCACTGAAGACCCGACGGACCAAAGGTTCCAGTGGACTCCCAGAAGGTGGGCACGCAGCCTGTCATGGCATCTCTCCTCAGCATGGATATACCTGTCCACAGGCTGCTGGTTCCAGTCTTCCCTTTTGCGATAGTTAGGATTAAGTTTGGTTGCATGTAGTGGAAAATCCAAAATAGGAGTGACTCCAAAATGGTAGAATTTTGTTCTGTGCAAAACAAGTCCAGAGACAGGCAATCTGGAGTTTGTATGCCTATATAATCACCCACATTTCCTCTATCTTTCTGCTCCATCATTCCTAGAACATGACTTTAGTTCTTAGGTGCCTCATTGTGTAAGATGGCTGCTGAAGCTCCAGTCATCAAATTTTATATTCCAAGCATCTGGAAGAAGGATAAAAGAAGCATCTGCCAGCTCCCAAAAGTTCTAAGCATGATGCTTGTGCTTACATTTCATTGGTTACTAAGTCACATGACCATATCTATCTCCAAAGGAAGCTGGGAAATGTCTCTCTTAGCCAGGAACATTGATGCTCCCATTATGTAGGGGATTTGTGAAGAAAGAAGGGAAGAGTGAGTATTAGGCAGGCAAGCAGCGATGTCTGCCACCCTGTTAGAGATGCTAACTATATGGCTGGGGACGATATCAAAAAGTAGTGGTAGTAGGGAAAGGCAGAAGAAGTGAGAGTTTTCAGGAGCTTCCAGCCCCTTCCTTCCTTTCACAAATGTGTTGAGCATCTGTGTGCCAGGCTTGGTGTCAGAACTGGAAATCTAGCATCTTGGGTCATGATTTCCTTATCCTTAATTACTCACAGTTTAATGGGAGAGACAGACAGGGAATAAATAAATATTTATGGGTCACTCTAGAAAGCAGATTAACAAGAGTACTATAATTGAGAATACTGGAAAATGCTGCTACCTTTCTGTCTGGGGGTGAGAAGGAAATAGTCTCGTGACTGTCTGAGGGACAAGCATTTTAGGCAAGGTGGAAAAGCAGGTGCAAAGGCCCTGAGGTGGGACCAAGTTTGAGGTCTTTGGAGGTTAGCCAGGAGTTCACTTCAACTAGATCGTAAGAATAATAGGATTGGTAGGAAGTAGAGGATGCAGAGCCCCATAGGCCATGGCAGAGAGGGTGGATTTTATCCTCTGGCAAAAGGGAGTCTTTGAGGGGTTTGCCCTACTTTCCCAGCCAGAGTGTGTCCTGGGATTTCTTCTCCCAGGCCCTGTGAGAGACTTACCTGTGCTTCTTCCCCAGCCTGTCCATGGATGTAGACCTAGGATCTGGGCTGTCTGGCCCTGGGTCTAGGGGTAGAGTGGCTGGAAGCTGCCCTTGCTGCCTACTGTTGTGTCGCCAGCCTCACCATCCCCTTCTTTGTCTTTTTCTGTGTGTGTGTCTTTTTTTATTTTTCATCAGCTGCAGGGAAGCCAAAGGCTCAGAAACTCAAGTGCTCATATTGTGACAAATCATTCACCAAAAACTTTGACCTGCAGCAGCACATCCGAAGGTAACTGGGCGTGGTGGGCAGGTGGCCCCTGGGCAGCCCTGGCGGGGAGGTGGGATGGGGAATCCACAGCAGAAGCAGGGCTCCTTTTCCCGCCCCCCTTGGTGACCAAGGCCCCAGCTGGTCTGTCACGGGTCTCAGGCCTTCCGTCCAGCTCAGGATGATTTTGCCCTTTTCTTCCTCAGTGGGAAGGATCTGTGGAGTCTGCCTGCCATGATGAGGAAGGTCCAAGGTGGGAATGGAGGAGACAGAATTGACTTGAATGGCTAAGGGGAGGGCTTTGTCGGGGGGAGGCGTGCCTCAGCCCTGACTTCTGTAGAAAGGCCTGACCTCGGCGTTAGCGACGCCCCTATGGACGCGCCTCTGCAAGTTCTCTGCTCGCTCAGTACTAACCATGACACCCCTTGTCCCAAGAACATGCAAGGAGCCCCTCTGGGCCTCAGGTTTTCCATTGTGAAGTGGAGGGGTGGTCTCGTTCAATGTTTCTCATAGAGTGGAGCACTGGGACATAAGATGATTTTAGGTGGTTTGTGGACATGGGTATTGAAAATTTCTGAAAGATATAGTGAGAAAATTTTTTTCAATTTCTTTGAGTCAGAGGAGAAAGCCTCAGTTAGGTGTGGTCTGTCTGTAACACCTCGCACAGTTTTGCTCATCTTTTATAACAGAGAGAGAAGGAAGGGAGGGAGAGAGAGTGCCCAAGATTCCAGCCATGGCAGGCAATAGCTTCTCTGTGGACCAGGGTCTCCCAGCCTATTGAGATGTCTGAGATCACATCATTCCTTCTGTGGGGGCTGCCCGGTGCCTAGAAGAATGTTCAGCAGGATCCCTGACCTCTTACCACTAGATGCCAATAGCCCCCTCCTCAGTCCTCAGCTGTGACATCCCAACATGTCCCCAAACATTTCCAGATGTCCCAGGAGGGAAAATTGATCTCTGTTGAAAACCACTGGTCTATAACCAGTGCTTGTCAGTAGAACTTTCTGCAAAGATGGAAAGACCCCAATAGGCTCTGTCCACAGGGCAGTGGACATGTGGCTTGAGTACTTGCAGTGTGACTGGTATGACTGAGAAACTGAATTTTGCTAACTTTATTTATTTATTTTTGGCCATGCTGGGTTTTTGTCGCTGCGCAGGTGCACTGGCTTCTCCTTGCAGTGATTTCTCTTGTTGCAGAATAGGGCTCTCTAGGGCACTGGGGCTTCAGTAGTTGCAGCTCCCGAGCTCTAGAGCGCGGGCTCAATAGCTGTGACACCCGGGCTTAGTTGTTCCGCAGCATGTGGGATCCTCCTAGATTGGCACTCAAACCCGTGTGTCTTGTACTGGCAGGCAGTTCTTTACTACCGAGCCACCAGGGAAGCCTGAGAAACTGAGTTTTTAACTTGATTTTTATTTTAATGAATTTAAATAGTCCCATATGGTTTATGTCTGCCGTAAGGATGATGCGTCTATAGATCTTGATAAGATTGTTTTATGAATAATTGTGTTTTTTGTTACTTGTGTTTATGACAAGCGGTTTTGTATATATAATAACAGGAAGCTTCATTTTTAATTATTTTCAGTTCTTAAAAAGTATATTGATTTGAAGGAAAGTTTTAAATAGTTGTACCAGTACTGTGCTGTGACGGCTAGGACATTTTCTCCCTCAGTTCAGTTCAGTTCAGTCGCTCAGTCATGTCTGACTCTTTACAATCCCATGAATTGCAGCACACCAGGCCTCCCTGTCCATCACCATCTCTCGGAGTTCACTCAGACTCACGTCCATCGAGTCCATGATGCCATCCATCTATCTCATCCTCGGTCGTCCCCTTCTCTTCCTGCCCCCAATCCCTCCCAGCATCAGAGTCTTTTCCAGTGAGTCAGCTCTTCACATGAGGTAGCCAAAGTACTGGAGCTTCAGCTTCAGCATCATTCCTTCCAAAGAAATCCCAGGGTTGATCTCCTTCAGAATGGACTGGTTGGATCTCCTTGCAGTCCAAGGGACTCTCAAGAGTCTTCTCCAACACCACAGTTCAAAAGCATCAATTCTTCGGCGCTCAGCTTTCTTCACAGTCCAACTCTCACATCCATACATGACCACAGGAAAAACCATAGCCTTGACTAGACGGACCTTAGTCTGCAAAATAATATCTCTGCTTTTGAATATACTATCTAGGTTGGTCATAACTTTTCTTCCAAGGAGTAAGCATCTTTTAATTTCATGGCTGCAGTCACCATCTGCAGTGATTTTGGAGCCCCCAAAATAAAGTCTTTCACTGTTTCCACTGTTTCCCCATCTATTTCCCGTGAAATGATGGGACCAGATGCCATGATCTTTGTTTTCTTAATGTTGAGCTTTAAGCCAACTTTTTCACTCTCCTCTTTCACTTTCATCAAGAGGCCTTTTAGCTCCTCTTCACTTTCTGCCATAAGGGTGGTGTCATCTGCATATCTGAGGTTATTGATATTTCTCCCGGCAATCTTGATTCCGGCTTGTGTTCTTCCAGTCCAGCGTTTCTCCCTCAAATAACAGAAAATTCTCCACTTAAACAGTTGTTGTTGTTTCAGTCTCTCAGTTGTGTCCAACTCTTTGCAACCCCACGGACTGCAGAACGCCAGGCTTCCCTGTCCTTCACCATCTCCCAGAATTTGCTCAAACTCATGTCCACTGAGTCAGTGATGCCATCCAACCATCTCATCTTCTATCATCCCCTTCTCCTCCTGCCTTCAGTCTTTCCGAGCATCAGGGTCTTTTTGCATCAGGTGGCCAAAGTACTGGAGATTTAGCTTCAGCATCAGTCCTTCCAGTGAATATTCAGAGTTTATTTCCTTTAGGATTGACTGGTTTGGTCTCCTTGCTGTCCAAGGGATTCTCAAGAGTCTTCTGTAGCACCACAATTCGAAAGCATCAGTTCTTTGAAACTGTTTTATCTCACAGCTTGAGATGGCCACAGAGAAGGTCTGCTCCAGGGCTGGTTGATTCAGCCACTCAGTCTTGTCACTAGGAGCCCAGGGTGTGTCTGTGCTTGCCTGCCTCAGTAAGAGGGCTCGTCCTCATGGTCTCAGGATGGTGGCCCACAGCCTCCAGATGCTCTGCCCGGGCCTTCCTGGTGGTTCTGAGCTCTTGGACTGAGGTCACAGTCCTTACACGCAGGTGTTGACAAGCCTTGTTTTCCGCAGCCACACTGGTGAGAAGCCCTTCCAGTGCATTGCATGTGGCCGCGCCTTTGCCCAAAAGTCTAACGTCAAGAAACACATGCAAACTCACAAGGTGTGGCCTCCAGGACGCAGCGGTGGCACCGTCTCTCGCAACTCTGTGACGGTACAGGTCATGGCTCTGAACCCCAGCAGACAGGAGGATGAGGATAACACAGGTGGGTAGAAGTGACCACTGTACTGGGCAGCGTCTGGCTGGAGCATCCCTGTGCAGCCCTGGGGGTGAGCAGAGCCAGCCACAGACAGCTCACGGAGGGGGTGTTGTGTGCAAGCAACATAATGCCCTTTTCTCTGGCCTGCCAGTAGGAACTGGCCCTACTGTGTTGAGCCATTCTGTGTGTGCCTTCTGAATTCTTGTGAGCTCTAGAGAAGAACCCATTTCTTTCAAAACTCTTGTAATGCCTAGCACCTAGGGTTCAACCATAGAGCAAACATTTATGGAGGCTTACTGTGTGCCAGGGGTCTTCCCAGGTGGCTCAATGGTAAAGAATCGGCCTGCCAAGCAGGGGACTCAGGTTCGATCCCTGAGTTGGGAAGATCCCCTGGAGAAGGAAATGGCAACCCACTCCAGTATTCTTGCCTAAGGAATCCCATGAACAGAGGAGCCTGGTGGGCTATAGTCTGTGGGATCACAAAGAGTTGGATGCATCTTAGCGACTAAACCAGCACTGCCACTGTGTGCCAGGCCTCTGGGCCTACAAAGTTGAAGTCAGAGGCCCCTGTCCTCAGGGAGAGTGAAGGAGGAACAGCTAAACACACGATTGTTCAAGGAGCTGAGCGGCATTGTGAATTCAGCCGAGGGTGGCAGTCAGGGTTGTTAACAACCGCAGAGCGGTCTAGAGTGTCTGAGGGGAAGGCTTGCAAGGGGAGATTTGAGGCAGTGGCTCTTCGTCCATCAGAATGTAAGTGTTGAGCAGTTTGGCCCCTGGAGTGGCTGTGTCCCTGCGCTCCAGCTGAGTGTGAGCGCAGGGCCTCGGTGCCACATCCCACACTGAGCCCATGGTTGGTGGCAGGTGAATGCAGCAGAGTGCAGGGGTCCCGGGGTCCTGGGAGTCCTTCCTGGGTGGCGTGGCCCTCTGCCCTGACCCTTCCTTTGTCTTTCTCAGTGACTTTCCTCCCTGGCTTTCTCCACAGGGTTGGGCCAGACCCTGTCGAGCGCCCCGCAGCCCCAGGCCTTGCCCACAGCCGGCGAGGGGGAGGGGGGACAAACTGGAGGCCAAGCAGGTGGTCCTCATCGATAGCTCCTACCTGTGCCAGTTCTGCCCCAGCAAGTTCAGTACCTACTTCCAGCTCAAGTCCCACATGACCCAGCACAAGAAGGAGCAGGTAGGTGAGGGGGCAGGAGCAGGGGAGGGGCACAACTACCCGAGTCATGAGCTTGGCTGATGCTGGGGTCTTGAACACAGCCTGGAAAGGGACAGGAGTGGGCCTTGGTTGCTCTATCTGCCAGGTGACCATGATGGGCTAAGCTTCCCCCCTCCATCCTCCCTGGGTGGTGCCAGCTTTTGAGCCATAACGGTGCTTGCCTGAGGGAGGAAGTCCACCTCTCAAGGGTCATATAATGAAGGAATCAGACACAGGAAGAATTCTTACCACTTTGAGAAGATCTAGTGTATAAAAACCCGCCTATGGGGATTTGAGACTACAGCCTTTTTTTTTCCAATTGAGGTGTGATTTACATGCCATAAAATTTACCCGTTTTAAAGTGAACACTTCAGTAGTTTTTAATCTATTCATAATATTATACAGCCATCACCCCTGTATTTCTAGAACATTTTTTTTGCAGAACTTTTTTATCACCCCAGAAACTTTATACCCATTAGTGTTCACTCGCCCCTACTCCCAGACTCAAGCAACCACTAACCCATTTTCTGTCTCTCTTGATTTGCCTATTCTGGACATTTAATATAGGAATCATCTAGTATGTGGCCTTTTGAGATAATATTTGCATTCATGTTGTAACATGTTTTAGAACTTTATTCCTTTTTATTTTTGGATAGTATTTCATTGTATGGATATAGCACATTTTATGGAGAAGGCAGAGGCAACCCACTCCAGTACTCTTGCCTGGAAAATCTCATGGACGGAGGAGCCTGGTAGGCTGCAGTCCATGGGGTTGCTAGGAGTCGGACACAACTGAGTGACTTCACTTTCAATTTCACTTTCATGCATTGGAGAAGGAAATGGCAACCCACTCCAATGTTCTTGCCTGGAGAATCCCAGGGACAGGGAGCCTGGTGGGCTGCCGTCTAGGGGGGTTGCACAGAGTCAGACACGACTGAAGCGACTTAGCAGCAGCAGCAGCAGCACATCTTGAATATCCTTTTATCAGTCGATAGACATTTAGGTTCTTTCTACTTTTTAGCTATTATGAATAATACTTTAGTGATCATTGTGTACAAGTTTTTGTATGAACATGTGTTTTCAGTTCTCTTGGGTATAAACCTAAGAGTGGAATTACTAGGTCATATGGTAATTCTATTCCAGTGTTTATCTTTTTAAAGTAGTTTTTGTTAGTCATTTTTTCTCTCTATTAAAGTATCATATACCCAATATAGAATTGGGAAATTCAGGAAAGTCTGAAAAATATATAGATTCTCATTTACTATTTATTATATGCTAAGTACCCTGCTAGAGGGCTTCCCTGGTGGCTCAACAGTACAGAATCTGCCTGCAATGCAGGAGATGCTGGTTGGATTCCTGGGTCAGGAAGATCCCTGGAAAGGAAATGGCAACCCACTGTGGTCTTCTTGCCTGGGAAATCCCATGGACAGAGGGGCCTGGTGGGCTACAGTCTATGGGGTGTCAGAGTCAGACTCAACTTAGGACTGAGTAACAACCCTACTAAAGTTCCTTACTTTCAGTGCTTTACTTACTTCTCATAGAAACCTTAAAGATAGGCATTTTCGGTGTA
Source organism: Nanger dama (assembly GCA_917880005.1). NCBI lineage: Eukaryota > Metazoa > Chordata > Mammalia > Artiodactyla > Bovidae > Nanger > Nanger dama. The sequence continues at coordinate 20,671,874 of CAKJTW010000042.1, read as the reverse complement.
TCCGGATGAAGAAACTGAGGCTCAGAGAGATGAGTGATCCATCCAGAGTCACACTGCCAGTAAGTAACTGAGGCAGGAGTCAAAGCCACTTTGTTCGACTCCAAACGCCTTGTCATAACCAGCTCACAGTACGTCCTCCCAGGAATCCAGCACTCAATGCAGTACGTTTTGAGATTTCCTTTCCTTCCTTCTTTTTTTGACTATGCCACATGGCTTGTGTGTTGTTAATTCTCTGACCAGGGATCAAACTCGTACCCCTTGCAGTGGAAGCATAGAGTCCCATCACTGAACCACCAGAGAAGTCCCAGTGGTGGCTGCATTCTTTAAATCCCCTAGTATTGGACATTTCGGTTATTTCCTGAGTTTTGCTATTATGAACAAAACCATGATGAATATTGTTGTAATCAAATCTTTGTCCACATCTCCGACTTTTTCCTTATTATAGATTTTTAGCAGAGAGACTGATGGAGTTAAGTTAGACTATCCTTGGGAGGAAAAATCACCAAAAACTTTTATTCAAACTCGCTTAAACAATTAGGAAATCTCACATAATAAGAAAACCCAAGATGGGGCAACTCAGGCCTGAGACAGTCAGTTGACTAAATCCTGCATCAAGGGCCCTGTGTCTTTCTAACTTTTGTCTCCACAGGGCATGGCCCTGTCCTCTGCTGGTGGTTCACCTGTGGTCCTGTGATGGTGGCCACTTTTTCTAGGCAGAAGACCAGACACAGTATTATCCATGAACATAAAGCGGTTATATTAGTGATATCTTCTGTATCTTCTTAGGAGCAAGGAAACCTTGCCCGGGAGCCTTCTGTAGCCTCTCATTGGTCAGAGCCCATGCACTCTATCATTTAGAAATGCACTGTTAGGCTGCAAATAGTAGACCACTGGCTTACTGGTTAGGATTTTTTTTCTCTCTCACATCATAAGGGGTCCATAAGTAGGTAGTATTGGGCTTGTCTAGTAGGATTCTCCTGGCTTTCTGCTCTGCTCCCTTTACCATGTGGCTTTCATCCTCAAGGCTGCAGAATGGCTGTCACACCTTCAGTCATCACATCTGTATTCCAGTTAGGATAAATGCAAAAATAGAGGGAACTTCTCCTAAGAAGCTTTTGCCTTTGTGTCCAGGGAGTGATGCCCTCCCAAAGATTACTGCCTACATACCATTGGCAAGAAATGGTTGCATGACTGACACTCGGTGTAAGGGAGCCAGGGGATCAAGTGTTTTAACTGGGCATCTTGCCACTCTGAGCAAATCAGGGTTCACTTTGTTAGGAAGAAGAAGCCTTCTTCCTTCTCTGTTAGGAAGAAGAGTTGGAATTGTATAGGCAACCCTGAGTGTGTCATGCAACTGTGACTGTTTCACAACCCTATGAGGAAGAGTGTGTGCGTGCATGTGCGTTAAGTGACCTCAGTCATGTCCAACTCTTTGCGACCCTGTGGACTATAGCCTGCCAGGCTCCCTGTCCATGGGATTCTCCAGGCAAGAATATTGGAATGGGTTTCAATGCCCTCCTCCAAGGGGATCTTCCCAACCCAGAGATCAAACCCACATCTCTTACATCTCCTGCTTTGGCAGACGGGTTCTTTACCACTAGTACCACCTGGGAAGCCCCATAAGGAGTGTGTACTACTTATTAACGTATACCTTTTAAAATGTTAAAAGTATATCTTTCATACAAATAACTTAGTGAACTTGAATCAGAATTTTGCTTAATTCATTAATGGGGGAACTGGAAAAATGACAAAGCCAGTCAAAAGATGGTACGGAACACTAATACCTATATCTCTGTGTAACTGTGTCAGTAAAAAAAAGGAATCCTGAAATAAGATTACTAAGTTAGATACAAATCTGGTTGATGTCCTTCAGGGCAATAAAACCTCTGGAGTTTAAAAAAAAAAACCCTCTGAAGTTATCTTTTCTACATGACAAAAATAATTTACATTGGATCAGTTTTCTACAAGTTAATATTTAACTTTAGAGAGTCTAGGTTCTGATCAGTGATAAACGGTCAAAACAAGTGACATCACCCAGAGAATGAGATGACCCTTAGCAGCTTAACTGTCTTCACTTAACTGCTTGCCAGACAGCACTTCTCCAAGTGAGGTCCCAGCCCAGTAGCTTCAGCATCACCTGGGTGCTTGGCAGGAATGCACGTGTTCAGGCCACCCAGACCTGCTGCGTCAGATTCCCTGGAAGTGGCCAGTCTGCTACTGTGATGTAGGCTCCAGTTGGAGAGCCACCATTCTCGCACAACATTGAAAGGATGGGATGCCATCTTTTCACATCTTTTCAAGATGTTATCATTCCAAGTTTTGGATAATTTTTTTTTAAATATACCCAGTACATACAGTACAAGAGGGTTCCCTTTTCTCCACACCTTTGCCAGAATTTATTGTTTGTATGGTTTTTTTGGTGATAGCCATTCTGACCAGTGTGAAGTGGTACTTCATTGTGGTTTGAATTTGTGTTTCTTGGAATCTAGAAAAACGGTGCAGATGGACTTATTTGCAGGGTAGAATATAGACGCAAACGTAGGAACAGGCTTGTAGACACAACAGGGGAAGAGGAGGGCAGGAGAGATTGAGAGGGCAGCACCGACGTGTAGACGCTGCCGTGTGTGAAATAGACAGATGGTGGGGAGCCGCTGTGGAGCTCAGGGAGCTCAGCTCGTGCTCTGTGATGACTTAGGTTATGGGGTGGGAGGGAGGCTTCAGAGGGAGGGAACACGTGGATATATACACGTGGACTTAAAAGAAATGCACAATGTGAGAGTTAAGTTTTATTAGGGGCAAAATGAGGGCAGTCCGGGAGGCAGCACCTCACACAGCTTTGAGAAACTGCTCCAGAGAGGCAGGGAGGGAAAGGTCAGTAGATATGAGATTTTGGTAAAGAGAGAATACATGCAATCAAGCACATATTTTTTCCAGAAAATTTCCGCTAGGCCTGTGAAGCTTTTGCTAGTCACAAGGAACAGTCATCACCATGAAGGATTTTAGTGCTTTTTTAGATGTAGGGAGATACAAGACTTAGGCTCATAAAATCAGCTCCTAAAAATACCTGAAGACCTGTCGTACTAGTTTTTCCTCGAGCACAGAGTGCCTCGTTTCTGCTTTCCACCCTGAACTCCTTTCAGGGGTTGGGTCAGCTGTAGCAGCACGTGATTTAATCCTTGTAGAGGTAGATGGCAAGTGCTCATGGCAGGTGGCAATTTGTGGTTGACGTACATATAGCTGATTCACGTTGTACAGCAGAAATGAACATAGCATTGTAGCAATTATGCTCCAGTTCAACAATAAATAAATCAAAAAAAAAAATATGTATGGCAGAAGCCAACACAATATTGTAATTATCCTTCAATTAAAAATAAATGAATGAAGAAAAAATAATAATAAACCCAGGGCTCCCGCAGCAGGGGAGCAGGGGAACAGCAGTAGCAGTGTTGGAGGTGGACACCACAGGGCAGGGGACCACAGTGGAGGCGGCTCTCCAGCCTGCCCTCACCTGCCCTGCCTCTTCCCCCAAGGTGTACAAATGTGTGGTCAAGAGCTGTGCACAGACCTTCCCGAAGCTGGACACGTTCCTGGAGCACATCAAGAGCCACCAGGAGGAGCTGAGCTACCGCTGCCACCTCTGTGGCAAGGACTTCCCCCTCGCTGTACGACCTGGGCGTGCATCAATACTCGCACAGCCTCCTGCCACAGCACAGCCCCAAGAAGGACAGCGCCGTCTACAAGTACGTTATGCCCCTTCCCTCTCCCTGTAGGAAGCCCGGGGGTCCATTCTCTTGGTGGTTCCAACCACTCAGGTCCAGTGGGACATCTCAAAGGGGAATCTGAGGCTTCAGAGTCCAGCCTGGGGAATGGGTTGTGTGCCTTGGCACTGAGCGGGGAGAAAATGTGGGCCCTCCTTGTATCATTCTTCAACTTGGCAGACATGCAACCTTAAAAAATTTTTTTAAAAGGGAAGCCAATTTTTCATTGTTCATAGTGGAAAAAAGATTTGTTTTTCCATAAAGTAAAATATTATGAAAATAGTATTTTGTCTGATAATCTACACGATTTAGATTACACTTGGAATGGTACACTGATTTTTTTTTTTTTTTTTTGACTGCACTTGGTCTTGGTTGCTGAGCACAGGCTTTCTCTAGTTGTGGCAAGTGGGAGCTGCTCGCTAGTTGCGTTGTTCAAGCTTCTTATTGTGGTGGTTTTTCTTGTTGCAGAGCATGGGCTCTGGGGTGCGGGCTTCAATAGTTGTGGCTCATGGGCTTAGTTGTCCCATGGCATATGGGATCTTCCCGGACCAAGAATTGAACCTGAGTCCCTACATTCATCGGCTGATGGATTCTTAACCACAAGACCATCAGGGAAATCCTACATCGATTCTTAAATGAAAAAATGCACAAGTGTGTATTTGAAAGCAAAAATCATAAAAATAAGATTGGTATGTTTTATAATCTATAGAATTTAGGTTAAAGTTGGAGCTATATGCTGATTCTTAGAGTGGTAAAAGGAATGAATTAAATGTGTATTTTATTAGGGGTAATTTTTCTGACAACCCTTTACATGGCTGTAGGCTTCTGTTCCAGTCATAAAGAAGGTCCTTTTAGCAGAAATGATGAAGGACTCCATCCATTTTGCCATATGCTTTTGGTCCTTATAACTTCCGGTCATTCTCTTTGGATCCATTGGTCTTGTAATTGTCCTTGTCATTCTCGTTGGAGCTGCTGAGCCTGTGTTCATCCTTGTAGAATCTCCCTTCCTCGAGAGCTTTCTGGCTCCACCTCCAAAATTCCATGGCTTGGAGGAACCCCTCACTGTTGCTCTCCATTCATTTTGCTGTGCATTAGCCTTATGTCATTTGGGAGCAGCTGTCTCACAAAACCTAGCACATGGGGATAGGTATCAGTGGGGAAAAAATAGGAGTTTTTGTCCAGGGACTTCTTCTAGTTCATTAGTGAATATTTTCATGTTAGAATAATTTTGCTTCTCTGTGCAGACTTGTATCTGCAGGGAGTTGGCTGATGACCTGTGTTAATGCACACCCCCAAGCCTGGCCCACCTCTAGCTCCTGGGTGAGGCTTCTGGGGTTCAGAAATAAGTAAGCAGACTTTGAGTCTAGAATGCATAGACTGCTTAGGGAGACAGGAGTGTATGTATTCTTACTATATGCTGTGATAAAATGCTGTCATAGATATATATACCCACAGTGAGAGCTAGAGCAAGGGACAGTATCCCAGGAGCAATGATATCTGAACTGAGTTTTGAAGGATGAATTGGAGTTTGCTGGGTAGACAGTGGATGGCCAGGAGTACCTTCCTAGCAGGAGGAACAGCAACTGTAAAGATAGGAAATAAAATAGCAAGTGGTTTAGAATGCCTGTTCTGTAGAATGGAAGTGGGAGGAGATGTTTAGATGGGGCCTGGGAGAAAAAGTGGGGGCCTGGGCCTGAGGATCTTGTAGAAATCACAGGAGCTTTAAGAAGCTGGCAGGGGGACTGGGCTCAAGAAATGGGGTAGAGGGCATTCGACCCTGAGGGGGATTGGGAAATGGGGCCCCAGAGGCAGGAAAGCCAGGTGAACTCTGACCAGCTAAGGGGTGATTTCTGGATAACGATGAGTAATTTCCATTTGTAGAGAGCATTTGCTTTTGCCCTTCCAATCTGTGGAACTTCAAGTCCCTGTAGCTCTGTGGCTCTCTGGAGTGAGATGCCAAGTAAAAGAAGTGAGTACCTGCAAGGTGCCTTGACCTGACTTAGGGACATTGAGCCCTGCCTTCCTGGGATGTAGGTGGTATCAGTCAGTTCAGGTGGCTATAACAAAATATTAGAGACACATGAGGGAGAGAGAGGGTGCCCTTTCTCTCCGGTCTTTTGTTTTCTTTCTTTCCTTCTTTAGCTGCACTGGGTCCTAGTCGTGGCACTCAGAATCTTCTGTTGCAGCTTGAGGGTTCTTCACTGTGCCATGTAGGCCTCTCTCTAGTAGTGGTGAGGGCTTCTCTCTGGTTGTGGCATGCGGGCTCCAGAGCACGTGGGCTCAGTAGTTGCAGTGCATGGGCTTAGTTGCCCCTTAGCATGTGAGATCTTAGTTCCCTGACCAGGGATTGAACCCACATTCCCCGTGTTGGAAGGCAGATTCTTAACCACTGGACCACCAAGGAAGTCCCTGCTCTTTTCTTATAAGGGCACTAATCTCATCTGGAGGCTCCCACTCTCATGATTTCACCTAGACCTAAGCACCTCCCAGAGGCTCCACCTGCAAGTACTATTACATTGGGTATCAGGACTTCACCATATGGATTTTGGAGGAACCTAGTTTAGCCCATAGCTGTGGTATTCTCCCCATTGCAAAGATGAGGACACTGAGGCTCAGAGAGGAGACCTTAGCATTCCATTCTACATGGATAGGCTGTACTTTATTTAACATGTCCCGTACTACAGGTTAATTGAGTCATTTCCAGTTTATCATTATTATAAACAACATTACAGGGAACAACTTTGGACCTATATCTTTGCTCATTTGTAAATAGGTTCCTAGAAGTAATTTTGCAGGTCAGAGATCAAAGAAGGGTTTACAAAAGATTAATTACAACCTGAAAAAATAAATTTATGTGCATACAATGCAGTATTTTAAAATTACAGAAACGCATAGAATGAAAAGGAAATCACTATCCATCCTGACCCACTTCCACATCCCACAGTCAATAGCTTTCAAGAAGTGTTTCTTTTAAACTTACTTCGAGGGCCTTCCCCTCGTGTTCCAGTGCCTCAAAGTCCGAGCTCCCAATGCAGGGGGTCCAGTCCTTGGTCAGGGAACTAGATCCTATATGCCATAACTAGAGATCCCGCGTGCTGCAACTAAGACCCATTGCAGCCAAATAAATAAATAATATTTAAAAAAAACCTTACTTCAACATAATCTCAGACTTCTAAAAAAGTTATACGAATAGTACAAAGAATTCCCATACATATTCTTCACCCACATTTCCTAGGTATTACAATACTAACCACACTGGCTGTGTCATATTCTAAGCTTTTTGAGAATAATTTGCAGACACCATGCTCTTTTACCTTTTCTCTTTCATGTATATTTTCTAAAAACAAGGATAACATCTTCCATAAAAGCATAGTGTAGTTATCAAAATCAGGAAGTTAAATCAATATAATTCTGTTACCACATTTATAGACCTTATGCAGAAATTTCCAGTGGTTCCAATAGCATCTTTTATAGATGAAGAAGAAACTTTTTCTGGTCCCAGGGTCCAATCCAGGATCACACATTGCATTCGGTTGTCCTCGTCTCTTCAGTCCCCTTTTTGCTAAAACAGTTCTTTCTGTCTTTGTCTTTGATAACCTTAGTATTTTGAGAGAGTAGAAGCCAGGTATTTTGTAGAATGCGCTCAGTTTGGATTTGTCTGATTTGACTTCAAGGTTGGTCCAGGATTGACACTTTTGGCAGGAACATCACAAAGTGACATTGTGTCTTTCTCAGCACGTTGTATCAGGAGACACATGACATGAGTTTTCCCTATTGCTGGGCATGTTACCTTGCATGATTTAGTTAGGGTGGCATTTCTGGCAGGGAGTTTTCATTTTAATGGTCTTGCAAAACTGCCTCCCCTGCAAACCTGTGCCTTCTGCCACCAGAGCCTGAGCCATTCCCATCTTTCTCCCACCAGCTCACAAAGTCTCTGCCCTCCTGGGAGAATGGTTCCCACCCCACCCACTCCTTCTTTCTTGCCATCTGTAGGCATTTAGCTTGTGTTTTTCAGGGTGTGGCCTGAGGGGGAGTCCCCGGGGCCCATCACAGGTGCAGCCTCCCTGTGGGTTTTCCCACCATGTACAGATGGCAGGGCTCACAGTTCTGTTTTTAGCATGAATTGCCCACCTGCCTCTAGCTTTCCTCATTGGTACCGCAATGTAAATGGGCCCAATTGCTGGCCAGTGTTTTCATAGTGGGAAGACAGTGGGGTCTTTTCTTTAGTGTGGCTTGTGGCCTGAAACTGCTGTTTTGCGGGTATGTTAACCAGTGATGGTGGAGGAGGGGTGTGGCTGGTTCCCTCCAGCCCCACACATGCTCTCTCACCTCTCTGCGCCTCCCCATTTAGGTGTGTCAAATGCGTCAACAAGTACTCCACACCTGAGGCGCTGGAGCATCACCTGCAGACCGCCACTCACAACTTTCCCTGCCCGCACTGCCAAAAGGTGAGGACCCCTGCCCTTGCTGGTGAGACAGAAGTAGGGGGCAAGAGGTGATGGAGCGAAGACCCCACTGTCTCCTCTTCTCCTGCCTCATCACATGCAGGCCAAGCTTGGGGTTGTCTCTGCAGACAGCACTTCTTGAGGAGCGAGAGCTCTGCCTTGCCCATCTTACCAACTGGTCACCCACCGTGGCTGGCCCGGGGTTGCTACTGGGGCTAGACGGGCCGGCCAGGCTGTGGAGTGAGGACTCTCTTGGGTCCAGGCCCGGCATGCCAACAGCAGCCTCCAACTTCCTGACATCTTATTATCCTGGTTATTACCAGTTCCTTTTTAACAGTGGATCTGCAATCTCTCGCTAAAGCCTGGCCCTTCACACCCATCAAAAATCCAGTCAGGGTTCCATTTTTCACTTTTCCTCAAAATATAATTTTTGTAAAGTTTGTTTGAATCAGGTCCATATATTGTGATTGATTCTATTAATCTACAGATTTCCCCATCAATGCTTTTTTTTTTTCTTTCAATGTGTTTGTTGAAGACACTGGGCCTTTGGTCCTGTGGTTTCCTGAAGTCTGAATTTTGCTGATTGCACCCCCTGGTGTGTCTAGTTGGTTTCTTTGTTCTTCTCATTTTCTTACCACCTTACGTGGCAGATTTCCCAGGACAGACAGGTCTGGTTTCACTTCGGCCTCATTGCAGATGTTTCTAATTTTATAGCCTAATTTGGGGATTTGGAATTTGTGGTCCGAATAACAGGTATCATGAATTAGCAAGAACCTTGTGCCAGATGTGGTTCTGCGCATTCTGTCTGAAACTGACTCATTTAACCCTAGGAGGCTGGCATACTATTTTACAGACAGGGAAACTAAGGCACTGAAAGATCATCCAGCTAGGAGATAATGGAGTGAGTAAGTAATTAGGTCTGTGTCCTTGACCACGTATCTGTATCAGATGAATGAAAAAAATGAATGAGTGCCCTTCCTATGCCTGAGGAAGGAGAATTTGGCCTCTGTGTTTTCTGGCTTTTTATTACCTTTCCATTTATTTCTTTGGTTACGTATTCATTTCTTCATTCATTCCCTGCTTGTCAGTCATTTAACTCAGGCCCTGTGCTGGGAAATGAGAGCTCCTCTCTGTCCTCTGGGAGATCTCATGTGAGCGAAGGGCTGTTATTCAAATAGGTTAGATGCTAACTTTAAAAGTGTGGGTGGACTTTCAAGGCATTGAATGTTTGGCATTGAGAAGTCACAGAGGGCTTCATGGAAGCAGTGACCAGAGTTGGGTCTTAAAGGATGAGTAGGAGTTTGTCCTGCTAAGAGAGAAAGTCTCTCTGGGTAGAAACAACAGCCTGGGCAGAAGCTCAGAGCCAGCCTGTCTCGACTGGTCTTATGGATGAGTAGTGGGAGCCATGAGCTTCTAATGACTGAGCTGGGCACTGTGAGCCTTGACCCCTAGTGGGCAGAAAGAATGGTGTTTCCATGAGAGCTGGTAATGAGGGGCCCCTTGAGCCCGTAATGTGGTGCGGGTGGTGAGTCAGACCTGATGCCGACTCCTGTGTCCTGTCCTGCCAGGTATTTCCTTGTGAACGGTATCTGCGGCGTCATCTGCCCACCCACGGCAGCGGGGGCAGGTTCAAGTGCCAGGTGTGTAAGAAGTTCTTCCGGCGGGAGCACTACCTCAAACTGCATGCTCACATCCACTCAGGTGGGTACTGGCCCCCCGGCAACTTCTGCTCAATCCCCAGCTCCCTCCCCTATTCACCCTCTCAGCTCCCCTTTCCATCCCCCCTCTGGCCTTCCTTCCCAGTTACTTCAGCCCGCTTCCTCAGCATCCTCCTGCCCACCCCCTTCCTGCTCTTCATCCCCCACCCCATCTCCTTCCTGGCCCCCTACCCATCTGCCATCTCAAGGGAACAAGAGGTTCCCACCAACACTGTAGTAGAGACGAGCCTCTGGAGGCTGGTGGAGGGACTCCTGGCTCCGCCTCCAGGAACCATCCCCTTGAGAACATTCTGAGCCCCGGAGACTGGGCCCACTGTTCTCGATACAGAGTTCCTTTCCACACCTTAACCTTTTTAATGGCTACAGACCGTTCCATTGTAATCAGAATTACCTCAGTCATTGGATTGGCATATTTCAAAAGTACTTACTCATCTCAGAGAGGAGGACAGAGAGGAAATAATGGCAGGAAATAAAACAGCCCAATCATAGACCTTTCCCAAAGGGCAGGTTGTAACCCCCGACCCCTGTCAGATGAGAGCTGCTCTCCATGTCCCACCCCCCACCAGCCCCACCGGTGGAATCTGCAGCAGACGATTTGGGATGAGTCAAGTGGGCTCCGGGCCATACTGCTGAGCTATGGAATCTTAGTTCCCCCAAACACTAAGTGTACACCATGAACCTCAGTTTTTTCATTGAGGACTCTCACCTTATGGTTTGTTGTAAGGATTCAATCAGATAAGGTGTAATTGCCCCTCCTATGGGCTTCCCTTGTGACTCAGCTAGTAAAGAATCCGCCTGCAATGCAAGAGACCTGGGTTCGATCTCTGGGTTGGGAAGATCCCCTGGAGAAGGGAAAAGGCTACCCACTCCAGTATTCTGGCCTGGAGAAGTCCATGAGGTCGCAAAGAGTTGGACATGACTGAGCGACTTTCACTTTCATTTTTCACTTTCCCCGTTCCCGTGTGGGGACCCCATTTCAGTAATCGCCACGACCGTCCACCTGGTCACCTGTGCCTCAGGCTCATCCTTGACTCTCTTCCTCTCCTGCCCCACAGCCATCCATTGGCAAGGGCTGCCAGTTCTGCTTTCTCAGCATCACCAGTACTTGGCCACTTCCCATTTCTTGTACCAGCCTCCTTCCTGCCTGAGCCCACACCGCCCTCAGTCTGCTCTCCTCCCGCAGTCAGATCCTGGCCCTCCTCCGCTCGGCCCCGCTGTGGCGTCTCATTCGGCTCAGAGTAGAAACCTTGGCTTTCAGGCCCTCCGCTGTCACACCTGGCTGCCTCGCTCACTTCCTCTTCTGCCTCCTGTTCCCTTCCTTGCTCCTTGCACTTGGCTCCTCAGACACACCCAGCACCCTGCCTCTCCTCCTGCCTGGACTCACTCCCAGTGTCTGCCAGGCTCACTCCACCACCTCAGGGCTCACCTCAGGTGTTGCCTCATCGGAGAGGCCTTCCCTGCCCCTCCTAACTGAAGCAGCCCCCTCGTCTCCTTGGCAAAGCAAAATCCTGAGGAAGGAGAGAGAGGTCTTCCCCAGGCCACCTCTCTAAAGGAGTTGCTGCCATCTGGTGGGGACCCCTGTGCTCCAGATTCAGACTCCCTCTCAGGGCACTCTGGACCCCCAACGGGGTTTCCTCCTGCAGGTGAGAAGCCCTACAAATGCTCAGTGTGTGAGTCCGCATTCAACCGCAAGGACAAACTGAAGAGACACATGTTGATCCATGAGCCATTCAAGAAATACAAATGCCCCTTCTCGTGAGTAGAGACGACCCTGGGTAGGAGGGGCAGCTTTACCCTCTGTGGGGTGGAAGAGGGCCAGGGCTGAGGGCGTAAGACCCACTCACCTTTGTCCTGTCCTGGGTCCTGCCTGGCTGCCTCACTTCCCACCCTGCTTCCCTGCCCAGCTCCCAGGGTAGATGAGGGCTAGCAGAGTGGCCAACAAGAGTCCTGGGCTTAGCGCACTCCCCTGACCATTGTTTTGGGTTCTAGGACACACACGGGCTGCAGTAAGGAATTCAATCGGCCAGACAAGCTGAAGGCTCATATCCTCTCTCACTCCGGTAAGTTGTTCCTGCACCTGCCGGGAAAGTCTGCTTCAGCTCGAGCCCCCTGGGCAGGACCCTGGAAAGAACAGGCATGTCTCATGAGACTTAGTATCCCTGCCTGACACCTCCTAGCCAGCAGATTCTTGCTCCCATGAGCCCCACCTACATTTGGGTCCTCAGGGTGCGCAGAGGTGAGTCAGCCACAGCCTCCAGGTGGAGAAGGAAGCTGATTGATGAGAAGACTCTATCAGAGAAACACCCACTGTGATAGAGATGGGGTCATGTGGGAGGGAGATCCGATTCTGAGTGGGTCCAAGATAAGGCCCGGAGAAGGCAATGGCACCCCACTCCAGTACTCTTGCCTGGAAAATCCCATGGATGGAGGAGCCTGGTGGGCTGCAGTCCATGGGGTCACTAAGAGTCGGATACCACTGAGCATCTTCACTTTCACGTTTCACTTTCATGCATTGGAGAAGGAAATGGCAACCCAGTCCAGTGTTCTTGCCTGGAGAATCCCAGGGACAGGGGAGCCTCGTGGGCTGCTGTCTATGAGGTTGCACAGAGTCGGACACGACTGAAGCGACTCAGCAGCAAGATAAGGCCAGAGGGGTTCCTTGGTCCCCTCGGCAGAGAAGGGCAGCTGGGATGTGGAGTAGGGGTCTGCACATCACTCCTCAGTTTCCAAGGGGCTCCCCGGAGCTCCCCCAAGATCGCTGCTTCCCTGGAGCAGCTTGGCTGGCTTCCCACATCCATGCGCCACTTGGTCTGGAACACGATTGCTCAGTGTCAGCACTGTTGATATTTTGGATAATTCTTTGTCGCGGATATCTGCCCTGGGCACTGCAGATTGTTTAGCAGCATTTCTGCCTCCAGGGGACAAGCCAATAAATCCCTGGGTAGTAAAGTCACCCCTGATGAACAGCCACTGGTTTCCAGAAAGGATCTAGTTTGAAATCTGGGAGAGTAGATTGAGGACTTGGAGACAAAGAGCCTAGGTTGGATTCTTGACATTACCACTGTCTTGCTGGGTGACCTCAGGCAAGTTTCTGCCCCTCTCTGAGCCAGCATTCCAGGGAAACTGAGGGAGCCATGGCACCAGCTGTGTGTGGGATGGAGTCGACTTCACAGTGGACATGGAGGCACCAGTGATTCACCCAGTGAGTGATAACTGAGACTCTACCATATGTCAGGCACTGGGGGTGCCATGAGGGAGTCAGGCAGAGCCCCACTCCACTCTCCTGGGAAGCTTAGCATTTAGCGGCAGAGATAAAAAAAAGAACAGCAAACAAATAAGTATATTAAACTAAAATATGCTGAGTTCAAAGATGGAAATAAGCAGTGAGAGGGCAGAGAATAAAAGAGAAGTGGGTGTTAGGGAGGACTTTTCGGAGGAGGTGACAGAAAAGCCGAGTCTGAGAGATGAAAAGAGCCAGGAATGGCTTCTAGGGTGAGGGAGCAGCAGGGGGTGAAGCCTTGAGGCACGGCAGAGACTGGACAGTGTTTGAGATGAGGAGTGGTGGGCAGGGGGCCTGGTGCTCAGAGAGCAAGTGAGAGGAGGGGAAGGGGCTGAGAGGAGAAGAGGGTGGTCAGCCACACGCAGCTCTGTGGGAAACTTGGGGAATCACTGGAGGATCTGGAGCGGGGAGTGTCATGGAGGAGTTTTACCAAGACCTCTCTAGGTGCCCTGTGGGGAGTGGTGTGAGGGGGCCAGGGTGAGGCAGGCCAGCCAGAGAGGGGAGATGATGGCGACCTGGCAAAGTTAGCCACGGTATGGGGGCTGAGCTTGCTGTTCCAGGCAGAGGGAAAGAGCACGTGAGAGGCCCAGAGGCGGGAGGCTGGCACAGGAGAAGTGGCTGGGGGAAGGAGGGAGATAAAACTGGTGTGAGCAGGGCCCAGGTCACACCCCTGCTCACAGGGCAAGCTGAGAAACCGGGTTTTACTCCCAAGTGCCAAGGCAGCTGTGTAGGGTGAAGGGTCTGGGCGCCTCTCACGGCTTCTCCTCTCTCCGCAGGCATGAAGCTCCACAAATGTGCCCTGTGCAGCAAGTCCTTCAGCCGCCGTGCCCACCTCGCCGAGCACCAGCGTGCCCACACAGGCAACTACAAGTTCCGCTGCACTGGCTGCGCCAAGGGCTTTTCCCGCCACAAATACCTCAAGGACCATCGCTGCCGCCTCGGCCCCCAAAAGGACAAGGACCTGCAAGCCCGGCGGCCCCTCCGGGAGGCGGGGCAGCCCCCCGCAGCGGCAGCGGCGGTGGGCACAAGGTGGTGACCCCCTGCCTGGCCCGCTCGGGCTGGAGGAGCTGAAGGACACAGGGGCCGGGCCCGTGCCTGAGGCCGCCCCAGGCAAGCCACCCTTCTCGGAGCCAGAGGCCGTGCTGTCCATCGTAGTGGGGGGCACGGTGGGGGCGAACCTGAGCTGGTAGTGCCTGGGCATGCCGAGGGCCTGGGCTCCAACCTGGCGCTGGCAGAGCTGCAGGCAGGGGCTGAGGGCTCGTGTGCCATGCTCGCTGTGCCTGTCTACATCCAGGCCTCGGAGTGATGGGTCCATGGTGTTTGCTCCTGCATCCTTCCTGATGCTCATCTTTAGGTCCAGAGCCCCTGGGAGCAGACCACAGAGCCTGCCCGGTGGAAGTGAGCCATTGGTCAAAATCCTTTTGAACGTCATCTGTAAACCCTGGCCCAAGGCCGCCTCGCTGTGTTCCCTATCCTGCTGGGAAGCCCTGCACCATTCTGGGATCCGAGGCAGCTGAGCCTGAGTGGCCCAGGGTCTGGCTGGTCCAGGCTGGTGGTCAGGCTGCCTAAGAGGGAAGACAGGGCTGTCCCATCCACCCTTCCTCTAGGCTGCCAGGGGCAGCCTCTAACTAAGCTGCTGAGGCCTGAGATGGTTAGAGCCCTTATCTGTTGAATCTTTTCACGTGCAGTTCCTCCCAGCATCCCCAGATGACTCTGTAATGTAGGCATGTAGGAGGCACTCGAGTGTCATGGTTAGAGTGGAGCTATCAGCCAGATCTAGCTTCAGATCCAAGCACTGACACTTACTTGCTGTGTGACCTTGGGTAAGTCACTTTCCTTCTCTGGGTCCCGCAT
Organism: Nanger dama; assembly: GCA_917880005.1. Taxonomy (NCBI): domain Eukaryota; kingdom Metazoa; phylum Chordata; class Mammalia; order Artiodactyla; family Bovidae; genus Nanger; species Nanger dama. The sequence goes on along the minus strand of CAKJTW010000042.1, from coordinate 20,656,819 downwards.
TCCGTATCTGTACAGTGGGGCTTATGACAGTACTACCTCATAGGGCTGTCATCAGGATCCAGTATGATGAAGTGTGCAAAGAATTTGGCATAGTGCTCAGCACTGATCAAGTGCTGAATAAATTTTTTTTTTTTTTATCAAAAATGACTCAGGCCCTACCTTTGGCAGTTTCTTTCTTAGCCCCTAGGTGGCAGCAGTGCCCCCTCCTAAGCACATAGGGGCTGAGGGGTCCCTTGGCTCCTCACTCACAACTGTCCTGCCCCAATAGCCACAGAGAGGTTTGATGCATACGGAACAGTTATTTTAGATCATGACCCATGGAAACCCCCGAGGAAGGGGTTTATAACTCACTTTTGAAAATGCAGAATCCTAGGTTTTAGCCTAAAACCCTCTGCGATCAGAAACTCTAACCAGAGCCAGAGGACCATCTCTAAATGGCCATAGATACTCTTGCATCCAGCATTCCCTTCCCTGTCTCCAGCTAGTCCAGGGGGAAAGCACACCAGGCTTCCTGGGAGGCAGGGAGGAGAAAAGGGGCCTTGACCAGTGCTTATTCATCTTCACCACCACCTTGCCGGGACCACATTGCCTCAGATGCAGGAGAGGCCTCTGAGGCTCGAGATGGGACAGGACGGGATTCGAGAGGACTGTTGGGTGCAATCTAATCATGGAGTTTCCCTGAAGAGGACATCCCTCAGACATCTGTGTGTGGGCCTGTGACTGGAGCTCAGAGCAAGGCTGACTTGCCCACATCCTCAGGAGAGGGTGTGATGTGGTGGGAGGGATGAGTGAGGCAGCCTTGCACAGCAGAGGGGGTAAGGGCAGTAAGTGTACCTGGCCCAGCCGTCAGAAGGGCCAGGGGAGGGACTGGTGGGGACAGGAAGTCTCAGAGGAGGAAGTAGCCTTTGACAGAGTGTTTGACGTATGGGTAGATAGAAGAAGGTATATCAGAGCAGGGCATGAGCAAAGACCTTGAGGTGTGACAGTGATTGAGGCCTGGGGCTGGTGTGTGGTCCAGGGTGACAGAGATTTGGAGGAAATGGGTCAATCACGATAATCACCAATTGCTTCAAATCTCCATTTGATGGAAGCTGTGTTGTAACCCTTCTGTGTCACATCAGTTCAGCCCCATCAGGTGAGAATCGTCACTTTCCTTATTTCACAGATGAGGAAACAGGAAGCCCAGAGAGGCAGAGTTTCTTGCCCAAACACACACAGGAAGTCAGAGTTGGGATTCAAGCTGGGGAGCCTGCTTCCATGTACGCTTAGCCACTCTGCTCTACTGAAATATGGGTCAGTGTCAAATCAGAGAGAGCCTTGGATGTTGGCTTAAGGAATTTTATTCTCTACAATGAATCTATTCTCTATAATGAAAGGATCATGGGTGACATTAAAAAAAATTTTTTTAATTGTAACAGTTATAGTAAAAAAATGTGAACAACCACATTTCCATCTTAATACAACTTTAAATTATACTTCTCTTTTTTCCTGTCAGTGTACACATGCGTGCACTTATCAATAATCATGAGGACTAAAGTTGACTAGGCACTTAGGTCATGCCTGGTGTGTCCTAAGCACTTTAAGGGGAGTACTACTTTTATTCACGTTTTACAGCTAGGATGAGGCAAGGTTAAGCAGCTCCATGTCACACAGCAGTAAGTGGCAGAGCCAAGCCCCCAAACAAGGGCCATATTAAGATCAGGTCTAATACTTAAAAGATGTGGAGTTGGACTGCGGGTGAGGAAGCTGGAGCAATATTGGGGTTCTCATAGCTAAATCTGTCCTAGGTTGGCATATGGGAGACTGAGGCCCAGAGACGGGAAGGCCCACGGTCAGGGGTCACTCAAAGTTGATGACAGAGCTTCTGTAGGACAGGGTGTAGTAGAAAGAGGAACTAACCTGGGCATCCAGGGTTGTCAAATCCACGTTGTGGCATCAGGCAGATCTGGTTTGAATCCTGGCGCTGCCTCTTCCCAGCTGTGTAACTGGCAAGTTACTTCACCTCTCTGAACCTTGGGGTCCTCGTATGTCAGATGGGAAGAATTATATTAATAGTACCTACCCAATGAGATTGTTGTTGCAACTCAGAGAATTGAGCTAAAACAGAGATCACAAATTGGCAGCCTACAGGTTGATAGACTTTGACTTTTACTTGTTTGGAAAAAATGAGCCAGCCAGCCTTTAAAAGTTATGAAATTCGAGACCTACAATCATGGAAAGTAAGAGGCATTCCCTCTGTGTCGGGAACAAGACCATGATGTCTGCTGTCATGTCTTCAACATTATGTAGGAGGCCTAGCCAACAGCAAGACAAATATATAAAAATTTACTGCATTCCTGTACTCCAGAAGTGATTAGAAAATATAAAGTTGGGAGATTTCACATAAAAATCCAAGTTTCTGAGTTCTTTTGAGAAATGGGAGGGAATTCCCCTGAAACCCACTGGTTAGGACTCCACACTTTCACTGCTGAGGGTGTGGGTTCAATCCTTGGTTGGGGAACTAAGAGCCCTCAAGCCACAAAGCACAGCCAAAAAAGGAAAGAAAAATGGGGTATCTGGCACTAGGGGGCAGCAGTCAAGTGGAGCTCATCCTTTGAGGTGAGCACCTGTGTTACATGTATCTCAAAGAGGGAAAGCAAGATGGCCAGGCAGGGCCATGTGATTTTCCCTGTTCCTGGCCCACTTTACTCATTCATCTTATTTATAGACTCTGGGTATATGACTTTGAACTTCCCTGGTGGCTCAGATGTAAAGAATCTGCCTGCAATGAAGGAGACCTAGGTTTGATCCCTAGGTTGGAAAGATCCCCTGGAAAGGGAATGGCAACCGACTCCAGTATTCTTGCCTGGAGAATTCCATGGCCTTGCAAGCTACAGTCCTTGGGGTCACAAAGAGTCAGACACGACTAAGCACACAAACATATGACTTTGAGGAACCCTGGAAATTTTTCTTCCTCTTTCAGTTTTCCACCTCTAAGCCAGAGCTGTCAATAAACGTGGGGAGTTCAGTCATGGCTTTACTGACTGGTTACTAAGTGCCATGCCCTGTGCTCTGCACCTTATTTACATGTTACTGGAGTCCTTAAGACACCCCTTGGAAGCAAGCTCTCCTATCATATCCATTTTATAGGTGGGGAAACCAAGGCTCAGAGAGGTATAGCAGCTTGCCCAAGGACTCACTGCTGGAATGTGTAGAGCTGGGCCTCCAGTCCAGAACTGACAGACTCCAGAGCTCTTGCCTAGTCTGAGGATTCCTGAAGGTCTTGCCAGCTCTGATGAGATGATTATTTTTAGAACCACTTCTCTGAGGCTCCAATCAGAGCTCGGCCACACTATCCTCTCCAGGCCACCAGCCTCTCCTGCATGGATGACTGTATCATCAGCCTTCTCTCTGGCATTATCTGCGTTCTCTCTTTCCCCACCACAATCTCCACCAGTTTGACCACAAGAGCCCAAGTGATCTTTCTAGAGCCTGATCAGATTATGGCACTTTCCTGTTGAAAACCCTCCAGTGGCTTCCCAATCCCACCCAGAATGAACTCTAAGGTTTTCCCTGTAGATTTCTAGGCTCTACAGGATGCAGACCTTGTCTCCTACCACTCTTCTTTCACTCCACTCCAGCCACACCTGCCCTCTAGCTGTTCCTCTCTCATATGAACTAGTTTTGTTGCAGGAAGGGGGACCCCTTCCAGGGCCCAAAACTGGGCTCTTGTCTAACACTCGGAAATGAATTGTCCGAGGAGACACATGTGCTGACAAAGCAAGAGATTTTATTGGGAAAGGACTCCCGGGTGGAGAGCAGTAGGGTAAGGAAACCCAGAACAGCTTTGCCATTTGTAGTCTCAGGTTTTATGATGATGGGATTAGTTTCCGGTTTGTCTTTAACCAACCATTTCTGACTCAGAGTCCTTCCTGGTGGTGCACGCCTTGTTCAGCCTAGATAGATGCCAGAGAGAAGGATTCTGGGAGGTGGTTGGACATGTGTCTCCTTTTGATCTTTCCTGAACTCTCCAGTTCGGTTCAGTTCAGTTCAGTCACTCAGTCATGTCCGACTCTTCGCAACCCCATGAATCATGGCACACCAGGCCTCCCTGTCCATCACCAACTCCCAGAGTCTACTCAAACTCATGTTCATTGAGTTGGTGATGCCATCCAGCCATTTCATCCTCTGTTGTCCCCTTCTCCTCCTGCCCCCAATCCCTACCGGCATCAGGGTCTCTTCCAATGAGTCAACTCTTTGCATGAGGTGGCCAAAGTACTAGAGTTTCAGCTTTAGCATCAGTCCTTCCTGTGAACACCCACTCCCATTATTCTCTAGTCCCTTACCCTGCTTCATTTTTATTCATCTTTGACATTATATTAGACATTTCTTTAGTGTCTGTTCCCCTCATTAGAAGCCCACAAGTTCAAGGACTTTTGTCTGTTTTGTTCACTGGCATATCTGCAGTGCCCAGAACTTCCCTGGAATTGCTCAATCAATATTTGTTGAGATACTCTGAGCAAACAAGGTCCCCTCCACAATCTACTCCTCCCACCTCATAGAGGCCAAGTTTCCCCAGTAAGAATCCTCCATGTAGGCTGAGAGAGAGCTGGGAGGTAATGTCTGATATGAAGGGCTCTTTTTCTTTGTCTTAAAAGGGAGCTGAGAATATCTGGGACAAATGAAAAGGCGGTGGCTTGGAAGTCTCAGCTGACAGAGCAGGTATCTTTCCTGGCCCAGGAGAACCGGTTGGACCCATTTTGTCACCCCTGGGGAGGAGGGAGTGACAGTGACAGTTGCAGATGCTCCCAACCCCCAGGGTTGCCAGCATGTGCCCTGCGGGCTCTCAGGACCTGCAGGGGTTGGTGTCACAGAGTTTAGCAATTCTACATCAGGGTTGGGGGTGACCCCCTCTGACTGGCCAAGGGTGGCTGGGCGTATGGTTCGTCCAGAAGCTGAGGCAGGAGGTCAAGGCCCAACTTCACTGTGTCGAATCACAGAGAGTGAACTAAAGCCCAGAGAGGGGAAGGGTCTTCTCAGGCTCACTGAGTTCAGATCCAGCTCTCCTGACCTGAAGGATCATAGTGACTCTGGCGAGCCTGAGCTTCTTTGTTGGGAAAGAGTTCGGAGACAAGCAGAGAAGTTAAGAAAGTAAGTGAAAGTTTATTTAAGCAAAGATATACTCTCAGAGTCAGAGGGGGCAGACAGGTGAAGAACTGTTGCCCTAGGCCTCTTTGGCATCTGATTAGGAGGGGCCTGCAAGGGAAGGGGGTGCAATATTCACTGGGGAAGGAGGAGTCTGGGGGTCGGCTTCCCTGACTTTCATGGTTGGTGATGCCATCCAACCATCTCATCCTCTGTTGCCTCCTTCTCATCCTGCCTTCAGTCTTTCCCAGCATCAGGGTCTTTGCTAATGAGTTGGCTCTTTGCAGCAGGTGGCCAAAGTACTGGCGCTTCAGCTTCAGCATCAGTCCTTCTAATGAATATTCAGGACTGGTTTCCTTTAGGATTGACTGGTTTCATCTCCTTGCAGTCCAAGGGACTCTCAAGCGTCTTCTTCAGCACCACAATTCAAAGGCATCAAGTCTTCGGTGCTCCATCTTCTTTATGGCCCAACTCTCACATCCAAACATGACTACTGGGAAAAACATAACTTTGACTAGACGGATCTTTGTCAGCAAAATGATGTCTCTACTTTTAATACGCTGTCTAGGTTCGTCATAGCTTTTCTTCTAAGGAGCAATAATGTCTTAATTTCATGGCTGCAGTCACCATCCGCATATATGTCACCATACATGGTTACAAATTGTGTTTTTTTTTCTTGTGCTGAAGATATTTTCAAAGAGCAATCCCAGACCCCGTCTCCCACCAAAAACAAAAACAAAAAAACCACCCTGACCTGAATCTGACTCCCTCACATTGTTATTCATGGGCACCTAGCCCCCTGAACCACCTGAAACCATGCTGGTGTCTCACTGTAGAGGTCGCTTGACTCCCACTCTGAATTGAGGAATGTACACCTAAACTTTAAAACAGATTCTCTTTGGGAAGGGAGAGCCACAGGGCAACCTACTTGGCAGAGTGGTTGCCAGGGTGTTGTTCGGGGTGCATATTAATGACCCGAGAGCTGCCACCTGGTCATGGGACGTTTGGGAGCTTCAGGAGCATTAAGGGCCAGCACAGGTCTCCCTTGTGAACAGGCATCCAGAACATGGGACTAAAAGGTGGGCTCTCAGGCTGAACGCAGAGACCCTCAGGGAGACAGTGTCACCAGCACGAGGCATGGGAATGTGTGTCCCTCTGGTCTGTGAGATCCAGGGGTTATGCACCAGACACAAAATATCACAGTAGGTCAGAGGTTCCAACAAAGGAGCCCAGAGAGGGGCATGGAAGGAAGATGGCTCTATCTCTGGTGGCCATCTTGAAAAGGCCAAGTGTAGGTTTTGAAGCAAAACCAAAGGTCTGGGTCCCCCATCAGAATGATGCCTACAAGGTACCAAATATATGGCAGGGTGTCTTTAACCACACGACCTTGGGTGGTTTCTACTTTTGTGGTTCTCAGTTTTCTCAACTGTAACATGGAGATGGTATAGTAATGCTTCTTTCATGGGGCTTTGGTGGATAGAGATAAGATGAGATTTTTGAGTGCAAGATATTTAATAAACAAATCAAAACTTTGTATGCCTCTATTGTTTTTACCAGGGACATTTTAAAAAATGCAATGTAACATGTTTAGTTAAGTATGCAAGGGACACTGATCTTAAGTATAAAAATATATATTTGTATACACCCATGTGAACACCACTGGATCTTGATATAGAACCTGTCAGCACACCCACCATGGTAATTTTGCCTGGTATATACTATCAGGAAGTAACTACTATTCTGATTTTTGTCACCATTGATTATGCATGATTTGCTTGTTTTTCTACTTTGTGTAAATGTCTAATTTCTTTCAGTTAGCATAATATATGCAAGCTATTCAAGTGATTGCAAGTCAGGTAGCTCATTCTTTTCATAGTTTTTCATGAGCTAATACTGAGGTAGGAGGTAGATGGGCCCCTGGGCTGTACAGTTGGTGTTTGTTAAGCGGATTTAAATTCAAAGTTTGTTCTCACCCAGACACTCCAAGGAAAAGCTAGTGTCAGAAGCTGAGCTTTGCTAAAGTAGAGATAGACTGCCCACTCCTGAGGTCAAAGACGACTTCCCTATCTGCACATGTGCAGGAAGGCTGTTTTGGGGTTGAAAAGGAGGCAATCCCACCCATAATAAATGTGGGCATGTGCCCAAAGTGTTTTGAGGTAGGATACATCTTAGAGAAAATTTGCGTATGCATCTAGGGGAGGGTGCATCGACCAGTTAGGTGTGAAGAAAGAAACAAGATAATTGGCCAAATGTAAACAAAGACCTTGAAGTACTGTCTCATATAAATGACTTGAATATTTATTTATTGGGCTGTGCCGAGTCTTCATTGTGGCATGCCATAATCTTTAGTTACGGCATGCGTACTATTAGTTGTGGCAATGTGGGATCTAGTTCCCTGATCAGGGATTGAACCTATGCTCCCTACATTGGGGTGCACAGAATCTTAGCCACTGGACCACTAGGGACCTTCCCTATATGAGTGATTTAAATGACCTTTTTACTGCGCTCCTCGTTCTGGACACCTGTACTCCTCACTGGGTGTATGTACCTGCGTAGCTTCTGACTTACTGCGCTCCTCCTCTTTGGTGAGGAGGCCCATATCCTTTCTGCCTTGCTTCTGTCTTAAACTGTTTCTCTGGGCGCTCTCCCAAATGTTATGCTATGTCTCTAATAATAAACTTTCCTATTTTCACAGTTTTTGCCTCCTTGAAATATTCTTGCTTTCAAGTTTGGTAAAGAGTCAGGGCCCTTTGCTTCTAGCCTCTAGTCCCTGGTGGTCTAATAGATAGGATTCCTGGGTTTTCATCCAGGTTACCCAGTTCAATTTCTGGGCAGGGAACTAAGATCTCTCTTCAGGACTGCTCACTGCTCTCCCTCTGAGATCAATAACTGTCGGCCTCAGTTTGAAAAAGCTATGCATTTGCCCAAGAGACCAGAGACCAGAAAAAATGAAGACTAGGGAAGCCCAGTATTGCCCTGAGAATCTCCACCAAGGCAGCTGAATCCTCAGTCATGATGGCAGCTACCTTGCCCATATGTCACCACCTTCCATCTCACACACACTAGGCAGACATCATGAATTGATCTCAGCATATTTTTACAAACTGTCCTGATGCAGACTCAGACTTCTCAACCCAATAACCTGAGTGACCCACACCAATTGATTGTGGTTGGTATTAAAGATTAAGTGTTCTGCTATCATATCCCCAAGATGTTTTTCTGGGCTCCCAGAGTTATGACATGAAGGGCTCTGATAGCATCCATGGTTTTCCCCACAGCAAAATGAGACTGGTAGTGGTGAGGTCTACAGAGTCTGCTCGTTCATATATTCTTTGGGTCATGGCTCAAACCCAGCAAGTGTTTGCTACCTGTGTCTGGTTTCAGCATGACTTAGCTAAGAGGGAGAGGCTGATTGCTTAGATATGGAGGGGTTGCTCTACCCATTAGATGACTTGATGGAAACCTCCCTGTTTCTGTTTTTATTTTGATAAAAATATTGCTGTTGTTGTTGTTTAGTCGCTCAGTAGTGTCTGACTCTTTTGTGACCTGATGGATTGTAGCTCACTAGGCTCCTCTGTCCCTGGGGTTTCCCAGGCAAAGAATACTCCAGTGCGTTGCCATTTCCTTCTGTAGAGGATCTTCCAGACCCAGGGATCAAACCCAAGTCACCTGCATTGTTGGCAGATTCTTTACAACTGGCAAAGCTTGTTAAAATACTGCAATGTCTCAATTACAAAACAAACTCAAGTCTGGCTTATGTTTCATAATTTATGTTGCTGAGAATTCTCAACAATTCTAAAATGTCTCTTATATTTGAAAAAGTGTTTCCAACCTAGAAAGTTGGGTGAGATGGTATCTTTCATCCTCTGGAAATAGTTACCTGTAGGTGCAGGCTGGGGTTGTGGCAGATTACAGCAACAAAACATCAAGGACCATATTCAAAGCTTGTTTTTGTCTATATGTAGATAACAGTCTGGGGAGGAGATAAGACTCATATGTGAAATAATAGAGGAGAAGCTCCATTAAGCTCTCACTTATCTGAAACTCTGTTCCTAGGCAACAGAGTCCAGGAAGTGATTAAAAAAAAAAAAAGAAGTTAAGTTTTTCTTCATAGGTAAACACTTCAGCTCCTCATTCAGAACAGGTTTACTCAGAACTGGTTTACTAATGCCAAAGACTCGAAGCAACAAATTAGATTGGTGGGCTTGAGGGAAATATTGGCTACTAGACTCTGCTAATAGACAGAAAAGTGATTCTTGACAGCAAAAGACAAAGCAAAATAATGATATGCGAACCCATAACCAGTTGGCCTTTGTAATGAATGGGCAAAAAAATAAGATAAAAACAACCCTCAATACCTCTGCTATTTTTGAAAGTTTTGAGTCTTCTCCTGGTTTAATTGCTATTGTGCATAATGATGACCTAGAATAAAATACACATTTCTGAGCACCTACTGTGCTAGACCTATGCTAAGTAAGCATCTAACACTCCCTCTCTCACACAAGCTCAGAGGTGGTCCTGTTGTTATCTCCAGTTAACAGTTTTGGAAAGGGACGCACACAGAGGAAGGGAGCTAACGTGTCCCTGTAAGTATTCAAGGAGGGTTTCTGAACCTTTGCAGGCCAGCTTTGCTGTTAGCCACTGCTAGGTTTCAAAGAATCAGTTGGGTGAACAAAGCATAGAAAGGCATTGCACGTAGAGGAACAGTGTATGTGAAGACATGGCTAGTAAGTTAAGCTAGTCAGTCACTCAATTTCTGAGTCTTGGTTGTTGCTGTTCAGTTGCTAAGTTGTACCCAAATTTTTGCAAACCCCTTGGACAGTAGCCCACCAGGATCCTCTGTCCATGGGATTCTCCAGGCAAGAATGCTGGAGTAGGTTGCCATTTCCTCCTCCAGGGTATCTTCTCTAACTAGTGATCTGCCTGTGTCTCTTGTTTAGCAGGTGGATTCTTTACTACTGAGCCACCAGGGAAACCTGAGTCTTGCTGCTGCTAAGTCGCTTCAGTAGTGTCCAACTCTGTGTGACCCCATAGACGGCAGCCCACCAGGCTCCAATGTCCCTGGGATTCTCCAGGCAAGAACACTGGAGTGGGTTGCCATTTCCTTCTCCAATGCATAAAACTGAAAAGTGAAAGTGAAGTTGATCAGTCGAGTCCGACTCTTCCCGACCCCATGGACCGCAGTCTACCAGGCTCCTCAGTCCATGGGATTTTCCAGGCAAGAGTACTAGAGTGGGGTGCCATCGCTGTTACCTACAAAATAGTAAGTCCTAAAGGAGATCAGTCCTGGGTGTTCACTGGAGGGACTGATGTTGAAGCTGAAACCCCAATACTTTGGCCACCTGATGCGGAGAGCTGACTCATTTGAAAAGACCCTGAGCTGGGAAAGACTGAGGGCAGGAGAAGGGGACGACAGAGGATGAGATGGTTGGATGGCATCACCGACACAATGGACATGGGTTTGGGTGGCCTCCGGGAGTTGGTGATGGACAGGGAGGCCTGGCGTGCGGCGGTTCATGGGGTCACTGAGTCGGACACGACTAAGCGACTGAACTGAATTGAATTGAACTGAACTGAAAATAGAGTATTATCTCACACAAGCTTATGATAAGTAAATGTGATAATGCAAGTAAAGCACTTCACAATGTTTGGATCATATAAAGTGCATAACGTTAATTACTGTTTTATAAAATATTCTTACTTCTCTTCCTGTTTTTCCACCCCCGCCCCCGACAAAACTAGTTCCAGGGAGACTACATTTCCCAGCATGCCACCCCGCCCTTTGATCCTAACTAGACCAAAAAGACGCGCCGAGTGTCTTCAGCCGGAAGACTATAGCCTCCCGGCATGCAGCGCGTCTCCTTCCATTAGCTTTGAAGCACGGCCGGCGCGTTGCCCACCGGGAGTTGTAGTCAGGGGCGTGTTTCCTGACGCCCGCCGGGCCGGGCGTGGGGGCCTGTGGGAGGTGGCGCGGCCGGGCCCAGCTGCGGGGCGGAGGTGGAGGAGAGGCCTGCGACGGCAGGGAGCGGCGGGTAGAGGAGCGGGCGCCCGAGCCGAGCCGAGCCGGAGCGGACGGCGTAGGCCGGCGCGGCTAGCAGCAACCATGTCGGTGTTCGGGAAGCTGTTCGGGGCTGGAGGGGGTAAGGCCGGCAAGGGCGGCCCGACCCCCAGGGAGGCCATCCAGAGGCTTCCGGGACACGGAGGAGATGCTAAGTAAGAAGCAGGAATTCCTGGAGAAGAAGATCGAGCAGGAGCTGACGGCTGCCAAGAAGCACGGCACTAAAAACAAGCGCGGTGAGTCGGCCGGGCCCCCTCAGACTCCCTTGGCCGGACTCCACCTTCGTCAGACTTGCTCCAGTGTTTGCTCGGATCCTGAAACTCTTTCTTACCTTGTCAGACTCTCTTCCTTGCCTTTCTGGGTCCGGGACCCCTCCCCATCCGACTCCCTTCAGTGTCTCCTGGAGCCTTGGACTCCTGCATCATCACGCTGTCACCCCAGCCCTCTCGTCTCAGGCTCTCCGCTCTCTGCCAGGCCCCTTCAGACCCTATTTCACAGCACTTCTTCCTATTCTTCTGCCTTAGCTCTGTTCTTTCTCTTCCGCCTTTTCCTCCTCCCTCTTGCCTGCCCTCACCACCACCCTCCCCGCCCCCGCTCAGATACTACCGTCGCCTCCTTGGCTCATTTCAGCTCTCCATCCCAACACTTGTGTCCTTCCTGGTCCCACACCTGCTCTCTCCCGATTCCTCTGTGGAGTCCATGAGCTGTCCCTGGCCTCTCTCCATCTCCTGACTCAGAATTCTCCTTGAGAAGCCTAGATGGAGAGGAAAGGGAACTGGGGGAGAGGAAACTCCTGGTTCCAGCTCTGTTCACTTGCTGAGTGAACTTGAGCAAGTTACTTTTCTTCTTGAGCCTCATTTCCCCATCCATGAGCCAGGGTTTGTCCTCTGTAGGCCTAAAGTGCCTTCCAGCTCTTGTGATTCACTTCTTGTTGCTTTATCAGAGTTTCACGTAGCGCAAGCCTTCACCCGGTGACTCACCGCTTCGAGATCCCTGTGTACCAGAAATAAGGATTCCCGTGCCTCCATTGGCTCTGACTCCTCCCCTAGTCCCCACTACTGTGGTTCTGGGCGGGGCTGTTGAACTCTGAGGCACTTTACTTACTGTTGTGTGGCTTTCTGGGCAAGTGGTTTGTATTCCTCTTAAGTCAGGTGAATGTAAAAATGCTTTAATAACTATAAAGCAATTTAGAAATATTTTATTTTTCTCGTTATGGCAATAGGAGGGTGAACCGTAGCATGCATAACCCTTCCCCTGAGAAGCGGGAAAGGTGAGAGGGGTTTAGAAGTTTTACAGACAATTATTTAACTGAGAAATCTGCTAGTCAGTAGCTGTGTGACCTTGAGCTAGTGAATTTACCTCTGAAAGGAAGATCGTGGATTTACAGTGCCCAGCATATAGTAGGGGTTAATTAGATGTTTTCATCATTCTAACAAAGGAGCAGAATAACCCATCCTGAGGATGCTCCTTTGTTGATGATAGTCAACAGATACTCTGGAAATTCTTTCGCGGGGGCTTACTATGTGCATGGTATTCAGAGGGTGAACAGAACACAGCTTCCACCCTCATGAGGGAGAAGACAGGAATATAGATGAAGAAAATATTGTCTAGTGGTGGAAAGTGCGAAAAACAAAAACAAAAACGGGTTGGGAGTGATGGCATAGGAAGGGGTGCCACTTTAGACAAGGTGGTCAGGGAAGTCCTCTTGGAAAAAGTATAGTTTGAACTGAACCTTGAGAAGTTACTAGTTCTGTAGAAGTCTAGGGAGAAGCCTTCCAGGCAAGCAGACAGCAGTGGAAAAGGTCCAGAGATTGGCCTCTTTTAAGAAACAGAAGACGTCTGTTTATGGAATACAGTGACTGAAGAGGAGAATGGTATAATGCAATTGGGTGTGGAGTGGACTTTGAACTTCCTGGTGAAGAGTTTAGATTTTATTCCAAGTGCATGGAAAACTGTTGGAGGATAATTATGGCTGTCCTAATCATTCACATCGTTTTTAAAACACCATCGGGCCTCTCTTTGGAAAACAGACCTGTGGGGGTGAGAATGGGAATGGGGATTGAGAATGGGAGAGGGGAGACGGGTGAGGACAGAGGCAGCTGGGCATTTGTGGCTTGGACTCCAGTTGTAGTCCCAGAGATGGAAAGCAGAGTTAGATTTTGCTGTCTTTAGCATTTTTCTTTCATGACTCTCCCTCAGTCAGGATCCTCTGTTGTTCACAGAGGTAGTGAGAGTCGGTGTTTTGACCAGTCTGCATTTGGGGAGGGCTTTGCCCATTGCTGGGCAGAGGAGGGCATCAGTTTACATCATCTCCTATCTGAGAGGGCAGGTCTCCTGTGGTCTTTTGGTCTGGAGCTAGTTTTGTTTCTGCAGTTGTAGGGGTGATTGAATTGACTTGCAGAGGATTGCCAGCCAACTATGAGACTACCAGGCTCAGCTAACTGTGAGAACATTTTGGAAAGCAGTCTGTTTTCTTGAGTTTACCTGAGAGGACAGGAGTTACCTCCCCCTTCTTTTTAGTGTCCTCCAGGGGAAAAGTTGTATTTGCTTATAGGGACAGTGCTATGAGGTGTTAACACCACAACCTATCATTCATTTAGTCACTGATTGACTCGAACTGTGCTGGGACTTGGAAGAGATGAAAATACACTGTGCCTGCCCTCCTTCTGGAATTGTGTCTGTGGTGTGTGTGTGTGTGTGTGTGTGTGTGTGTGTGTTTAGTTTGTATGAGAGAGAGGAGGAGGAGAGAGAGAGGAGGAAGAGTGGGAAAGGAAGGAGGAAAGAACACCAGTCAGTGCTGAGATATGAGTGTGTGTACATGGGGCTCAGGCTGCCGAGGAGAGGACTCTTGTCTGGAGGGCAAAGGGCAAAAGCAGCTTGGCTGAGGAGGGAGATGTGAAGTGGTCAGCAAGGGATTGGGGAGCCCTAAGTGAGAGCATCCCCTGGTGGGAGTCTGTTGGGCAGGAGAGCAGGTGAGTAACCCTAGACAGCGACCTGTAGCCTTGAGACTTTGACCTGGAGATGGTGAGGAGCATTGGCTGTCTTAAAGCAGAAGAGATCAGTCAGCTTGGATTTCTGAAAGAGCACTGCAGCAGTATCAATAAAGGAAGGAGTGTCAGCTGACCAGGAAGGGACCGGGGGCAGGAGTCCAGTAAAGGGTCAGGGTGGAATCTCATGGACAGTGCATTTGAGCTAGCTTCATCATGAACCGTGTCTTGGGCAGGTCACTCTATACCCCGGATTCCTCCTCTTATCAGTAGGGGTACTAGTATCTACCTTATCGGATTGTGATATGTATGTAAAGCTCTTAGTAGAATGCCTGGCATACAGTGACCAATCAATGGTGGCCATTATCATTATTTCAAGGAGACTCCAGGTGGGAACAAAGGGCCTAGAGAAGCATGGAAGACTTGACAGGAAGTAATAAACATCAGAGGCTTTTCTGAAGGAGAATCAGAAGGCTGGTGGTTGATCACAACTGTGGGCACGATGAAGGAGAGGGAGGAGTTGAAGCTGATTCCTAAGTTGACAGCTCAGACAGTGGGTGGATAGCGATGCCATTAATCAAGTTTGGAAACACAGAGGAGGGGCAGTACTTCATAACTGTGAGTCCTTTGACGTTTGTGAAACTCCTTTTTTCTCATGAGTCTCATGATATTTCCTTGAGACTGAGCCCCATGAGACAAGATATGTTAGTCATGTTCATTACTGTGTCCGCAATACTGCACGGTGCTTGCGTGTAGTATTTATGCTCAGTAAGTATCTGTTAAACACATGCAAACAGTCTTGGGGGTATGTTCTGTCATTCCTGTTGTCTGGAGAGGAAACTGAGGCTGGAGAGAGGATGTAACTCGACTCAGAGCAGGTCTTCCGGTGGCCATGGGTATCTTGTGTTCTGTTTACTCCCGTGCTGGCTGCAGGCCTCATCATGACCTTTGTCATCGCTTAGCTCATTAAACACCCACCTGTGCAAGGTGTGGTGCTGAATCAGGGAAAAAGAAGTGAGACAGGACTAGGCCCTGCCCTGTGAATTGTGTAACCCAACATGGATGTTATTTTTGTGATGTACATATTAGAAAGATGACAAATGGTTCTTTGAAACAAACCTCTGCAGTTCAAGTCAATTATTTGCATCAGGCAAGTATGTTCCAATAAGTGGTTTTAGTTAGGGGCCTAGAACAAAGTTTGGATTACATATTTTTTCCAAATTTCTTTTCGTTTTCTTTAGTTATATATTCATTCTTAGGCATATGGCAGGATCTTAAACTGTGTTTTAGGTCCCATGTTTAACACGAGGAGCTTAGTACTGGGAATATAGAGAAAACAGATACGTCTAAGGCACTTAAATATTGTCATTTTTCCTTTTCTATCAAGTGGAAATAGTATTCATCTTACATGATTATGGTGTGGATTAGCTAAGATAATATAAGAAAGAGTGTGGCACACTGTAAATATTGAGTAAGTGAACTATCCTTTACTGATAAAGTTGTTATTGATCAAACTTTTTAAAAATTTTACTTTTAATTGGAGCATAATTGCTTTACAATGTTGTGTTGGTTTCTGCCATACATCAATCTCAATCAGCCATAGGTACACATATGTCCTCTCCTTCTTGAACCTCCCTCCCATCTCCTACCCCATCCAACCCCTTTATCCAACTCCTTGGGTTCAGCTGTCAAGTGGAAAAGTTCTTTCACTGAGAACTGGGTGGGGAACCAGAGTTGCGGTGTAGGTGAACTGACAAAAATCTCCCCAGCTTAGGTCTCTTTTGGTATCTTTCTAAACAGAGCCTGGTGGGTTTTCTCCTTAAGAAAGATGATCATATAGCAAACATTGTTTTCTTCTTAAAAGCATTGTAACTAGTTATGAAATAAGCTACCCTATGTGGCTCAGATTTCTGTTTTCCCATTTTAATAAAAATGAAACCTGACTGTTGAAATATTTTTAGTTTAACAAGAGACTTACATGAGATTGGGAAATGCAGGTTGGATACCTCCCCCTACACTGGTATATTTCTCTTGGATTTATGGATGCAAATCAGTTCATTTTTAGGTTCATTTGGGTTCAGTTGAAAATGTCTGATGGAGGCAGATAGGCCAGACACTCATGGGAAATAGATCTTCATTAAGTCCTGTTCATTGCTGGAGCCAAGGTGGCTTTCTCATGTTTAATAAAGTTGCTCTAAAATGTTAGCATGTGGGAAGACATCTTCATAAGTTAAATTTATAGTGATCTTGGCTTTTGGTCCTCTGGTAATCAAGATGTCAGGTTGAAAAGTACAGTGTCTTAATCGTACATGTGCCAGCAGGAGTGCCTATCCCAGAGGCCCAGGGATGGAAAACCTGAAACCCACCCAGGGAACTGAGCAATGGGGATTTCCCCTGGTGCTGCTTAAGTTTCTTGTTTAAAGAGATGGTTGGCCAGATTGGCTTTGGTTTATTTCTTAAGACAGACGGTGTGTCAGAGAGGCTTTATGCGTTGGCTCTCCAAACATGCTGGTGCCTTTGATTCAAATTACAAAAAAAAAATTTTTTTTCCCTATTGGGTAGGAAGATTAAATATTTTTAAAGTGCCTGTCAGTGGGTTTCTAGTGTGATTTGAAATTCAAGATAGATTTTGTTTGGAAGTTTAGCTAAATGTGAGGACCTTTGAGCTGGAGTATTTTGCTCAAGGAAGTTCTGGGTTGTTCTGAGTTGGGCTTGAGTGTAGAGAGCTAGGTTCTGGAGAAGAGCTTGTGAAGATGTGTTTGAACCATATACTTCTGGGGCAGAAAGCCAGGGCCTGATGTTTACAGTGGTCCAGAGTCCTGAGATGGAGTTCTGGCCTGCTGGGAGGAGACTGGGGTTCTTGGGGGCTTCAGAGATTCCTTTGCATAGGAAAAGTTTGTGAAAACTTGATCCTCTTACCCAGAGTTGTTTTGTGCTCTGCCACTGTCTTTAAAAAAAAGTGAGAAAGAGGATATCCAAAAATTGACAACTTTATATTGCTCACTTTGAGGATTTGTTGCTTAGTCACCCAAGTTGTGTCCGACTCTTCTGTAACCCCATGGATTGAGATTTTCCAGGCAAGAATACTGGAGTGGGTTGCCATTTCCTTTCCTCCTTTGAGGATGGATGGTTATAATTAGAAGGAAAATTTGAGCATAGCAACAGGAAACAACAAGAGACCTAGCTGGATATAGTACTGGGCTGTTTTTAAGGTGTCTGGCTCAAGTCAGCAGACGTTTGTTGAGTTCCTTTTAGGAGGAAAAGTAGCATGAAGGTGTAGGTAGATTTCCAAACTGAGTGCCAGTTCACCACTCACCAGCAATACCTTGGCAGTTATCCTCTGTGAGTCTGTTTCCCCATCTATAAACACAGAGTAAGAACAATACTTCTTAGGGTTCTTGTGAGGCTGTAGAATAAAGCAACATGTGTAAAGTGCCTAGCAGAGTGCCCAGCACAGAGGAGGCGCATACATTTCCTTGGGTTCCCAGGTACAGTCTCAGGCACACTAAGAGGTGGAAAGATGGATGAGACGCTACAAGGGCACACAGTTCAGTGAAGATGACATGCACACGTACAAGTAACTGATAAAAGGCAAACCAGGTACAGATGAAGTGTTAGAGAAAAATCCAGCAGGAAGAGATGAATTCATTTCTGAGGGTTGGCAGGTTCATCTCACACAGCCACCCATCCAGTACCCAGATTCCCTTCTCAGTGTTCCTGCTGAGCGATTAGCCTCTGATTGAACCTCTGTGCCGACAGGATTTGTATTAGGTGCCTTATCCTCTCACGCTACTGCATAGTCTGCCTTTGGACGGCTCTGACTATAAAACCACCTTTCTTATTTGAAACTGAGATCCGTC
The DNA here is from genome assembly GCA_917880005.1 of Nanger dama. NCBI lineage: Eukaryota > Metazoa > Chordata > Mammalia > Artiodactyla > Bovidae > Nanger > Nanger dama. The sequence goes on along the minus strand of CAKJTW010000042.1, from coordinate 20,638,790 downwards.
TTCCTGTAGTGCCGACCTCCGGTACAGGCTGGGGTGGTGGCTCCGCAGGAAGCAGCTTGGGCTGATGGAAAGAATGTGGGATCTGGAGTTAGAAGGTTTAGGGGCAAATGCCACTCCTGACACTAGACGATGGTGAACTCCTTGCTTCAGCTGGAAAAACAGGTGGTGAATTCTGCCTCGGAAAACAGATCTAATCCCTCTTTGGGAAGATAGATCCAAGGCAGATGGGGCTTACGTCTCACCCTGAACCTCTCTTGGATAGGTCTTCTGTGTTCCATTGACTGTTCCTGGCCTAGTATTTTTCTTCTTTCCTTGTTACCCTCCTGTAGGTGGGTGCCTGTTCATAAGTGTCGCTCTTTAGGTGTGAAGTGGGCAGAGCTGACCACTCTATAAATGTGCCAGCTGAGGTCTGAGCACTGCAGCCCAGAACACGCAGGACTGGCTGTTTGTTAGAAATTAATTTAGTTCTCTGTGCTGTATGGCCCTGATAATTTCTATATCACTGAGAATTTTTCTCGTTTTTTTAATACTTGATTGATTACACTTTCCCATGGCCTTTCATTAGTGAAGGAGCAAGCATCTAGGAGCCCCTAAAATTTGTTCCAGGTGGCACAGTGGTGGCACAGTGGTAAAGAGTCCTAAGAGACACTGGTTTGATCTCTGGGTCAGAAAGATCCGCTGGAGGAAGAGATGGAACCCATGCCAGTATTCTTTTTTTTTTTTTTTTAAATATTCATTATTTTTATTTATTTGGCTGCACTGGGTCTTAGTTGCAGCGTCGGAATCTTCCATGTTAATTACAGCATGCAGGATCTTTAGTTGTGGCGTGTGAACTCTTAGTTGCAGCATATGGGATCTATTTTCCCCACCAGGGATCGAACAAGGGCCACCTGCATTAGGAGTACAGAGTCTTAGCCCCTGAACTGCCAGGGAAGTTCCCTCCAGTATTCTTGCCTGGGAAACTCCATGGAGAGAGGAGCTTGGTGGGCTATGTTCCATGGGTTCGCAAAGAGTAGGACACAACTGAGCATGTGAGACACACACACAGAGTTTGTTTGATCCTTCTTAAGGAGCCTTAGCTGAAGGATTGAATAATTTAAGTTCTTAACATGAGCATCTGGCTGGCTTGATTCTCCCATAGCTTCTATTTCTAGCTTTCCCTCCTCCCTCTACGTTATATGGCAGAGCTGGCGGGAGGACTAACTTGAGGACGCAGGAAAGCTATATGTCTTCATGGTCCTGGATGTTTAGCTCAGGAGGATAGTGATATGGTCTAGTGAAAAAAGCTCTAAGTGTGGGATCAGGCTACCTGAATTCACATTCCATCTCTGCTTACTGGTGAAAGTCTCCTCCTGTCTCTGACCATCAGCTTCTTCAGCTGCAAACACAGGATACAATATTTACTATGCAACTTTGCTTCTCATGCAGAGAATAAACAGGTGGTTGCTGGAGGAGGACAGGAGTGTGTGGATGTGAATGACAGGTGAGCGAGATGAAGAGGTACAGACTTTTAGTTATAAAAATAAATGAGTTAGACTTCCCAGTGGTCCAGAGTTAGGAACCCACCTGCCAGTGCAGTGGACACAGGTTTGATCCCTGGCCTGAGAAGGTTCCATGTGCCACAGGACCGCCAAGCCTGTGCCACCACGCGGCAACAACTGAAGCCTGCGCTCCTAGAGCCCACGTGCCACAACAAGAGAAGCCACCGCCATGGGAAGCCTGCCCAGCACAACTAGAGAAAGCCCGAGCACAACGTCAGAGACCCAGTGCAGCCCCAAATAAAACAATATTTTTTAAAAAGTCAGAGGAAATGTGCACAGCATGGGGAATATAGTCAGTAATATTGTAATAACTTTGTGTAGTGACAGATGACACTCGGCTTATCAGCGTGCTTGTTTTGTATAGAAATGTTGAGTCACTGTGTGGGCACCTGAAACTAACAGTGCTGTAGGTCAGTTATACTTCAGTTAAAACAAAAGACACCAGTGTTGTAAATTGAATGTACTTCAGTTTTTAAAAAGTTGAAAACAACAGCAATAACAACAGAACTTTGCTACTGGAAGTATGGTCTGTGGGAACACTGTGAAATTGTTAGACATGCTGACGCTACAGCCCCGTCCAGTGAAGCTGAACCTGCACTTTTTGTGAGATCTTCAGGTGGTTTGTATGCACGTAAAAGAGATAGCTTTCCCTCCTCCCTCTTCCTTCCTTTGTAGGGATTACGTGAGAATGTTGGGCATTTTTCACATGTCCACGCCAGTATTCTTTCATTTCCTGGACACTCAGGAATTCTGTGTACCTGGCTAATTTGCTCACTCGTTCTATGGCTTAATGATTGAACTCTTATCCAGCTCAGCCTATCCCAGCTACCTTTAGTCATCTGATGAGGCCACAGAATGATTGGAGATTTCAGTGAAAGTCTGCTTTCCTTCCCTTGAAAAAGAACTAGAACACGTGTCCTGCTGATGGGGTAGCAGCCTTCTTCATGAAAGAAGCCCGCCATCTAGATAACTGACATGCATTCGGGAAAGCTGTTGGTCATGAGGGCCCACTGACTGGCAGGCGCCAGCAACCCTGGCTGGTGTTGCTCATAAGTTAGAGGTAGTTGCTGATACATTAACGGTAGTTCCCTTCCTCGGTGAGCATCACTGCCTGGTGGGAGGACCAGCGGGTAAAGAAAGAACTTTCTTTTGCCCAGTGAGCTTGTGTAGAGCACCAGAAGGACCCCAGGTGCGAGATAACTCCACCTGGAGTGGGCTAGGAAGTGAGTTTTTAAAGTCATATTTTTTTCCACCAGAAATCTTTTTTCAGTGAGTTCTGACTTCTTGGTTCAGTGGCTTTATGACTGCTCCCTGTTCTGTCCATCTGGCACTGATACTGTTCTGGCCCACCAGTTTTCTGCATCAGGAGGAACAGATGTTCTCCGAGTGCCTGTTCTGTGTTCGGAGCCGTCTGAGATGCCGTGTGGATTTCCAGGCAGTGAAAAAGACACAACCTGGACCAGTGGATCCTGCCATTAGACAGATCTGTGGCTTTCTCAGAGAAAGAAGTTATCACAACTAAATAGCGCATATGTTTTCTGACTGGAATCTTAGAATTCATCCTAGGTAAAGTGTCTCTTTCAGGAGTTTTTGGATAAAGTAAAGCTAGAAAAATCCAAGGAGTTTCTCAGCTAGGTGAGAGGGAGTGAGGTGGGATGATGAAACAGGGAATTCCAGCATTAAACTTGCCCTATTTGATTCTGTAAAATGACATCTTTTCTGGATTTTAAGGTGTTAGTGAGTTTTTGAGCAGGGATTCCTGATTGGGTTTAAAATCCAGCAAAAAGCTTTGTCATCTCTTTTTCACCCTCAAAATAAAACAACAACAATAACATACTAAAAATACAACACAACAAAACAGAAAGCCCCAGCATCAAGCATCAGGTTGCTTAGGAGTCTTGGCCTAGAGCTTGGCACAACCTGCTGTGGTAAGTTTTCTCCCATTGAACAATCAAGGTGGTTGAGTTTGCTCAGAGCCAGGAGGCTCTATGGTCCCAGTCAGGGTTTCCTGCTGAAATGTGGGGCCCTGCCTTATAGTCCTGCTCCCGGGAGGCCCAACTCCTGGTGAAGCGATAAACCCTGGACAGTAGTAATTAAAGTCCAAAATTGGCCATGGGTGCCACCCACGAGAACACCCTAAATGTAGCTCGGTGGGGATTTGAGTTTGGGAGATTGGTCCCAGTTTAAGATTGAGGATGGCACTGTGATCTTTTGCATTAGGCTGGTGGCTCAGACGGTAAAGAATCCTCCTGCAATGTGGGAGACCTGGGTTTGATCCCTGGGTTGGGCAGATACCCTGGAGAAGGGAACGGTTACCCACTCTTGTATTCTGGGCTAGAGAATTCCATTTACTGTATGGTCCATGGGGTCGCAAAGAGTTGGACATGACCCAGCGGCTTGCGCTGTAAAGGAGTAGGTAGCTGCAAGGTGGGGCAGGGTGAGGTGGGGGTTGGGTGTAAGCCTTTCATGTTTGGTATATGACACCACCTCAGCTCTAGTTACAACAGGGAGAACTTTTGCTTTCATCTGGCTTTTTGAGGAGAGTGTGTTTGAGGAAGGAGGTTTGAAATAAATTTAGAGACTGTGCACTGTTTCGAGACTCTGCTGTTGAGATCCCAAATCTTTTGGGTCTTCATTCTGCATAGGTAAGACATTTGCATTTTGTTTTTTGTTTCAGATGGTCCGTTTTATTTTTAAAATTTGTTTTTATTTCTTTACTGATTGTACCACATGGCAGGCATGTGGCTCTTAGTTCCCTGACCAGGGATCAAACCTGTATCCCTTGCATTGGCAGTGTGGAGTCTTAACTGGACTGCCAGGGAAGTCCTTAGGTAGTCCATTATGAAAGAAGGTTGCTAGAAACTTTTGTTTCATTCATGTACCCATTTGATAAATATACGTGAACTTGAGCTGTGTGCCAGACACTGTCCTAGTTTACTGGGTAAGTGCAGGTGGAGTCAGGCCATTGCCAGTGAGGTGCTCACAATCCAGCCAGAGTGACAGACAAGTAAACAGATGTAATCAAGGTACAGTGTGATCTGTTCTAGAAGCACATTTAGATTTCACAGTACAGGATATGCAGTGGAGGGAGGCCAAACAGCTCTGTGTGTGTGTGTGTGTGTTACTTGAATCTGTGTTTTATTAAATAGTTATTTTGGAGAGTAGAATGTTAAAGCAAATAGGGAACTCAAAATGTATGAGTGCTTGAAACTTTTAATTAATAGGAAAAGTTTTGAGAAAGGAAAACCAGGAGCATGGTAATATATAATAATGTGCCATGTGCTCAGTCGTGTCCGGCTCTTTGTGACCCCAGGGACTGTAGCCCACTAGGCTCTGTCCATGGGATTTTCCAGGCAAGAGCACTGGAGTGGGTTGCCATTTCCTCCTCCAGGGGATCTTTCTGACCCAGGGACTGAACCCGTATCTCCTGTGGCTCCTGCATTGCAGGCGGATTCTTTACCCACTGAGCCATCAGGGAAGCCCTATGGTAATATATGTAGTACTTTGAAAACGTTCCTTATTTGAATCAGAAGCCCCTTTGGCGGGGAGGTAAGAATGGATAAATGTTTAACTTGGTTGGGTGATAAAAAATAATTAGCTTTAGAATATTGAAGTATAGCTTATTCTTACTTCCTATAAAAGGAAATAGTAACTAATAAACCTGAGGAATAGCTTCTTTACTGTCTGCTAAAGCAGCACTGTAAGTTCTTTGTAATTTGTGTAGATTTGATAGTTGTAAAAGCAAACAAATTTGTACACATGAGTAGCCTGGCTGCTGCTCTCTGCAGAGGCTTGCAGAGGAGTTGCCACTCAGATGAAGCCGTCTGAAAGGCTCCCCATTTGGGTGAGGAGTTTGATTAGCTCTGCGTCCCCAGAGTTCATGAGACTGGTTTCTTAATTTTCGGTTAGCTGGATCAGTTGCTTTCACCTCTCCAGAGCATTTTCTCCTTTTAGAATCTTGCACAAGGGCAGTCAGTGGTTGTAGACTGCTTGGCAGGTCTGGAGTTAAAAGATTTAGGTGTTGAGCTGTAGTGGGTGCTGATAGCCCTGAGGGGCCATGTCCCAGGTGGGAGTTGGTATCAACCTGGCATTCAGCTTGTTGCTCTTAGGATTCAGGGCTGTAGGGCTTGCGGCTGCGACAACCCCTCCACCTCACCCCACCCCTTTCTTTTGGCCACATCATCGGCATTCAGGATCTTAGTTCTCAACCTGGGATCCAGACTGTGCCCACTGCAGTGGAAGCGTGGCATTTTAACCACTGGACCAGCAGGGAAGTCCCTGACCACTCTTCTTATGCTTAGATTTTAGAGGTAATTTCAGAGGTATAAAGGACAAATAATACTATACAAACACCTTAAGTTATTTTCATCATTCTAAAAAAGTTTTTTGAAGCAAAAATTAATTTTTCAGGGGAAAAATCTTCCAGAAAATGAAAGTATTCCCCCATCTTTGGGAAATGGCATGGACTCTACAAACTTGATCACATTTGACCTTTTCAACAACGTTGTATATGGAGTGGTATTACCTTCCCACTTTTAGAGATGAGAAAGCCAAGGTTCAGATTACTTGAATCACTGGGCTGACCCAGGAACCTTGGGCATCCTGAGATGGGTTGCATCATGGTGGGCTCTGTTATCTTTGGTGTTCCATAGGACCAGGACTCTATAACCTTGAGTGCTTATAACTTAACCAGTGGATAAAGTCTTGTCATTGGAAATTAATTTTTACAATATTCCCTCTAGAGTATGAGCACCTGTTACTCTGCAGGAGCGCTTCACATTTGTGCTGGGTCTGTGGCTTCCAAAACCCTTTCCACACCCATGAACTTATTTTGAAACCCAGAGAAAGTTCTATAAGGCAGATGGGACAAAGTGATATTAACCCATTTTGCAGAGAGAAACTGAAAGCTCAAAGCAATTAAGTGGTTTCCCTAGGGCCTGAGCCAAGGCTAGCCTTCCTGAGTCCCCAGGTCTCTCCTGCCCCATCCTGCGCCATCCCGACTCCCTCTCATTTACGCTCAGTCTTGAAAGGCTGAGTGTCAGTAACGGGCTGGGTCAGGTTGAGGGGGAGCAAGGCTGTGGGTTTAGAGTGACTGAATCATCTTAACACAGTGGGACTAGTGCCAGAGAGAAGATGGACAGGAGATTGTTCTTACGTGTCTGGAATGGTTTGAGAGCTCTTTTATTCACTATATTCATTCATTCCCAGTCTGCTACAACATCAGCATTGTGCACTTCCCAGCCTGGTTCCATTTCTTCTACAGCAGTAAGCTCCTTTCTCAGTGGCCTCTAGAACAGTGTTTCTCTGCTTCAGCACTGTGGACATTTTGGGTTGGATGGGGAGTGGTCCTGTGCATTGCAGGCTGGTTAGCAGCACCCTTGGCTTCTGCTCACTAGATGTCCACAGCACACCCCCACCCCAAATTGTGGCCACCAAAAATGTCTGCAAACACTGCTGAGTGCCTTGGGAGACAAAAGCTCTTGGAGTTGAGGACCACTATTCTAGGACTGGTGAAGCCACACAGGTACAGCTCTAAAGCTTCAGAGGTTGGCCTAAGGGGGAGGGATCTTAAAGAGCAGAGCCAGGAATACTTGTTAGAGTGTTTTTTAATTTTTAAATTTATTTTGTTCAAGTATGGTTGATTTACAGTGTTTATTAGCTTTTGCTGTACAGCAAAGTGATTGATAGCTATATACATTTCTTTCCATATTCTTTTCCATTATGCTTTATCACAGGGTGTTGAATGAAAGAAGGGCTTCCCAGGTGTCTCAGTGGGTAAAGAATATGCCTGCAATGAAGGAGCCACAGGAGTGGCTGGGATGTTCCCTGGTTGGGAACATCCCCTGGAGAAGGAAATGCCAACCCACTCCAAGATTCTTGCCTAGAAAATCCCATGAATAGAGTTACATGGTGGGCTACAGTCCATGGGGTCACAAAGAGTTGGTTTGTGATGGTTGATTTATAGTGTTTATTAGTTTATGCGGTACAAAGCGATTGATAGATTTGTACATACATTCTTTTATACTCTTTTCCATTATGTCTTATCACAGGGCATTGAATATCGTTTCCTGTGCTATACAGTAGGATCTTATTTATGCATCCTGTATACAATAGTTTGCATCCACTGATTCCAAACTCCCAGCCTTTCCCTCCCCTCCCCCTAACTGTTTTGGGTCCTCTAGGTCTGCAAGTCTTTCTTTTGTCTCATAGATAAGTTCATCTGTGTCATGTTTTAGATCCCACATATAAGTGATACTGCATGGTATTTGTCTTCATCCTGCTTCCTTTAGTATGATAATCTCTAGGTCCATCTGTGTTGTTGTATATATGTATATACCACATCTTTACCATTCATCTGTTGACAGACCTTTAGGTTGCATCTTTGTCTTGGCTATTGTAAATAGTGCTGCATGAACACACAGGGGTGCATGTATCTTTTGGATTATAGTTTTGTCTGGTTATATACCCAGGAGTGGGATTCTTAGATCATATGGCCCCTCTATTTTTAGTTTTTCAAGAAACAACTGAACTGCTTGCATTAGTAGCTGCACCAATTCACATTCCCACCAGCAGTGTAGAAGGCTTTCCTTCTCTCCACATTCTCTCCAGCATTTGTTATTTGCAGGTGTGTGTGTCTGTGTAGATTTTTAATGGTGGTCATTCTGACCAGTGTGAGGTGGTACCTCACTGTAGTTTTCGTTTGCCTTTCCTGTTAGACTATCTTTTTGTTGTTCTGCTGAGAAAACCAAGGTTTGGAGATAGCTCAGGGCCTCCTGGCTCTGCTTTCTGGGAGTGTAGTTAGTATCAGGATCTGGACACCCCAGAGACCCTCGGTCTTTTCAGATTGGAGGACCCTTATCTAGTTCAAAAAATAATTGGTACAGTAGTGTGATAATAGTTGTGCTTTTAGTACCCATTAATTAAGAAGGTACATTATTCCCTTCAACCAGTATTTATTGAATACTGACTGTTTCGTGTCTCTGTCCTAGGACTGTGTCTGAGATGAATGGTAGAAGGTGGTGAAGTGGTGGTTGTTTTAGTTATTGTGCAATACACCCATCATTCAGTGTGCAGAGAGTGCTGGGTCGGCGCATTCACAGAGCAGCGGAGTGATAACTGGGAACCCCGTGGGCCTATGCCTATAGGCTGGGAACCAGTTGACACATTATACTATGCGATTTGAGAGAACAGCAGGCCTCAAACTCCAGGCTCTTCTTGAAACCATGAATTGATAGCTACACTCGAGATGGAAATCTCTACACTCTGTGGAAATAAAAAGCCAGCAGGCTACCCAGTGTCCTCAGAGCAGCCCTCTCAACAGCTCTACACTGGGGCATTTGTGATACAAGAAGAGGCATTTGGCTGGAAACAAGCTTTAAGTTCTTAGCATTAGTTGGTCAATGGGGCGTGGGCCTAAGGGGAGTTGAAAATAATGGCCTTGTACTTGAGAATGTGTGTTTCCAAAGCTTCTCATCTCAGGCACTCAGCTTCTCTGACAAGAACTATTGCTCTTATTTCAGAGATAAGAGGCAGAGAGGCCAGGCCATACAAATGGTCCCTACTCCCAAGTTTAGGAGCTGGCACTCTACTTGGCATCCCAGGATGTAGCTGTTTGTTTCTGTCAGATGATGATGGAAAAGGGTGATTAGATTAAGTTCCACCCAATTTGGCCAACATTTTGAGTGTTCTGTGAAAGAATCCATGTGAAGGGACTGTACAGGGCCTAGCTGAATGGGGCACAGATGAAGGGATTGGGGACAGGGAAGGGGTTAGGGGCATTCCAGGCAGAGGGATTATGGGAGCCAAGGTCCTATGCCTTGTGTGCACGGGAGGGTGGGAGGATTATGAGGTGGGGGTGAGGGGTGGCCCCAGGTGGAGTAAGAGTTGGAAAGGTAAGCTGTGGCTTCCCTGAGGAGGCCCTGGATGCCAAGCTGAGGAATCTGTGTTATTGATTTTAGTGGGGCACATGCCCGAGAGACACATTCTATCTGGAGAGCAGTTTGGTGAGGCCTAGCAGTCCGTGGGGGAGAAGGCAATGGCACCCCACTCCAGTACTTTTGCCTGGAAAATCCCATGGACGGAGGAGCCTGGTAGGCTGCAGTCCATGGGGTTGCTGAGAGTCGGACATGACTGAGCCACTTCCCTTTCACTTTTCACTTTCATGCATTGGAGAAGGAAATGGCAACCCACTCCAGGGTTCTTGCCTGGAGAATCCCAGGGACGGGGGAGCCTGGTGGGCTGCTGTCTGTGGGGTCGCACAGAGTCGGACACGACTGAAGCGGCTTAGCAGCAGCAGCGGCGGCGGCAGTAGCAGTAGTCCGTGGAGTTGCAAAGAGTCGGACACAACTGAGCAACTGAACTGAGAGCTGAGTGGCCATGTTTCTCCAGCACCTGGTGAGGTTTCCCACCGGTAGACTTTCTACCCATTATTACTAGAGAGAATGAGGTGGGTAGAGGGGCTGTTGCCTTATAACAGGGGACACATGGCTAACCACCCTTTTTCTCTGATACTTCTTCCTGGTTCCTCTTCTGCTTTTTCCGAAGCCCAGCACACCCTAGGCAGCTGGATAGAGGCAGAACAGCAACTTTTTTTCCAATCTGAGCGAATCTCAGGTTACATGCCGAAGGTAAGCAGGCACATAAATATTTCCTGCCTAAACTAGCTCAACCCAGCCTTCTTTATATAATCAGGTCGTTTGCTGCTTCATATAGTGCATTTCACTCCAGCTGTCTGACTGGCTCACTCAGTTAGTTGTGATCTTTGCTATTATTTAATCGTCTCTTTATATTTATCTTTGAACCAAAAGAGAGCTAGTAACTCCCTTGGCTGATGACAGGGGCCTCTGTTCACAAGGCCATATACTTCAAGTTCAGCCTGGACTCTTCTCTCCTAGTCACAGAAATCTGAGAACTAACTCTTTTCCCCCCCTTTTTTTGCTGAGCTCCTGGACTCCTGTTAGTTTTCCTGTTCCCTGGGTACCGCCTCCATTGCAGGATGGTTGAACCGAGCCCTAGTACTTACAACAGCATGGTTCTAGTTTTGACTCTGTCAGCTGGTATCTTTGGGCGAGTGCCTGCCCAACTCTGGGCCTTTGTTTTTCAACAATAAAATGAGAAGGACAGATTAAATGAATACTCAGGTTCCTTCCTGCTCTAACATTCTCTGAGTCAACAAGTGCCATATTACAGCAATCCTCCAGAGAATCAGATGTTGTTCCAAGCAGTTTTGCTGTGTAAAAAGATGGAGTAGCTCAGCATTCATTTCATGTGTTAACAGCATGTGTTCGTCCCTGCTCATTGTAAAAGTTGGGGAAGCTATAGACTATTTTGTAAAAGGTCATTTTCCATTTCAGTTCTCTGGTTCAGAGGCCAGAGCTGCATAATGGCATTTAGCCGCTCCCCTGAGGCTCCATCCAGGCAACAGCACAGACGCTGGAGGACATCTCTCCTCATCTGGATCAGTAGCCTGCCTCTGACTAGACTGCCAGCTTTTGGCAAATCAGAGCCACAGGTTTCTGCTGGGGCTTGAGCAGGTTCAAGCTTGGCTGGACAAAAACTCGGCGCTGACCAGTTAAGCATATTGAGAGTGCTCCCTTGCAGTAGGACTTGACTTCCTCACTGACCCAGCTTTGAAGCCATGGAATGTAGGGGACTTGTCTCCTTTGTGAGGGGAGTGGAGAAAAGAACTAGCTATCAAGACTGGCCTGACTTGACTCACTTAAATTAAATCTGCTCTTGAGGATTACAGTTATAGATGATGCTGGGGGTCTTGGGAAGAGCCATGGCCTTCTCTGCGAAGGCGTTCTGCACGTAGTGTAAATCTGCTACCACCATAAGCAGCTACATCTCTTAGGAATATGGAAGACATTTACTTACCTGGTTCTAAATTAAGGCCTTCAAAACCTCAAGTCTCTACTAGTGCCCATTAAAACAGTTCTCTCCCCTTTTATTAACTTCCACACTACATTCCTGTCTCCTAAACAGCTCTGGAGGATCACACAACTTTAGAACTCTTCTGTCTTGTATACAAAGGGGTGTCCCAGGCCCAGAGAGTTTGGTGACCAACTGAAAGTGACATCGCTCATGAAACCCAACCTGGAACTGGAATCCACAGCTCCTGTCTCCTCGTTTCCAGTGAGTTGTGCCTCACTGCTTCTCAACAAATGCTGTGGTGGCGTGTTCCCAGCCCTGCCAGAATGATCTTGAAAATAAAATTGCCATGCAAGAAAGCCTGCTAACAGGCATGGTGGAGCAGACAGCTGCTATTTTGAAGGGTTTTTTTCTTTTGATTTATAACTGGCTGTTGGTGGTTTTGTGGGCTGTCTGAAGGAACCAGACCTCAGGGTCTTGTTGCTACATTCCTGACACTCTGTGTAACCCAGCTGTTTTTCCCTGCCTCTCAGGATCCTCCTGTGCAAGGGATCTGAACAGTCCCTACCTCTGGCCCATTTTGGAGGACTCCAGAGGGCTAGGAAGTCTATAAAGAGACCTAGGAAAGAATTGGCATATAAATAGCAATTTTTGGTGCTTCTTGATTTTTTTTTTCTTTTATTGAGATATAATTTATTTATGGTGAAGCGACAGGTCTGAAGTGGACTGCTTAGTGAATTTTTACAAATGTATGTACCCATGTAACCACCACCCAGATCAAGATATTGAATACTTCAGCACTCCAGCAGCCTTGCTTTCATAGGATCCCAGGACCTGAGAAGAGAGTGGTGTTTGTTTACTTTCAGGGATCTCAGAGGCCATTCTGTCTTCCTTCTGTTGCTCAGCTTCTGTTTTCCTAAACCCCTAGTGGTGCAGGTTTCTGTGCTGGGAGTATAGAAAGCAGTAGGTGTTGCCCTGTCTCAGCTCACAACCCATCAGGGATTATAGAATCCAAGGGACAAAGAGAAAGGCTGTGAGAGACAGCGTGGAGGAGGGAGGCTGGCGCTTGCTGGGAGGGGAGAGGATGTGTGTATTCTGTAGACAGCTTTTTACCCGCTTCCCTTACTATCTAGGAAAGGGGCCAGATTATAGACTTTCAGTCTCTTCTCAGCCAGTTGTTTACATTCTCAGGCCATGCTGGGAACTTGGAGAGGTGCAGGCCCAGATGAAAATCCCTGTCTGTGGGGTTTGCTCAGCTTTACCTTCTCTGCTGAGAAGCAGGGGAAAGTTCAGCAGTGTGGAAGAAAGCAAAACCAAGAGGGACCTCCACCCCTGCCCCCCAACTTCTTTAGCCCTAGGCTCCTTAGGAGCTGACGTCCCTTCTCTCTTCAGTTTTAATATCTTCAAAAAATATCTTCACAACCCAGATAATCATGATGATGTGATCACTAATCTAGAGCCAGACATCTTGGGATGTGAAGTCAAGTGGGCCTTAGAAAGCATCACTACGAACAAAGCTAGTGGAGGTGATGGAATTCCAGTTGAACTGTTTAATCAAATCCTGAAAGATGATGCTGTGAAAGGGCTGCATTCAGTATGCCAGCATATTTGGAAAACTCAGCAGTGGCTACAGGACTGGAAAAGGTCAGTTTTCATTCCAATTCCAAAGAAAGGCAATGCAAAAGAATGCTCAAACTCAGGATTGGGAGATCTTGTAAACCTGTGGCTGATAAAAACAAACAAACAAAAAAAAGAATGCTCCAACTACTGCACAATTGCACTCATCTCACATGCTAGTAAAGTAATGCTTAAAATTCTCCAAGCCAGGCTTCAGCAATACGTGAACCATGAACTCCCTGATGTTCAAGCTGGTTTTAGAAAAGGCAGAGGAACCAGAGATCAAATTGCCAACATCCGCTGGATCATGGAAAAAGCAAGAGAGTTCCAGAAAAACATCTATTTCTGCTTTATTGATTATGCCAAAGCTTTTGACTGTGTGGATCACAATAAGCTGTGGAAAATTCTGAAAGAGATGGGAATACCAGACTACCTAACCTGCCTCTTGAGAAATCTGTATGCAGGCCAGCAGGAAGCAACAGTTAGAACTGGACATGGAACAACAGACTGGTTCCAAATAGGAAAAGGAGTACGTCAAGGCTGTATATTGTCACCCGGCTTATTTAACTTCTATGCAGAGTACATCATGAGAAACGATCGGCTGGAAGAAACACAAGCTGGAATCAAGATTGTCGGCAGAAATATCAATAACCTCAGATATGCAGATGACACCACCCTTATGGCAGAAAGTGAAGAGGACCTAAAAAGCCCCTTGATGAAGGTGAAAGAGGAGAGTGAAAAAGTTGGCTTAAAGCTCAACATTCAGAAAACGAAGATCATGGCATTTGGTCCCATCACTTTATGGGAAATAGATGGAGAAACAGTGGAAACAGTGTCAGACTTTATTTTGGGGGCTCCAAAATCACTGCAGATGGTAACTGCAGCCATGAAATTAGAAGACGCTTACTCCTTGGAGGAAAAGTTATGACCAACCTAGATAGTATGTTCAAAAGCAGAGACATTACTTTGCAGACTAAGGTCCGTCTAGTCAAAGCTATGGTTTTTCCTGTGGTCATGTATGGATGTGAGAGTTGGACTGTGAAGAAGGCTGGGTGCCGAAGAATTGATGCTTTTGAACTGTGGTGGTGGAGAAGACTCTTGAGAGTCCCTTGGACTGCAAGGAGATCCAACCAGTCCATTCTGAAGGAGATCAGCTCTGGGATTTCTTTGGAAGGAATGATGCTGAAGCTGAAACTCCAGTACTTTGGCCACCTCATGAGAAGAGTTGACTCACTGGAAAAGACTCTGATGCTGGGAGGGATTGGGGGCAGGAGGAGAAGGGGACAACCAAGGATGAGATGGCTGGATGGCATCACGGACTCAATGGATGTGAGTCTGAGTGAACTCCGAGAGATGGTGATGAACAGGGAGGCCTGGCGTGCTGTGATTCATGGGGTTGCAAAGAGTCGGACACGACTGAGCGACTGAACTGAACTGAAGGCCACAAGTCTTCTGTGAGTTAATGTTGATTTTGACCTGAATTTCTCTGCCCACTTTGGTTGAATAGTTAACACATAAACATTTTCTGTCTTTTAAACAGACTTTTCTGATCTTTTTTCATGTGTGAGCAACAAGTTTTTGTTCTGTTTTAATTATTAATAAAGGCGTATGGCTCTGGTTGACAGGAGAGCAGGTCATTCCACAGTAGACACAAGGTGATTCTTTTCTTTAAAGAGTTTCTGAAGCAGTGAAGAACAACACCTGAGACACGGTCATCATGACGAGATAACACGTTACGACGTCTGCATGTGACAACGGGACTGTATCTTGGACCATGTGTAGCTAGGGGAAGAAGGAGGGGCAGAAGCCTTAGTCTGACTGAAACTTGTTCAGGTTCTGATGAATTACTGTCTTGGAAATATAAGAGACTTGGATCAGGGGTCCCCAGCCCCCAGGCCGTGGATCTGGTCCCAGTCCGAGGTCTGTTAGGAGCTAGGCCGCACAGCGTGGGGAGAGCAAGCAAACGAAGCTCCGTCTGTATGTACAGCCACTCCCCATCGCGTGCATTGCCGCCTAGGCTCTGCCTCTGGTCAGATCAGTGTCGTGGGCATTGGATTCTCATCGAAGCACAAACCCTGCTGTACTTGAATCATCCCCAAACCACCCCACCCTACTGTCCATGGGAAAATTGCCTTCCATGAAACCAGTTCCTGGTGCCAAAAAGGTTAGGAACCTTTGACTTAGATATCTGTGTCTTTTCCGCACCCTCATTTTAAAGATGGAGAAACTAAGACTTTGATTTGACCAGAGCTGGAACTAGAGCCAGGTTTCATACCTGGTGGCATATGAAGATATTCTCGAGGAGTGAGTGTTCAGCAGGACTTGAAAGAAAGCTTGGCTGAAAGAGGGTGGCGATGATGCAGTGAACAGAGTGGCAGGAGTGTGGGGTGGTTCCCCACATTTGGAGTCAGAGGACCAAAGTGCCAAGGCCGATGGGAGGTAAGAGTGGAGAGGCAGCCAACCGTCTCTGGGGAGGCTCGGGAGCCCCACAGCAAGGGGACTTGGGGCTGTGGTGGTCGTGATTAAGGATATTAATTGGCTGGAGAATCTTTAGTGTTTCTCCTTCTTATCTTTTTGTTTTCTGGTTGACTGCTTGGGGACACTTGAGGTACATATTGCTTTCCTTGACAGGAACCTTGCTTTTTTACATTCCTTTCTTTGCGTTCTTTTCTAAATAATCAGACTATAATCTAGAACTGTTGTATATTTTTCAGAGAATAGAGATGATCTTCAGGTTCTACTAATTCTGTGCACTTTAGAGTAGATCCTCCTGTTTTATTATTCTCAGCTTGTATGGTTACAAGCTACAGTGTTCAAGAAAGAAGTGAAGTCGCTCAGTCTCTTTGCGACTCTTTGCGACCCCATGGACTGTAGCCTACCAGGCTCCTCTGTCCATGGGATTTTCCAGGCAATAGTGCTGGAGTGGATTGCCATTTCCTTCTCCAGGGGATCTTCCCGACCTAGGGATCAAACCTGGGTCTCCCGCATTTAAACAGATGCTTTACCGCCTGAGCCACTCAAGAGAGAAGACAAGATAGCAAACCCATGAACCTATCTCGGGTTTTTTTTTGGTGGTAAATTATACGTAATGTAAAATTTACCATGTAGACCATTTTCAAGTGTACTGATTTGTGGCATTAAGTAATTCACTTTGTTGCTGCAGGTCTGTTTTTACTTTTCAAATTTTGGTGGGCCAGGATTAACCTCTCAGCAGAAGGGTGCTCAGATTTGATGTCAGCCATTAAGAGAAGCTCTCTGAGTATCTGTGTCCTTATCTATAAAGTGGAAAGAATAATGATAGTAATAACAACTTTGGAGTCAGACAAACTGGGTTTCAATTCAGGCTTCACTACTGTCTTTAAAAAAAAATACATTTATTTGTTTATTTTTGGCTGTGCTGAGTCTTCATTGCTGTGCAGGCTTTTCTCTATTTTCAGAGAGTGGGGGCTACTTTCTACCTGCAGTACTTGGGCTTTTCATTGCGGTGGCTTCTCTTGTAGAACACGAGCTCTAAGGCTCATAGACTTCAGTAGATGCAGCCCATGGGCTCGTAGTTGTGACGCAGGGGCCCAGTTTCTCTGAGGCATGTGGGATCCTCCTGGAACAGGGATTGAGTCTGTGTCCCCTGCACTGGCAGGTGGACTCAACCCTTGGATCACCAAGGAAGCCTTCAGGTTCTGTTACTTTCTAATTGCAATCCTGGGGAAGTTACTTAGTTTTCTGAGTCTCTTGTTTCCACTCTGTCCATTTTGAAGGGGAAAGGAAGGAAGATTTACTGAACATCCACTATAAAGTATCATGCTACACAAGTATCTTGTATGTGCTGCCTTGGTGCCCAGTGAGATGCTGATTTATTATTCTCGTTTGACACATATGGACTGTGAACCTCAGAGAGGTTAAGTGACTTGCCCAAGGTCACTTGCTTAATCAGTCTTAGGAAGAGCCTTTTAGGAGTGACTGTCATGGTACTTTCTGAAATGGGATTTTTTTTTCCTCATACAGATTCTGATTCAGTTCATTTTTGCTGAGTCTCTTTCAGGTGATAGGCATGGTTGGTTCATGCCAGGATTATTTATTGTCTTATCATTTTATAAATGAGGAAATGAAGGTTCACCCAGGGTCACCCAGACTGTAAATGATAGAGCCATGCCTTACTCCTACCTGAGCCCACAGGCTGCATCTACTGAAGTCTATGTACCTAGAGCCTGTGCTCTACAAAAGAAGCCACTGCAATGAAAAGCTCGAGTACTGCAAGTAGAGAATAGCCCCCGACTCTCTGAAAAGCCCGCACAACAGTGAAGACCAGGCACAGCCAAAAATAAATAAATAAATACGTCTTTAAAAAAGAGCGAGAAAGTAGTGAAGCCTGTACCTCAGGATGGCCTGATTGTGGCCCAGTTGTTTCAAGCAGTTGTTGATAAAAGTGAATTTCATTCCACTGTTAGAAATTGGTAGTCCCAAGAAGTTAATTGCAATGAGATTGACTTGAGTCACAAAATAATAAAAGGTATTGGAGTGGGGCTGGGGATAAGGAAGAGGCCTTCTCAGCCATTATTAGCATGTCTGTTCAGAAGCTTTGCAAAGAACAGAAATAGAGAAGCTATCATTCTTTGTCTTATATTCTCAGGAGGTTGGAACTAGAGACAGATTCCTTCTTTCCTCTCTCACTGACCTTGGGAGATAAACCTGTGGGGGTCTGGCAAGGATAAAATTCTTATTAGAGCTTGCTCCCAAAGTTTTTAAGCTCTCAGGCTGTTGTTGGGGGTTTTAGGGCTTCCCTTGTGACTCAGCTGGTAAAGAATCCACCTGCAATGCAAGAGACCTGGGTTGGATTCCCAGTTGGGCAGATCCCCTGGAGAAGGGAAAGGCTACACACTCCAGTATTCTGAGCTGGAGAATTCCATGGACTCTATAGTCCATGGGGTCACAATAAGTCGGATATGACTGAGTGACTTTCACTTCACTTCACTTATTCCTTTGAGGTAGTTCTCAATTTTTTTTTAAGCAACTGGACATCATTCAAATTAACTCTTATGGAGAAGCAATGATGGCAGGTCCTTGGGCAGTTTAAATCCTGGCGTGGTAGAAAATGTTTGGTTGTTTGACAAGCTTCTAAAACATTTTCCTTAAGCCCAGGGGTCCTAGAAAACCACTGATGGAGGCAGAGTAACTGCCCAGACTGTAGGCATTGCTTCCTTGTCATTCATTCAAATGACAACGTGGGCTTGAATACCTCACCTATGCCAGGGACTGTGCCCAGGAGGTTCACTGGGCTGTCTAGGGTCATGCCAGCTATAGCACAGTGTTAGGGCTTTTGAGCAGCCTTCAGCAAGAGTCTGTGTAGGAGCATGCAGGGGAAGGGTCGTAGCCTGGCTGGGGCGAGGGCACGGGGGCAATGGTGGTTGGGTGATAAAGAAGCCCTGGGGGCTTCCCTGTTGGCTCAGCGGTAAAGAATCCGCCTGCCAATGCAGGAGACATGGGTTTGATCCCTGGTCCAGGACGATCCCACATGCGGCAGAGCAGCTAAGCCCAGGCGCCACAACTACTGAGTCTGTGCTTTAGAGCCTGGGAGCCACAACTGCTGGAGCGCATGTGCCCTAAAGCCCATGCTCTGCAACAAGAGAAGCCACCTCAATGAGAAGCCTGCATGCTGCAACTAGAGTAGCTCCTGCTCACTGCAACGGAAGGAAAGCCCACAGAGCAATGAAGACCCAGTGCAGCCAAAAATAAATAAATTAATTAATTTTTTTTTAAAAGAAGCTGCTGCTGCTGCCTGGACAGTCCTGTAAGACCAGTGGAGGATAGCCAGACGATGCCTGAGAAGAGCATCTTGGGAGAACTGGAAGCCTAAGGAGGCTGCAGAGAATGAAAGTCAGTATCATGTTTTCTTGGCAGGGGAGTGAAATGTTATAGTCTGTGTTTGGAAAGACCACTGGTGACAAGCGATGAAGGGACCAGTGGGGGGCGTGGCCTGGCAACCCCTAATCCCATAGGGTTCTGCCCGGGACACAGTACTCTTGCTCTTGGGTCTTCATTGCTCCAGCTACTGGGGACGGGGTTGGGGGTGAGGGCCTTCCCTTGGTGTGCTGAGGAGCTAGGAGCTGCGGCTTAGGCCGATGATCTGTGTGTGGGCAGAGGGGCTTTCTGAGCCCCGAAGGAGGGAGAAGCTGAAGTTTCCTTCTGTGTTCTGACCTTGATTCAGGTTGGCTAGAATTGGGAGGGGTGGCAAGTGACTATGGGAGAGGAGGTGGGGATTGCTGACTAGCTAGCTTCTTAGTTAGGGAGAGTGAATGTAGAAAAAGAGGCAGGAGACAGGTCTTTAATCATAAAGTCCAGCCATCTCTCTGTGACCCAGGTGGCTGGCAGGGTGCATGTAGGGGAAGAAATCTCATCTTCTTGAGATACACTTCAACTCCACTTCCCTTTGCCCTGAGATCCTCAGAATCTTCACTGTATGCACCTCCCCACCATAGGACAGGATATGTGATTGAAAGAAGAGAAGACGGAGGTTCTCATCCTGGAAAGTAAACGTTAAGTGAAAGTGAAGTCGCTCAGTCCTGTCTGACTCTTTGCGACCCCATGGACAGTAGCCTACCAGGCTCCGCCGTCCATGGGATTTTCTAGGCAAGAGTGCTGGAGTGGGCTGACCTTATATCATCCAAACAGAACACTTATGAGAGTGGAAGGGGATGCCATTAATATTTACTCTGGTATAACACATATAAACTGGGACTGTCCCAGGAAAGCCAGAAACTTATGATAACCTAGTTCTCTGTCTCTCTCTCTCACACACAGACACACACATGTTCCTGAGGGCAGAGGAGAGCTAGAAGAAAATATCAGTTCTGTTGTTATCTTTATGGAAGCAATAAGATCTGTGCAGAGGCTATTGCAGTGGTAAAGGCATGGAGGAAATTCAGGGCAGTAGGGCTGGGGGAAGAAATAGTAGGAAAGCTGACCTACAGAACTTGGTGGACCAGGGGTTCTGCTTTGGGAATATCTGTCTCTTTTGCTCTTCAGTTCAGTTCAGTTCAGTCACTCAGTCATGTCCGACTCTTTGCGACCCCATGAATCGCAGCACGCCAGGCCTCCCTGCCCATCACCAATTCCTGGAGTTCTCGATGACTCACGTCCATCGAGTCAGTGATGCCATCCAGCCATCTCATCCTCGGTCGTCCCTTTCTCCTCCTGCCCCCAATCCCTCCCTGCATCAGAGTCTTTTCCAGTGAGTCAACTCTTCTCATGAGGTGGCCAAAGTACTGGAGTTTCATCTTTAGCATCATTCCTCCGAAAGAACACCCAGGACTAATCTCCTTCAGAATGGACTGGTTGGATCTCCTTGCAATCCAAGGGACTCTCAAGAGTCTTCTCCCACACCACAGTTCAAAAGCATCAATTCTTCGGTGCTCAGCTTTCTTCACAGTCCAACTCTCACATCCATACATGACCATAGGAAAAACCATAGCCTTGACTGGACAGACCTTTGTTGGCAAAGTAATGTCTCTGCTTTTGAATATGCTGTCTAGGTTGGTCATAACTTTTCTTTCAAGGAGTAAGCGTCTTCTAATTTCATGGCTGCAGTCACCATCTGCAGTCATTTTGGAGCCCCAAAATAAAGTCTGACACTGTAGGTCCCTCATATTTAACTCTTTGGGAATCATGGGTTCTTTCAAAATTATAGTAAGTGCCTCAGAAAACTGTGCATACAATATGCATGGGTAATTTTGCATGTTGTGTTAGGGGTTCTGGAATCCAGGCTGAGAATCCCTGTGCCAACTTCTTTCCTCTTGTTTTTTTCTGTTCTACTTCATTCCTTGAATGGGCCAGTCAGTTTTTAGTTGCTGATGAGGGGGAACTTGTTGAGTCATGACTGTGGGGAAGGGCAGGATGGACCTGGTCTCTTTCTGCTGATTATTGATTTACTGACTGATTTTCTGTGAATCTGGGCCATGGCCGAAGGTTGCTCTGGCTTATCTCTTTGGATCCTGGATGTAAAAGAATCTATACCTGCATTCTACCCTTGTTTCCCTCCTTTGGAATCTCTTAGCAGATTTTGGAGAAGGAATCTGATTGGCTGCTTGGGTCATGTGCTCATGACTAGATCAATCTGCTTTGGAGGCTGGGGCTGTTCTGCAGCCCACCTTGCATCACAAACCTACTCCACGCCTATGGCCAGGGAGGCAGGGTCTGTTTGCAAAGGCTTGGAGTTTGAGGGGTTGGTCTTTAGGAAAATAACCGCACTTGCACTTTTCTCACCATCCCTGGTAGAGCTCACTGCTGGTCCTCATCCATTTTTTCCTTAGCCCCAGTAGGGAGGACTGAAAACCTAGGTTCTGGTCCTAGGCCCACCCACCCCTGCAGGCTTGGGTTCAGTAGGGGTTTACTAAGTACTTACTCTGTGCCTAAATATCCCTTGGCCTTAGTTTCCTCCTCTGTGCAAGCAAGGTTGGATTTATTCCCCAAGAATGTGTTTGTCTAGCCATCAATCCCTCACTGAGCACCTACTGTGTACCAAGAATAGTGAGGTAAAAGAGACAGTCCCTCCTCCCAGGAGGTCACATTCTAGTTGAATAACAGGCAGTGTGAGGGACTTCCTTGGTGGTTCAGAGGTTGAGAATCCGCCCTCCAATGCAGGGGACTTGGGCTCGATCCCTGCTTGGAGAACTAAGATCCCACAGGCCTCAGGGCAACTAAGCCGGGGGTACCGTAACTAGAGAAGGCCCACATGTCACGAGGAGGAGCCTGCATGCCACAATGAAGACCCAACGCAGCTCCCCCACCAAAAAAAAAAAATTACAGGGAGCATAAAAATGAGATATCTTCATAGGGTTCCAGGACTCTGAGGTTCTGTGCCCTTGAGATTGTCTTTTTCCAGAAAGGCATCAGCTTCCTGTGGCTCCCCTTGCCCTCCATCCCTTGCTGCCATTTGGGTAAGAAAGGTGGTTTGTCTTTATAACCTTCTCATGTGCCTCTGATTCTAAAAAGGAGAAAAAGCTGGTTTGGTGTTCTTTCTTGCTTGGTAGAAACCCTGAAAAGTGATTTTCTGTTGGCATTCCCTCACTTCCCCACTAAAGCCCCCAGCCCTCTGTTGTCACCTCACTTGCCAGGGTGCCATCATGCTTGCTCCAGCAGGAGGGGCTCTTGTTGGCATGGGTTCAGCTGGAAGCAGAGGGAAAAAGCCAGCTGGAAAAGAAACATTTCATTCTAGCCTGGGAAAGGAAACCAAGGACAGGCTCTGCTTCCCCAGCCCACCTGGGAGGAGCTCCACAGTGAGTGCCTTCACTCCACTGACTGGACCAGACCACAGTGGCAGTGCTGGGCATCATGAAGTTGTTCTTAGTAAGTGTCTACTATTTTAAATATGCCTGCGGGTGAGGAGGAACAGGCCATTTTAGTTAAATTACTTCTTTTTGTTTATTTTGATAGATAGTCATGTAAATGGTACATAGTTTTTAAAGTGCACGCTCTGCCCATCCATGCAGTGCTCCTCCATGAGGAAACCTATTTTTAAAAAGCCCAAAATAGTCTGAGAAAATTACAAGCATATACCTGTATTTATAATTTTCCTGACACATATGCACAAATGGTAGCAATTCAGGTTACCTTGGGATCCTGTGCTCTTTACAACTTTGTAAGAAATGACTTAGATTTGACCCATCCAGGAGTCTCTGAACTTTTTCTCTTCATCATAAGGATTTAGAGAATGTTACTCAAATTTCATGTGCTAATTTGAATTTAAGTTCATATCTCCACAGAAAGACTTACTGAGAATGATCCTTCCCTTCCTGCCTCATCTTCTCTTCCCTGAGTCACTAGATTCCCTGAGAAATGGTATCTGAGTCACCTGGTTGCCCCTCCCAGGAGCCTGAAAGTTGTTCCTGACTCCTCCTCCAAGTCCTTCCCCTGAACATTCAAACAAGTGATATAGGCCCATGGAGTCTTCCTTCCAGTCGTCTCTCAAGTTCTTCCTGTCCTAGTCAGTCCCTCAGCTGTGGCCTTAGTTCAGGCCCTGAAATCCAAACCCTCTACATTATTATAGTGGGTTGCTAGTCCTTTTTCCCCCAGCAGCCAGGGCTGGTCTCTCTGAAATGCAAATCTGATCACATTCCTGGTCTGCTTTGAATCTTTCAGTGGCTTTCCTCTAACTCTGGGATAAAGTCCAGCAATTCCTTAATAAGACATAAAGCCTGTTCTTGAATTTCTCTCTTGGGTGTTTCTCTTCCTCCCTCATTCTCTCTAGCCCTCCCTTCCTCTTGCCTGGCTGGGATATGTCCCTCTTGGCTATCTCTTAATCATTCTTTAAGATTCAGTAACTCTAAAGGTTGACTTCTCCTCCCTGGGGCTCCCACAGTGCTTATTTCTTGTTATATCACATTGTCCATCTGTCTGTTGGTTTGTGGGCACCCTCAGCCTTGGGGCTATATCATTTTTGTCCCTGCTTTCAGAGCAGAGCGTCATTTACAAAGTATAATTCCTGGCATAGTGGAAGGAGCGTAGATTTGGGTTGTACAAGGTATTTGTCATTCTGACCTGTCAAAATTATTGGCATGAATTTGTTCATATTCCCTTCTTTTCCTTTTAATATCTGTGGAATCTATAGTGATGTTACATCTGTCGCTCCTAATGTTGGTGACTTTTTTTTTCCCTAGTCAGTCTGGCTAGAAGTTCAGTTTTAATTCATCTCAAAGAGCCAAGTTTTTTTTCATTGATATATAGTGTTTCTCTTTTATTTATTTAATTTTTAATTGAGAGGTAACTGGCATATAACATTGCATTAGTTTTAGGTGTACAGCATACTGATTGGTGTGTATATATAATCACCATAATACGTGGTGACCCAATAAATAATCACTATACCAAGTATTCCCAGGGTGGAGCTAGTGGTAACGAACCCGCCTGCCAGTGCAGGAGACCTAAGAGAGGTGGGTTTGATCCCTGACTTGGGAAGATCCCCTGAAACGGTCATGATAACCCACTCCGGCATTCTTGTCTGGAGAATGCCGTGGACAGAGGAGCCTGGTGGGCTACAGTCCATAGGGTCGCAAAGAATCCGATGTGACTGAGCAGTTTAGCACTGCTGCTGCTGCTGCTGCGTTGCTTCAGTCGTGTCCGACTCTGTGCGACCCCATAGATGGCAGCACACCAGGCTCCGCGGTCCCTGGGATTCTCCAGGCAAGAACACTGGAGTGGGTTGCCATTTCCTTCTCCAGTGCATGAAAAGCAAAAGTGAAGTTGCTCAGTCGTGTCCGATTCTTAGTGACCCCATGGACTGCGGCACACCAGGCTCCTCCATCCAGTTAGCATAGTATGCAGCAAATACTAGTCTAGATAACATCTATTTTCTATTTTAGTGATTTTCACCCTCTTTTTTTCTACTTTCTTTGGATTTTCACTTGTTCTTTGGTTTCTGATTTCTTCAGGTTGAAGCTGAGGTAGCTGATTTGAGGTCTTTCTTCTTTTCTAACATAGGCATTTAGTGCTATAAAATTTCCCCTAAGCACTGCTTTCATGGCATCCCATGAATCTTGATATGTTGAGTTTTCATTTTCATTCAGTTCAAAATACTTTGTAATTTCTTGTTTTATTTCTTTTTTGACCCACGGGTTATTTAGCAATAGTTATTTAGTTTCCAGTCCCAAAGAAAGGCAGTGCCAAAAGACTGTTCAAACCACCATACAGTTGCGCTCATTTCACATGCTAGCAAGGTTATGCTCAAAATTCTTCAAGCTAGGCTCAACAGTATGTGAACTGAGAACTTCCAGATGTACAAGGTGGATTTAGAAAAGGCAGAGGAACCAGAGGTCAAATTGCCAACATCCATTTGATCATAGAAAAAGCAAGAGAATTCCAGAAAAGTATCTATTTCTGCTTCATTGACTACACTAAAACCTTAGACTGTGAGGATCACAACAAACTGTGGAAAATTCTTCAAGAGATGGGAATACCAGGCCACCTTACCTGCCTCCTGAGAAACTCGTATGCAGGTCAAGAAGCAGCAGTTAGAACTGGACATAGAAAAACAAACTGGTTCAAGATTGGGAAAGGAAGTACATCAAGGCCGTATATTGTCACCCTGCTTATTTAACTTATATGCAGAGTACATCATGTGACGAGCTGGATGAATCCCAAGCTGAAATCAAGATTGCTGGGTGATGGGAAGGGAGACGGGAGAGAGAGTCAAGATGGAGGGGACATATGTACACCTATGGCTGATTCATGTTGATGTTTGACAGAAAACAACAAAATTCTGTAAAGCAATTATCCTTCAATTTAAAAACAAATTAATTAAAAGATTAAATTAAAGATTAAAAAGATTAAATTAAAAAAAGATTGCTGGGAGAAATATCTATAATCTTAGATATGCAGATGACACCACCCTTATGGCAGAAAGCAAAGAGGAACTAGAGCCTCTTGATGAAAATGAAAAAGGAGAGTGAAAATGCTGGCTTAAAACTCAATATTTGAAACGCTAAGATCATGGCAACCGGTCCCATCACTTCATGGCAAATAGATGGGAAAACATGGAAACAGTGACAGACTTTATTTTCTTGGACTCCAGAATCACTGCAGATGGTGACTGCAGCCATGAAATTAAAAGACACTTATCTCCTTGGAAGAAAAGCTATGACCCACCTAGACAGCATATGAAAAAGCATAGACATTACTTTGCTGACAAAGGTCTATCTAGTCAAAGCTCTGGTTTTTCCAATAATCATGTATGGATGTGAGAGTTGGATTATAAAGAAAACTGAGCACCAAAGAATTGATGCTTTTCTCCAACAACTGTGGTCTTGGAGAAGACTCTTGAGAGTCTCTGGGACTGCAAGGAGATCCAACCAGTCCATCCTAAAGGAAATTAATCCTGAACATTCATTGGAAGGACTGATTCTGAAGTTGAAACTCCAGTACTTTGGCCACCTGATTCGAAGAACTGACTCATTTGCAAAGATCCTGATGCCAGGAAAGATTGAAGGCAGGAGGAGAAGGGAATGACAGAGGATGAGATGGTTAGATGGCGTCACCAGCTTGATGGACATGCATTTGAGCAAGCTGCATGAGTTGGTGATGGACAGGGAAGCCTGGTGTGCTGCAGTCCGTGGAATCATACAGAGTCGGACATGACTGAGCAACTGAACTGACTAACATTTTTCACGATCGCATAGGGTCATTCAGAAAAAAACCTGGATTTGTTTCTACCAGTTACCAGAAATCTTAGGACTATATAGGCTCATATATTGTTAGAGCTGAAGGAAGACCTTAGGAGGAAACCGATCCATTCTTCTCATATCCTTGATGAGGAGTCTGAGGCCCTAAAAAAGGAAGGTCCTTGCTGAGTGATGTAACTTGGTCTTGGCAGAGTTAGATCACAGGACCCGGGTTGCAGTTCTGCCTAGTTAGGAGTCTTCCTGGGAGAAGTTGAAGGGCCATGGTCCAGGGGTAGGGCACCTGGCTTGGGTTCTTCCTTTCCTGTTACCTCTAACCACATGACCTTGAGCAATTTTGAACCTTTGCGACTTCCGTTGCCTGTCTTCAAATTTTGCTTGGTCAGTCACTCAGTTGTGTCCGACTCTTTGTGATCCCATGAACTGAAGCCCTCCAGCCTCCCCTGTCCATGGGATTCTCCAGGCAAGAATACTGGAGCTGGTTGCCCTCCTCCGGGGGTCTTCCTGACTCAGGGATTAAATCCACGTCTCCTGTATCTCCTGCATTGGCAACTGGCTTCGTTACCACTAGTGCCACCTGGCCGAAGGCAACAGATTGTCCTCCAGAACTAAGATGTTATGATGTGGTCAGGTGTAAGGTGGTGGGTCATGGTGGGTTCTGAGGCCAGTATGTGCCCCTTCTAAAAGGATGGCTGCTACTTGGCTCCACTCGATTGTTGCCAGACAGCAGTGTGGGCTGTGTTGCCAGATAATCTGCATTTTCAAAAGGAAGCCAGAAATCGGGACTTTTGTGTGAAATGTGCATTCGAATCAGATTTACACATTAAGACATGGTACAACTAAGACAAACCTGTGGGCTGTATGTGTGTGCAATTTTAGCCTCTGATAATTGTTTAAAGGAAGTTCTGTGACCTGGTGCCATACAAGAAAGAGTCTGGCCTTAAATCCCAGAACATAGATTATGACTGTGGCCTTCAGTAGCCAAGGGCAGATCACTTTCCTTCCTGGGATCCTAGGGCCCCAGCCTGGCCTTGAGTTCCCTTATCACAAAGAGGTAATTCCTGGATGCCTGCTGTTTGTGGGAAGTGAAACATCTCTTCTTTCTTCCTGAGTTGAACCCAGCTTAGGCAGAGCCGGGGGAAGCCATCATCTGCCCTTTCGGGAACAAGAGGACAGAGCCCCACCGGCCTTTGCACTGTCCCCTGGGTGAGCCGCGGCCCCTTGGGCATTTCCTTCTCTTCCTATGGCCCTGGCTGCGCAGACTGGCCCGCTCTGGAATAACCTGCTGTTTACTGTTCTCTGTCACTTCCTTATATAGTCACAGAGAGGTCCTGGGCTCATTGTCCCTTAAGCCCCAGACCCCTTGGGTTTTCTGTGTGTGTGTCTTGTGTGTGTGTGTGTGTGTGTGTGTGTGTGTGTGTGTGTGTATGTTTCTTCAGCCATGCCACGTGGCATGTGCGATCTTAGTTCCCCAACCAGGGATCGACCTCAGCCAGGGATTACAGTGGAAGCACAGAGTCTTAATGACTGCCAGACAAGTCTTGGACCCTTTGATTTTAAAGTTCTAGGCATTCCAATGGGAATTAGTTAACATGGACAAAAAAAGTGGGCAAGTGACAGGAACTTGAGAAGACTTACAAAGTTCTTATAGCTGTAGCCTCTGGGTCTTCTAAAAAAGAGGGAAGGTCATTTTAGGTCTTGGAAAAGATCTGGAGGCCATTACAGAGTGAGAAGACAGAGGGCTCAGCCCACTGGCCTCAGAAGAAATGACTGGACATTTTGGAGTGCCCCCGCTCCCCTTACCTCAGTGCTGTTACAGCCTCAGAGATGCAGATTCCACCCTTGAGAACCTTGTGGTCTAGCCAAGAGATAGGGCAGGCACAAGGAAAGAAGGCATTTATTCTTTAACTACAAACTCCCCAACTATGTAGAACTGTCATCCTGAATGCAGAGGAGCCAATTAAATGATTGTTGTGTTTTATCATGTGTACGTCTAGCCAATTTAAAATCCACTAGAAAATTTTTTTTCTTTTTTATTTTAGTCAGAGGCTTTTACTGCCTGCTTGCATGGATTACCAATTAGTCGAGAGTTTCTGGGCAGACTGAGCTGCCCCTTGGTGCCAGACTGCTGGTTTGGAGTCTCAGTTGGGTGAGGAGGCACAGAGGCGCTCAGATCCCCAGACTCAGGCAGGAGCAGGCCAGCTGGAGCAGGGTCAACTTTCCTCCGTGGAGTAAAAACATGCCCTCTGCAGATAGGCTGCCTAGCACTGATCCCGTGCTTGCCACTGCTTAACTATAACTCCAGCAGGCAGTAAACTCTTTGAGCCTCAATTCCTGATCCTGAGATGGGACACTACTGTACCTACCACATAGCGTAAGGTTTTTGGGGGAGGCCAGTCTCCACGTAAAGCACAAGCCATGGTGCCTGGCAGCCAAGAAACCTCTCATAAGTGTTAGCTGCTGTTATGTATCTCACTCCACTGGGCCACAGCTGTATACTCTTTCTCAAAGAGACATGCTGGGCTGGGGGAAGGACACGAAGATACAGAGCTCCTCGGAGAGAATTCAGGACACAGGCAAGGGGAGAGGGGAGCCGATGAGGAAAAATGGGCAAGATGGAGAGAATGCTCACATTTGTCAAGCATTGCCTTTTCTTTTTTAAAAAATGTTTTATTTGTTTGCACCGGATCTTAGTTGCAGCACAGGGGATCTTCCACCTTTCTTGCACCACACTAACTCTTAATTGTTGCACATGGGATCTAGTTCTCTGACCAGGGATTGAACCCAGACCCCTGTGTGGGGAGCGAGGAGTCTTAGCCACTGGACCACCAGGGAAGTCCCTCGAGTAGTTTCAAAGGGATTTATCTTTCTTACCTGTCCTTTGGGTAGCCATATTGCTCCTGTTTATTACTGTTTGATGAAGAGGTGAAATAACTTACCCACGGCCAGGATTCTGACACCAAGCCCTGTGCTCTTTCCTCTGTGCCTCAGTGCTGGTACAAGTCAACCAAGGTTGTTGGTGTTTGTGTTGGCTACATCATCAAGGTGGCTTGAAACTGTTTTTTTCCCAAGCTGTTTTTGGGGCGGAGCGCAGGGAGTCATAATGGTATTGATTCTTTTCTACTGAGATGGGCTCTGAGAAGTCCTGCAGTTAGTAATACCAGCGACCAACATGGACTAAACATGTACACATGTCTGGTCCATGTGTACATGGAGCTTCACATACATGTCTCATTTTCATCCTCACAGTAACTGTGAGGTGGGTTTGTTATTATCTGAGGATTGATGAGGTTAAGTGATTTGCTTAGGGTTTATTTGATAGTGGAGCTGAAACTCAGAGCTAGACAACTGGGACTCCCTTAGTGACCGTTGTAATTTGGTGTGACCTTGCATTTCCTGGGCTTATATGAACTTGTCTTATCTTGCCTTCACCTTCCTTTTACAGAACATGCATCCTGTGTGTTGTTTAAATGATTTTGGAGCAGTTTGTCATTCTGTTAGATTGTTAATTGAGTGGGGGATTATTTCTTTCAGCTTCATCCATGTTAACAGATAAGGGGCTTTTTTTCTTTCTCTCTAGCATTTTCCCTCATGAGGAGTGCTACACTCCCAGTGTGTTTGCTGATGAAGTCAGCAGGGTTTCAGACTCTGCTTTCCTGGTCATACACAAGTACTTATTTTACCATCGCTAAATGGAGTGCATTAGCTCCAGGCCACGGAGAGCAAATTAGGGGAACTGGGAGATAGATCACAGAGGAGTCTGCTCTGAAAAATGCCGTCTGCACCTCCAGCCTGAACGCTCCAGCTGTGGGGGGTAAACATGGCCCGTCAGGGACAGCGTTCCAAGGCTGTGGCGGGATGAGGCCCTCTCTTCTGCAGGTGAGCCTGGGACGCTGAGTAACGGTGAGCACGAGTCCGACTGTCTGGGCTTAAAGCTGCTTTTTGGTTTGGAAGCCCTTTCTGTAGGTTCCTGCCACCTTTTTACAGAATAGAGAACTGAGAGCCCAGCCCACCCCTGCCTTCTGAAGCAGCAGCACCTGTTCTAGGGAATGTCCTCTGGAACAACAGCACCTCTTTTCCATTCGCTTTTCTTTTTCTTCCATCTGGGAACTTAGGAAAACATATTGGGTAGCTTCCTGGTTCTTTTATGCGTTAGTGTGAGCTTTTAATGGAGTTTGCAAAAGGGAGAGTTTGAGATTGGCTAAAAGAGCATTAGGAGACTGTTTTCCTAATGGCAAGTGAACTGCTGGTTTATTTATAATGAATTACATTGGAGATAACAGAGTTGAGGTGGTGTGAAGAGCCCTGGGCTGCAGACCTGGGTTCTAGTCCTGATTCTTCCTCTAACTCACTGTGGGGTCCTGGCAGGCTATGTCACCTTTTCTGGGCATCATTTTTTTCTCAGTTTCTAATGAAATAGATTAGACTTTAGGGTCTCTGAGAGTCCTTCAGGCCCCCTCAGCCTTTGATGCTAAGATTGTAACTCTTATTTAGTCAGGATTTGGTGTGACATCCAGTGCCATGTGGTGCAAGGATGCGTACAAATAACCATCCCTCCAGGAGGATGGTTTCTTTGACATTGGTGAACTTGTAGTTTTGACTTGGGTCTTTTCTTGCCCTCATACACAGGGCAGATGACAGGCAACCCCAGCAAAGCAGCTAGTGGCTTGAGGGCCGGGTGTGCTTCTCTTGGCTGAGGGTACCTTGAACATATGAGGTTTACTCATGGGCAAAAAGAGCAGGGAGTAAGCATCTGACTAATTGCCGGAGGTGGGCAAGGCAGGGTTTCTGCGGCTTCACCAACTCACTGCCCACCAGTAGCCCTGCCATGACCGAGCTGCTGAGGGTTCTTCCAGAATTCTCACTTAGCATTACGTGTGTAGCTGACATTTTATATTTGTGTTTTCTATGTATTTCATGCTGAGAGTGGGAAAGGACCAGTCCTCTCCCAGCTCTTGGACCTTCTGCTGCATGAATTCAGCTGTAGAATCTTGAGTCTTTGAAAGGACTCTAAACATCATCATTCAATCAGTGAGAGGATATCACCGCACCCTCCTTCTCCCCAATGCCTGAATCTCAGTGTACTAATCTCAGTCATTAGTATACAGTTATGACATCTTAGCATCTGTTGAGATACCCTGGGCTAATGGCCCCTGTTCTGAATGCCCCCAGATCAGGTCAGGCAGACTTTCCCTCCTCGGCAGTTCTTCAAAGAGAAGTCGTGTCTGCCTTTGTCGAGGAGAAAGGAGCATCCCACCTGGTAGTTTTGTTGAACTGATGTGTTCTTTGAAACTGGTTTCTGTCCAGTCACTAACAGATACCTTGCAGAAGGAGTTTCTTGTCCTGGATGAATGCCTTTTCCACTGATCTGTGCTTCTTTGGGTATCTCTTCTGTATTTTTTCTTCAAATAGCTGTCTTTAGAGTGTCTAATGAAGCAACTGTCTGGAGACCAATGTTTATTTCAACATGGTTGGAGTTGTTTTTGCTTCAGCTTTCAGAGCCAATAAAGCTGGTTATTAGATTCTGTAATTGCTGCTGTAATTACTCTCTTGGAACCAGCAAAGGCATAATTAAATATGGAGATTCCAAGGACTATTTTTTTCCAGCTAAAAGCAGCCTTTTAAACTTCTGTTGGCCTGGATTAGATTTCAGTCATTAAAGCATCGTGTTTATGAATGACATGGGGTGGAGTTCTTTGGCAGAAAAGGGGTCTATTTGGACACCTCTTCTTTGAATATTTGGTTTGGATGTTAACTTTGTTAACTCCCCGTACTTGTTTTTATCTCTTTTTTTCCCTTTTACCCCAGTTTTATTGAGATATAATTGACATATAACATTGTTACTTTTAGGTGCACAACCTAATGGTTTAATATATGTGTATATTGTGAAATAGTTATCAAAATACACTTAGTTAACATGCATCACCTCACATGATTACATTTTTTAAAACCTCATAATGAGAACTCAGTACTTGTTTTTTTAACTCAGGAATTTGGAGAATCTGTATAAGTAAGGCAAGACATATGTAAAACACTGAGTCTGACCCTTTAGGCTTTTGCTCTATAGAAGCAAATTTTTGTGGTCAGCAGTAAGCTTGGAGTGGAGAATGTTTACTTGAAGTGGGATGGTGTGCAGGAAGTGTGGCATGTTACTCATTTATTTTGCCCTGAGTTATACTTCATCACCGTGCCACACATTTATTTATTTATTTAACATTTTACATTTTTAATCTGAAAGTACAGTATCTTGAAAAGCACAGTAGTACAGGACCACAGGGGCTGGCATCGAGTGAACAGGCAAGAGTTACTGACTGGAGAGGGAGGGGAGGTGGGAGATGGTCGAGCTGAAGGGGCATCAGCAACAGGAGACGGGGCAAGTTGCTATTTCATACCTGCAGTGAATGGCACAGGCTCTGGTTCCTTGCTGGATTCAGTTCTGTCCACCTTCTTGAAAGAACAATCCAGTAATGTCTGAGTGGTGGCTCTTTTCTCACCACAGATGCCCCAGCAGCACTGGATTGCATTCTGAATGGCTGCTGCAGCCTTCCTGTTCCACCCTACATTCGGGTCCTGTGCCTCACAACCTAACAGTGCCCCCTCAAACAGAGCTAACTTATGTGATTAGGGGGAAACACACGCTTACGTCTTCGAACGTTCACAACTTGAAGGTTCATATAGAGAGATTTACAGTAGAATGTACTGAGTGAAGTTGCTCAGTCGTGCCCAACTTTGCGACCCCATGGACTGTAGCCTACCAGGCTCCTCTGTCCATGGGATTTTCCAGGCAATAGTACTGGAGTGGACTGCCATTTCCTTCTCCACGTGCCACACATTTAGACATGGGGCAGATGGTGAAGGAGGGCTGGGTCAAGTGCTGTGAATATTTATGTTTACACATAGTCTTGCAGCCCAACGGCTGGCCCCATGTATCATTTCAAGGTTACTCTGCTGGTGAACCATGTATGGAGGGGGAAATTAATCACATACCCTTTCTTTTTAGGGTTCTCAACTAGTTGAGAAATAGAACAGGAGTTAGATTAGGGTAAAAAGGACTGTCTCTGCCAGAAACCATTTTGGAGATTTCTGTGCAAAGAGACCATGCGAACCCTGCAGGTTGGAGGGGGAGCCCTAGAGGCTTCTAGCTCAGAACCTTTTCCTCCTTTCAGGGCATACCTCTTGGCAAGGACAGAGGGGAAGGGCAAGCACTTGCCAAAGTTCCTGTTTCATGGGTCAGGACAAATGCAGGGAAAGAATCCTGCCAGATGACTGTTTTAGCCACTGTTTCAATGAGATGTTATCTTTTCTCTGTTCAATCAGAGGTTCACAGGAGATAAAATATGGGTGTACCCCACATGAGGAACCCTGCGGAGAATATATGAAGAACTTAAAATAGATGAAATTGGAGATTCAGTTTAATATAATTAAGCATAGTGTGTACCAGGCATTGTGCTGGATGATGGCTTGTAAAGATGCGTAATACAAACATTATTTCATTCGTGGGGGTCTCTGGCTTACCCCCTGATATGTTTGGGTATTTGCTTCCAGATAATTTATTGCCTAGGAGATTTTAGCAGTGGGGTGCAGATCAGAGAAATGGAAGACTGGCTTACAAGGAGTCCCTGCCAATTGAAAATGTATTAGAGAAAAGTTAAAGCATTTCTAAATATGCTGTGATGTTAACAGGGAAAGAATAAATTTGGTTTTAAGTCAGAACACAGCTGACTGTAAAATCGCGGCTCCTACTGTACTCAGGACACTGAGAAGCAGGGCAGATGTCATCTCACTGTTTGTTCTTAAGAACTGTCCTTGTGTCACTTAGCATCGTCTGGAGCCTATGTGGGAAGCAGGGGCCTGGGGGTTCACACAGGCCAGTAGTTGAGCCCTCTGCTTCTCTCATACCAGCCGGCTGACTCGGGGGTTGAGCCACTCCACCTTTCTGATCTGTCTGATCTGTGCCCCAGGATTCTGCGGGAGGATTAAATGAGGAAGCGGATGGTATTACGCAGCAGGCGCTCAGAACACCTGTTAAATCTCAACTGATGAACAAGTTCTAGGCTGGGCTGTGCGAGGATAGTGAGGGCAGCTTAGGAGGGCCTGGGAAGGGGGCACCTGTGGAGTGTTGACCTGAGAAGGTTCAAGAATTGCTTTTTGATTGGGGTGTGTCTGAATCAGTTTCAGCACCAGGGAGTCAGGAGGAAGCAACGCCAGGCCCTGACCACTTGTACAACAGGACTCTCCCAGGGTATCATCTCTGTGCCTCAATGGTCAGTGGCAAAGGGATCCGAACTTGGGGCTGGTGCTACCAGAACCTGGTTCAAAGCGAGCATCCAAGTCCATTGCTGGCCTCATTAAACCACTCAGAGGCTTTGTCCTGCAGGCAGAGGGAGCGATTGAGGGTTCTTAAGCAAAGGAATGACATGATTAGATTCGTGTTCCCTCTTCTGTGATCCTACAGTTCCCTTGACACTCCCTACTAGACTGGACTGGGCCTCCGTAGCAAGATCCTGCCTGGTTTGTTCAGTGGGGGCATAGCAGTTAGTGTGGCAGCCCATGACTGTGGAGTTCCATACCTGGCTTAATCTGCTCTGCCGACTACCACCTGGTAACCTGAATTACCTCTTTGAACCTGTCTCCTCCTCTGATAAAGAGTGGTCATTTCTACTTTAAAGGGTTGCTGTTATGAGGTAATTACTTGGCAGGCATGGCTTAGTACTAGCAGAAGGTGCAGGTGTTCAGTAAAGGGTCTTGGGAACGCCTAGATGTGACTGCAGGTTGAATTTCTTGATGTCATAGACTGTTCTGACCATTCACACCAGAATCAGAGAAGTAACAAGTGGAATGGCTTTTCAGCTTTTAATGAGGCACATTTCATTTCTTTGGATTTTTGCAGTGTTTCTTTAGCCTGCTTTATCCTTTGGCTGGAGGAATTTTCCTGGGGTTTTGTCTGCTGCTTTTGGAAGAACTGTGGACTTAAGGATTGCTTACATGCAAGCCAAGGCCCTTTTCCCTTGGCAGATGGTTTTCAGGGGGCAGTCCTAGGCTCACAGGGCACTTTAGTGGAAGGAGTACAGGACTAGTTCAGGTGACATGTGGAGAAACCACAGCCCTGTTGGGGAGGTGATTGGCCGTGGCCGACAGCCTGCAGGGGATGGCTCTGGTGCAGAGCTTGGGGACACAGTGGGCACAAGTGCATGAGTGTGTATGTGTCGACATATATATGTGAGGCTAGTGCTGTCCAGGCCAAGGCAGGCGCCAGGCAGCTTCCCTGACCCGTCATTCCTTCTGCTTGAGTCTGTGCAGAGCCTCCTTCCTGAGCTTTATGCTCAGCTAAGATACTTTTCAGAGTAAAGAGGGAAACTAAAATAGTAAGGAGAGGGAAACCTGGGCTTTGAGTAGGGAGATGTGGTTTGGCCCTTGCTCTGCTACCAATTCACCTTGATCAAAGTGCTCACCCTGACTGGATCTTAAAACAAGGTGATCACTGCAGCCTTGGGAGGCCAACAGAGGTGGTGCCATTGATTTGACCCAGTGGTCAGACTCTAGATGAGGCCCTGACAGGGAATTCTGTCTTTATTTCAGTTGCTCAGTCCTTTCTGTGATAGAGAATGCTGTAGTTACCATCTTCAGGCATGGGGCCTTTGCTCTTGTTGAATACATTTCCAGAAGGAAATTACTGGGTCAGAGGGCAGGAACAACACTGTGGCTGTTGCTATGTGTTGCCATGTTACTTTTCAGAAGCACTATAACAATTTACAGTGTGGGCTGTGTGTGAGATAGCATTTTAACCCCAAATGATCCAGTATTTGCTATAGTCATTATTTATTATTTTGTTAATTTAGTTGACATGAAATGATACTTTAAAGCTGCTTTGTAATAATTAGAGGGTTTTTGGGGGTGCCCACTATGTTAAATGTTGTGCTAAGTGTTTGCATGTGTGTTATCTCATTCATATCAATCTATCAGGGAGGCTCAGCAGCTCACTGAGGCTGAGAGCTGGGGTTTCAACCTAAGGCAGTTTGACTTCAAAGCAGTCTCTTGTTTGGGGTGCCTTCCATGCTTTGATTTATGCGTGTGGTTACCAGGGAGTGTGGACTTTGGCTTAGTGCCTGGCTGCATTTTGAAGAATGTGAATTTTGTATAGTTTTCTCAGAATGTTGAATATGCTATTTGTGGAGAAGAGTATTAGCCCTCTGTTGTAGTAAAAGCAGAAACTGAAGTGCATCCATGCCAGTTAGGAAGACGACTCTGAACTCTAGGACGCTGCCCTGTGTCCGGACTCTGAATCCGTTTTCTTCCCCCATGCAGCGGCACTCCAGGCCCTGAAGCGCAAGAAGAGGTATGAAAAGCAGCTGGCGCAGATCGACGGCACGCTGTCAACAATCGAGTTCCAGCGAGAGGCCCTGGAGAATGCCAACACCAACACTGAGGTGCTCAAGAACATGGGCTACGCCGCCAAGGCCATGAAGGCGGCCCACGACAACATGTACGTGGCGCCCGCTGGTGGAGGGGGACACACTCGGAAGGGCGGTGCTGGCCGTGCACGGCCTCAGCCCCAGACCCCTTGACTTATCCATTCAGGCACCCAAGTTTGTTCTGATTTTCATCTTTTCTGGAACTCCTCTGAAATGGATGATGGTGCTCTGCTATCCCCAGAAGCAGATCTCATGGAATGAAACCGTTTTCTGAGTAATTCAGGGTTATTGGAATGAATGTAGAGTTTTAAGCTGGAAAGCTTTGGCTTCTTAGAAGGTTCTCTTACCCAGGCCTCTGATCTAGTGAAGTTTGTCCCAGGGAGGGGAGGTGACTTGCCCTGAGTTATGGGGGAACTTGGATAGAATTGGGATTAGAATCAGTTCCCGTGACTTTCTCCTGAAGCTGTCAGGGGCCCTGAAAGGTGTGGTACATTTGAGGGCTTTAGCTCTTTCTCTTCCTGAGTGTGTTTTCGATGGAATTTTCCCTCCCCATCACTCTTGGGCTTTGGCTCTCATATTGACAAGTGTTCTTGACCTCCACATTCCTTCCTTTATGTGGCTACTTCTCACATTCTGTGGCCTAAGAAACCAGATAACTGAGCTGTTACATTTGTAATTAAAGGCCAGGTTAACATTAAGGCCCAAATGAGTACTTCTCCCAAATAGAACAGAATTCTGCATTTGTTTTAGTGCATGAACTTGGCATCATATATTTGGGGGTGCCTGGAGCCCCTTTTTTCTTCCTTTTGGGTCCTCAGCCATACTCTAAAATAGGGGTTGGCAGAATGTGGTCTGTGGGCCCCAGGCAAGTCCCCTTGCTGCCAATTTCTGTAAATAAAATTTTATTGAAACACAATTGTGTCCCTTAATACATGCCATCTGTGGCTGCTTTTGTGGCACACAGCAGGCTTGAATTTTTGCAACAGAGATCGTGTGGCCCACAGATTGTAAAACATTTATTACTCTTTGGCCTTATACGGGAAAAGCTTGCTGATCCCTGCCCTAGAAGTGTGGGACTGCGGGAAAAGTAGCCTTCAGATGGCTGAGCCACTGTCTGAAGGGACGTCCATCAGCCTGAGCTTCCTGAGCGAGGCGCGTGTCCCCTTCATGGCCCTGTTCCCCACAGCACAGCACCTCTCAGTGAATACCATGCTTGGAGATACACGTGTATATGTGATATTGACTGACTGTAAGTTTACTGGCGTTAGTGACAGCGCATAGGGAATAATCTGCATTGTTTGCTCTTCCTTTGGGGGCTCGTGCAGGAGCCATAGTGGGTTTGTGTAGATGGGGAGGGCTGGTCATGTTGCATGGTTCTGTTGTAGGATTTGTGGTTTTACCTATCACTGTGCAGAGTTGCCCTTGAACTTGAAGAGCTATTGATCCAGGAGTTCCCAAGTCCCACGGTCTCATCTAATGTGTTTACCAGCTTGCATGAGAGACTCTCACGATGGCATCTAACTTTGCCAGCTTTATTTCCTCGGGTGTTAGACTGGGTGATGTCTAAGGATGCTTTTGTCCTCTTGATTCTGTGATTCTCTAGTTTAAAAGAGGGGGAAGAAGACAAAGACAAAAAGGAATTCCACAAGACTTCCCTGGTGGTCCAGTGGTTAAGACTCCATGCTTCCACTGCAGGGGGCTTGGGTTCGATACCTGGTCAGGGAACTAAGATTCCACATGCCACTCAGCACAGCAAAAAAATGGAATTCCTCAGAGGGAGTGATTGTGGGGCTGGGGCTGGGCAGCAGATCCTTATTTCTGCCTCACAGACCCTCTGTACATAGACTAACACAACGCTTATTTCATTTAAAGGGACATCGATAAAGTTGATGAGTTAATGCAGGACATTGCTGACCAGCAGGAACTTGCAGAAGAGATTTCAACAGCTAT
This sequence comes from Nanger dama, assembly GCA_917880005.1. Lineage (NCBI taxonomy): Eukaryota > Metazoa > Chordata > Mammalia > Artiodactyla > Bovidae > Nanger > Nanger dama. The sequence continues at coordinate 20,600,237 of CAKJTW010000042.1, read as the reverse complement.
TTCAAAACCCGTAGGGTTTGGAGAAGAGTTTGATGAGGTGAGTGGTTTTGTGCCGACCATACCAGCTTCTCAGCTGGTGCCCAGGCTTCCTCTAATGTGCAGTTGAGTCTCTCCAGCAGGGAGTATGTGGTCTGGAAATCACCAGGTCTCCTTCCTCCAGAAACCTGAACATAGACACAAGGTGTGGCATGCACCCTCCCAAATTCTGGGTTTTGAGGGATGCTTTCAGTTTGGGGGAGCTAAGGTGGAGTAAAGGGACCTTTGTTGGGACATCTCAGCAGACTTCAGGTCAATACTAGTTTCAGCAAGCAGTGACCCTGCACGCTTCCGTGGTGGGCCCCTGAGCTCAGAGCAGGGGCAGCCGAGGTCACCATGCCCTGAGGAATTTACAGGGTTCACCCTCAGAAAGCTCTGCTGGGAGATAAAGGTGAAACCAAGGAAGGAATGTTTGCATCTGATCCCTGAAGGATTCCTCTGGAACTTGGTCACCTACCAGTTTCTGCCATAGCAATTGGAATCTTGAAGCTCTTAGGTTTTTAAAATACAGTTACAGGCTCTGTACCTCATTCTGCCTTAGATTTGAGTCCACTGAAGGTCAGGGCCTCTCCACTGAACCTGATTCTTTGTGCTGATTGCTGCCGTATAGCTGAGAAAGCAGCCTGTAGCTCTTACCCTTGGCTCCCAGCGCCAGGGTTTCCATGTTTTCAGACTGGAGTTCGATGGACTAGTCAAGTTCATTGCAATTCAGCAGACATTCCTGAACACTCACTCAGTGCACCCAGTTCTGAGAGAGAGATAGAAATGAAAATATATGATCCCTTTTCTCAAGATGCTCCCTGCCTGGTGCAGGGACCCCACGTAGACGTCAGTAATTGCTCGATAGTGTGCTCTGTTCACCAGAAGTGTGTTTAGGATGAGTCACAGAGTGTGCACTTGGAGTCCGTCTGCCCTGCCCTCAGAAGGGATGTGTGTCCCCTGAGCCGTCGGGTAGGAGGCACCACAAGAGGGGCTGGGGTTCCTCAGGGTGTCGCTCTCATTTTTGTGTTTGCTTTTCCCAGGATGAGCTCATGGCAGAGTTAGAAGAACTAGAACAGGAGGAACTAGACAAGAATTTGCTGGAAATCAGTGGACCAGAAACAGTCCCTCTACCGAATGTTCCCTCTATATCCCTACCATCAAAACCCGGTGAGTGCTTCTTATCCACGGTTATGACAGCCACGACCTGTGGGGTAGGTGATCCTGTGGTCAGTTGGCTTCAGTGTGGGTCCTGAGTTGCCCAGAGTTGAGAGCCAGGTAGCATCTGTGGTGACAGCCCTGAAGACGTGCCACCCGCTCTTTCCTCGTGTCCTAACCTTGGCGTGTTGACATAGCCAAACCATTCTTTAAGTGGGGCCTGTGCTGTGCCCTGTGGATGGTGAGCAGCACCCATGGCCTCTGCCCTCTAGATGCCAGTGGCATCTGCCTCCCCAGGTTTTGACAGCCAAACATGTCACTGGATTTTGCAAGATGTCTGGGGGCTGTGAGGGTGGGGGAGGGGAGACATCTCATCCAGTTGAGAACCATTATTCTAGAATTGCTGTCCCTGTTGTCACCAAACAAGGTGAGAGTTTATGTCCAGGACAGCTCTTTCTCCCCCGTCTGGTATCTTGTGCAGTGCACAGCTGGGGCTCATAGGTAGCCGAAACAGCTTTGGGTTTTTTAGAGACCTCGTTCTATAAAACCTTCATTTTCTTCTTTGAGCCCCTCTTCCCCTGTTATTTTACCTTTGGGTAGTATTCCACCCAGAACTTCTAGAAAAGGTGAAGCAGCTTGATTTGGCATGGAGAGAGAACCCAGGGAGCAGGGTGTGACCAAGCTCTGTCCTCTCATCCTCCCATAGGTGAAGGGGAAGTGGCTCCTCTGGTTGAGTCAGCTGCCCAGGGTGGGATGCGGGTCTGAAAGCTGGCCGGCAAACTGCCTGTGGTGGAGAGGCAGCTTAGGCCCTTGAGGTGGAGAGGAGTGGCTTAGACTAGACCTCTTCTGGGTTCTTCCCACTCTGCCCCACTTTGGATGCTCTGGCCGGAGGCCACGTGTGGATCCTGATGGACTCAGTGTTGAATCCTCCCTATTTTGTGTGGCTCTGGCGTTGGGGAGGGAGGTGCTGGAGAAGCTGTGCCTGGTTATCTGGAGTTCTGCGTTGCAGCTTTTAGGCACAGAGAGGCAGTCTGCTGATAGCCTGGAGACGCAGCAGGCTGCAAGGGCAGGGCCGTTTTATAGACACGGGGTAGCGCAGCCCTGGCATCCAGCCAGAATGTGTGGAGAACATAGTGACCAGCCTTCCTAAACAGCCTTTTCTGTCCTCACACAGCCAAGAAGAAGGAAGAGGAAGACGACGACATGAAGGAATTGGAGACCTGGGCTGGAACCATTTAACCAGTCCAGTGCGGGCTGGGCCCAGACAGACTCTGGTGGCCTGCGCGGCGGGCAGGCACGTGCGTGTGCGGGGCAGGCCGGACGTGGTGCAGGCAGGTTCCATCGCTCTCAAATCTCCCTCCAAAGCAGTAGGGCTGCATCACTGCTCACTCCGCATAGCATGGTCTGCACCCAGCGGGACAGGCGGGGGGAGGGGTGGGGAGGGGGTGGGTGGGAGGTGCCTGCTGTTTATAATGTTGAATTTCTGTAAAATAAACTGTATTTGCAAATCCAACATTGAGCTTCTGGACTACGCTAACTCCACTGCTGAACCTCAATGGCAAGGGTCGACCGTTGGCAGTCAAAAAGACCTGAAAATGTAGCCTCTGTCCTTTTAAGTCAGCTGACTTGTCGAACATCTCTTCGTAAGACGTGTATGGTACTGGCAGAAGAGTCGTTTTTTAAAAGCCATAGGCTTTTCCTTGTCCTTAGCTGTAATAATGCATCTATTTTGGTTTCCTTGAGAGCTGTATTTCTGTCCATCACCTGTGTACTGGCCCCTGTGTTCCCCACTCTGGCCCACTCCTCACTCCCACTCCCCTGGTCTTTCTGGAGTTTGTGACACTGATTTGAAATGGATGGTGTTCTCTTGAGAGTGTGTGAGATTGAGTTAAATTCCAGCTATACATTTTTCTAACATAGCTCTAAGGTCCTTGTTGCTGTTTGTGATAACTGATAGATAACCCATTGGAAACATGTGCATACATTTATATTCAGATGAAATTATGGTTTGCACTGTCTATTAAATATCTCGATTAATTTTCATACTTTGCCTTTGTGTTTAATCAATCTATCATTGGCTTTGGGAAGTGACCTTTTCCAGGCCAGTGTGGTGTCCAGGGGAGTCTGGAAACATGGAAGACCCAAGCATGATGTGTATCAACAATCAACGAAGAGCAGAGTGTGTCTTACTGGAAACATGTTTAGGTTCCAGAAGCCCTCAGCTTGTTTGGGGAACCCTTGGGCACAGTTCAGGAGTAGCTGGTGCTTGTGGGGCTCCAGGATCTTCTCTAGTTCTTCTCTGTCAGCATCAATGGGCAGTGCCCGCAGGACCACAGACCCTCCAACCTGTTGGAAGCATTGGTGTGCCCACTGACAAGGCCCATCTGTGTATTGAAGGAAATAGCCTTTCCTGTGGGGTGGAAGGTGTAGGGCAGTGACTGAGAACTGAGGGCACAGATGCTCGTCTCAGGTCTGCTGTGACCTGCCCTGTGATTTTGACCCGGCCTCTTCCACTGTTTCTGGTTTTCTGTAGTCTTACAATGTCTTAAGAATCTGATGAAGGGCTTCCCTGATGGCTCAGTGGTAAAGAATCCACTTGCCAATGCGGGAAACACGGGTTCGATCCTTGGTCCGGGAAAATCCCACATGCTGCGGAGCAACTAAGCCCGTGCACCACAACTATTGAGTCTGTGCTCTAGAGCCCGTGCTCCGCAACGAGGAAAGCCACCGCAGTGAGAGGCCTGCACACCACAGCTAGAGAGTAGCCCCAACTCGCCCCAACTAGAGAAAAGCCCACGCAGCAGTGAAGACCCAGCCCAGCCGAAAATCAATCAGTCGAAAAAGAATCTGGTAAACACTGGACCCTCTCCTTCCAAAAAGTTGACCTCTGCACATTAATCCTTTATTCTGCATGCAAATTGGCAGAATCAAGAAGATCCCCTTTCAGTGCCCATCCCTACACCTTTTCAGATTAAAACGAACCTGATAAACAAGGTCCTACGTATAGCACAGGGATATCTGCATAGCATACACTGTATACACATGCAGTATATAATGTATAGGATATACTGGGTAGCGCAGTATCCTGGGGTAAACTATAATGGAAAAGAATATAAAGAAATGTATATATGTGTGTGAATTACTTTACTGCACAGCAGAAATTTACACAACATTGTAAATCAACTATGCTTCAATTAAAAAATATTTTGAAAGTCATTTAAAAACCCCAACCTGAGTTCACAGTTAAACATGCCGTTGCTCACTGGGTGCCCTGTGGCAAGCTGCCCACCTGCCCTGCATGTCATTTTCCCGCCTGTGAAACAGCCAGGCTGGACCAGATCATTTCGGATGTCCTATCTGCAAAGCTCTTCCTGCTCTGCTCCGCCACCCCAGCCGCCACACTTAGAATTGGGACTTCACCATGGTGGCTTGAAGATTTATGGCTCGAGTGGATGTTGCTGCGGTGTTCTCAGAAGTTCTTCCCACCTTAAGAAGAATCTAATGGCAGCGTTTGCTGCCAGATGCCCCCCTTCTCAGCCTGCAGCTGGTGTTCAGCAGGCATCCTCTAGTGTGGGGAATGCACAGTGGACATTACACTTTTCTCATCAGCTGCTTCAGGGGCATCTCACCCTGGGATTTGGAGAGGGGAGCTGGCACACCCAAGCATCCAGCTCTGGCAGGCCCAAAGCTAATTCCTGGGCAGTGTCTGGGGGCCCCGTGAGAAACAGCTGCTTATTCCTACTTGATGTGGGCTTTGTGCCAGGCCTGTGGGATGCTGTGTTCAGTAATGCCCAGTCCCCTTCCTGCTCTCTGGAGGTTCTCAGGATGGAGAGAGAAGTGACCATGTCAGGATTTCTTGGCTATAAGCTACAGAGGATTTCAACTGGTACAAACAGTAAAGACATTGACTTAACCATTCAAAACTTACTCAACAAATATTTATTGAGTGCACAGGTACCTTAAAACTATAGAAATTTATTCTCTTACAGTTCAAGAGGTCGTAAGTACAAAATCGAGTAATCAGCAGGGCCACACTCCAGAGGCCTAGTAGGGAGGATGCTTCCTTGCCTCTTCTGTCTTCAGGGAGTTCCTAGCATTCCTTGGCTTGTAGCTCCATTACTTCAGTCTCTGCCTCCATCTTCACATGACCTTCTTCCCTGTCTGTGTGTTCTTTTCTGTCACTTATAAAGATATCTCTCATTATGTGTTAGGGTCCCTAATTCAATGTGATCTCATCTTGATCCTTAATTACATCTGCAACGACCCGCATTTCCAAGCAAAGTGACATTATAGAGTTGTTCCAGGTGGACATTAGTTTGGGGGACACTATTCAGTGCACGATGGTGCCTCACACAGCTGTGAGGTCAAGGCCTGCAAAGCACCCATCAGGGCTTTGGCAGCTCTCTGAGGTGGGTAGAGGTGGGAAGAACAGGTTATTATGAGCCCCATTTGCTAGAGGTGAAAACTATGGCTTCTGGTTCCATGCTAATAAGCGACAGAAGCAGCTAATGAGTTTCTTGTCCTATGAAGGCCATTTACCCAACATCTGTATTTTGGGCAGCTTTGTGCCAGCTCTCACAAGGCTCTTGGTGAGGAAATTAGGCCGTTGCCATCCTCCTCCTCATTATTGCCACCACAGGCTAGGTAATCAACACAGTGAAACCAGTTAAGAAGGAGACAGGACTTTGGCAGTCCAGTGGTTAAGACACCACCTTCCAATGCAGGGGGCATGGGTTCAATCCCTAGTCAGGGAACTAAGGTCCCATGTGCCCTGGGATGTGGTCAGAATTTTTTAAAAAAGAGGCATCGACCGAGGAGGGCTTGTGGGAAGAAATGCTCTCTTAACCAAGACTGAGGGGACGCAGCAAGGGAAAAGTTGTGAAAGACTTGGAACTAGGAGGATAATTTTCAACAGCACATGTGAAGGCCTGGAGGCCATCTTGGGCTTGCTTGTGGGTCTGAGCGGGACAATGACACAGAATCAATAGACCTTTGATAAGTATTTATTCAATGAATGACAGATAAGGAAACTGAGGTGCCAAGGTACGTCAAGTCCCATAGTAAGTACCGGCCGAGCTTGAGTCCCTGTTTCCCCAACCAGATCTCTTCCTGTCTGCCCTGGGTACCCACCTTGCAGAAATGGCTTCCTTCCTTCTTGCTAAGCTGCATTCTGACCTTACCCAGTAAACAGGAAGCAGGTGGAGCTGGGAGAGACACATAAACCTTTGGGTCCTGCAGCCCAGGCTCTGCGCCAAGCCCAGGCTAGATTTCTGTGAGGCTCTGGCTAACCTGGGCCCAAATTCCCACAGGGCAATGTAGGCCACAGCAGGAGAAAGCAGCGGTGTGTACTCTTGCTCACAGTGATGTTACTTGCCTGGACTTTTTAGTTTTCAACAAGAACAGTCTCAAAAGAATGGCAAACGTTAAGGGAACATTTACTAAGACCAGGCGCTTAATCTGCCTTTATCTCATCTCATTTAATCCACACAAGAACTGCTTCAGGGGTGGACCACTCACTGCCCTATTTTACAGCTGAGAAAACAGGTTCAGAGGGATAAAGTGACTGGGGGCCCAGGACACTGAGCTGGTGAGGAGCAGAGCCACGAGAATCCAGCCCCAAGCCCTTCCCTGCTGTGGTGGTGGGGAAGGGCTAGGTTCAGACTCCTGTCTCCCTTAGAACGTGCCACCTCTGAATGTGATCAAGTGCTGAGGCCCAAAGAGGAAGCCAACTCTCTTGGAAATCCTGCTGAGAGTAGAAAGGCCACAGGCAACAGGATCTGGAATATCCAGCTGGCCTGGAATGGAGCTGTGGGTCAGAGTCATACAGTGGAGTTGGGCTCCTCACTCCTTCCCCAATGGGTTTTTTAAATTAATTTTTATTGGAGTATAGTTGCTTTACAATGTTGTATTAGTTTCTACTGTCCAGCAAAGTGAATCAGCTGTACGAATACACATATCCTTTCTTTTTGAGTGGATTTCCTTCCCACGTAGGTCACCACAGAGCACTGAATAGAGTTCCTTGAGCTACAAAGTAGGTTCCCACAGGGGCTTTGAAGATGGGACTCCTTTGGGGCTGGTTTCCCCTTCCCACCCAAAGGCCCAACCTTTTTCCCCCAAACCATCTCACTACCTCGGTTTCCTTCTCTCCCTCCTCTGCTTGGGCAGCTACATGGGGGGGCACTTGGGTCCCTCTTCTGCTTACCTATTGCTTCACATAAACCACCCTGAAACTTAGTTGTGAAATGCAACTATTTCCTTATGCTCACAGATGCTGTGATCAGAAACTCAGAAAGGACCTAGAGGGTATGACTTATCTTTGTTCCATGGTAATTAGGGCCTCCCCTGCCAAGCCCCGGAAGGCTGGTGACGTCAGCAGCTGGAACATATGGAGACCTCTTCAGTTGCATGGTATGTGTGGCTATGAGTGCGGGTTGTGGGCTGGGACCTCCCCTGGGGGCTCAGCAGGAACACATGGCTTCTCAATGTGGCTCTCGAGCCTCCTCACAGCATGCAGGCCTTGGTGTTGTCCAAGGTCAGGGCTCTAAAATTGATGGTCCCAGCCAGTATTGTTGATGGTGTATCTATCACCTTTATGACCTAGCCTTGAAGTCATGTGAAGTCACACTGCTGTGTTTTACTGGTTATATGAGTTGCAGATTCATCCAGGTTCAAGGGAACGGGAATTGGACTCCACCTCCTGGTGAGGGCAGGATTAGTTCTAATAGAGCACCGGATGTGGGGAAGGATAAATTGGGAGATTGGGACTGACATATACACACTACTATAGACACTTCATGCATTGGAGAAGGCAATGGCACCCCACTCCAGTACTCTTGCCTGGAGGATCCCAGGGACGGCGGAGCCTGGTGGGCTGTAGTCCATGGGGTAGCTAAGAGTCGGACACGGCTGAGCAACTTCACTTTCACTTTCATGCATTGGAAAAGGAAATGGCAACCCACTCCAGTGTTCTTGCCTAGAGAATCCCAGGGACGGGGGAGCCTGGTAGGCTGCTCTCTATGGGGTCGCACAGAGTCAGACACGACTGAAGTGACTTAGCAGCAGCAGCAGCAGCAAAGACACTTTCATGCACTGGAGAAGGAAATGGCACTCCACTCCAGTATTCTTGCCTGGAGGATCCCAGGGACGGCGGAGCCTGGTGGGCTGCGGTCTATGGGGTTGCTGAAGCGACTTAGCAGCAGCAGCATAGACACATAGTGGGCTTCACCATTGGCTAAGCAGGTAAGGAATCCACCCGCAAGGCAGGAGACACAGGTTTGATCCCTGGGTCGGGAATATCCCCTGGAGGAGGACATGGCAATCCACTCCAGTAATCTTGCTTGGAAAATCCTATGGACAGAGGAGCTTGGTGGGCTACAGTCCATGGGGTCTCAAAGAGTTGGATATGACTGAGCGACTAACACTCACTCATAGTCATAAAGTAGACATACGCACATTACTATATAAAATAGATAACAAATAAGGACCTACTGTATAGCACAGGGAACTCTACTCAATACTCCCTAATGACCTATATGGGAAAAGAATCTTAAAAAGAGTGGATATATGTGTTTGTATAACTGATTCACCTTGCCATACACCTGAAACTAACACAACACTGAAAATCAACTGTACTCCAATAAAAATTTTTAAAAAGAGCATGGAGGACAGGCGAGATCATTTGGGCCATATTTGGGAGGCACAACCTGCCGTGAGAGCTGACACAGGATGCTTAGTATGTGCCAGGTATTGAATTAACTCATCTGGTCTCTAATACACCATCCAGAGAAATTTTTTGAATCCATGCTACATCTGTATCTGAATCAGTATCTCTATCATCTGTATATCTCTATACACACACTCACACAGAGTGGTATATTGTGTACATAATACATGCACAACCCCTTGAAGTTTTAAAACGCTGGGATAAGAATATAATCAGCAATTCTAATCTATTCTTCTTGTGTTCGAAAGGAGGCAAAGATTCACCTCTGAAATCTGTCCCCCTTTCCTCCCCTCCACTTGGTCCAGGACACCACTGAATCTCTGGGCAATTTCAGCAGTTACCTCGCTGAGGACATTGCCACGACCATGATGGACCCTTACCCACCCTCTCTTCATAGTAGCCAGGGCCAGTGAGATCATTCTAAAAAGCTGTCACTCTTCCATGGCTTGCTGCGCGGAATATAGCACGCTCCCATGGCTTATTATAGTTCCCAGGCTTCCATTTGGTTTCCCAGGTAACTCAGCAGTAAAGAATTTGCCTGTGAGGCAGGAGATGCAGAAGACATGGGTTTGATCCCCGGGTTGGGAAGATGTCCTAGAGGGGGAAATGGCAACCCACTCCAGTATTCTTGCCCAGAAAATTCCATGGACAGAGAGAGGAGCCTGGCTGGCCACATACAGTCCATGGGGTCGCAAAGAGTCGGACGCCACTGAAGGAACGGAGCACACACACACGGCTTCCACTGGCTTCTGTACAGTCACAGTGTCCACATCCAAGGTGCGCGCCCGGCCGGCCGCCGCCGGCTTTTCCAGCTTCCTCGAGGCTCATTCCTTCGGCAGTGTCTCCCACGCTGGGGTAGGCAGAACATCTGCATCAGAATCTCTGATTCTCACTGAACATGCATGTGTCAGAATTTCTTGGAGTTCTGGATGTTTCATTTTAAACATGCCTCCAAATGATTCTCTTTTCATGAAAAGTTTGAGAATTCCACCAAGCCTTGGAAATAATCTCTTCTAACCTTCACCCCCATGCTCAGATGAGGAAACTGAGGCCTAGAAAGAATGACTTTCCCATGGCCTCAGCATTCATGTTCCGGGAACCGAAGCGTTAACTCAAGTCGGACTTCAGGGCAAACGTCCACGGAGCATCTCCAGGGGGCGTTTTCCAAGCTTCTCATCAGTGTGTGTAGGTTCCACCGGACACTTGGGAAACGCGGTCCACTGCTCCGTCCAGCGGGTGGGGTGACGCTGTGGACCAGGGCGGGAGCCGGGACTCCGGGTGTGAGGAGCCGACGCCGCAGCGCGCCCGGGTGCCTGAAGGTGGCGCCATTTCCCCGAAGTGAGGCCCCGCGCTGCGCTGGAACCTCGGGGCGGGGAGTGGGGGTGGGGAATGGGGGTGGGTGGGTGTGGGCTCTTCAGGAGGGTTTGCGCTCCAGAAGGGAAGGGCGAGAGGAGGTGGGGTGGGAAGATGGGCTAGGAATGGGCTTAGAATCCCCACCCCCAGCCATCCCAACTTGCCTGCTTTCTGGGGTCTGATGAGACAGACGCGGGGGGCGGGGACGGGGGGTTTGGGGCGGGATGAGATTGATGTATGTGTGGAGGTCCTAGCTCCTGCCAGAGTGGGGATGAGAGGTAAGGCTGTAACAGAAGGGAGGGAAGCCAGCCAGGAGGTGGGACAGTTATAGCTACAACATTCGTAATATAATAGTCATTATCTACTGAGCGCCAGGGGCCGGCGGGTGAGGAGAGGCGGGCTGGTGTGCGCTGCTCCCGCGTGGTCTAGGAGGGCTCTGTGTTGGTCCCTTCTTCGCCCCAGGAGTCTCGCAAAGTGGGCAACCTTGTGGGTGATGTCTCCCCTATGGGCTCAGCCTCCACGTGGGAGGGGTGGGGTTGGGTCCCAGGCCCAGAACTTCAGTTTTTGACCCTAAGCAGGAGGCCCCCTCACTCCCACGCCACAAAATCCGGTTTTCTCTAGCCCTCCCTCCTATGAAGCGTGTGGACGCACTGTGGTGGGCCCCGGCCTTCCTGCGCTGGCCCTGCAGCCTCAGGGGGCTTTGGCGTCACCTAGAAACTATATTTTTAGCACACTACCCAAGTGTGGCCTTGGACACACTCTGGGAAATGTTGATGAATAAATGTCTTCGAAAAATAAGACTGACTTGTTAGCTGATTTCCATGGTCTAAGTACGCCCACCAGGGCCAATTTCAGGCTACTAACAAGGCAACAAAATTCCTCAAAGTTGGCTCTCAGAGATGGTACAAGCTCTGGTGCAAAAAGGTTTATGACTTTGAGTGTTTAAGAAAGATCCTTTCTCTGCTTTTGTTGGCCCTCTATGTAATTTGTAGGGGCCAGGGCAACATGAACACATAGGGCCCCTTCTTCAAAAATTATTAGCAATTTCAAGACAGTGACAAATATTAAACCAAGTGGGGGCCCCTTCTGGATGAAGGCCCTGTGTGGTTGCACAGGTTGCACACTCATGAACTTGCCTTGGCTCTGATTCAGGCCACCCTCATTCCTTTGCTTGTCATGGCCTCCTCACTGGTTTCCCTGTCTCCCTGATCCCCTATAAACCATTCTCCAGTCAGCTGCCAGGGGTACTTCTTAATATCTAGGTTGTAGCTCCCCTGCCTGCGTTTTATCATTAACAGCAGAAAGGCCCTTCTGCCTGGCTTGCTCTCCCATCCCTGACTCCCCAGCTCCATATTCTCAGAGCTCCACACACAGCCCTGTCTCATTCTCACACCTTAGAGGCACTCCGTTTCCTTGTTGGATGTCTTTCTCTCCCGGCCCTAAATTATGTGACAGCAGAGGCTATTGTATTCCTGTGCCCAGCACCCCTGTGTGCCTGCACTTAGTAGGTGCTCAGTACTTGCTAGCTAAAGAAATGAATTATTTGAGGAAAAGGATAATTTCATCAAATTATCCGTGGACATTTGCTTTCATCAAAACAGCCTGCAGGGAGGACCAGAGCCCTGACCTTGGACCCTATATGATCAAGTCTCCGCAGAACAATGATAATTCAATGGGTCTGGTTTGGTGACAATGTTGTCACTTCCCTTTTCTTCCTGCATTTAACCTTAGCCAACCGTTCATGGTTAACATTAAGGTTTGTTTATACTGGCCCGACTCTGAACTCTTAGCTGTTAACACTGGTTATAAATCTAGGTGATGTTCCCATGAAGAGGGAGAGGAAGTCACTGAGGCTGCCTCTTCTGAGCGCCTACTGCACACTGCCAGGAAAGATGGGCTGGTGTCAGTGCGGGGCGCCTGCCTTCTCCCTGTCCCTGGCCATGTGGACCCTCCTTGGCCACCTCTCAGCTCTCAGCACAGCGGCTGGGCTGTCATGAGCAGAGGACTGGGTGTCCTCTGGGGAGAATACTCATGGTGAGCACAGGCTCACAGCCACAGCCCTCTCTGTCAGGGGACCAGCCTGCCTTGGCCCACTGTGCTGTCATCCTGGCCACACATTGACCATAAAGTGACCTTCGGTGGCCAGAGGCTATGTGCTCCCTCTCACTGGCCTCTAAGCTCACCCTAACACCAGCCAGCACTTACTGAGTAGTTAGTGTACTGCTTAGGGCTTCGTGAGGTTTTTCTCAACCATTTTTCATTTTGTTTTGTTTTATATTATTTATTGGAGTGCTTTGGGGGTTTTATTTCCATCAGTCCTCTCAATAACCCTAGGAGTGGCTGTTATTATGTCCCCCATTTCACAGATGAGAAGATGGAGTCTCAGAGGTACGGAGTGACTTGGCCAAGGTCACATAGTGGGCGAATCAAACAAGCTACCCACTCTGACCCAGGCTGCTGAGCCACAGACCAGCCCTTTATCACCTGCCTCTCCACATGTATCATCTGTGGGCTCTTGTAAGATATTGGATTTAGGGCCCACTTGGGTAATCTAGGATATCATCTTAAGGTCCTTTAATTACACCAGCAAAGACCCTTTTCCCAAAGAAGGTCACATTCACAGGCTCTGGGGATTTGGATGTCGGTATATCTTTGGGGAATCACCCTGCACCCCACTATGGGGGTCATCACAGTCAACACACCTCACAGGTGCCTGGCCAGGAACACAAACATGGAGAGAAGAGGGTGTCTCTGATGGCAGTGCTGCTTGCAGCAAGCTCAATAAATGTGAAACCAAAGAAAACTCGAGACACAGGGAGGAAAAAGCCATAGGGAGAGCCTTTCCCTTCAGCCTTGTCTCAGCAGGGGTCAAGCTTGTCCTTCTGGGCCGGGGCGGAGGTGCACCAGCAGCTCCAAGGCCTGTCTCCTGGCTGAGCCCCCAGGCAGGGTGGGGCATCTCTGCACCCTGTTCTGATAGAGCACTACCCAGAAACATATTTTACCCGTAAACGGGCCAATTAAGAAGGCAAATGTTTTCAAACAGGAGGATTTATTGGCATAGAATGTGCCATCCCTCCAAGCGGGAGGAGTGGGTGTGCGTGCAGAGCCATCTGGAGGGGAGTTGTTTATCATATTTATTTAGTTACGAGTTGCTGGTTTGGAACTGGCAGGGCTTCATTAGGTGTGAGCGTGGATCCCCGGGAGGGTGCCCAGAGTCGGGCGGCTGTGGGAATGTACGTGGGCCTGCGTCTGTGCAGACACTATGTCTTTGTGCCTGAGTAGGTGTGTCCACGTGCCTATGTGTGTGTTTGCATGCCTGCTTGTGTGTGCATACCTCTTCATCACGTTCTTCTTTATGTGTGTACATATGTGTCTCTTTGCCCTTGGACGTGGGGTATCATTTTTTGGTGGGATCCAACATTCCCCTGTTAACAGTTGTTCAGCAGCAAGTTGTAATTTTGGAGTTCTTGCAGGAGAAGATGAGCGCATGTCCTTCTACTCTGTCATCTTGGAGGTCCAAGGGCAAAGGACACTGCTGCTGCTGCTAAGTCACTTCAGTTGTGTCCAACTCTGTGCAACCCCACAGACAGTAGCCCACTAGGAAAGTGAAAAGTGAAAGGGAAGTCGCTCAGTCATGCCCGACTCTTAGTGACCTCATGGACTGCAGCCTACCAGGTTCCTCCGTCCATGGGATTTTCCAGGCAAGAGTACTGGTTGCCATCGAGCTCCAGCAAAATGGTAGAAGGTGGTGAAATCGCATTTAGAATCAAACCCCATACCCACCAGAGACGCTCAGAGGGCTCAAACAAACCTGGTGTGCAAAAGGACCCAGAGACCCCATAGAGACTGAGCCAGAACTGTGTTTGAGTGTCTCCTGTGGAGGTATGGGTCTATAATTGCCTGCTGCAGGGGCAGGGACTCTGAGTACAGTAGACCTGGGTATGGCATAAGCCCTCTTGGAGGAGGTCATCATTAACCCCATCACAGAGCACCAGAACTTACACAGGACTGGGGAAACAGACTCTTGGAGGGCACAAACAAAACCTTGTGCACACCAGGACCCAGGAGAAAGGAGCAGTGACACCACAAGAGACTGACCCAGACTTGCCTGTGAGTGTCCAGGGGTCTATGACAGAGGCGTGGGGTGGCGGCCTGCTGCAGGGTTGGAAGCACTGAGTGGAGCAGTGCTTGCATGGGACCTTTGAAGGAGGTCATCATTATCATCTCTACCTCCACCATAGTTTGGCCTCAGGTCAAACAACAAGGAGGGAACATAGCCCATCAACAGAAAATTGGATTAAAGATTTACTGAGCATAGCCCTGCCCTTCAGAACAAGACCCATTTTCCCCTCAGTTAGTCTCTCCCACCCAGAAGCTTCCACAAACCTTTTATCCTTCTCCATCAGAGGGTAGACAGAATGAAAACCAGAATCACAGAAAACTAATCAATCTGATCACATGGACCACAGCCTTGTCTAACTCAACGAAACTATGAGCCATGCTGTTAGGGCCACCCAAGATGATGGGTCATGGTGGAGAGTTCTGACAAAACTTGGTCCACTGGAGAAGGGAATGGCAAACCATTTCAGTATTCTTGCCTTGAGAACCCCATGAAAGCATGAAAAGGCAAAAGATAGGACACTGAAAGATGAACTTGCCAGGTGGGTAGGTGCCCAATATGCTACTGGAGATCAGTGGAGAAATAACTCCAGAAAGAATGAAGAGATGGAGGCAAAGAGAAAACAACACCCAGTTGTGGATGTGACTGGTGATGGAAGTAGTCCGATGCTGTAAAGAGCAATATTGCATAGAAACCTGGAATGCATCGGTACCTGGAATGAATCAAGGCAAATTGGAAGTGATCAAACAGGAGATGGCAAGAGTGAACATCAACATTCTAGGAATCAGCGAACTGGAATGGGTGAATTTAACTCAGATGACCATTATATCTACTACTGTGGGCAGGAATCTAACCCTAACCCTAACCCTTAGAAGAAATGGAGTAGCCATCATGGTCAACAAGAGTCCGAAATGCAGTACTTGGATGCAATCTCAGAAACGACAGAATGATCTCTGTTCATTTCCAAGGCAAACCATTCAATATCACAGTAATCCAAGTCTATGCCCCAACCAGTAATGCTGAAGAAACTGAAGTTGAATGGTGCTATGAAGACCTACAAGACCTTCTAGAACACCCCAAAAAGATGTCCTTTTCATTATAGGGGACTGGAATGCAAAAGTAGGGAAGTCAAGAGATACTTGAAGTAACATGCAAATTTGGCCTTGGAGTACAAAACGAAGCAGGGCAAAGGCTAACAGAATTTTGTCAAGAGAACGCACTGATCATAACAAATAACCTCTTCCAACAACACAAGAGAAGACTCTACACATGGACATCACCAGATGGTCAATACTGAAATCAGATTGATTATATTCTTTGCAGCCAACAATGGAGAAGCTCTATACAGTCAGCAAGAGAAGACTGGGAGCAGACTGTGGCTCAGATCATGAACCCCTTATTGCCAAATTCATACTTAAACTGAAGAAAGTAGGAAAACCTACTTCTTAAAGAAAGTAGAAAATGCACATACTTGACCATTCAGGTATGACTGAAATCAAATCCCTTATGATTATACAGTGGAAGTGACCAATAGATTCCAGGGATTAGATCTGATAGACAGAGTGTCTGAAGAACTATGGATGGAGGTTCATGACATTGTATAGGAGGGAGTGATCAAGATCATCCCCAAGAAAAAGAAATGCAAAAAGGCAAAATGGTTTTCTGAGGAGGCCTTACAAATAGCTGAGAAGAGAAGCGAAGGCAAAGGAGAAAAGGAAAGATGTACCCATTTAAATGCAGAGTTCCAAAGAATAGGAAGGAGAGATAAGAAAGCCTTCCTCAGTGATCAATGCAAAGAAAGAGAGGAAAACAACAGAATGGGAAAGACTAGAGATCTCTTCAAGAAAATTAGAGGTACCAAGGGAACATTTCACGCAAAGACGGTCATAATAAAGGACAGAAATTAATGTACCACTAAGAAGAGGTGGCAAGAATACACAGAACTATACAAAAAAGATCTTCATGACCCAGATAATTATGATGATGTGTTCATTCACCTAGAGCTAGACATCCTGGAGTCTGAAGTCAAGTGGGCCTTAGGAAGCAGCACTATGAACAAAACTAGTGGGTGTTGAATTCCAGTGGAGCTATTTCAAGTCCCAAAAGATGATACTGTGAAAGCACTGCACTCAGTATGCCAGCAAATTTGGAAAACTCAGCAGTGGCCACAGGACTGGAAAAGGTCAGTTTTCATTCCAATCCCAAAGAAAGACAATGCCAAAGAATGCTCAAACTATCGCACAATTGCACTCATCTCACACGCTAGCAAAGTAATGCTCAAAATTTTCCAAGCCAAGCTTCAATAGCACATGAACCCAGAACCTCCGGATGTTCAAGCTGGTTTTTAAAAAGTCAGAGAAACCAGAGATCAAATTGCCAACATCTGCTGGGTCATGGAAAAAGCAAGAGAGTTCCAGAAAAACAGCTACTTCTGCTTTATTGACTACGCCAAAACTTTGACTGTGTGGACCACAACAAACTGTGGAAAATTCTTCAAGAAATGGGAATACCAGACACCTGACCTGCCTCCTGAGAAATCTGTATGCAGGTCAAGAAGCAACAGTTAGGACTGGACATGGAACAACAGATTGGTTCCAAATAGAGAAAGGAGTATGTCAAGGCTGTATACTGTCACCCTGCTTATTTAATTTATATGTACGGTACATCATGCGTAATGCCCAGCTGGATGAAATACAAGCTGGAATCAAGATTGCCAGGAGAAATATCAATAACCTCAGATATGCAGATGATACCACTCTTATGGCAGAAAGAAGAGAAGAAGAACTAAGGAGCCTCTTGATGACAGTGAAAGAGGAGAATGAAAAAGTTGGCTTAAAGCTCAACATTCAGAAAATAAAGATCATGGCACCTAGTCATCATCCATCACTTCATGGCAAATACATGGGGAAACCATGGAAACAGTGGCTGACTTTATTTTGGGGGGCTCCAAAATCATTGTAGATCGTGACTGCAGCCATTAAACTATAAGACACTTGCTTCTTGGAAGAAAGTTATGACCAACCTAGACAGCATATTTGGAGAAGGCAATGGCACTCCACTCCAGTACTCTTGCCTGGAAAATCCCATGGACGGAGGAGCCTGGTAGGCTGCAGTCCATGGGGTTGTGAAGAGGCAGACATGGCTGAGTGACTTCACTTTCACTTTTCACTTTCCTGCATTGGAGAAGGAAGTGGCACCCACTCCAGTGTTCTTGCCTGGAGAATCCCAGGGACGGGGGAGCCTGGTGGGCTGCCGTCTGTGGGGTCGCACAGAGTCGGACACGACTGAAGCAACTTAGCAGCGGCAGCAGCGGCAGCAGCGGCAGCAGCAGCAGCAGCAGCAGACAGCATATTAAAAAGCAGAGACATTACTTTGCCAACAAGGGTCCAAATAGTCAAAACTATGGTTTTTCCAGTAGTCATGTATAAATGTAAGAGTTGGACTATAAAGAAAGCTGAGCACCGAAGAACTGATGCTTTTGAACTGTGGTGTTGAAGAAGACTTTTCAGAGTCCCTTGGACTCCAAGGAGATTCAACCAGTCCATCCGAAAGGAAATCAGTTCTGAATATTCATTGGAAGGACTGATGCTGAAGCTGAAACTCCAGTACTTTGGCCACCTAATTCAAAGAACTGACTTTTTTGAAAAGGCCCTGATACTGGGAAAGATTGAGGGTGGGAGAAGAAGGGGACGACAGAGGATGAGGTGGTTGGATGGCATCACTGACTTGATGGTCATGTGTTTGAGTAATTTCTGCGTGTTGGTGATGGACAGGGAAGCCTGGTGTGCTGCAGTCCATGGGGTCACAAAGAGTCAGACACGACTGGGCAACTAACTGAACATGTGTTTCTGTGTGTGCTGAGGCAGGTACCCTGGGAGTGTAAATGGCCTGCGTGCTTGCTCTTGTGTATGTGTGTGTATACATGTGCCTGTGTGCACTCATTTTTACATGTAGATGCATGTGTGGCCTTGTGTGCACAAACTCTCGTCACAAACGAGTCATGCCTGTCTAACTCAACTTCCGTCAGCACTAGCTATTGCTGATCACTCTCTCCTTAAAAGTCTATTTCCTGGTGATGCCCCCTGTCGCCCTCCCTGTCTGATTTCTCTCTCCCTGTGTCCCTCTTCTCTTTTGCCTCTAGGCCACGGATTGCTAGCAAAACCTGTGGATGAGAGAAGAGCATCTGGCCTGGCTTAGGCTTTTGACACAGACTCATTCTGCATATTAAAAGCAAAGGAATTGGCTTGGTATCTGCAAAGATATATGCGGTCCCGTTTACTTGAAACACTGAACTTCAACTCTCTGAGACTATCCTTTATGATAAAAGTGTGGGATGTTGAAGTCATTGCAAGTGCAATAATTGACAGCAGAACTACTTGGCCTTGGAGCCTATGAGGCAATAGGGAAGGGTGGGGACTCTGGTGAATGGAAGAGCATGTATTCTGTCTTAACTACTTAGTTCTGAGTTACTCCTTTTCTTTTAACATTTATTTTTATTAATCTGGCTGCACCAGGTCTTAGTTGTTGCACATGGGATCTTTGTTGCAGCATACAGGGTAATTTCAGTTGCAGTATGTAGGATCTTGTAGCAAGCAAACTCTTAGTTGTGACATGTGGGATATAGTTCTCTGATCAGGGATCGAACCCGGGCCCCCTGCATTGGGAGAGCAGAGTCTTAGCCACTGGACCACCAGGGAAGTCCTGTTAGCTATCCAACTTCTTAGCTTTGTTGTTGTATAGTCACTAAGTCCTGTCTTAGACCACACAGATTCTAGCCCACCATTCTTCTCTGTCCATGGGATTTCCCAGATAAGAATACTGGAGTGGGTTGCCATTTCCTTCTTCAGGGAGATCTTCTCGACCCAGGGATCAAACCTGTATCTCCTGCATTGGCAGGCAGATTCTTTACCACTGAACCACCAGGGAAGCCCAACTTCTCAGCTACTTCTTAGCAATGGTTGCCCTCAGGGGATTCTAGCCCATGTGGCCAAATCTTCTGATTTTCCAAGAGAAGACAAATGTTTGTGTTTTAACTGAGCATGCCTTGATTTTAAAACATGGACTCATATTTTAAACACAGTGCAGGTCAAACTGAACTAGGTGAGCCCTGCTGCTCTGTGGCTTCAGGGATCATTGCCAAGCTGACAATCAACAGCTATGCCTCTAAGTTGGGCCCAGGCCACACATAGGCCAGACCCTCTCCTCCTGGGCTCTTGTTTTTTGATTGCCAAGAGCTGAGCATGTCCACGGTGCATTGCTGCATTATTCTCCAGGTCTGCCTTGGGTCCCTGAGTCAGGCAGCCCCACCATCAGCTCTGCAGACAGAAATCTGGACATCGTCCTTGGGTCCTCTCCTCCCCTAAGCCTCCTTGGGTATCCAGTCGAATCAGCCACCCAGTCCTGCTATCTTTGCTTCCGTGAGTTTCTCTAACTCTTGCCTTGATGACTTGACAGCCACTCCAGCCATCTCAGCTTCTGGCTCCTGCCTCCCAGTCCCTGCCCCACCCAGCAAGGTCCATGAAACTGTCATCTGTTCCCACCCACAACTGTCGCCTCATCTTTTTCCTCTCACTGTTGGCACTTTAAGCCTCAGCAATACCAAACTGCTTTTCTTTTTATATACTGCCTCTTGCCTTTGCACGTACTGTTTCCTCTGGGTGATTCCTTTCCAGGGCTCTCCTCTTCTCCTAGCTAACTCCTCTTCCACCTTTGAGACCCCACAGGAAGTGCCCTTTGCAAGAGTGTGATACTAAATCTCACCTCACAGAGTTGTTCTCAAGAGTCCATGAGGTTGTGCCTTGCACAAGACCTGGCACACAGGAAGTGTTCCAGTTTTGTTTGCCTGTTTGTTTTTGTGGTTTGTTTTGTTTGTGTTTCGTGGGGGTTTTTGGCTATGTGTTGGGTCTTTGTTGTGGCGTATAGGCTTTCTCTAGTTGTGGCAAACAGCGGCTTCTCTCGTGGAGCACAGGCTCTAGAGTACTTGCGCTCAGTAGTTGTGGCACATGGGCTTAGTTGCCCCAAGGCATGTGGGATCTTAACTCCCCGACCACTCAGGGGGCTCCCTGAGTCCCCGGCCTTTGAAGGTGGATTCTTAACCACGGGACCACCAGGAAAGTCCCAGGAAGAGGCCAGCTGACATGAGTGCCTCCCCTCTGTCTGCCTCCATGGGGTGCCACTCCCTGTGGGAGGGGGGACTATGGGTATCTCCTGGGACTGGAGACATTGGACAGCTTGGCCCCTGGACTGATGAGCTCCGTGTCTTTTCCAGGCTTGGACCCCATCCGTATGACATCAGTCACAGAACTTCACCAGCACATGGATTTTTTTCAATCAACCTTCTCCCATTAAATAGGCATTTTAATACTTTCATTGGACACCCATTAGTCACGGAGAATTCTGACTTTTATCATCTGTGTTTTAGAGTGTGGCGTTCTGGGCTGTAAAGATAATCTTGGCTCTCATAAGAGATGGTTTCTTGGGTGCTAAAGGCGGAGGGAGCATGGAACAGCGTGATTGGAACTCTAAGTGTCTAAAGTGACTGTCGAAAGTCCCCAGAGCCTCAATTCAATCAACCGCTGCAAACGGGAACTCAACAACAAGTATTAAAAAGACAGGAGATGATGAAAATGAGAAAAGAGAAACATTCAAGAGGGAATTGAATTCTGAAGTCATTTGATGGAAGTTTTTAAAATGAACAATAACAGCCCCCAACGCGCGTCTTTCTCACTCGGCTGAAGGGGAGAAAGGTTTGCTTTCTGGGATCCTGCAAGACCCTTTGAATGCTTTGCTCCCCTCACTCTCTCCTTCCTTTCCTCCTTTCACAAATGTTTTCTGAGCATTTACTATGTGCCAGGCACCACATTAGGCACCGAGGGCATAACAGCTGAGGGTTAGGCAGGCGTTGCCCCTGCTCATGCTGGGTTTATGACCCTCCCCTGCTGAGAGTCACTGGAGTTGTTGCCAGTTTTTTGTAATTGCCGACAGTGGCGCAGTGAATGCTTTTGCACATGCGCAGGTATGAGGCATGGAACAGGGTTTCCTGTTGGCCTAACAATGATGACTAAGACCAACACGCGTGCTAAGTTGTTTCAGTCATGTCGACTCTTTGCAACCCTAAGGATGATAGCCTGCGAGGCTCCTCCGTCCATGGGATTCTCCAGGCAAGAACACTGGAGTGGGTTGCTGTGCCCTCCTCTAGGGGATCTTCCTGACCCAGGGATTGAACCTGAGTCTCCTACATTGCAGGCAGGTTCTTTCCCATCTGAGCCACTAGGGAAGCCCAACTGAGACTATAGCTACAAAGGCAGCAAGTCTCATACATCCTCAAGAGAGCAGTAAGGGACTCCCTGCTGGCCTAGCGGTTGACTCCATGGTTCCAATGTAGGGTTTGATCCCTGGTCAGGGAACTAGGCCCCACATGCTGCAACTAAGAGTTCACGTGCCACAACTAAGACCCAGCACAACCAAATAAATTTTAAGAAAGAGTGCACTTCGGGACTTCCCTGGTGGTCCAGTGGTTAAGACTCCAAGCTTCCAGTGCAAGGGGTGCAGGTCTGATCTCTGGTCGGGAAACTAAGATCCCACATGCCGCATGGCATAGCCAATAATAATAATAATAAGTAAAGAATGCAGTTTAAAATAAATAAAAAGAAAAAAATAACAACAACAAAAAGAGTGCAGTTAAAATTGGGGCCAGGCATAACCTTCAGGGCTTATAACAGATAGTCCAGCAAGTTCTGTTATCCTGACCGTCCACCCCGCCAGCCCCTACCGCCTTGTCCTGTCTCCACAAGCACAAAATTAGCGAGAGACAGAGAAGAGAATTATTGGATTGTAAATTGTCAGCCCTGGAGGTGGGAGATTCGCAGGTTCTCTCTGTGGGAGTGGGGAGGGATCTCTAAGGGAGCGCTTGCAGAGAGGGGGCCCATCAGAAGGTCAGGCAGTCATCCTGTGCCGCGTTAGAGGGTGTGGATGGCTTCTGCCTAGACAGTCACATGGCTTCTCCACTCTGGACAAGATACAGGCAGGTAGGGAAGGGCTGTACAGAGGAGTCTGTGGCCAGACTGCAGACCCTGAGTCGGTGGCTGGAGCTGTGTGCTGGGACAAGGACTCAAGGGGCATCGGGAGGTCTGGGAGGGGCTTCCAAGGAGCTGGGGGCAGAAAGGGCCAAAGCCACATCCCACGTCAGTACCCCCGAGGCCTGCAGGCCTGCCCCCACCCAAGGATCAGCACCTGGCTGGGGAGCATCTTTGCATTCATTCTTCCTCTTTCTGGCACTCTGACCCCGGAAGCTGTCTCTGTTTGCTCTCTCCCTTCCCCCATACCCACCAGGCTGGGTCCCCCAGCGGTCTCAGCACCAGCCCCTCTAGCCTGTCCCTGCCTGGGATTGTGTATGTCTCTGGCTGACAGCGCAGCCTTTGTTGACTTGTTTACCCCTCATACTCAGCTGCAGCCCAGCGCTGGGCACAGGGCTGGTAAACCAAAAGCGCTCACTGTGTGCTTGTGGGAGGCCCCTTTGGAGGAGCATCGAGTCAGGGGAGCTGCTGGCTCAGGTCCCTTGAGTGGAGGATGCCCGTCCTCTGCCTGCCTCTTTATTATCCCTTCTCTCCTCTTTATGCCCAACCTCAACCTGGCTTTTACTTTACAAGCAAATAAATAAATCTTTGTCCCCAGAGAGTGCTTTCCTCTTGGCAGTGCTCCGAAGACCTGGAAACACTCCCAGCCCAAGTTACAGCAAAGGAGCCACTGGAGAGGATCTCTTAAGGCCCCCAGGACTTTTTGGAGGCTGTGCTCTCTGCCCATTATGCTGTCCCTTCCTTCTCTGCTGGCTGAACACCTCCTCTTCTTCTAGGCCTGACTCAAAGCTCACCTCTCCCAGGAAGCCTTCCTTGATTTCTTTGGCTATGTTAGGTGGGTTTTTTAATACTTTTGTTTCTTTATTTTTGACTGTGCTTGGTCTTTGTTGCTGTTTGGACTTCAGCTGTGGCAAGCAGGGGCTACTCTCCAGTTGCAGCGTGCAGGCTTCTTGCTGTTGTGGCACAGGCTCTAGGCATGTGGCCTTCAGTAGCTGAGGCACATGGGCTCAGTTCCCAGGCTCTAGAGCACAGGTTTAGTAGTTGTGGCACATGGGCTTAGTTGTTTCAGGGCCTGTGGGATCTTCCCTGATCAGGAAATGAACCTGTGTCTTCTGCACTGGCAGGTGGATTCTTTACCTCTGAGCTACCAGGGAAGCCCTATGTTATGTCCAGGCTTGGAATCATGAGTGAGGGGGTCTGGAGAGACCCAGGATCTCGGGGTCTGAGAGTGTTGATGTTGGTGTTCAGGTAGATATTGTCCTGGGGTCCTCGGAGCCAGTGAAAGTGTTTCAGTGGCAGGAGGGAAGGCGGACCAGATGTTGTGTCTAGAAAGCTCACTCCAGCTGGGCAACAACCAGGAGGGGATGAGCCATGACGGAGCCTGAACTCGGGTTAGGTCAGCAGACCTAGAGAGTAGGGGACAGACTCCAGCAAGGTTCCAAGGGTAGAACTGATGGGGTTGGAACTGTCGGAGTAGAAGGGAAGTCAGGATAGGCCCCAGGCCCCGGGCTCTTGCAGCTGGGGCTGGGCGTGGGCAATGGGAGCAGATGTGGCCCCCTGCGTGGGAGGCAGACAGAACCCTCAGGAGGAAAGTGGCTTTGCCCCAGGGTTACTGCTCCTCTGATAAATTAATCATCAACATTACTGAAAATAGAAATATTTATTTTTAAGATAAACATATTTGAACGTTTAAAATTTGGATTAAGAAACATTTCAAATAAAGAACAAGGACACGATATAGCAGTCAGTTATGCGTTGTTTTTTCCCAAATATATTTAAATGAAAACAAACAAAAACCTTCTCTGTGCTTCTCCTACCACCTCTATCCCACTCCCCAGAGAGTAACCGACATTTGCTCCAAACGGGATTTTCAGTTGTTTGCTGTGGTGTGGGTGATATAAGCCCTCCCTTCCCCACCTCGTGGAGGTCTCACTGCTCTCAGTGATGTTTTAGAGTAAAGGCTTTTGTGGAGGGCTTCCATGGGACTCTGCACTCCCACTGCAGAGCATGAGTTCAATCCCTCATGCTGCCTAGCATGGCCAAAAAACAAACAAAGAACACATTTGTGGAAAAAGAAGAGGAGCCTGGGCCTGTGCACTGGAAGTTCACCTGGGTGGGGTACGGGGGTTTGGATCCCAGAGCCAGAGAAGATGAAGCAACCTGACATCTAGATTACATAGTCACCCTGGGGGCCATGTACTGTTGGTCCCATTGTACGGGGGTGGAGACTGAGGCTCAGAGCGGTGAGTTGCCTAAGGCCATGAAGCTAAAAAGTGTCTGATCTGGATTTACAGACGGTACTGCCTGGCTCCAGAGCCCAGGTTCTTACCCATATTTGTAGGTGAAGACAAAGACCAAATTTGTTTTACATTGGGTGAATCCAGAGGGATCCCAGAGTTCTTGTGCCCATTTTCAGGTGGAGAGACTGAGGCCCTGAGAGCAGTCACCCAGCAAGTCCACAGCAGAAAGGAGAGTAGAAGTCAGGTCTGTTGCCCCCGAGTCTGATGTGCTCACCACGAGCCATCACTTGGCGGAAGGAAGATGGGCTGAGTGGCACAGAGGAAGTGGCTGGAAGGCAGGAAAGATGCCAGTTTGACAGGGCCAGGGTTTGCACGTTGAGCAATGAGGGTTTTGGAACCTTCCCATTGGTCCTGTCACTGCCCCTTCCCCCTGCCCCCACATCCGTCCCATACACACCCCGCCCTCACAGCAAGGCCCCACATCACCTACTTGGTCCTCTGTGAACCTGCAGCTCCTACTGAGAGCTGGTGGTCAAACCCATGTTTTGCTGCAAGTTAGAGAATGAGCTCTTCAGTGAAGAATCATGTCCTTCATCTTGTCCCCTACGTTTTACACCACCATGTAAAATTTTCCATTAATTCCTCAGAATAAAATGTAGTGGCTGTTAATTTTTGATGCCAGCTGACTGCTTTTTTATGCCTGAAACTATTTTCCACCATTAGGGAAGTGTAATAAAAAGTTTTCTTTCTCTCTTTGATTTTATTTTTAATTAGGCCGGAGAGTTTTCGTGCGTCTGCTGGCAGAGCTGTGGCCAGCAGCTGGGAGCCTAGGAAGTCGCAGAGAAAGGACACAAATCCTCACTCTTCCAATGCCATCCTTGCAGCCAGGCCCTGCCTCCCTGAAAACTCCAATCAGAGTAAATCCTCAGTCTTCACTGTTTTTCAGAAAGGATGTTTGTGACAGGTAACATGGAGCAGTAAAAAGTTTCTGTTCTCTGCTTTTTTTTTCCTAATGTGGAGCATTTTTAGTCTTTGTTGAATTTGTTACACTGTTGCTTTTGTTATATATATATATATTTATTTATTTATTTACTTATTTACTTATTTATTTTTTTTGACCAAGAGGCACGTGGGATCTTAGCTTCCTGACCAGGAGCAAACCTGTACCGCCTGCGGATGGAAGGCTATGTCTTAACCACTGGACCAGCAAGGAAGTTCCTGTTCTCTGCTTCTTTAAATTTTCTTCTTCAGAGCTTCCTTCTGGATTAATCAAGTTTTCTTTATTTATCTGTTTTCACCTATTTGTCTGGAAGTTGTTTATGTACATATGTATTATTTTTATTGTTTCAGGTATCCTTTGCAGCATAAGTCATCCCACAGTCAGTCAGTCAGTCAGTTCAGTTGCTCAGTCGTGTCCAACTCTTTGCAACCCCATGAATCGAAGCACGCCAGACCTCCCTGTCCATCACCAACTCCCGGAGTTCACTCAGACTCACGTCCATCGAGTCAGTGATGCCATCCAGCCATCTCATCCTCTGTTGTCCCCTTCTCCGCCTGCCCCCAAACCCTCCCAGCATCAAAGTCTTTTCCAAAGAGTCAACTCTCTGCATGAGGTGGCCAGATTACTGGAGTTTCAGCTTTAGCATCATTCCTTCCAAAGAAATCCCAGGGCTGATCTCTTTAAATGGACTGGTTGGATCTCCTTGCAGTCCAAGGGACCCTCAAGAGTCTTCCTCAACACCACAGTTCAAAAGCATCAATTCTTTGGCATTCAGCTTTCTTTATAGTCCAACTCTCACATCCATACATAACCACCGGAAAAACCATAGCCTTGACTAAATGGACCTTTGTTGGCAAAGTAATGTCTCTGCTTTTCAACATGCTATCTAGGTTGGTCATCCAACAATTTCTTATCAGTTCTTCTGCTTTAGGTGACTGAGGTATTGAGACAACAAAAGGTCTCTCCAAAAGTCTCTCTAACCCTAACATGACTGGCAGTTGTGTTCACTGCTGGCTGGGAGTTTGATTGAAGCTGTTGGCGGAGGGAATTGCTTCTTATTTGCTAGTCTTTTTCACATTGAATTTCCTCACAGCTTGTGGGATCTTAGGTCCTTGGTCAGGGACCAAACCTGGGCCCACAGAAGCGAAAGTGCCAACTCCTAACTGCTGGGCCACCAGGGAATTCCCTTATCTTATCTTTTATTTTCCATATCTCTTTATTTTCGTGTGTGTTTTATTCTGGGCAGTAGCCTCAGAGTACCTAGATCTTCTAGATAAAAGCTGTGCCCAGACTACTGTCAAACTCATCTATGAAGTTTATTTTAATTTCAGTTTATCTTAGATGACTTTTTTCCTTCCATGGCTCATAGTAGGAAATTTGTTTCTAGGCTGTTCAGTTTAGTCGCTCGTGTCTGACTCTTTGCAACCCCGTGGACTGTAGTATGCCAGGCTTCCCTGTTCATCACCAATTCCTGAAGCTTACTCAAACTCATGTCCATTGAGTCAGTGATGCCATCGAACCATCATCCTCTGTCATCCCCTTCTCTTCCCACCTTCAATCATTCCCAGCATCAAGGTCTTTTCAAATGAGTCACTTCTTTGCATCAGGTGTCCAAAGTATTGGAGCTTCAGCTTCAGCATCAGTCCTTCCAATGAATATTCAAGACTGATTTCCTCTAGGATGGACTGGTTGGATCTCCTTGCCATCCGAGGGACTCTCTCCGATGCCAGAGTTCATGCAGGGCTATTGGGCAGTTTTTATCCAGTCATCATTCAAGGAAGAAATTTAATTTCCAACTTCTACTTTATAAAACTTGGTTCCAGCTCCTAGACTTTCACAGAGTCTAGAGCTTTATCTTCCATCCTTACAGAGGGGGAAACCTTAAAACCCTAAAACCCTGATGCTTTCCAATTGGAAGTCCAGATAAGGCAGCCCTGGTCTTGTGTGGTCTTCAGGTCCATGAAGCTGCTGGAACTCATTTACTTTTTTTAACTTTATTTATTTGTTTCTGACTGCCCTGAGTCTTTGTTGCTGTGCTTGAGCTTCCTCTAGCTGCAGTGAACTGGGGCTACTGTTCGCTGTGGTATGAGGGGTTTTTCATTGTGGTGGCTTCTCTAGTGGAGCACAGGCTCTGGGAACTCAAGCTCCAGTAGTTGTGGCTCGTGGGTTTAGTTGCTCTGAGACGTGAGGGATCTTCTCAGACCAGGCATCAAACTCATGTCCCCTGATTGGTAGGTAGATTCCCAACCACTGGACCACCAGGGTAGCCCTTCCTTCACCTTAGATTTTCCCACTCCATCACCTCAGAAGATGGTGTTTACCCCTCTTGTCTTCCAGGCATCTGTCTTCGCAATGCCGCCGTGGATTCTCACCTCACTGTCCAGAACTGGGTCATGTGGTGACCTCTACCTGCAAGGGGAGCTGAAGGAGTGAGTACCGGTCCTTCCCACCATGCAACAATTGCGGTTCTCTTAGGAAGGTGGTAGAGAGGGTGGGTATGGAGTGGCTAACTTGTAACGTCTGCCACACAGAATGTTATCCTCATTTAGGTGGGAGAGGTGTGGTGATGTTCACAGTCCAGATATACTGTTATGGGCCCTTGTCTTCCTCTGAGTCCTCGCCACTCTCACCCTGCTCTGACTCAGAGATCCTGGTCTGGATCTTGGCTGCTGGGTTTTCGCTGGTCACAGTGTACTGACTGCATGATGGATGGCCAAGCAGGCTCATTAAACACAGGTTTGATTTTTTTTTTGTTTTTCCAAAGCCCACAGGAGCAGCAGGGGCCGGGGATCTGGGTGCAGGGGAGCTGAACCAGACCCCATCTGTCCTGTTCCCTCCCTCCCCCAGCTCTTGCTCAGACAGGCATCTGTCACATGGCAAGAGGGCAGCTTCAGTCACTTCATCTCTCAACAATGAGGGGGTCACATAGGGGATGAGTAATGCTGGCCACTGGAGAGGGGGTGGGTGTTTATCGGGGGCCAGCATAGTTGTGGGGAGCTCAGGGTTTGACATTCACATCTCTTCTGAGAGGGAAGGAGCTAGCTGACACCTCCCTGCCCCACAGGGGAGGCCTCCTTAGCTTCACCTTTCGGTTTTTCTACTACGTGTTCCTCCCCGCCCAATCCATTCCTCTCTGACTGTCCCTCTCTGCTTGGACTCTTTGCCTGCCCTGGATCTCTGCCCTGGATCAGCGGCCATGCACTGGTCTTCCAGCTTTGGTCTTTTTTTTGGCTGTGCTGAGTTGTCACTGTGATATGTAGGCTCTTCTTAGCTGCTTGCGGGCTCTCTTTAGCTGCAGTGAGCAGGGGTTACTCTCTGTTGTGGTGCACAGGTTTCTTACTGTGGTGGCTTCTCATTGTGGAGCACAGGCTCTAGGGTGTGAGGGCTTCAGCAGCTGTGGCTCACAGGCTCTAGAGCAAGGGCTCAGTCATTGTTTTGCACAGGCCCCATTGCCCCGTGGCATGGAGGATCTTAGTTCCTGGACTAGGGATTGAACCCATGTCCCCTGCATTGCAAGGTGGATTCTCAACCACTGGACCACCAGGGAAGTCCCCTAGCTCTCTGTCAACCACCATCTACGCTGACCCTTCAAAGTCCGGTCGGATCACACTCATTTCCTTCTCTTTTTAACATCCTTCTATGGCTCCCAGAAGAGTTATGACCAACCTAGATAGCATATTAAAAAGCAGAGACATTACTTTGCCAACAAAGGTCCGTCTAGTCAAGGCTATGGGTTTTTCCAGTAGTCAATGTATGGATGTGAAAGTTGGACTATAAAGAAGGCTGAGCACCGAAGAATTGATGCTTTTGAGTTGTGGTGTTGGAGAAGACTCTTGAGAGTCCCTTGGACTGCAAGGAGATCCAACCAGTCCATCCTAAAGGAAATTAGTCCTGAATATTCATTGGAAAGACTGATGTTGAAGCTGAAACTCCAGTACTTTGGCTACCTAATGCGAAGAGCTGCCTCATTTGAGAAGACCCTGATGCTGGGAAAGATTGAAGGCGGAAGGAGAACGGGACAACAGAGGATGAGGTGGTTGGATGGCATCACCGACTCAATGGGCATGAGTTTGAGTAAACTCCGGGAGTTGGTGATGAACAGGGAGGCCTGGCATGCTGCAGTCCATGGGCTCGCAGAGTCAGACACAGCTGAGCGACTGAAATGAACTGAACTGATGGTTCCCTACTGCCTGCATAAAAAACAGTAAACTCAGCCCTGCTGACCTCAGCTCTTGTTCCTCATCCTCTGTACTCTTGCTCTGTTTGCTATTCAACTTTTTGGAAAGGGTTATTGTGATGTTATGAAATACATCTTTGGTCTTTATCCTGTTCCTGGCACAGAGCTCCTGGGTCTTTACACTATTCCTGGCGCAGAGCTCCTAAAACTCTTGAAATTTTCTAAATGATAACCTCAATGAAAGTGTCTTTTGCTGTTTTTAACAAGTCCCTTTCAACCACACCTGAGTTTATTACATTAATGAGGTGACTTGGAAAGTCCCATAGGGTGAGCTGGTCACAGAAAGGCCAAGGGTTGGAACTTTCGGCTCCACCCCACCGACCTCTGGGAAGTGGATGGAGCCAGAAGTTAAGCTCTCTGAAAACTCTTGAACAGGATTTGATGATCTTCCAGGCTGGTGAGTACATTCATATACCTGGAGGAAGGTCAGCTCCATGGGGACAGAAGCTCCTATGCTCAGCACCCTTCTGGACCTCATTCTGTGTATGTCTTCATTTTGACTCTTCATTAGCATCTCTTCTAATATCTTTTATAATAAGCTGGCAAATACAAGTAAATGTTTCTCTGAGCCAACTTGTCTAGCAGATTAATGGAGCCTGAAGAGGGGGTCATGGGACCCTCCATTTTATTGCCAGCTGGTCAGAAGCACAGGTGACAACCTGAACTTGAGACTGGTGACTAACGTGGGGGCAGTTTGTGTGACTGAGCTCTTAACCTGTGGGGTCTGATGCCGTCTCTAGGTAGACAGGGTCAGGGTAGAGCTAAATTGTAGGACACGGGCCAGTGCCCACTGAGAATTGAGAATCGTTAGGTGACACTGGAAAAACACTCCAGAGACATACAACTACAGAGCTCACAAATCAAATGAAAAAGGGCACAGTGAAAAAATTCTCCCTCCCACATCTCTAACTACCCAGCTCTCATCACCCACTGTGTTGTTCCGTTTCTTGTGTCTCTTTCCAGAGTTTCTTCATGTAAATGTAAACACATTTTTTTTTTTTACATTTTTACTTATGATTGCCAAATAAGTTGTCATATTTGTCTATCCCACACACACTCTTTTACATAAACGGGAGCTTTGGGCAATGCATCCTCAAGTCACAGACCCAGCGGCCCTGCAGGAGACTGAGAACGCCTTGAGCAGGGCTAGCGCTTTGGGCTCCCAGGGACATGGTCATATTGGATGAGGAGTCCATGCTACTCCACCGTGACTGCATCTCAGCTAATTGCATTTCCCCAACCAGGGACTGAACCTGGCCCATGGCAGTGAAAGCCCATAATCCTAACCATTAGGCCACCAGAGAACTCCCTCTCTCTCCATCTGAAAGATATTTTTCTTGGGCATAGTATTTGGGAGGGTTCATGGGTTTATTGTTTTTTCTTTCAGCTTTTTACTTAGAAAATGAAAGTTTCTGCAGCACTTTAAAGATACTTGTTCTGGGGCTTCCCTGGTGGTCCAGTAGTTAAGAATCCACCTTCCAATGCTGGGGACGTGGGTTTGACTCCTGGTCAAGGAACTAAGATCCCGCATGCCAAAGGGAAATGGAGCATGTGTGTCAAAACTAAGACCTGAAGCTGCCAGCAACACATAAATAAAGATGCCTGCTCTGCATCGTTTCTGACAAGAAGTCTGCTGCAATTCTCACTTTTATTCCTCTGACTGTGAGGTGCCTTTTTCCCTTTGGCTGCCTTCAAGATTTCAAGATTTTCTCTTTATTTTGGCTTTCATCAGCTTGAATATGATGTGCTCAGGGTTGTGTGTTTTTTGTTTGTCTACTTTCTTCCCCCTTCCTTCCTTCCTTTTAGTTTTATTTATTGTTCTCTGAACTTCTTGGATCTGTGGTTGGGTGTCCATCGTTAATTTTGGAAGATTCTCCACCATTTATCTCTTCAGATATTTCTTCTGTCCCATTCTTTCTCTTCTCTTACTTGGATTCAGAGTATATGCATGTTATATTGTTTCATATTCCATAATATTATCCCACAGCTTTTGGAAATCCTGCTTTAGTTTTTTTTTCCAGCTCTTTTCTTTTTGTGTGTTTTTTTAAAATAATTAAATATCTTTATTTTTAATTGAAGAATAATTGCTTTACAGTTTTGTATTGGTTCCTGCCAAAAGTCACCATGAATCAGCCACAGGTGTACTTATCTATGTCCCCTCCCTCTTGAACCTCCCTCCCACCTCCCATCCCTGTTGTGTTTTAATTTGGGTAATTCCTACTGGCCTGTCTTCAAGTCCACTGATTCTTTCCTTTCTATATTAAATCTACTAATGTGCCCATTGAAGATAATTTCTGTTACTGTGCCTTTTACTTGGAGCGTTTCCACTGATATTTTTGTTATAGTTTCCGCCTCTCTGTGGAAATTTCCTGTCTGTTCATGCATATTGCTTACATTTTCCACTGGAGACTTGAACATAGTAATCATAGTTATTTAATCATAATTGTTTATCCTTGTGTAATTAGTTCCAATATCTGTGTGGTATCTAAGTCTGATTGTTGATTGTTTCATCTCTTGACTGTAGGTTATTTTGTCTTGCTTCCTGTGTCTTCTAATTTTTTGCTATAAGTTAGACTTCATATGTGGTACAGTAGAGGTTGAAGGAAGTAGTATTCACGCCTGGAGATGATCGTGTTTTTTTTTTGCCAAGTTTTTCACATAGAGGGTTCGATCTATGTGGGCAGTTGAGCTGGGTTTAGGTTTTGTTGCGACCATAGTTCTCTTCAGTGCACTACAGGCTTCCCATTCCTCTAACATTAGCATGGGAGTTGGGTTGCTGGATGGTATTTTCCTCGATGATCTTGCTCTACTCTCAGATTTAGACTTTGCCTACCATCTTGCAGGCGGAGGCTGCAGCCATGAAATTAAAAGACGCTTGCTCCTTGGAAGGAAACCTTGGAATGACAAACGTAGGCAGTGTATTAGAAAACAGAGACATCGCTTGTTCAACAAAGGTCCGTCTAGTCAAGGCTATGGTTTTTCCAGTGGTCATGTATGGATGTGAGAGCTGGACTATAAGGAAGGCTGAGTGCCGAAGAATTAATGCTTTCAAACCGTGGTATTGGAGAAGACTCGTGAGAGTCCCTTGGACTTCAAGGAGAGAAAACCAGTCAACCCCAAAGGAAATCAACTCTGAATATTCATTGGAAGGACTGATGCTGAAGCTCCAATACAAAGAGCCAGCTCACTGGAAAAGACCCTGATGATGGAAAAGACTGAAGCAAAAGGAGAAGGGAGCAGCAGAGGATGAGATAGTTAGATAGCATCACTGACTCATTGACATGAATTTGAGCAAACTCTGGGAGATACTGGAGGACAGAGGAGCCTGGTGTGCTACAGTCCATGGGGTTGCAAAGAGTCCAGTGTGACTTAGGGATTGATCAACAACAAGTTTATGTTGCATCCTTGGGCTATATCATTCTTTTAAAGGTTGTGCCCTGTCCCCTTCCCTCCTGTTTCATAACCTAATCCTGGTTCCCACAGCATGGTAGCGGAGAAGTCCCAGAAATGAGGAGAGCCGTTGGTGTAATTCCATGTGAAATCTCAAGGCCCGAGAACTGAGGGCGTGGCTGATGGTCTGAGTCCCAACATGTCTGAATACCTAAGAACCAAGAGTGGTGATGTGTGAGGACAGGTCTCAGTTCCAGCAGAGAAATCTACCCTTCCTCCCCCTTTTGTTTTATCCAGGCCCTCAACAGATTGGGTGATGCCCCCCACTTTGGGAGGGCTGTCTGCGCTACTCAGTTTACCAATTCAAATGCTAATCACTTCCAGAAACACTCTGATAGACACACCCAGAAACAGTGTTTTTATTTTATTTTAATAAATTTCTTTATCTTGACCCTACCAGGTGTTTTGTGGGACCCAACCAGGGATTGAACTCTGGTTCAGGATTTGAACCCTCTCCCTCATCAGTAAAAGCAGAGCCCTAACCACTGGACTGCCAGAGAATTCCCAACAATATTTTTTTGGCCACTTAATGTGGCTTTTGGGATCTTAGTTTCCTGACCATGGATCTAACTCATGCCCTCTGCAATGGAAATGTGGAGCCCTAGTCACTGAACCTCCAGGGAATTCCCCAGAAGCTGTTTTATCAGTTATCTGGACATCCTCTAGTCCAATAAAGTGAAAGTCACTCAGTCGTGTTCGACTCTTTGTGACCCCATGGACTATGCAGTCCATGGAATTCTCCAAGCCAGAATACTGGAGTGGGTAGCCTTTCCCTTTTCCAGGGGATCTTCCCAGGGATCAAACCCGGGTCTCCTGCATTGCAGGCAGATTCTTTATTGACTGAGCCACAAGGGAAGCCCAAGAATACTGGAGTGGGTATCCCTTCTCCAGGGGCTCTTCCAGACCCAGGAATCTAACTGGGGTCTTCTGCATTGCAGGAGGATTCTTTACCAACTGAGCTATAAGGGAAGGCCCAGTCCAATAAAGCTGACACATAAAACACTGTCATAGCCAGTCTTGACTGGGCTTCTGTTGGTGATAAACGTACTGTTACCCAAAAGCTGGTTTGCTTCTTGGTGGCTGCTCCAAAAGATACAATCAAAGAGTGAAAGCAGGAAGGAAGGACTTATTACTTGCAGCAAGTAAGGAGAACATAGGGGATCTTTCTCAAAGCTGTGTCTCCCTGAACAGCAAAATTGGGGAAGTTTTAAGCTAAGCATACATGCATGTTCATGAACAAGCTTGATCAGAAGAGAATTCATCACAGAATTGGAGCCAAGGTCAACAGAGTCCAAGCTTTAGTTGATTGAAGTCACTGAGGGTAATATCATCATTCCATCCTCCACCTGGCTGGGGGCCTTTGTTCCTGCAGAACTCAAAGACTGCATCAGATTGTTATGTTTATCCCAAGAGGAGGAACTGTTTTGTGCTTAGCTATTGATTCATGACAATTTTCTGTTTGTTCCTGCATTCCCTTACTTCCCTTAAGATCAGTAGTTACTGAGACCTGTTCAAGGGCAAGCATTGTGGCCAGGCTTAGATTACAAGATGGTGTAAATGGCCAAAAAAAAGTTGGGGAGGGGCTTCTGTTATGCCAAGAAAGCCATGCCTGGAATTTCCCTATTGGTCCAGTGGTTAAGAATCCACCTTCCAATGCAGGAGGGTGCAGGTTCGATCCCTGGTCAGGGAACTTATCCCACAGGCCAAGGAACAACTAAGCCTGTGCAACACAACTAGAGAAGCCCCTGTGTGCCACAAAGAAGACCCAGCACAGCCAAAGTAAAAACAACAACAACAAGAGAAAACCCCATGCTTGTTTCTCTTTCTCTGGGGACCCCGTACCCTATCTGCTTACATTACTGGCTATGGCTGAGGGGGAATGTGAGGTCCTAAGGAAGGGGGTGAGGGGTGGTGCCAGCTAAACTGTAGTGTGCTGTGCCTGTTGCTGGGACCTTCTCCTTCTTATGGGCCTCCCTGGTGGTTCAGAGTCTGCCTGCAATATGGGAGACCTGGGTTCAATCCCTGGGTCAGGAAGATCCCTTGGAGGAAGAAACGGTGACCCACTCCAGCATCCTTGTCTGGGAAGTCCCGTGGACAGAGAAGCCTGGTGGGCTACAGTCCACAGGGTCACCAAGTGTCTTATATGACTGAACGACTTAACACACACACTTCTGCTTACGGAGCCTAGAGACAGAGCCATGTTCACCCTGTCCCTGAGGCCTGGGCTTCAGATTGTTAGGTAGGTAGAATAGGGAAACAGAGTCCAAAATGGCGGTGGCTAAAAAAAAAAAAAAAAAAGGAAGGTCAAAGGACCTTCACTCTGGCCCGAGGACCAGAGTGAAGACTTCAGGTAGAACAAACAGCACTCCTGGCTAAGCCAAATTTGCATAGGGCGGGCCCAGGTGGAAGAAAACATATAAAAGGAAGAGCCAAAGCTCGTGCTCTCTCTCTCTCTCTCTCTCTCTTCCTCTCTTCCTCTCTTCCTCTCTTCCTCTCCCACGTGCGTGTCTCTCTGTCTCTCTCTCCTTCTCTCCTGCGTGCATGTGCTCTCTCTCTCTCTCTCTCTCCCCCTCCCTCCCATTCTCCTGCTATCTTCTAAATCAAATAGAGCTGTAACACTGATTTGCCTAAGAGCTGTAACACGGTTTGTCCAAGACCTGAAAGCTGTGACGCGCCGAGGGCTCTAATGTCTGTTGCTCCAAATCTTTGTTGTGACGAGACAAAGAACCGGGGAACATACACTCGTGTGACAAGACGAACAGACCCTCTGCACATGGGGAGGCTGAGGCAGGACAGAGTCATGCCGCTTACCCTAAAAATACCTGCTACTGAAACCTGCTCAGTCGGTTTAAGAGCCCACACTCAAGGCCCCTCCCCTCGCCAGAAGAGACTCCAGGATGGAAAGCCTAAAGCACCTGGGCATCCCAGGTCATTCCTGCTCCCAGGCTGGAAGGACCCTGGCCCTTCAAGTTTCCCAATCTGAGCAAAAACATCTCCTTGGCCACCTTGCCCTGCTGACTGAGATACTACCACTGTCACTCACACCTGCCCACCTTCTCAGGTTGGAGACATTCCTCATCTGTTCTAGTCCTCTTTCAGATACTTGAATCTCTTCTATGACACCACTGACAAGGAATCATCCAGTCTCTGCTTGAATGCCCCAGCCACGAGGTGATCCCCTTGCTCCTGGGACAGCTTGCTCCACCAGAGGACAACTCTGTCCCTCTGGGGTTCCTCCTAACAATCCTAACATCTGTCTCTCTGAAGTCCCCTCCCGGCTTCTCCCCCGATCCCACCACATCAGTCCTTGGTCTGCTCCCAGGAATCATCCAGAAGTGATCTGCTCCTCCCACAAGGATAAATTTGTTCCTTATGTAGGACAAGGTATCCGTCATTTCTCTCTTTTTTTAATTCCCTTTTTAAAATATGCCTTTTTTAAAAAAGTAGAAAAGTAATCCATATACATTATGGAAGGTTTTGGAAATGTATAGCAAAGTAGAAAGAAGATAAGAATTACCTATAATTCCTCTTCCTAGAAACAACCACTGTTAACTTTTTTACTTCTGTCTTTCCTATTCATTTTTTCCCCATAATTGAGTGCACAGTGAATATATAATATTCCCATACTATTAAAAAAGCTCCTTGCAAACATGATTTTTACTTGTAATGACTGTGTAATACACCATTGTCTAAGAAATGTATTGATCATCCCCAGTTAGACATTTGGGTTGTTTTACATTTTTTCCCATTGCATCACAATGCTGTGATTAAAACAAACCTTGTGTGTAAAGTGTTTTTTGCTGTATTTCAAATTATTTCCTTAGGCTCACATCCTAGAAGTGTAACTACTGAGTCCAAGGGTTGTAAACATTTTAGAGATAATAGCTCCTATTTTTGAAGACATTAAATTTTTTGATGAAATGATAAATGCAGATTGATAAATATATTGACCTCAACATGTCAGACTGATAGCCAGGCTATAATAATGTATGCAGTGTCTATTTATAATTTTTTTTTTCTTTTGGCTGCACCGTTTATGGGATCTTAGCTGCCCGATCAGGTATCAAACTCCCAGTCTTTGACAGTGAAAGCATGGAGTCCTAACCACAGGACTGCCTCCTTTTATAAAATTTTGCATTTGTTTTCAATTTTTTACAAAGAGCCCATACCATAACATCACTTATTACTAGTCACATAACAGCCGTAGACACTCCAAGGGTAGCATCTAGGACTGAGGTGTCCCATGAAGAACAGAGGGGAAGGTTGAAAAATCTATACGAGCAATCCACTTTTTTAAAATCAATTTTTACTCATGCTAACATTGTATGAGAACGTCCATTATATGTACCCTTTCCAACACTGTGTTATTTATTTTTTTAATATAAATTTATTTATTTTAATTGAAGGCTACTTTACAATATTGTATTGGTTTTGCCACGCATCAACATGAATCTGCCACGGGCGTACACATGTTCCCAATCCTGAACCCTCCTCCCAGCTCCTTCCCCTTATGTGTTATTTAAAATATTTGCTAACTTGATGGGTAAAAACGATTTTTACATTTTTTATTTTCTTCAAATTTCTTATGTTTTAGTAGGACTGAACATTTTAAATCTAATATTTATTGGTCATGCTTTCTTGATGGCTCATTGGTAAAGACTTTGCCTGCAATGCAGTGCAGGAGACACAGGAGATTTGGGTTCAATTCCTGGGTTGGGAAGATTCCTTGGAGGAGGAAATGACAACCCACTCTAGTATTCTTGCCTGGAGAAGCCTATGGACAGGGGGCCCGGTGGGCTACAGTCCATGGGGTTACAAAGAGTCAGACCCGATGAGCATGCACACACTATCTATTGGTCATTTATATTTTTTCTTGTATCCACTGTGAATGCTCTTTGTCCATGTATCTGTTGGAGTCTTGGTGTTTTACTTGTGATTTATAAGAACTCTCTCTAATTACCAAGGATGTTTCTGCCACCAACATCCCAATCTGTTGTTTGCCTATATGTTTCACTTGAGAGCTGTTTTGGTGAAGGTGGCTTTTCATGAATCAAATCTATCAGTCTTTACCTTTGTGATCCCCGCCGCCCCACTGCTTTCGAATTTAGGATTGTCTTTCCTCATTTGATGCATATCCATTTCTACTTTCTCCTAGGTTTTAAATGTTTGATTGTGGATTAATTGTATCCTACCTGGAATTTTTTTTTTTTTTTTTTTTTTTTTGAGGAGAGGATCTAAGTGGATCATTAAAAACTTTTTCCAAATGGTAAGCCAATTAATCACACACAGATGGTTTGGAGTCTTCGTGCCAGCTTCATTACCCATGCGACACGTTCCAGTGATTTCTTGTGTCTCTGAAGGTGTGGGGACCAGCACAGGAACAAATAATTTCTGAGAAACAGAAGGAAAACCCAAGCCAGATGCTTTCCAAGCCTTCTTCTAGGAACCCAGAGAAGGAGATTTGTTGTTGTCCCCATGTGACAAATGAAAAGCTGAGGCTCTGAGAGGTAAAGGAACTGGCCGAACGTGGCAGAACTAATCCGATCCAGGATCCCAACCCAGATTGTCTGGCTACTATTCCAGAGCTATCCTCTCAGGCTTGATATTTTCTAGCAAGCAATTATTGGGAGCAAATATCTTGTGTGTGCTGCACAGTTAGCAGAGTGGACACTGTTGGTGACCCACGAAACGCCCTGAGGTCTGACTTGCCCATTTCTGCACACCCATCCCTAACTTCTGGGGGCTTTCTCTGGCAAGAGTCCTGTGAGACTTTCTTTTCTTTCTTTCTTTTTTTTTTTTGCCGTGCCACTGCAAGACATGTGGGATCTTAGTTCCCCAATCAGGGATCGAACCCGTGCCCTCTACAACGGAAGCACGGAGTCTTAACCTCTGGATCTCCAGGGAAGTCAAGACTTTCTTCAGCTGATTGCCCTTGGGCTACTAGAGCTATTCACCTGCAGGGATCTAGAAGTGTCTGGGGGTTTTTCCTCTGGGTGGCCCTTGGCCTTGGACCACCTGATGCAGGAGTGTGAAAGCCCAGCTCCCACGCCTCCAGGTGCAAACCCTGAGATGTAACTCACATTCCTCGGCCCCCTGCGGGATTAGGCTGACGCTGAGACTCCCCTGAAATCCCACTCTTGCTTGCCATTTTCTCCTCCCTTCTTTCCTTCCACATCACCTATCCAAGCTCCTATAGCAGCACTTCCTTAACAAGCTACTTGCAGGGAATCCTTGTCTTTGGAGCTAATTCTAAGACAGTCCTCTATGAAGGGGTCAGTGGCTGTAGCAACACTGAACATCCAGAAGCAAAGTAGGATGTGAGTGTCTGATTCTTTCTTCAGCTCATGTTTTGGAGAGCCTCGATTCCCCGCCCCCCATTCTTAGATGGATGCTTAAATCAATATGGCTTCAACTTTTCAGATAGTCTTTATGTTCAATAGGAAAGTATAACCCAATGTATTGAGTATTTACTTTTCACATTTAAAAATTATGTTAGGGCTTCCCTGGTGGCTCAGTGGTAAAGAAGCTGCCTGCTAGTGCAGGAGACATGGGTTCAGTCCCTGATCCAGGCAGATCCCATGTGCTGCAGAGCAAATGAGCCTGTGCTGCAACTATTGCACCTGTACCCTCGAGCCGGGAACAGCTGGACCCACATGCCGCAACTGCTAGAGCCTGTGCTCCGCAACGAGAGAAACCACTGCAGGGAGAAGCCTGTGCGCCACACCTAGAGAGTAGTGCCTGCTCGCTGCAACTAGAGAAAAGCCCTATGCAGCAACAAAGACCCAACACAGCCGAAAATATTAAATGAATAAAACTAAAAGTATGTTAAAACTTACATAAAGTAAGACTCACTCTTTTTTGGTATAGAATTCTTCAGTTCAGCTCAGTTCAGTCACTCAGTTGTGTCCGACTCTTGGCGACCCCATGAACTGCAGCACGCCAGGCCTCCCTGTCCATCACCAACTCCCAGAGTTCACTCACACCCACATCCATCGAGTTGGTGATGCCATCCTTAGAACTGATTTATTTGCTTGTTTGTGTTTTAAAACTTTACACAGACTTTTAAAATTTATTTTTAATTTTTATTTTGTTTATTTAAAAAATTTTTTGCTGCACTACGTGACGTGTATAATCTTAGTTCCTTGGCCAGGGTTTGAACCTGTACCCCCTGCATTGGAAGCACAGTCTTAACCATTGGCCCACCAGGGAAGTCCCTCTTAGAATTTTTAAAAGTATATGTAATCGGCAACTACTACCATAGTCAAGATGCAGAACAGTTCCATTATGCTCCCTCAATTCTCTCAGCTGCCCCCTGTAGTCAAATCCTCCCCTCCCCGAAACCCCTGACAACCACTGTTTTTCATCACCAGAGTCTATTTGCCTTTTACAGAATGTCTTTTAAATGGGATCACACAATAGGTTATTCACATCTTTTCTTTCACTTAACACAGAACATTTGAGATTCATCCAAGTTGTTGCAGGTATGAACTGCTTGTTGCTTCTTAGTTCTGAGTCTATTGTGTGGCTACTACAGTTTGTTTATCCATTCTTCAGCTGAAGACATTTAGGTATTTAGGTTGCCTCTAGTTTTTTCATGATTGTAAATAAAGCTAATAGAAACATTTGCATATGGATCTTTGCTTTAATGTAAGCTTTCATTTCATTTGGGTAAATACCAAAGAGAGGGATTTCTGGGTAGCCTGATAAGTGTATATTTTTGTCAGAAATGGTCCAAGTGTTTTCCAGAGAGGCTCCAGCACTTTACATTGCTGTCAGCAATGTGTGTGAGCTCCTATTGCTTGAAATCCTCACCAACTTGGTAGTATCAGGGTTTGTTTTTTGTTTTCCAATTCTGCTAGGTGTGTGGCCTCAATTTTTAAAATAAGGTCACATCATTTCTCTACTTAAACGCTCCAGTGGCTCATATCACACCTAGAATAAAACCCAAACCCTTCCTCGGCCTCCAGGGCACTTTTTGACCAGCTCCTGACCGCCCCCTCTGGCTCCTTCTTCCATTGCCTTCTCTCTCCAGCCATTCTGGGCCCCTCCGTGCTTTTCCTGAGACTTCCCATGACACCCCCACCTCAGGGCCCTCACTCTTGCTGGAATGCTCTTCTGAAGTGTTCTTTCTTCAGATTTTCACGGGTAGCCTCCTTGCTGACATTCTGGTCTCAGATTTAAGCCCCCGCTGGTCTCTGCACCCATTATTGCTCACACCTTACTCCCACCTTCGAGTAACTCTCCGTGTTATCTGGTTTTATTTTCTTCATGTCTCTCGTTGTTACGTGAAATTAATTGAAACTATCATTTAAATTCTTTCTCTTCTCTTATTCTCTCTTTTAAAAGTTTGTCTTAATTGATGCATGATATGCACA
Source organism: Nanger dama (assembly GCA_917880005.1). NCBI lineage: Eukaryota > Metazoa > Chordata > Mammalia > Artiodactyla > Bovidae > Nanger > Nanger dama. Next base: position 20,558,491 of record CAKJTW010000042.1, on the reverse strand, counting down.
TGGTAAAGCATACACATCTCAAGTATACAGCTCAATGAATTTTTACAAATGCTATACAAATAACCCCTTCCCGTATCAGTTCAGTTCAGTTGCTCAGTCATGTCCGATGGGACACAGCTTATTTCTAACACTCTAGATAGTTCCTTCTGCCTCTTCTCCCTAATGGTAACCACTATTCTAATTTCTATCTGATTTATCATAGATAAGTGTTGCCTGCTTTTGAACTTCATATTAATGGAATCAGATGGTTTGCACTCTTTGTGTCCAAATTCTTTCATTCATCTCTGTGAGATTCATCCATGTTTTTGTGCATGGATGCACACAATGGCAGTTTGTTGTTTTTTATTGCTATGAAGTATTCCATTGTGGGCTTCCTTTGTGGCTCAGCTGGTAAAGAATCCACCTGCAATGCAGGAGAACTGGGTTCAATCCCTGGGTTGGGAAGATCCCCTGGAGAAGGGAAGGGCTACGCACTCCAGTATGCTGGCCTGGAGAATTCAATGGACTGTATGTTCCATGGGGTAGCAAAGAGTCAGACACAATTGAGCGATGTTCACTGTTACTTTTCTTTTTCTATTCCATTATGTAAGTAGACCACATTTTATTTACCCATTCTGCTGATGCCAGATCTGACTGTTGTTCCTATTTTGGAACTACTGAGTAAAAAGTGCTGCTATGAAAATTTTTATGCATATCTTTTAAAGATATGCATTTGTGTCTCTTGGGTTATGCCTGGGAGTGGAATTGCTAGATCATAAACTAAGAATATGCTTATCAGCTATATACTCTTTTACTTGTTTGTATTATTTTTTTCCCGTTTGATTCTAAGTTCTGTGAAGGTAGGAAACAGCCTGTCTTATTCACCATTGTATTCCCAGCATGTAGCACAGTGCTTGGCACATTGTAGGTGTGCGATAAAAATCTGTTGAATAAATGAAAACAAACCTAAGCTGCCATCAGCTCAAAGTAAGTAATGGCTGGACTTCCCTGGTGGTCCAGTGGTTGGGAGTTCACCTGCCAATGCAGGGCTTGATCCCTGGTTCAGGCAGATTCCACACGCCAAGGGACAACTAAGCCCAAGTATCACAACCACTGAAGCCTGTGGGCTCTAGAGCCCGTGCTCTGCAACAAGAGAAGACGCGGCAATGAGAAGCATGTGCCCTGCAACTAGAGAAGCCCCTGCTCGCTGAAACTAGAGAAAGCCTGTGCACTGCAATGAAGACCCTGAATAGCCAAAAATAAGTAAATAATAAATTTAAAAAAAATTTAAGTAAGTTACGGTGGAGCTAGGACTAGATCCAAATGCTCCTGACTTCCACTATCTGCAAGCTGGGATTCGGAAGCCCAGCTGACTTGGAAAGAGACAGAGCTGCAGGTGTTGGGTTGATTTCAGCATCTCGTTATTCTCTGAAGAAAAAGTGGTTCCCTCTCCCCATCTTGGCCTGCATTGTCACGGCTTGAAATATTCTTTTGATTATGAGAACATTTTCCATTAAGTGTGCTTCTCCATCTCCGGCCCCCCCCACCAGTATTTATGAGCTCATAACTCCAGGATATGTCACAATCAGTGTTGCAAAAGTGTATCTGAATGTAATGAAATAATTCGATGAGAAACACGGCAAGGAGACAGTTGGAATTTTCTCTTGCCTTACAAACCATCCCCAGGGGATGGGTGTATATAAATCAGCTCCTCTCTTAATTAAGTAAAACATTTTAAGGAAAAAAACAAATTAATTACCACTTCATGGCACCACCCCAACCGATTACCTAAACTGTTCACGTTCCATAAACCTCGCCTGAGTTTAGAGCTAATTATCGCTCTTTAGGTTTGCTTATACTTCTCAATATGGCAAAGATCTGTATTAAAAGTGGGTGGTGTGGGATAGTTTTCTCTGCCACTTTCAAGATGTAAGTTGTCATATGAATCAGAAAGTAAGCTGTTTTGTTTTTTTTAAAGCTGAAAACACAGTGTATGTAGAATGTAGAGCACCCAAATGATCAAATAGAAATGACCTTGGGGTATTGCTGGGGTGATTCGGAGAAGCCCATGGGGTACAGAATGTGTGGAGTCTTAGCCTGGGTCAGTCCCTCGCTTGCCGTGTAAGCTCGAGCAGGACGAGATGTTTCTGGTCTCTATCTGGGCTAGCTGAGCATCTTCCATCCAACCAACCGCCTCCTTTGCCTCCTGGCATGTGGTCCCAAGAAGGGAGGAGAATCCTGTTATCTCTGAGCTGTTGTGCAGCTTGACTTGATGTCCTTTCTAACCCTCCTGCCTGCTCTGGCCTCACCATTGCCAACTGGGACTTACCCATTATTGTCTTTGATCCAGAAAGGTCCCTGTGGCCAGAGCATCTGTTGACTAACTCTTCACCTATTCCCATCCTAAGTGACCCTTGGACTTCTCTGGTGTCCAGTGGCTGGGACTCCATGCTTCTACTGCAGGAGGTGTGGATTTGGTCCGTAGTTGGGGAATTGGGATCCCACACACTGTGTGGTATGGCCAGAAAAAAAAAGTGACCCTGAGTCATCCTGGCCTCCAGCATCTGGCTACCTTCTGATTGGTCCTGTCACCTGATGGAGCAGGCTGCCCAGGCCTGGTCGTGGCTTCTTAGGCATTTGTGTGTGGGAGTGAGGTTCTCAGTGGCATCAGATACAACTGGTCCTGGGTAGCAACGAGCCTTGCTCTAACTGCAGAGCCACGTGCCAGCTCCGTGGGGATAGAAAGTCAACCCCAAACTTTCCTTTACATCTGCTACTTCTCTCATATGCGTGACTGTGTACACTGTAGGCCCTCAGTCAATACTGATTCACCATCTGAACTTCAGTGAAAGTCATGGATCACCAGGAAGAAACAGCAATCTAACTCTTCAAAACATTTGTATTAAGGTTTGAGTTATACACAGTAAAGTGCATACATTGTAAACGTATAACCCAATGAATCTTTACTTTGTGTCCATCCCCTTAATCCCCATCTAGGTCAAGACACAGGATATTTCCAGCCCCTCAGAAGTTTCCCTCTTAGTCAACACCCTTCAAAGATAACCAATATCCTAACTTTTATCACCACAGGTTAATTTTGTTCTTGAATTGTATATAAATGCAATCACCTGGTATCTAGTTTTTTTCTGTCTGGCCTCTTTCACTCATCTGCTATGTCTATGAGATTTATCCTGTGTACATATAGAAGTGTTTCTGAGCTCTTCTTTAGGTTACAAATGGTGAAAAGTGGTTAGTGATTACTGGTTGTTGGTATTTAGTTTGATAGTATGCTGTTCTTTCAAAAAATAACCAAATGCCAGGATATTTGGGGATCTAATACTAATATGATAGTGTGTACTCCTACTCTCTTAAGAAAAAGTGGAATAATTTAATTCTTGAGTGTTTGCGTGGACTTTCCAGGTGGCTCAAGTAGTAAGAATCCACCTGCAAATACAGGAGTTGTAGGTTCGATCCTTGGGTTGGAAATATCCCCTGGAGGAGGAAATGGAAACTCTCTAGTATTCTTTCCTGGAAAATCCCATGGACAGAGCCTGCTCCATGGGGTCGCAAAGAGCCGGACAGGACTTAGCGACTGAGCACGCCTGCAGTGTTCAAGTACATTCACGTTCCAAATCGAAGAGGGACGAGTTTAGTTGGAGGTATCTGACCACATTGGTCCCTTCTTGAGAACCTTCCAAGGCATCTTCTTGTTGCTTTAATTCTCATTTCCTGGGTTACTAAAGAGGCTGAGCATCTTTCTCTTAGGATTATTTGTATTCCCTTATATCCTGTAAGAACCCAGTCGCATACTGGGGGTGGAGCTGGTGGCTAGTCTTCAGGGAAGTAGTCTTCTGAAGGTTTACAGAGCTGAGAGCGGGCATTCGTCTTGCACCCACCGCAGCATTCCCCTGTCCTCCTTCTCACCCTTGAAGGGGACCAGCTTTTCCTACCTTTTTGTGGTGGGAGGGCTGGTAAGATCTGAGCCATCTCTGGATTTCCAAAATTACAATGTGTATCTTGTCACCATTACTAGATCTCTCCAATTCTTCCTCTAGAACACCTCTGGAATCCAAGCCCTGGGCCAAACCTGAGAGTAGGCTACTCTCATCTATCTTATGCCTGGACATCTGTACTGCTACCTCCCTGGTCTCCGTGATGCCACTTGCTGCTCACCATAATGTTCTAGAATCACCCAACACAGGTCGTTTGTTCTGAATCACAGACCAAATTGGGTCACCATCCTTAAAACCCTCCAAGGTATGCCTGAATAAAGAAAATGCAGTATAGTATAGACATACAATGGGATATTTTTCAGCCTTCAAAAGGAAGAAATACCTGTCACATGACAGAATACAGATAAAGCTTGAGTGAAACAAGCCAGTCACAAAAGTAATAGGGACAGAATGAAGGGACAAAATAGGTGATTAAATAGTTAATCGGACTAGGGGATTGTAAGTAAAAATACATATATATATGTATATATGTATATATATATATATGGGAGACCCCTGTAAGTTAATGATTACTCAAGAAAGCAGATTTTCTTAACCACAAAACCCAAGCAGGTTTGCTTAGCAACAGAGCCATGCAACTGAAGCATGGGACATGACCCGCAACAATAAAACAATGGTGGCATGAGCCGCACATCCTGCCCAGTGAACTCAGTAAATCAATGATCCCTAAGACGTGCTCCCTGCACACATAGAAAACAATATTTTGTGGACTAGTGCTTAATGTGTGCTGAGCACTGGGCCAAAAACCTCTATGCATCAGTGTCTCAGCTAATCTTTTGATAACCCTCTATCATCCCCATTTTACAGACGAGGAAACTGAGGCTCAGAGAGGGAAAGTATCATGCCCAAGATTGTTAAGTTGTGGCACTGAGAATTATACCTTCCTAATTCCAGAGGAACGCTTTTAACCACTCAAATCCTCTCCCCGTATGCAACCAAATTACTGCATTGTCAATATATTGTTTATTTTTCTGCTTCCCCTGTTAGTGGAGGGTTGTGCCTTTGTCATCCTGCCTCTGCTGCACCATGTGTGGCCCAGGGCCTCGCACAGAGCTGGAGTTCATTTCGTGGGCGTTTCGTCACACACCCTCCAGTAAGTCAGTGTCAATGCTATTCCCCCCAATTCCACCACTTCTATTTCCCCTCCAGGAATTGGCAGATCAGCAATGGCAAAAGAAACATCCCCACCAATCAATAAATAATAATGTTGGAGAATTTAAAATAAGAATCTGGATTATTAAAGTTACAAATCTTTGGTCTTTATACCTTTAATAAAACATGCATCTATTAATAATGGATACTGATTCTGGCCTGCTTATGCTGAAAAGGAGAAAAAAATGACCAGTCGAAAGATGCTAATATTTTTCTCCTTACCCAGCTTGGCTGCCAAGTGCTTCCCTGACAAATTGCTCATCATTTAAAAAGGTTTAAAATTTTTAACAGCACGAAAGGGAAATTGAAGATGGGATGCTCAGCCCTGTGGACCCTTCGTGAGAGATCACTCCTCTTGGAGACATCTCTCTTGTGTGCTGTGGTGGACCTATCTCTGCTGGCTCCTAGCTTAGTCCACTGGCTGTGGCTTCTCAGACTCACTGTTTTTCTTCAACCTCTTCCCTGAGTCTCTTCTTTCCTCCTCCATTCTTCCTCTTCGTCTCCCCTCCCTTCCCTTCTTCATTTATTGCTTTTAGTTGGCTGGGTCTCCATTGTTGTGCTCTGGCTTTCTCTAGTTGCAGTGAGTGGGGGCCACTCTTCATTGCAGTGCATGGGCTTCGCATTGCAATGGCTTCTCTTATTTTGGAGCATAGGCTCAAGGTGTGTGAGTTCAGTCAGGCTCAGAGGTTGTAGCACATGGGTTTAGTTGCTCCTTGGCATGTGAGATCTTTCTGGCCCAGGGGTCAAACCCATGTACCCTGCATTGACAGGTGGATCAACCACTGGACCACCGGGGAAGCCCCCTTTCCCCTCTTCTCTCTGACCTCACCGCTCCTGAGATAAGTAGTCATCATCTCTGCACTAAGGTGTGCCGATAGGATACTGATTGTCAATTGATATTGGTGTGTCAGTTGAGAAGTTACTCAATAGGAGAGAAAGTCAGAGGAAACAAGGGGTCTGACCATAATGGTCCTTTGTAAAGACTGCGGAGGCCATGTATGCACTTTGGCTTTTACTCTGAGCATAATGGTGCCATTGCAGGAGCAGAGGCAGGCGTGATAGGACCTATGGCTTGAAAGAAATATCTTTGGAGGTTGTGACTGAAATAGACTGGAAGGTGATAGGGCAGAAGCAGGAAAACCATTCAGAAGACTATTGTCATAATTCAGGCAAGAGATGATGACAGTTTGGGATAGAGTAGAAGCAGAGAGGAGGTGAGCAGTGATTAGGTACAGGATATATTTCACTTTATTATTATTTTTTCTTCTTTTTTGGGCTGCACTGCACAGCTTTTGGGACCCTAGTTCCCTGACCAGGATTGAACCTGGGCCTTCAGCAGTGGAAGTACTGAGTCCCAACCACTGGACCACCAGGCAGTTCCCCAGGATATTTTTAAAGGTGGAGATGGTAGGATTTGCTTATGGATTGGAGGGGGGGTATGAAAAAATAGAAAGGAATCAAGGACGTCCCCAAGGTTTTTGTCTTGAGCAACTAAAAGTTATGAGTTTTCATTTCTTGAGACAAGAAAGATTGTGGGTGGAGCAGGCTTGGGGAGAACAGATTTAATCTCAAATGTGTTTAGTTTGAGAAGCCTGTTGGATATAATGTTATAGATTGAATTGTGTCCCCTTAAAATCCATATGTTGAGGCCTTAACCCCCAGTGTGACAGTAGTGGAGTTAGGATTGCTAAAGAGGCAATTAAGGTTAAATGAGACAGAAAAGATGGGACCCTAATCTGATAGTCTGCTGTTGTTATAGGAAGAAACATCCAGAGATCTCTCTCTCTAGGTACACACAGATGAAAGGCCATATGGGGACATAGTGAGTGACTATCAACAACCAGGAAGACAGGCCTCACCAGAAACCAACCCTGCAGACACCTTGATCTTGGACTTTCAGCCTCCAGAACTGTAAGAAAATAAATGTCTGTTGTTTTAGCCACGCACTCTGCGGCATCGTGTTATGGCAGCCTCAGCTGACTAATATGGATGTCTAAAAAGAGACATGGGGGACTTCCCTGGTAGTTCATTAGTTAAGAATCTTCCTGCCAGTGCACGGAACATGGGTTTGATCTCTGGTCGGGGAAGATCCCACATGCTGCACCATGCAGTCAAAACAGAGAGAGAGAGGAAATTGGCGTTGGACATATGAGCCCAAGATCAGGGAGGCTACAGATACAAATCTGTCTGGGATACAGATAAAAATTTGGGCATCATCATCAGAGAGACGGTATTTAAAGTCATGAGGTGATATGAGATTGCCAGTGGAGGTAATGTGATAGAGATGAACAGGACAAGGGAGCAGACCCTATAACCTTCCTCTGTTTAAAGGTTGAGGAGATGAGAAGGCATCAGTGAAAGAAGACTGAGCAGTGGCCAGTGATATAGGAGAAAAATCAAGAAAATAAAATGTCCTGGAAGCCAAATGAGGAAAGGATGTTAAGGAGAAGAGAGTGGTCATCACTGCAGTGATGCTAATGGGATAAATAAGGTGAGAACTGAGGACCTGTCGCTTGATGTAGCAACGTGGAGGTCACTGGTGACACTGGCGAGAGCATTTGATTAGCTTTGAGAGCCTCGGAGGTGAAAACAAAAAGACTCAGTACACTCAGGAATTCTCATTATCTTCCAGGAGGAAATCTACCAGTTGTTTAAGACACCTCATCTTTTTTTCTTGGGAATTCTTAATGTGAGTTCTTAAAAGAAGGCATTGGGTAAACAATGAATCTTGTCAACAGCAATTGAAGGTATTTTCTTCTTTTCCTTCTGGCAGTTTAGCCCATGAACAAGTGGCAACCTTATGTATCCATTCCAGACCAATTATGAAGGGGCTCAGAGGGAAATGTGTATACAGAAACTTCACAGATCAACACGCCAAAGGGGCGTTGTGAAAGGAGTGACTAACTCTGCCTCGGGACTTGGGAAAGAGGAGATGCCCTTGAGGTGGGCTTTGAGAAGAGAAACAAAAATTCTCAAAGGGAAAAAGAGGACAAATGACTTTTTATGCATTGGAAACAGCATGTTCTAATTCTAGCATGTACTCTCACTGTAAAATGATTTCTCTTTTTCTCTGCCGTTATGATTTTGTTCCTCTCCCTCTCTTTCTCACACCCCTGTATTCACAAACACAACATGTGACTGCATATAGATGACCGCTCTCATCTCCTTAAAATCCCTTCCTCATTTGGCTTCCAGGACATTTTATTTTCTTGGTTTTTCTCCTATATCACTGGCCACTGCTCAGTCTTCTTGCACTGATTCCTTCTCATCTCCCCAAGCTTTAAACAGAGGAGGTCAAGTAGTAGTCTTGTTTGCAAATGACTGAAAACTCACCTCAAAATGGCTTAAACTAATAAAGGAAACTTTTGGCTCATGTGATTGAAAACTCCAAGGATAAATTTAAGATGTCACTGAACTTAGGGGCCCAAACAACTGATACTCACACTTGGTCTCTCTCCATCATCTGGCCCAGCCTTGCTCCATGCTAGAGCATGCACACTGAACACGGTGCCAAAAGAGCTGCCTGCAATCCTGGGCCTAAGGAATTGAAGGGAGAGTCTCTCTCTGTTGTGTCTCATTGGCTCTAATGGTGTCAGATGACCATCCCTGGACAAATCACTGTGGTCAGGGGACTAAGATGCTCTGATCACTATAGCTGAGACACAAGCCCATCGTAGTGCCAAGCAATCACTTCTGACTACAACATAGGGACAGAGAACCAGGAGGGAGAGCTCTCCTAAAGGATAAACTTGTTGCCAAAGAAGGCTGAGTGGATCTTTAGCCATGAAAGCTTTGTACGTCCACTTCCAAGGAGTGGTATGCTAGGGGTCTCCCTATGGTTGAAGAGTTAGGCCTTGACCTAAGAATACTTGAGGGTTGAATAGCCCTCAGAGCAGTGGAGCTGCAAGAGGATGGAGCTTTTGAGAGGGAGCAGAAAGGGAGCATCTGAGAAATGGGGCTGGTCCAGGGCTTAGAGGTTATCCAGCCTTAGAGGTCATCATCTAGGCAGATGACTGTAGAAGACCAGAGAGGGTGAGGAACTTGTCTGAGGCCACAGCAAACTGAAGCAGCATTGGGATTCAAAGCCAGCTGATGTTAAAGCTGGAACCAGGCTTGGTCTGTGTGTCTGGCAGCTGTCACATTCATTAGTTCCCTGACATCTCCTTGTTTCCTTGTGTATTTTTACAAGGTTGTTAATTACCAGCCATAAAGCTCAGCAAACATTTTGATCGGCTTTAAGAGCTCATGAAAACAACATTACATTTTAAGGCATGCTTTCCTAATTAATCTAATTAACTGTCAGCCTCGCATCCTGTGGGTTTCCAGACAAGGCGAGCTGCACCTCTTAGCTTCTGATTCGGCCCCGGTGGACAGGGCTGCAGGCTTTCACAGTCACAATCTCCATGCCAGGAAACTAGCCAACCTGTGATCTGAGGTTTGGGTTGTCCGAGGCAGTGTCTAGATGTTCAGCCTTGTGTTGATTTATTTTCCCCAATGATCTGTTTCTAGGACAAAGACGCAGTAGCTTGAAGATGACCCAGATTAAAGCAAGTATGTGGATGACTGGCCACATCAGCCTAGCACCATTCCAGAAGGCCAAGGCACATTTGGTGCCTTCTCCAATGATGTTCCCTTTCTCATTCACAGTCTTTGCTGTGCAATCCTGCTCCCCCAATGGCTAGATGGACTCAGGTGGACACCTGACCCAGGGATGTTTCAGTCATTTCTGACCCATCAGACAGTTCAGTAGCTCAGTCATGTCTGACTCTCTGCTACCCCATGGACTGCAGCACACCAAGCTTCCCTGCCCTACATCAGTTCCCAGAGCTTGCTCCAACTCACGTCCATCAAGCTGGTGATGCCCTGGACATGGCCTGGCTCAAAAAGATGAGCTGGGTCAACCAGAGGCAACTTGGCTGGGCCAACTGGGGATGGATAAACAGATCCTTGGAAGGGTCTATTACTTCGCTACAGCTGCCATAACAAAGTACCACAGACCAGGTAGTTCAACCAACAGAAATTTACTTCTCAAGATTCTGGCGGCTAAAAGTCTAAGGTCAAGGTGCTAGCAAGGTTGGTTCCTCCTGCAGTTTTAGCTCCTTGGTTTGCAGATGGTTGCCTCCTCACTGCGTCCTCACGTGGTCTTTTCTCTGTGTGTGAGCATCCCTGGTGTCTCTGCGTGTCCAGTTTCCTCTTCTAGTAAGGATGACAATCTGATTGGATTAGGGCTCACCCTAAAAGCCTCATTTTAACTTAATCACCTCTTTAAAGACCCTTTCTTCAAATAGTGTCTTTTGGAGGTACTGGTGGTACCAGTTGTGGGAAGACATCATTAAGCCCATAACAAAGAGGGAAGAACAGACTTTCCTGGCAGCCCAGTGGTTAAGACTTCTGCTTCCACTTCAGGGGACACAGGTTTGATCCCTCATTGGGGAAGATCCTGTGTGCTGTGCCCCCCAAAAAAAAAAAAAAAAAAGCAAAGGGCGAGAACTAGTGGTGAAAACTCATGCAGCATCTGGGCTGGGGTAAGGGGGCAGCCGCGGCAGTGCACCACCCGTAGCTGTGAGGCCCTCTGCCGGACACTCTGAACACTGTTTACTAAAAACACCTGGGACCTGCCACCTCCCACTGGAGGACTTTTATCTGTCCACTTTCTGCTGGGGACACAGTCACCTGCACACAAGGAAAGCTAGAGTGTTAGAGGGTTAGTGGTGGCACAGCGTTAAAGAATCTGCCTGCATTGCAGGATACACAAGAGATGTGGGTTCAATCCCTGGGTTGGTAAGATCCCCTGGAGTAGGAAATGGCAACCCACTCCAGTATTCTTGCCTGGAAAATCCCATGGACAGAGCCTGGTGGGCTACAGTCCATGGGGTCACAAAAGAGTCAGACACAACTTTGCGACTAAACAGCAAAGATGGTTAATACCCGGGAGCAGCCCTCCCTCCACCAATGACTGATGGAAGTCGCAGGGAGGGGGAATGAGTATCCCAGCTCTCTAACCCATTGGGTGGGATAACTCTGTGTGTGTGTGTGTGTGTGTGTGTACACGCTCAGTTGTGTCCAACCCTTTGCAACCCCATAGACTGTGGTCTGCCAGGCTCCTCTGTCCATAGAATTTTCCAGGCAAGAATGCTGGAATGGGTTGACATTTCCTTCTCCAGGGCATCTTCCTGACCCAGAGCTTGAACCCATGTGTCTTGCATCTTTTGTGTTGGCAGACAGATTCCTTACCACTAGCGCCTTCTGGGAAGCCCCTGTCCTGGGATAACTCTGACCCATGTTCTACACTGTCTCTGGAGCTCTTTGGAAGGATCACTGGTAACTGGCACCATTCCTTTCCTTGGCCTGTCCCACTCACTGATCAGTATTTTCAGGGATCAACTCCTAAATAAACTACTTGCATTTGAATCTGTGTCTCCAGGTCTGCTTCTGAGGGAACCCAAACAAAGTTAGGTGCCATGCAGACTTAATGTGGGAAAAGAAGCAGAGGAAGCTGGGGAGAAAGATTGACTCCTAAGAGAGGGGAAGGGTCCCTGTGCTTTATAGGCTCTAGTTCCGTCCTGGCAGCGCTGTCCTGAATTTCTCACCCACAGCTCTCCAAGTTGCTGTTGCTCATTCGCTAAGTCATGTCCAACACTTTGCGACCCCATAAACTGCAGCACACCAGGCTTCCCTGTCCTTCACCGTCTCCCAGAGTTTACTCAAACTCATGTCCATTGAGTCGGTGATGTCATCCAACCGCCTCATACTCTTGTGGCCCCTTCTCCTCTTGCCCTCAATCTTTCCCAGCTTCAGAATCTTTTCCTCTTCACACCAGATGATCAAAATATTGGAGCTTCAGTTTTAGCATCAGTCCTTCCAGTGAATATTCAGGGTTGATTTCCTTTAGATTTGACTGGTTTGATCTCCTCACTGTCCTTGTAAATTAGGATGTTGGGTGTTCAGGAACACAAAATGATTTAGCCATTTCCCTATCCAGATGTGGCAGATTCTCTTGAACTCTTCCAGAAACTTCCCCCTGAAATGTGCAGTAATATGGTGAATTGATATCTATTGCTCCCAGGAAAGGTGTCATAGGATGTGTTCCGTGGCTTCACCAACATGCCCCTCCAAGTAGATCCTTGATTTTCAGAGCTGAAGCTGGGGATGAATTGGGCAAACTTGCATGTGAGCCAGAAGCTACATGGAGGGTCAGGAATCAAGACTCCCACACCCTTTCCTTCTGAGATAAAACATGATCACAACGTTTCTGGTTGACTGGGATAAGTCCAGTTGAAATTCCTGAAAGAAATGACATAAAGAGACACAGAGAAAATGGTCATAACTGTGAAGGGAGTCTGCACTGGTGACTTGTCTTCAACACAAGTACTTTTTCTAGCACAGTTAAAAGCTGATGTTAGGGAGGTGCTTAGTTTTTGATCTTTAAAATGAAAAGACCAGTTCCCGTATTTTCCCCTTGGCTTAGGACCTTCCTTTAGAAATCCACTGACCTCCCTGGTGGATCAGATGGCAGAGAATCCACCTGCAATGCTGGAGACCCAGGTTCAATCCCTGGGTTGGGAAGATCCCCTGGAGAAGGGAATGGCAACCCACCATTAGGTATTGGTGGGTTGCCTGGAGAATCCCATGGACTGAGGAACCTGGTGGGCTACAGTCCACGGGGTCTCAAAGAGTCAGACATGACTGAGTGACTGATACTTTTCACTTCACTTTCGTAGAAATTCATTAGACTTCTTAACATTTGGTGGGATAAGTACGTGGGGTTTATACTACATTGCATGCAGAGGGAGAGAGAAAGGAATAGAAGCTAGTAGGGGTAGGGTCTGGAATCTGAAAGAAGTGGGTGGGAGCAGCTGTCTTCTGTGCTCGAGGGGTTCTCAACATACAGCCACAAAGGAAGTGTGCCCCAGGCAGTGAGGGAAGTCTCAAAAGCAGGATCTAGCCCTTGGGTCAGGGAGAGCATAATAGATACAGTGACTCTGATGGTGAAAGGGATGATTGCCATTACATCTCCTGTTTATAGGTGAGGAAATTTCACAGCTCTCAGCAGGGTGTAGGTCCAAAGAGTAACATCAGACCCTGAAAAATATGATTCAATGGGCAGAAAGTAGGGTGACAAACAGAATGGGCAATGGAGTCCTATTTGGGGCAGGATGAGCTGTTTAGGACCAAGCCTGTGAACACTTTGAGGATGTCAGAAGCCAACTTGGAAGTGGGGTATCTCTGAGAAAGGGCTAGTTCTGGTGGCCTGAGGCTAACAGGACCAAGCAGGATTGGCCTTCAAAGTGGCTTCCATTCTTCACTATCCTGTACGCTCTGGCCTCTGCCCTACTTGACACCCCTAGATGGATTTATTTACTTTTTTTATATCAGTAAAAAGTATTTTTATTGAAAAAGTATAAATGCAAATAAATGAACAGAGGAAAATTTAGTCTTGAAACTTTTACTCTATTTTTTCTTTTTTGCTCTTCTATTTTGACCTTGCTATTTCTGTCTCAGTCATTTAACCTGAGACTTTGGTTCAGCTATTTTTTTAACTGCAAAAATAGTCTGAATCTCTGCCTATTAAATCCTTGAAATCAGAATTATATGAGAGAGTAAAAATATTTGTTGAGAACTTATTTTTCAGAGGTAATAATAAGACTTTAATTCCTTGGTCAATTTTTTTTAAGATAGCGGAGTGAAGAAAAATCTATTTTATCCACTTTTGCTTCTAATTCACTGAAGTTATTTCCATCAAAATCAATTATTTTTATGCAAATAACACTTTCATTCATATCTTATCATATTGACTATAGATGCTCTAGTATTTTAAGTTTTAAGTGTTGCTATTTTTACCATCAACTTTCTTAAATCATTATGTATTTCAAAATTTTTTTCCCAGTTTTCCGAGACATATTTCATGTGATGCACTGTATAATTTTAAGGTGTAGAGCATAATGATTTAATTAACATATATTGGGAAATGATTGCCACAGCAAGTTTAGTTCACATTAATTATCTCATGTAGATTTTTTAGTGGAAAAGATAAACAAAAGATTTTTTTGTGTGTGATGAAAACTCTAAGGATTTGCGTTCCTCCCCAGGTGTATTTAAATTGATATCCTCAAAACTGCAAAACCAGGCTGGATTCTCCCTCCCTTCTGTCCACTCACCTTCAAAAATTTAATGAGCTTGTCTAGGTTAAAGTGTTTTATTCAAGCCCAATGCCAGCACTATCACTGAGGAAGTAAATCCTAAACTAATAGAAGTTGAGTGTAATGTAAAATAACAATTAATCTCTGTCGCAGAGAGTAAGAAAAATTAACAAACCGCTGGTCAAATATTTATTAGCAGGAGAGACGGGACAGATATCTTTATTCTATGACTAAGGTCAACTGAAACTTTAGGAAGTATCTTGTCCTTACATCATGGGGGAGTTGGGCTCAGAAATGATGTCGGAATGGGGTGGGGGACTAGGGATGGTTAGTGGACCAGAGCCATCCTTGAGAAGGGTGAGTCCTGTGACAGGTCAGAATGCGGGGGTGTGGGGGGCAAAGTCCCCAAATACTGCTTCTCCCTTCCCCCGACTAAAATCAGATTGTGGATGTTGATTCTGACATGACAGACACCAGCTCACCTCTGACACACGTAAGGAGAACCCCCTCCACCATCCAGGGCCTAGTCCTGGACCTCAGCCTTGACCCTCCTACTGTTGCCATGCCTACTGTTGCCATGCCTCTATATTCCCTTCAACTGCACACACGCACCCCCCCCGCCTTTTAATGGCCTCAGCAGTTCTTGACCACACTAGATTTTCCCCTGCAAACACTGGTCCTCTCCCAGGCATCACAGATCATCTGTCCTCTCCCATCAGTCTCCTACCTAAGATCTAGAGAAAGTGACTATAAAGTCTGGCACCTGGAAGAAGAGGTCCAGAATTTCTTTTCAAAAGTGAGACAAAAGACAGCCGCCAATAATGCCTCCCAGCCTTGGACGTGGGCGCTGTTCTTCCTGTAAAGAGGTGGTGCTGTGCCTCCTTCCTGGAATCAGGGCTGGCCTTGTAACTTGGCTTTGACCTCCTGCTGTGTCAATTTCTGGCCTAGCCCTTAAGGGACCTGACAGCTTCTGTTGTCTTGGAGCACTGAACCACTGAGAAAGAAGTCCAACTAACCTACTGAAGAGTGAGGCCCAGCCACTGCAGCTGCCATCTTGGATGTTCCAGCCCCAGCAGAATTCATGAGTGACCCCAGCAAACATGCCATGGAGAATTGCCCAGGTGTGTCTGGCTATCCTTTGACATCATAAGAAACAGTAAATTGTTTTAAGCCACAGAGGTGTGCAGTGGCTTGTGAAATAGAGATAGATATTTGAGACACTAATCTTTCTAGGATTTAAGTCTGCCTTCCACCTGCCATTTTGGATGTGGCAAAAGCTACCTTGTCAACTTCAGGACCCCCGTAGACACACATGTTGGACACCCTGATGCCAGCCACTTGCCAAGGCTGTACTCTTGCCCTGCCCATCAAACTCCAAGCCCAAGTTCATTGGTTACTCTTTAAAGACTGATTGTACCTAAAGCTTGAATTAAGCCCTGTTTGGTCCCGGAGAATTCAGACATACTCCCAGACTTCAAAGAGTTCACAGGTCAAAGGGGAGATAGACAGGAAGATAACATGCTAAAATTCAGGGTGCACATATTGAAATAGCAGCAGGACATAGCTCCATGAGAGTAGGGGAGGTGGGGTGTGGGGGATAGTCATGTTCAGGTAGACTTCACAAGGACGCACTTTTAAAGGTAGCTTGCAAAATCAGTGTCAGAATTTGGTTCCAATCTTCTCATATTTTAAATTAGGGAATGTGAGATGTATTTTTCAGGAAAAAAATTACCCTATGAAATAAACTACCAGTAATAATTCGCTAATTTGTGTGTGTGTATGACACAAACATGCATTTGTTTTATTTACAAAACACTCTGGTTTCCTAAAACAATACAAACAACATATTCATCAGGAGGAAGCTGACCATGGGCAAGGGGCGCCCAGGCCACTGAGGGAACCCTGGGCACCCATCCCTACCAGCAGGTGGCCACCCAGGGAAACCTTTTCTTTGTTGTCATCAGCAAGGCCAGAAAAAAAAGGACTTATTTTCTATAAGGGAAATAGCCAGGATGAGAAATATCAGGGCATGGGCTCCCCAGCTCTCAATGGATAAACAAACAGAACTTCCATTTTTGCAAAATCATCACTGTTAGGGGGTGGGGAGTGGGGTCCTATTCTGGGGTGCGAGTGGGTGCTGAGCCACTGGCTGGGTCTCAGGGCTTGGTGGGGTGCTCCTCCAGCTCTGTGAGCTCCTCACGTCAGCACCGCACTGGTAAATGGACACAGAGGGGCTTCCGCACAGTGCCATCAAGATTCTATTTACAACCCTGAGTGGATTCTCCAGGCACATGAAAGCTGTGCAGTATTTCATGGTCAGAAGGAATCAAAGGATTTCCAAATCAAATGTTTCCCAGACTCAGGCATTTGGGAGCTATTTTCACATTTGCTGTGTGTGTGTATCACCATGACTAATTTACTTAGTATTTTACTCCAAGTCAACTCCTATTTTATAAACCTAAAAACTTTTATTATAAAAGATTACTGTATATACCACTAAAAATGAAAACCAAAAATACTTGTGATAAACACATAACTATTAAAAATAAAACACAGTTACTTTTTGTCCTTCCTAAAATGATCTTGTTTACCACCATTGATATGTTTCCTGTACTTGAGGAAACAGTTATAAATATTGAATTTAGAAGATTGGGAAT
Organism: Nanger dama; assembly: GCA_917880005.1. Taxonomy (NCBI): domain Eukaryota; kingdom Metazoa; phylum Chordata; class Mammalia; order Artiodactyla; family Bovidae; genus Nanger; species Nanger dama. The sequence continues at coordinate 20,541,550 of CAKJTW010000042.1, read as the reverse complement.
TCCCTGGCAGTCCAGTGCTTAAGACTCTGTGTTTCCACTATAGAGGGTACGAGTTTGATCCTTGGTCTAGAAACTAAGATCCTGCAAGACACTGCACAGCCAAAAAAAAAAACAACAAAAAAAAAACTAAAAAATTCAAATTGGGTGTAATTCAGAGAGGTTTGTTATGAATATCAAAAGATGCTCCCTTCATTTTTATAGCTCTTATCAGTAGGAAATTCCTCAGGTTTTAGGAGTTCTGTGCCAGAAATAGGGATGAAGACCAAATATATATTTCTTATTATAAATCACAATGTCACAGTTAGTGACAGAAAAAGAGATCCCAGAGAGGGGATGTCCCTTCCTCACGTAACCCTACTCTTGAAAATAACTGACATAAAGAGGACAGGGTTGCTTTTCTCTTTGGAACAACTTGGAAGCCTCAAGAGTAAACACAGATGGGCAAGGCCTAAGCTGAACAATCTCTGGATGGAGAATGCTCCTGATCTTTGCAATATCTCTTCCAGAACAAGGAGCCAGGGAAGCCCAAGTTCCCTATCTGATCAGATTCACAGGAAACCGGAGGAGCCAGTTTCAAGGTTTTTCAGGTGCTGGGAGAAAACGTGTTATTTTATAAGCAGTCTGCACTTATGTTCTCTACAGACACATGTTAAGAGTTCTTCCTTGAAAGAGACTTGCTCTTCTGCTTGGGAAAGTATTTCAAGAGACCTATTGATTATGCAAAGAACTCCTGCTGAGAGTCCAGCCTTGTTGTTCTGCTTTTTGTGATTAAGCAACAGGGATTTGCACTTTAGGAGTGGTGGCTGTGTGGGTGCAGGAGGGCCTAGAGGAGCCATCCCACGTTGACGGTCAGGAAGGGCCGCAGGAGGAGATATCCCTCATCCAAGGTAGGAGCAGCGGCTGCCCTTTGCTGGAGCAGCCGTGAAGAGATACCCCATGCCCAAGGTAAGAGAAACCCAAGTAAGATGGTAGGTGTTGCAAGAGGGCATCAGAGGGCAGACACACTGAAACCATACTCACAGAAAACTAGTCAGTCTAATCACACTAGGACCACAGCCTTGTCTAACTCAATGAAACTAAGCCATGCCTGCAGGGCAACCCAAGATGGGCGGGTCATGGTGGAGAGGTCTGACAGAATGTGGTCCACTGGAGAAAGGAATGGCAAACCACTTCAGTATTCTTGCCTTGAGAACCCCATGAACGGTATGAAAAGGCAAAATGATAGGATACTGAAAAAGGTACTCCCCAGGTACTCCCCATTTAGGTGATGACCTAAATCAAATCCCTTATGATTATACAGTGGAAGTGAGAAATAGATTTAAGGGCCTAGATCTGATAGACAGAGTGCCTGATGAACTATGGGATGAGGTTCGTGACATTGTACAGGAGACAGGGATCAAGACCATCCCCATGGAAAAGAAATGCAAAAGCAAAATGGCTGTCTGGGGAAGCCTTACAAATAGCTGTGAAAAGAAGAGAAGCAAAAAGCCAAAGAGAAAAGGAAAGATATAAGCATCTGAATGGAGAGTTCCAAAGAATAGCAAGAAGAGATAAGAAAGCCTTTCTCAGCGATCAATGCAAAGAAATAGAGAAAAAGAACAGAAAGGGAAAGACTAGAGATCTCTTCAAGAAAATTAGAGATACCAAGGGAACATTTCATGCAAAGATGGGCTCAATAAAGGATAGAAATGGTATGGACCTAACAGAAGCAGAAGATATTAAGAAGAGGTGGCAAGAATACACAGAAGAACTGTACAAAAAGGATCTTCACGACCCAGATAATCACGATGATGTGATCACTCATCTAGAGCCAGACACCCTGGAATGTGAAATCAAGTGGGCCTCAGAAAGCATCACTATGAACAAAGCTAGTGGAGGTGATGGAATTCCGGTAGAGCTATTTCAAATCCTGAAAGATGATGCTGTGAAAGTGCTACACTCAATATGCCAGCAAATTTGGAAAACTCAGCAGTGGCCGCAGGACTGGAAAAGGTCAGTTTTCATTCCAATTCCAAAGAAAGGCAATGCCAAAGAATGCTCAGACTACCACACAATTGCACTCATCTCACACGCTAGTAAAGTAATGCTCAAAATTCTCCAAGCCAGGCTTCAGCAATACATGAACCGTGAACTTCCTAATGTTCAAGCTGGTTTTAGAAAAGGCAGAGGAACCAGAGATCAAATTGCCAACATCTGCTGGATCATCAAAAAAGCAAAAAAGTTCCCGAAAAACATCTATTTCTGCTTTATTGACTCTGCCAAAGCCTTTGACTGTGTGGATCACAATAAGCTGTGGAAAATTCTTCAAGAGATGGGAATACCAGACCACCTGACCTTCCTCTTGAGCAATCTGTATGCAGGTCAGGAAGCAACAGTTAAAACTGGACATGGACCAACAGACTGGTTCCAAAGAGGAAAAGGAGTATGTCAAGGCTGTATATTGTCACCCTGCTTATTTAACTTATATGCAGAGTACATCATGAGAAACACTGGCCTGGAAGAAACACAAGCTGGAATCAAGATTGCCGGGAGAAATATCAATAACCTCAGATATGCAGATGACACCACCCTTATGGCAGAAGGTGAAGAGGAACTAAAAGCCTCTTGATGAAAGTAAAAGAGGAGAGTGAAAAAGTTGGCTTAAAGCTCAACATTCAGAAAATGAAGATCATGGCATCCGGTCCCATCACTCCATGGGAAATAGATGGAGAAACAGTGGAAGCAGTGCCAGACTTTATTTTTGGGGCTCCAAAATCACAGCAGATGGTGATTGTAGCCATGAAATTAAAAGATGCCTACTTCTTGGAAGAAAAGTTATGACCAACCTAGATAGCATATTCAAAAGCAGGGACATTACTTTGCCGACTAAGGTCCATCTAGTCAAGGCTATGGTTTTTCCAGTAGTCATGTATGGATGTGAGAGTTGGATTGTGAAGAAGGCTGAGAGCTGAAGAATTGATGCTTTTGAACTGTGGTGTTGGAGAAGACTCTTGAGTCCCTTGGACTGCAAGGAGATTCAACCCGTCCATTCTGAAGGAGATCAACCCTGGGATTTCTTTGGAAGGAATGATGCTAAAGCTGAAGCTCCAGTACTTTGGCCACCTCATGCGAAGAGTTGACTCATTGGAGAAGACTTTGATGCTGGGAGGGGTTGGGGGCAGGAGGAGAAGGGGATGATAGAGGATGAGATGGCTGGATGGCATCATGGACTTGATGGACATGAGTCTGAGCGAACTCCAGGAGTTGTGGTGGACGGAGGCCTGGCGTGCTGCTATTCATGGGGTCGCAAAGAATCGGACACGAGAGTGACTGAACTGAACTGAACTGATTGTCTTTTGTATTTGCCTCTTAGCTTTCCCTTATCATCAACCTTTATTTAGCACTGTTTTAACAGTTTTTTTTAGTAATGTACAAAGGGGACATAGGGAAGAGATAACTTGGCAACAGGCCAGGGTGAACAGAGTCAGGCACCCGGTAAGATGTGCCCAGGTGGGGAACTAATGCTTAGCTTAAACATATTGTTGATTCTGCGATGACATCTCTTTTTCTTTGTTTTGGTAAGAAACAAGACAACAGGGAATTCCCTGCTGGTCCTGTGGTTAGGACTCCACACCGTCCACTGCAGGGGACACAGGGAACTAAGACCCCACAAACTGCAAGGCACAGCCTGAAAAAAACCCAAACAAACAAAAACAAATAAAAAAGACACAAAATGGAGTCGCTGATGCTAAGCCCCAAGTACCTAAGAGTTAAAACAAGAGTTACTTAGAGTTTTGACTCTCCCAGGAATGAAGTCTTTGAACCGAGTCAATTAAGAATCACCTGATCAGCACGAGTTAGGTAATTTGCCTGATAGATGCCTGTTATCCTGTAAACCACAGTACCTTGCCATAATCAACCCATTGTTCGTCTCATATAACTTCGTTTCTTTTAAAAATTAGTTATTTATTTTCAGCTATGCTGAGTCTTTGTTGCTATGCTCAGGCTTTCTCTAGTTGCAGAAAGTGGGGGCTGCTCTTTATTGCTGTGATTGGGCTTCTCACTGCAGTGGCTTCTCTTTAGAGCATGGGCTTAGTTGTTCCCAGATAAGGAATTGCTCCTGTATCCCCTGCATCAGGGCATGGCAACCCACTCCAGTATTTTTGCCTGGAGAATCCCATGGACAGAGGAGTCCAGCAGGCTACAGTCCACAGGGCTGCAAAGAGGTGGACACAGTTGAAGCAAATGAGCACGCACGTATCCCTGCATTAGCAGGCAGATTCTTCACCACTGAGCCACCAGAAAAGCCCCAGCCTCTTATAACTTTCTTGCTCCTGCTCACTTCTGCCTATAAAATTCTTTCATTTTATACAGCTCCTTGGAGTTCCCTTCTGTTAGACTGGATGCTGCCCGATTCATGAACCATGAAAGAAAGCCAATAAGACCTTTAAAATTTACTCAGTTCAATTTTGTTTTTTAAACAGTTCCCAAATCTTCAGTATCAGTTGTTACCCCGCAAAAAGAGTTGAACTGTGGCTCCCCTAAAAGACATGTTCACTTTCTAATCCACAGCCCCTGTGCATGTGACCTAGTGGGAAAAAGGTTTTCGCAGGTATAATTAAGGATTTTGCGTGAGATTATCCTGGATCATTGGGGCGAGACCTAAATCCAATGATTAGTATCAGAAACAGAAGACACAACATAGGGGAGAAGGCAAGAAGGTGGAGATGGAGGCAGAGACTGGAGTGATGTGGCCACAAGCCAAGAACACCTGGGGCCACTAGAAGCCAGAAGAGGTAGGGAAGGATGCTCCCCTACAGCCTTTAGGAAGAGTAAGGTCCTGATGACACCTTGGTTTTGGACTTCTGGCCTCTGGGCCTGTGACTGAATGAATTTCTGTTGTTTTAAGGCATCAAGTTGATGGTGATTTTTCTATGGCAACCCCTTAGGGTTGAAGAAATAGTCTCCAACAGCCTTGCATTGGTAGAGCTTTGGAAATTAAGGAAAGGAACAGGACATGAATGAGAAAGATGTTTTACTGAAAATTTCATGGGAGACAGAGAAAAGAGTTGTCTCTTACATCACAGAAGAAGCACTAATAAGAATTCCTGGTGTCTACTCTCCCACACTGCACCTGTAACTTTCCTTCTCTTCCTCAGTAATTCTTTGAATTTCAAGAGAATTTCCCCATTTTCAACCTATTCAGCCTCTTCTCAGCTGAATATAAGTGCCATAGTTATCTAACTAGAGATTATCTTTGCCACCTCACAGGAGCCCTTGTGAGTCTCATTTTTGAGTTGTTTTTCTGTCCCTTATAATCAACAGTCTTTCTTAACACATGAGGTATGAAAGGATCCAGGGAGGAAGGAGAATACAAAGAGAAGGGTCTCTCCTGACAATCCCCAGTCTTGGGTTGGGCTCCTTGGGAGGCATCTCTTTGAGCTTCTGTCTCCATACTCCCCACCCCTTACCCAGGAGCTCTACCTAGAAACTAACAAGGTATAAACAAACACAAAATACGCTGGGGCGTAAACTGGGGTGTTTCCTGTTATTTAACACTTTTGGAATGGAATGAAATAGTGGACGAAGTGAGGTGTAGACGGGCCCTGGGATGCAGGGGGCTGCTCTCCAGCTCAGGTGATCTGGAATCTATTGGAAAGGAGTGGAGTGATGCCATGCAATCTAGGAGTAATGACTCTAGGAACACCTAAACAGGCGATGCACCGTGGCCTCTCAGATTTCCAATTTGTCTCCACCCAGTACCTGGCCCTTAGCAGGGGCTCTGTGAATGGGAACGTGTCAAGCTGAACTGTGAATCTGGTTTCTCAGCTACCTCCCACTCAGTACTGCCCTGAGACCCAGGCAGGCCCTGCTCCAGGCTCACACCTCAGGGGCCCTGCATTTCTCAAAGGAAGCCTCCTTTTGGGTCTGAGACCATATGGAGCTGGCATTAACATTCAGGTCTGATGCCGTAAGCCCAGATCTGGTTGTGTGTTTTGTTTTGTTTCGTTTTAAACCTTAACCATTTTTTTCATTGTTGTTTTTTTATTTATTTGTTTTTGATGTGTTGAATCTTCGTTGCTGCGCTGCGTGAGCTTTCTCTGGTTGTGGTGAGCAGGGGCTGCTCTCTTGTTGTAATTGTGTGGGCTTCTCCTGTTGTGGAGCGCAGGCTTTAGGGTACACGAGTTTCAGTGGTTGTGGTGCACAGCTTAGTTGCTCCATGGCATGTGGGGTCTTCCTAGACCAGGGATTGAATCCATGTCCCTGCACTGGCAGGTGGATTCTTTTTGACTGTACCACCAGAGAAGTCCCAGATCCGGTTCTATATTAAGTCCTGGTTGCCAGAAATATACCTGAACATTTTCTAAGAATTTCTCTGGGGGCTAGGACTGGCTAGGGTGGTAGTGCCATCTGTTTGGGGCTCCCTGAGCCTGAACTGGGGTCCATGTGGGTTCCTGTTCCTACTTCTCTCATTTGAAAGTGGTCTCTAACCCTCTCCCCCATGTGTGGAGTCGACTGGATGATCTGAGGAGCTCCAGGATCGTGCCTGTGGGGTAGTCCTGTGACCTTGCAGTGGGATCTGCTTCAGGAGGCTGTCACAGGAGCAGAAAACCAGCCTCTGGATGGTCTGGCATTACTTTTGTGGTAGTGCTTGAGACTGAGTTACTAGAATGATGTTCACACACAGATTTTGAGTGACTAACAACAGACACAGGAGGGATTTTGAGCTCCGGTCTATTAATGGCCTACCTCTGACCCTTGGGCTTCATCCATATACTTGGGCCTGGGGTGGCCCTCTCCTGTCTATGTTCAGACCATAGCGCCACCTCCAGTCTGCACCGCCCATGGCTGCTGGGTGGCAACAGGTGTTCTTTCCCTGTGCACTTTCTGCCACTGGCCTTGACCCGTCTGCAGGGCTTGGTTCAGGTGTCCGTCCTCTAGAGGTGGCTGCGTCTACTCATTGTTCTGCTGCGCCCACAAGCCTATCAGTGTTCTTTCTTGCCTCTGAGTGATAAAGCAAGTCCTGCTCCTCTGGCCTTAAGTTATGCTAGATGAATACTGGGTATGAACACTGGAATATGCTGGATGAACACTCCACTAATACTGGAATGGGTCACCTTTCCCTTCTCCAGAGGTTCTTCCCAACCCAGGTCTCCTGCATTGTGGGCAGATTCTTTACCAGCTGAGCCACAAGGGAAGCCCAAGAATACTGGAGTGGGTAGCCTATCCCTTCTCCAGTGGATCTTCCTGACCCAGGAATCAAACCAGGGTCTCCTGCATTGCAGGTGGATTCTTTACCAACTGAGCTATCAGGGAAGCCCATGCTGGATGGGGGCAAACAATCTCTGTGTGTGTGGAACCATTCTTGCTCCAATGGCTCCTCACCTATGTTCCCCACTGGTTGGGGGTATGGTAGGTAGGAATGAGGTCAGCATTCAAACAGATCCCATTTTAGGAATACAGTGATGGGGGCCCAAAGTGTTCAAGAGAAGACATGGTTAGAAGATGTGTGTGTGTGTTAGTCGCTTAGTTGTGTCTGACTCTTTGTGACCACATGGGTTATAGCCTGCCGGACTCCTCTGTCCATAATATTCTCCAGGCAAGAATACTGGACTGGGTAGCCATTCCCTTCTCCAGGGAATCTTCCTGACCCAGGAATTAAACCCGGGTCTTCACAATGCAGGCAGATTCCTTACCATCTGAGGCAACAAGGAAGCTCATGTTATTCTATATTTATGTTAAAAATTCCAATGATAAACTTAACATAATCAGAAAATGAATGATCATTCACAGGTTCTCCATACTCTGGGTAAGACCTCTCTCAGTTCAGTTCAATTGCTCAGTCTTGTCCAACTCTTTGCAGTCTCATGGACTGCAGCATGCCAGGCCTCCTTGTCCTACACCAACTCCAGTTTACTCAAACTCATGTCCATTGAATCAGTGATGCCATCCAACCATCTCATCCTCTGTCCTCCCCTTCTCCTCCTGCCTTCAATCTTTCCCAGCATCAGGGTCTTTTCCAATGAGTCAGTTCTTTGCATCAGGTGGCCAAAGTGTTGGAGTTTCAGCTTCAGCATCAGTCCTTCCAATGAATAGTCAGGACTGATTTCCTTTAGGATGGACTGGTTAGATCTCCTTGCAGTCCAAGGAACTCTCAAGAGTCTTCTCTAACACGACAGTTCAAAAGCATCAATTCTTCAGTGCTCAGCTTTCTTTATAGACCTCTTTCAGTGGTCATCATCAAGGAAGCATGACCTTTGGGGGTCAATGGAAGCCAATATTCACTGGCAGCATGATAGATGATGCAGCCTCATGACTAATGGTGTAGGCAGCATTAAATAGATGGTCTTAGAGAAAGGCAGAGGCAGATGTATATTGTTTCAATATAAACAGAGTGTGAGAAACATGGCATTGTAAACAATAAAGTGTTACTGCCTTTTTCTCAGAGTGGGAGATAGGACATTAGCCCAGAACAGCACATTAGACCATAAAGTACAGGAAGTGATGGGTACCACAAGGAATCTTCATGTGTGCTGATTGAGCAATAAACACATAAGCACCTCTTCTGTACCCATTACTCTAAATCTTCTTGATAAATCCTTATACCTCACATGGGCCCGGGAATTCTATAATTCTAATTAAATTGTTTACAGAGGTAGTGCGTGCATGCTAAGTCGCTTCAGTAGTGTCTCTATAGACCGTAGCCCTCCAGGCTCCTCTGTCCATAGGATTCTCCAGGCAAGAAGCCTGGAGTAGGTTGCTCTGCCCTCCTCCAGGGGATCTTGCCAACTCAAGGATTGTCTCTTGTGTCTCCTGCATTGGCAGGCGGGTTCTCTACCACTAGCACCACCTACAAACCCCTTATATAGGTAAGGGGCTCCCCAAAACATATTGATCAAGGGCCTATGCACCCTAAGGACAGTCCTGTTCCCACTTCCAGATACACTGTCTTCCTGGAGCTCACAGATGGACCCCACATCCATTCATCCTTCTTCTGGTATTCAGACCCCAGTTTCCTCAGTGAGAACATTCTGTCACATAGTCCACAAGGAATCTGATGAAACTGAAATCAACCTCCATTTTGGGGGTGAAACGCCTCACTCGTCACATTCTCTCCCATCCCATAGCCTGCTCAGCTTTTTCAGTGTATAACCCTCCTCACTGAGCTGTAGGGTCTCAGTTCAAGTCATGCGCCTGAGATTTTTTAAACTGGAATCATCAGAATGACACACTTTGCCAGCTTGTGGCACAAATATGACTACTTTATAATTTTTTTTTTTTTACTCATTCAAGTCCTCACGTGCCCATATTTGTAAAAGTGAAACAGTCACTCAGTCGTGTCCAGCTCTTTGCAACCCCATGGACTATACAGTCCATGGAATTCTCCAGGCCAGAATACTGGAGTGGGTTGTTTTTCCCTTTTCCAAGGGATCTTCCCAACCCAGGGGTAGAACTCAGTTCTCCTACATTGCAGGTGGATTCTTTACCAGCTGAGCCACAAGGGAAGCCCATATTTGTAAAAGGGCCCAAATCTTCCATTTTTAGGCCTCCCCTGATGCCTAGGTTTTCAAAGCCTAGGGGACTATTTGGTCTTAAGGCTTCAGTAGAGTTCCAGTGCCATCTGTTGAAGGAACTAGAAAGAAGTCTGATCAGTTCGCTATAGCCATTGCTCCTCACTACCACGTGGAGTGTCTGTTGAAGAAAGAGTCTGTGTAGTTCCCTGGATGCTTGTCCATAGCTGATGAATATCTTTGCTGAGTTCTTGCACAGTCACAGTAGCACCCCCTTTGGGCTCCTTCATAGCATTTTCTCACATTTTATCTTATTATTTTAAAAACACTAGGTCTTAGTTGTGACCTAAGGGATCTCCCATCTTCGTTGCAGCTTGTGGGATCTATCTTCCTGACCAGGGATCAAACCCAAGTTCCTGCAGTGGGTGTGCAGAGTCTTAGCCACTGGACAACAAGGGAAATCCTCATTTTATCACATTTTAATTACATATGTGTTTGTATACCTATTCATTGTCTGACTCCCCCATGGAACATACATTCCATGGGTGCAGTTTCCATATCTTCTTTATTCATCAATACTGTATTTAGAGCAGAAGAGTGACTTAATAAATATAGCTTAAATCCATGTGAGAATGAGGAAATGTATGCACGCATGCATGAGTAAATGAAATAAGTTTCTGAAGCAATGGAGGGACAAGACAGAAAAAAGTTTTCCAGAGACAGAATCTGGACCCACCACTTGAGAGATGAATGGCAAACGCTTGGCACATATGCTTCCACTCTCCACCCTTTGTCCACGGAGTCAGTAATTGATCACGCCTTCTTCCTTTCCTACTGAAGCTAAAGACAATGTCTGAATCCTCAGTACAGTAGTCTAGCTAGCTCTCAAGGAAGACGAAAATAGTACTTTAAAATTTTTATTTATTTTTGGATTTTTAAATGTTTTTGGCTGTGTTGAGTCTTCATTGCTGTGTGCATGTTTTTCTCTTGTTGTGGCAAGTGGGCTTCAGTGTTGCGGTGGCTTCCCTTGTTGCAGAGCATGGGTCGTAGGCACACGGGCTTCAGTAGTTGTGGCACACTGGCTTAGTTGCTCCTCAGGGATCTTCCAAGAACAGGGATCAAACTGGTCTCCCCTGCATTGCAAGGCAGATTCTTTACCACTGGATCACTAGGGAAGCTCCCCAAATAAACTTTCTGCCATGCTTTTCCTATGATAATAGGATACAAGAGCAAGTTCTCATGCTGGCAGTGTAAAAATATAGCCCTAAGATTCTTTGCTTCTCCTGCTAGTGAATGATGGGATCTATGTCCCCTTCCCTTTTGTTTGGTCTCTGTGAATGCTTAACCACTGAATATGGTAGAAATGATGTTGTATCAGTTTCCAGGCACAGGCCTTAAGAAACTGGCAGGCTCCACTTTCCGTCTCTTGGAAATCTCTTTCTTGAAACCCTGCTGCCATGCTGGGAGGAAGCCCAAGCAGCTTTGAGAAGAGTCGTACCTGGAGAAGAGCAAGAAACCAGCACCAACTTGCCGGTCACACAGGTGAGCCATCTTGGAAACGGACCCCCTAGCCCTAGCAGAGCTGTCCTGTCGAGGATTGCTTAGCCTGTGACCGCCCGGCCTCTCTGGGAGCTCATGCTGAGACCTTGGATGTTTCCTGATAGACTGTGGCTTTTAAACTTGTGAATTAAACATGGGTTTATTTCAGGCCAGTCCCCAAGCCTTTTCATTCCCGTGGCAGTTATTTGTGAACACCTGAGCACAGAACTTAGAAGAAATCAGAGCCTCTAACTAGCAGAGGTTGTTTATTAGTTGGGAAAGCTGTGTGCCATGTCCAATTCACAGCTTCCCCGTCATGCCCTGTCACTCTTTGTGGATGCTAGACTCCAGACTCGGGGGAACCGTCTCTGAAGCCTCTGTTAAGTGCTCCTGTAACATGTTTAGATGGCATTTAGCTGCTTGGATGAGCCAATGACTGCCTCATTAATCTGACAGACTCTTGAAAAAAACTTGCTTCCTTCCTTCCTCCTGGCATTAGGCACCAGCAGCCTCCTCACCTTGAAGGTACTTTGAATTTTAGGAGTCTAAGGGAGCTTGCTTTGGAGCTAGACGGTAGTTGCGGTTCTTGGGCTTCTCTAGTTGTGTCACGGGCTTAGTTTCCCTAAGGCATGTGGAATCTTAGTTCCCTACAGGTCTTAGGAACTGCATCCCCCACATTGGCAGGCAGATTCTTTTATTATTTTATACTTTTCATCTTTATTTATTTGGCGGTGTTGGGGTCTTAGTTGTGGCATAGCATTCTGGATCTCTGCTGTGTCAAGCGAGATCTTTCCTTGCCACACACCGGGCTCTCTAACTGTGGCGTTTGGACTTGGTAGTTCCAGCATGCGGACGTTATCGCCCTGCAGCATGTAGGATCTTAGCTCCCCAACCAGGGATTGAACCCACGTCCCCTACTTTGGAAGGAGTATTCTTCACCACTTAACCACCAGGGAAGTCTTGTCAACCCAGTGGTTTTTAAACTGTGCCTGATGGAAGTTCAAGGTCTGCCTTAGGTAGCAAGGGGAGGCTTTATTCTGTGAGGCTTTGCTGTACCCATCCCTGCTTCAACCGGAGCAGTTTCACTGAAGTCTCTTTTACAACTTATCCTTCTCTCTCATGAGATTTGCTTCATGGAAAGGGTTCTGTAGCAAAAAAAAAAAAATGTAAGGGAAGAAACTACAATGAAATAAAAGGGGGAAAAAGGGACAATCAGATGCGGTATCTGACTGCTGTCACACAGCTCTCCCTCCCCCTCACAGAATCCCATGATGCCAACATGTTGTTAGCCCTTGTTTCGCTGCTGCTTCCAGGGACTTTGTTCTCCATGGCTTCCCCAGCGTCTGGCCAGAGGAGATCCTCTACAAATGTGGAAAAAGAAAGCATGTCATAATTTCCACTCGCCTGGCTGACCCAGGAAACCTGCTTGGTAGAGACTTGGAAGAAGGGTTCTGTCCATGGGGTATGGGCTGGCTTCTGCCCCTGGAAGCCCTTGCCATACCAAAAGAATAAAGGTCCGTTTCTGCTTCATTATATTTACCTAAAAGGGAAAACATGCTCTGCCTCTGGAAAATCCTTAATTGCAGCTTTATAAAGGGCCTCCACATGCAGAAAAGGGGGGGAATTAATTGGCCTTCCAGGGAGCAGCTGAACTGAGGTCTGGTAATTGAATTTCACGATGGATGCCTCCCTCTGGGTGGCCTGTGTGTGATCTGGAATAGATATTTGAAGTTTTTCTCAAATAGGAGCTTTGAGTTCCTCAAGATTTACATTTTTCGGTGCGTATTATTCATTTACACTTTCATCTCGGACAAGAGGAAGGGAAACTTATATCATCTTACAAATTCTAAAATGATAGAAGGGAAGGACAAAGGGGTAGGAGAAACTGACTTTATCTTGAGATGCATTTGTCACATCCTTTGCAAAGACTGAAGAGCCAGTTCAGGGAATAAATTATTACTCAGATGCAGGCTGCCTAAGAGTGAAGCTGCAGACCCAGCCAGGAGGTACTAGAGCTTGGGGACCTTGTTCCAAAAAGAGATGAAATCAGGAGAGGCGAGGAACACATCAGGTCATGAGGATAATTGATACCTTGAACTTGTAGATATATACTGACATGCCCCACGGAAGATTTACCTAGCACAGTGACCTGGTGGGGACTTAATTTGTGTGTTTTCTGTCAACAAAACATTTACCAGCAAATCACTGTGTCCTTGGGAAGGAGAAAAAGTAATCCCCTAAATACTGTCATTGCCAGGCAAGTATCAGAACTTTTGGGTTTCTAAAGTCTAGGTCAACACTGGAAATGTAAAACAGATTTCTAGAAATATATAGAGTAAGTAGAAACATAAGCCACAAATGCAAGCCATATATATAATTTTTCTACGGAATTCCTTGGTGGTCCAGTGGTTAGGACTCCATTACTCCATTGCAGAGAGCATGGGTTCGGTCCCTGGTGGAGGAACTAAGATCCTGCAAGCTCTGTGGTGTGGCCAAAACAAAACAAACAATAAATTTCTAGTAACCACATTAAAAAAATACAAAGGAATAGGTGATATTAATTTAATAATATGTTTTATGTGACCTTATATAAAAACATAATTTCAACATGTTATCAATATAATATTATTAAATGTAGAATGTGATGTATGTCATGAGAAACAAGTTACATTTAAAATCTTTTATTTGTTTTAATTCACTATTTTAATTCAAATATAGTTGATTTATAATATTGTTAGTTTCAGGTGTACAGCATAGTGATGTTTTTTTGCAGATTATATTTCATTACAGTTTATTGATTATACAGTAAATCCTTGTTGCTTATCTATTTTATATATATTAGTTTGTGTCTGTTAAACTCATACCCTTAATTTCCCCTCCCCCATCTGTTATTTTTCATTTGTATGATTTCTTATTTTGTACTGGCTTTGAATCCAGTGTGTATTTTAGCTAATGTGTGCATGCTTACTCACTTCACTTCAGTCAGTTCAGTCGCTCAGTCATGTCCGACTCTTTGCGACTCCATGAATTGCAGCATGCCAGGCCTCCCTGTCCATCACCAACTCCCCTCCCGGAGTTCACTCAGACTCATGTCCATCAAGTCCGTGATGCCATCCAGCCATCTCATCCTCTGTTGTCCCCCTTCTTCTCCTGCCCCCAATCCCTCCCAGCATCAGAGTCTTTTTCAATGAGTCAACTCTTCGCATGAGGTGGCCAAAGTACTAGAGTTTCAGCTTTAGCATCAATCCTTTCACAGAAATCCCAAGGCTGATCTCCTTACTCATTTAGTTGTGTCCAGTTCTTTGTAACCCTATGACCTGTAGCCTGCCAGGCTTCTCTGTTCATGAAATTTTCCCAGCAAGAACACTGGAATGGGTTGCCATTTCCTACTCCAGGGGGATCTTCCTGATCAAACTCGCATCTCTTGTGTCTTGGTAGGGGGATTCTTTACCACTGTGCCACCTGGGGAGCTATTTTAACTTATAGTACATCTCAGTTTACACTAGATACATCTCAAGTGCTCAATAGCCCCATGTAGCAACTGGCTACAAATTGGACAGTACAGATATAGTTCTTCCTAAAGGCAATGAATCCAAGGACTGGGGTGAACACTTTCTGATTCAAGAGTTACAAAGGAAACTGAAGAACCTTCTAGTTAAGAAAGGATATTGAAAAAAAAAAAAAAGAAAGGATATTGAAATGTCCTAATAGTTTATCTTTTCTTTATACTTAAGCATATGGGCAAGAAATAATAAAAGCAGGAAAAAAAAGGCCAAACTAAATAAAACCAATAACTGTTAAAGAGTTGAATTGTGACTCACAAAATTCATATGTTGAAGGTCTAACTTCTAGGACTTCAGAATGTGACTTTATTTGGATATAGGGTCTTTGCAGAGGTAATCAAGTTAAAATGAAGCAACTAGGGTAGCCCAAACCACTAATAATGGACATCCTTATACTGGATTGGCCAAAAAGTTGGTTCAGACTTTTCTGAACCATTGTATGGAAAAACACGAACAAACTTTTGGGCAATCCAATAATTAAGGGAAATTTGATACAGAGACAAGCATAGAGGGAAGACCAGATGAAGAGACAGAGGTAAAAGACAGCCAGGAGAGAGGCCTGGAACAAATGGTGAGGGGACAACCAACCATCCATGTGCAAAAGAATGAAGTTAGATCCTATCTCACATCAGGTACAAAAATTAACTCAAAATGTATCAAGGGCTTCCCTGGTGGCTCAGCTGGTAAGGAATCCACTTGCAATACAGGAGAACTGGGTTCAACTATCCCTGAGTTGGGAAGATCCCCTGGAGAAGGAAATGGCAATCCACTCCAGTATTCTTGCCTGGAGAATCCCATGGACGGAGAAGCCTAGTAGGTTACAGTCCACGGGGTCGCAAAGAGTCAGACACGACTGAGCGACTTCATCTTCCACCTGGAGAAGGGAAAGGCTACCCACTCCAGTATTCTGGCCTGAAGAATTCTGTGGACTGTATAGTTCATGGGGTCGCAAAGAATCAAACACGACTGAGCAACTTTCAGTTAATCTATCATTATAATATCATACAGAGTAGTTTCAGTATCCTAAAAAAAATGTATCAAGCAGTGTATTATTATCTAAACATAAGAGCTAATAAGTATAAAACTCCTAGAAAGGAAACAAGTGAAAATCGTTGTAACTTTAATTTCAGCAGTAGTTTCTATACATAACATCAAAAGCATAAACAAGAAAAGGAAAAGTAGATAACTTGGACTTAGTTCAAATTTTAAAACTTTTGTGCCACAATAGGGAAAAAACAACCCACAGAATGGAAGAAAATATTTGTAAATCTTACATCTGTTGAGTCTAATAGCCAGAATATATAAAGAATTTTTGTTGTTGTTTTTTAGTCACTGAGTTGTCTCCAATTCTTTGCTACCCCATGGGCTGTAGCCCACCGGGTTCCTCTGTGCTTGGGATTCTCCAGGCAAGAATACTGGAGTGGGTTGCCATTTCCTTCTCCAGAGGATCTTCCCGACCCAGGGATCAAACCTCCATCTCCTGCCTTGGCAGGCAGATTCTTTACTGCTGAGCCACCAGGGAAGCCCAGCAACAGCGAAGAATTCATATAACTCAGCAATTTTAAAAGCCTAATTAAAAAACAGACAAAGTATTTGAATAGTTTTCTGCAAAGAAGAAATACAAATTGCTAAGAAGCACGTGAAAAGATGCTTAACACCATTAGCTATTAGGAAACACAAAGCAAAACCACAGTGAAAACCTACTTCATGCTTATTAGAAGGGCTATAAAAGAAAGGGGAAAATATGGGTAATAAGTGTTGGGGTGAATGGGGAGAAATTGGAACCCTCATTAGCAAAGTGAAGAGTATTTTTTCACTGCTCATGAATTTATACAATAGGACCAGCTTGCCACTGGTCTTATTGTCAGGGTAACAATTAATACATGTAACCAGATGTATCCTTGGGTTTCTTGCTGTGAGTGATCTCAGTAAGATGGAGTCAGATTCCAGGCCCATGGTCTATATACATCCATGAAGCACTCTTCAAGAATCCGGCACTCCAGGGGTCCACAGGCTCAGTAACATCCACCTCTGGGGACTGGTTCTGGCACGGATCTATGACCCAGATGTGAAACTCACACACAGATAAATAAACTACCCAAATCACAGAAAGCATTCGTGGGTAAAATTAAATTTCTTTCTCAGTTGATAAAATTTTAAAATACAGAATAGAGGAGAGAGAAATCTAACATACCCATGTCCTCCAACTGTCAGAATTTAATGCTATTATTTTATAGTTTTTGCCCCTGATTTTATAAATCTAGTAAGGTTAAAAGTGAAATCTCCCATGTATATTTTCCTCCTCAGAAGAATTCACCATCAGGAATCTGGTGTCTGTCCTTCCAAATGGTTTTCATATTTTCACTGCATATACTGTATTCATAAATGCTTGCAACATTATTTAGTGTAATTTTAAGATGTACAAAAATGGTATCATATTTTATTTTCTGCAACTTGCTTTTTCATGCAATCATGTATTTTTTGATCTGTCTTTGATGATATATATAGCTAGATATAAATACACATGTAGTTCATCCATGGAATTTTCCAGGCAAGAGTACTGGAGTAGGTTGCCATTTCCTTCTTCAGAGGATCTTCCCAACCCAGGGATTGAACCCGGGTCTCCTGCATTGCAGGCAGATGCTTTACCATCTGAGCCACCAGGGAAGCCTCCATAATAACTTATATAGTGTTTTATCATATAAATATTTACAGATTTATCTATCTAAAGCTCTACTTGTAGACAATTAAGGCTTTTCCGAATTTCCTCTATTACAGACAATCCAACATTCTTGTACACATTTCCTGGTGCACATGCACAAGGATTTCTCTATAAAAATCTAGGAGTGGAGGGACTTCCCTGGCAGTCTAGTGGTTAAGACTCTAAGCTCCCAAAGCAGGGGCCCTGTGTTCAATCCCTGGTCAGGGAACTAGGATCCCAAATACTGCATGGGGCAGCCAAAAAGTGAAAAAACATCTAGAAGTGGAATTGCTCATCAAAGAGCATGTGCACTTTGGACTGCGCTAGATAAATACTCTGAGAAGGCAATGGCAACCCACTCCAGTAATCTTGCCTGGAAAATTCCATGGGTGGAGGAACCTGGTAGGCTGCGGTCCATGGGGTCGCTGAGAGTCGGACAGGACTGAGCGACTTCACTTTCACTTTTCACTTTCATGCATTGGAGAAGGAAATGGCAACCCACTCCAGTGTTCTTGCTTGGAGAATCCCAGGGACAGTGGAGCCTGGTGGGCTGCTGTCTATGGGGTCGCACAGAGTCGGACACGACTGAAGCGACTTAGCAGCAGCAGCAGCAGATAAATACTACCAATTGCTTTCCAAAGTAGCTGTCTTGGTTTTCCACTAGCATAGTGGAAGAATTCCTGTTCTGTATAAGCCTTTTCTGAAGATCAGATGGGTTGCAAATAAACAGAGAAGTGATTACATCAATGAAATGCAAAGAAATTCAAAATGACTATTAGGTTCATCTGTGCTTAAATGTTTTTCTGCCATCTCATCTCGATGCATACAGACCCACGCCCATTAGAGGATCCCACCTGCTGCTTCAACCCATATTGTTCCCAGTCCCGTGCAAACAACTCTCTCCTCCTTACCTACTTTTTATGCCTCCACCCCTAGTCTCATCTCTCTACCCGCTTCACTGGGGCAAAAAATAAATTTCTTCCATTTTCTCATGGAAATTTGCTCAATCATCTCTTGTGTCACTTAGGGCCTGATGATCTTGCCCCAGTTTTACTTTTTATCTTTTCAAGATGGTTTCTCAAATACAGCTCCCTCCTGTAGCCATTAGGAATTGCTACAAAACTACCCAAAATTTAACTGGCTTAAAACAACATTATTGATTACCTCATGGTTCTCTGGGTCAACAGTTTGGGCTAGGCTCAGCTAGGCAGTATGTCTAGTCTTAGCTAAGTTCATTCATACATCGTGGTCAGCTAGGTGGCTTTGCTTCAGGAAGATGGTTGGCTGTTAGCTGAGGAATAGCTGCAATTTGGTCACATGTCTTTTAGCTAGCACAAGCAAGCTAGCTTGTGTTTATTCTTTTTAAAATATACTTTTATTTATTTACTTATTTTTGGCTGTGCTGAGTCTTCACTGCTGCACTTGGGCTTTCTCTAGTTGCGGCAAGCAGGGACTACTCATAGTTGTGGTACACAGGCTTCTCATTGCCACGGCTTCTCTTCTGTTGCAGAGCATGGGCTCTAGAGCACAGGCTCAATAGTTGTGGTGTATGGGCTTAGTTGCTCCTTGGCTGTGGGATCCTCCCAGACCAGGGATCGAACCCATGTCTCCGGCGTTGGCAGGCAGATTCTCTACCACTGAGCGACAAGGGAAGCCCAGGCTTATTCTTATGGTAGTGGCAGGCTCCAAGAATGAGAGCAGAAGCAAGCAAGGCTCTGGAGGGTCCAGCTCAGAACTGGTACAGTATAACTTCAGCCTCATTCTATTGACCAAAACAAGTTATGAGGCCAGTCCAGATTCCAGGAGGGGAGAAACAGACCCTATCTCTTGAATGGAGAAGCTGCAAAATCACATTCCAATGAGCATGGACACGGGTGTGTTTGTGCGTGTGCGTGGAGGATTGCAGGTTGAATTCTCTGGGAAGTAAACTCCAAGATGGAGATTAGCATGCAGGAAATTATTTGGGGCATGCTTTCTGGAAGAAAGAGGAAAGAATGGGAGGAAGAAGTCAAACCACGATGTCAGAACAAAAGCCTCTGATTCCGTGGCTGACTCTAAGGCTGGCTAAGACGGTAAAGAATCTGCCTGCAATGCAAGACACTCAGGTTCCATCCCAGAGGGACAATCTCCTGGAGGAGGGAATGGTTATCCACTCCAGTATTCTTGGCTGGAGAACTCCATGGACAGAGGAAACTGGCAGACTAAAGTCCATGGGGTCGCAAGAGTTGGACATGAGTGAGCAACTAACTCTTTTGCACTAAAGCTGGGATAAATCTTCAAGGGGATCAGGTCTCTTCACTCTCAAGTGGGTCAATCATTGTATGCAGGCTGCCTCAAAAGACAGCTGCCAAGGAAATTCTCAAAGAAGGCTCACAGCTAAGGGTCACCTGCCAACAGTACTTGCAGTAGCTGGTGGAACAAGTCCTTCATTCTTCAAGATTGTTGGGCTGTCTGTATGGAATAGCCGAGTTCACAAAATGGCCACATCTCCCCAAGAATTGCGGTAATAATTTTTTAAAATAATATGATTGTCGCTTGTTATTGTGTACATTAAACATTTGTAATCATGTATTTACTGTGTTGTCTTAACTGTGCCCAGATTTTATATGATCACAGTGCTAAACATCACTTCTTTGAGCTCCGTCTTCATAGTGTCATTGCTCACTTGTCTAGGTCATCAACTCAAAACTTTCAAGAATAAGGAGAAATTTGAATTTTGCCACCAGAAACGTAGGCAAGAACAATTTAAAACCATGCTGGCAATGGAATCACTCAAATGTAATTATGGTAGAGATGGGATGTTCTTTGCAGGAGCAGGAGAGAGAGGCTAAAATCTGGATCACAGAGAAACGAGCACTTGAAGAGAAGGTGGGAAGCCAGGATGGGAATTTGCTGGAGGATCGTTATGAGAGGAAGATGGGAACGTGTAGGCACTAAAGGATAAAGAAACAGCTCCAACCAGACAGCTATTGAGATCTGGGCAGACATTTTATAACTTTAAAAGACCAGTGGCTCCATGTGGAGAAATTCCAGAGGAGTCATCAACTCAGGATTTGAGGAGTAGCATAGAGAATTGTTTCCACCTGCAGCAAAGGAGAATCCCTGTGACCACACAGAAAAGACTCTACATTTTGGAAACAAAAGGCACTGACTTTGGGGACTTCCCTGGCGGTCCAGTGGTTAAGAATTCGCCTTCCAGCGCAGGTGGTATGGGTTGATCCCTGATCAGAGACCTAAGATTCCACATACTGCTACTGCTGCTGCTGCTGCTAAATCACTTCAGTCCTATCTGACTGTGCGACCCCATGGACGGCAGCCCACCAGGTTCCTCCGACCATGGGACCTTCCAGGCAAGAGTACTGGAGTGGGCTGCCATTGCCTTCTCCAAGATTCCACATACTATGGGGCAATTAAGACCATGCGCTGCAACTAGAGACTCCATAACTACTGAGCCCATGTGCTGTAGGGCCCGTGCTCCACAAGAGAAGTCAGTGTGCCACAACTAGAGAAAGCCTGCATGCCACAGTGAAGACCCAGCACCACCAAAATAGGAAGAAAGATAAAAAGGAAGGAAGGAAGGAAAGAAAGAAAGTCTTCTTACACAGTTGTCCCTTTTGGCTACTCAAACTCAGAGACCCATATGTATGTCTGGAGAATTTCCCACCATGATGAATCTTAGTGGGAAGCAGAACTCCCTTCCTGATGTAGAATGTGGAAGTGCTAGCTACTTGCTTTCCCAGTCTCCTCTGCAGTTGCTGCTGCTGCTGCTAAGTCGCTTCAGTCATGTCTGACTCTGTGCGACCCCATAGACAGCAGCCCACCAGGAATTCTCCAGGCAAGAACACTGGAATGGGTTGCCATCTCCTTCTCCAATGTGTGAAAGTGAAGTCGCTCAGTCGTGTTCAACTCTTCACGACCCCATGGACTGCCCACCAGGCTCCTCCGTGCATGGGATTTTCCAGGCAAGAGTACTGGAGTGGGGTGCCATTGCCTTCTCTGTCCTCTGCAGCTAGTGTTCGGCATTTAGAAGGACACACTAGACTTGGTTTGAGGAGCCAGAGACACGAAGACACAGAAGCAATGGAGAAGCCCAATCTGGTCTTGGTGGCTATAGAGGCAGCCCAGGCAGGAGGGCCAGTGGCTGTGCCTAGCATCGGGTGTGAAGTTTTAGCAGGGTTAAAGGGGAGGCTGAAGGGTCTGACATTCCGTGGTTGGGTCATCAGGGTCCTTACCAGACTAGCCCTCTGTTTCTGCCACCCTGATGGCCATTCTCGTTCTCCAGCCTTCCCAGCAATTCTGAAAACTCTCCAGTGTCTATTTCACTGATTCCTCTTCTGCTGAAATCTACCAGTTTGTTTCTGTTGCTTGCATATACGAATTCCAACTGGTGGAAGTTTCCTTGTGTGGAGTGCATCCAAACTTCACAAGGAACCAGAACACAGCCAGGGTCCACAGCGGCCATTCTCTGCCTCCCACTCTGATATCTGTTTCTTCCACTTTGTCTGCACATATGCCGTGTCCTTCTCAGTCTCTTCGTCTTAATTCATGAGAAGGTAGCTGTAATCTATTGGTTGGGAAGCACCCACTCTGAGGCCAGAATGCTTGGATTTGAATCACAGATATATTGCTTTCTAACTAGGAGGCTTTGGTCAAGTTACTGCACCTTTTTCCTCTTCTGTACAGGGAAGATCCTCTGGAGTAAGAAATGGTAACCCACTCCAGTATTCTTGCCTGGACAATTCCATGGACAGAGAAGTCTGGAGGGCTACAGTCTGCACTGTCAAAGAGCTGGACACGACAGAGAGACTGAAAACACACACACACAGTGATCATAGTAGGGGTCTTCTTGTTTTGAGGACTAAATAAGATAATATATGCAGAGCCCTCCCTAAACTACTTGGCTCATAATAGTCATCAATAATTGTTATTGTTATCTTCACCACAGCATTATTATCATTATCATGATTCTAAGGCCTTATGGTGACTAATTAGAGCAGATGTTGTAAACTCCAGTGCCAAAAGGAGCCAGGCAGGCAACAGGAATAAGTGGCATGGATGTGCAGTAAAACATTGGGGCAAAGTGAGGACTATGGAATATGGAAGAGCATGTGTCCATCTAGAGGGAATTGCCACTTCTCACCAGCAGCCATTTATTGCTCCATGGAATGTGAACCCAGTGATGCCGAACTTCCACTATTTCAAGAGAAGCCAGAGATCCAGATTTTTATTGGAAATGATGTTTCTAATATTAAAAAACAAAACACTATGTGTGCTATGTATCTTCAGTTGTGTCCAACTCCTTGTGATCCCATAGACTATAGCCCACAAAGATCCTCCATCCATGGGGATTCTCCAAGCAAGAATACTGGAGTGGGTTGCCATGCCCTCCTCCAGGGCATCTTCCTGACCCAGGGATCGAACCCAAGTCTCTTATGTCTCCTGCATTTGCATGTGGGTTCTTTACCACTGGCACTACCCTGGTGGCTCAGACGGTAAAGCGTCTGCTTGCAATGTGGGAGACCCGGGTTCCATGGAGAAGGAAATGGCAATCCACTCCAGCACTCTTGCCTGGAAAATCCCATGGACGGAGGAGTCTGATAGGCTACAGTCCATGGGGTCTCAAAGAGTCAGACATGACTGAGCAACTTCACTTTCACTTTCTTTACCACTGGCACTACCTGGAAAGCACAGGACAAAAACACTATACAGGAAAAATAAAACCATCCCAGGGTCACTATGGGCTGTTGATGCCAGTGTGTGTTCTAAATACAAATCTCTGGGCTCAGTTGAAATTCTCAGGAAGAGAATCTGGTTGGGTTGGGTTTAGTCCACTGACTCCATCAACTATAGCCACTGTCCACTGCTTACCCAGCAGGGAATGTGGTGAGAACTCTCAGAGAAGCAAGTGTGGGCAAGCATGTGGCGATGAGCACATTTCAGAGAAGAGAAGCAAGGACTGAGGATGTTCCCTAAGAGCTGCTTCTCTGTGGATGACAGAGACACTGAAGGCAAATGTATCAGAAATGTGATAAACCCCAGTGACTGCAAATAAGTTTGGTAGACTGCAAACAAGATGGTAGCTTATTTATCTTATGTAAAAATGTGTCTGAAAGAAGAATAAGGCTGGTAGAAAGGCTCAGATACAGCCACGTGATTCCAGATTCCTTCTACCTTTCCATACCTCCATCTCAGCTTGTAGGCTTCATTTTGAAGCTTGTTACCTCATGGCTGCAAGATGGCTGCAGCTGTAACCATCATGACTGTGTTCCAGGCAGAGAGAAAAGGGGTCAAGAAGTGACAGATGGCCCTTATGTAAGGATTTCCCACAAATGCCCAGCATATTTCTTCTTCCATCTCGTTGGCCAGAACTGACTCATATACCCATATCTAGCCACAAAGATATTATGAAGGTGAATATTTTTAGCTTGATACATTGCATCCCCAAACAATATCAGGGTTCTGTTCATTGGAAACAAGGAGAAAATAGACCTCCGATAGGTAATCATCAACCTCTGCCACCTCCTCAGAACAGGTGCTACAGACCTTGGCTGAGCACTGGACACAACAGGCTGATTGCCACAACCTGCACGGCAGAAAGCTATAAAGTGGTTGTGAAACACAGAATAGCTGGGCTGGTTCCAAAGTATGAAAATCAGCCTCTGGTTCCTCATAGCTCCTCTAGTCCTCCCATCCTTCCTGACCCCTCCTTGGCCCTCCTGCTGTCGGTGTGGCCCCGCCAGAGCCCAGGCATGGTGGGAAGAACGTGTGATTAACACCAGTAGCAGTTTCAGGAGGAACCCAAGAGACATTCCAGAGAGAAATATGTAACTGGCGCATCTGGTTTATAATGTATATTAATCCCTGACATGTAATTTGAGTAATATATGTAAAGCAAAAAGTCCAAGTGCTGATTTAGGAGCCTTGTTATTACCCTGTCAGCAGAATTCATGTTCTATTTGCACAGTGCTCTGGGTCCAGCATCTCATCGAGGGCAGCAGGAAGGAGAAGGCTTTCTGATGGATGCCAGCTGATGGCAGAGGCCCCCCGCTGATGAGGCTGGGGCATCAGTCAAGTGCTTGGAGCCCGTAGGAAGGTTGGCAGGAGCTCTTCTTGGCAAGGAGGACTGTGGAACTAGACCAAGTTATAGTTGGAGCTCAGGGCAGATCCATCCCCACTCCCTCAAAAGGAAGAAGCCTAGAAAACTGAGGGGCTTGGGGGTTCAAAACCAGCTCTGCCACTACCTCACCATGTGAATTTTCATAAGTGGCTTCAGCTGTTTGAGCCTCAATTTCCCCCTTTGCAAATGGAAATCATAATAGCACTTATTTAATAGGATTGTTGTGAGATTTAAATAAAAACAAAAAATGACAATAAACCAACCAAGTACTGAGCTAATGCTCTCAGCCAGTTAATACTGTGGGCCAGTAATATTCCAAGTATATTATGTGTATGATCTCACTGAATCCTCACAGCAACCTCATGAGGTAGATACTATTATGACTTCCAATTTACAGTTGAAGAAAATGAAGCTCAGAGAGGTGAAATAACTTTCTCAAGGCCACACAGCTAGTAGTATTCAAACCCAGGCAGTCTGGCTCCTAAGCATGCCCTTTGAGATGCTTTAACACGGTGCTCTGTTTTGTGTGAAGCACGAAGTAAAGGGTGACTCTTGAGAGTTCCGCGGTAGTCCAAGTGGTTAGGACTTGGCACGTTCACTGCCGTGGCCGTGGGTTCAATCCCTGGCCAAGGAAGTAAGCTCCTGCGAGCTGTGTGGCCAAAGAAAAACTAGAAAAGTAAAGCAGGGGGAGTGTAATTCTCTAGACTGTGACCCTCTGTAGATCTTCCTATGACGACGGAAATATTTTCTAATTCTGTGGTGTTGGATAGAGTGGCTACTAGCCACAGACAGCTGTTGAGCATCTGAAATGTGACTAGCTTGATTAAAGATCTGAATTTTAATTGATTTAATTTTAATTAGTTTAAATTTACTCACTTGCGGCTAGTGGCTACTGTGTGGGACATGCAGTTCCAGGCTCCCCCACCTACTCTCAGTCCTGCTGGAGGGGTTTAACCCTTACATCTGTTAGAAGCACAGGGAGATTAGTGGCTTGCTAGATAGGAGTCCAATCATAGGCTCGATTGGAGCCTATGAACCGAACAAGGAGGTGACAGTTCAGTCCTTTCCAGTGCCAATTAGAACATGCTCTGGGCATCACCATTCTTTTTTTTTTTTTTTTGCAGTTTAAAACCTATTTTTATTTTTTTTTTTTTAATCCTTTTTAAAATTTTTTAAATTTTTATTTATTTATTTATTTTTAATTACAATACTGTATTTGTTTTGCCATACATTGACATGAATCAGCCACAGGTGAACACAATCTCCCAATGCCGAAGCCCCCTCCCACCTCCCACCCCACATCATCTACCTGAATCATCCTGTGCACCAGCCTCATGCATCCTGCATCCTGCATTGAACATAGACTGGCGCTTCGTTTCTTACAAGATAGTATACATGTTTCAATGCCATTCTCCCAAACCATCCCACCCTTTCCCTCTTCCTCAGAGTCCAAAAGTCTGTTCTGTACCTCTGTGTCTCTTTTGTTGTCTCACATATAGGGTCATCATTACTATCTTCTAAATTCCATATACACAATGGAGTACTACTCAGCCCTTAAAAAGAATAAATTTGACTCAGTTCTAATGAGATGGATGAAATTGGAACCGATCATGCAGAATGAGGTAAGCCAGAAAGAAAAACACCAATACAGTATACTGACACATATATATGGGCATCACCATTCAGAATGCTGCTCCTTTAAGAGAATGGGAGCTCAAAGGAGTTCCCTGGAAGTCCTCCACTGCAGAGGTCACAGGTTTGATCCCTGATTTGGGAACTAAGATCCCGCATATCTGGTGGCACAGCTGGAAAAAAAAAGAGAGAAAATGGGGGCTCAAAATCCCAAGGCTTTCCAAGAACCCCTTAGCTGTAAGCTCCAGGTGCCTCAGTCAGTAAGATTATTTGCAGACCTGGCCCCTACCCTCCTGGAATTGGCAGTCTAGCAGGGGAGAATGTTATTAAGCAAATGACCACTCAATTAGTTATTTAAGAACAATTAATTAAACTCACACCTGAGTGTATGCCAATATCACAAGGGATAAAATGGCAGCTAGTCAACAAAGAGCAATTAATTGCGTATGGGACCTTAGGAGATGGATGGGTCAGAAGAGCCTCCAAGGGCAGAGAACCTTGAATTTGGTCCTAAGGAGTTGGAGATTGTAAGGATGATGTATACCGGAAGGGCATTCCTGGCAAAAGAAACAGCATGGGCAAAGGCACAGAGGTGTGACAGTACTTTCAGTATTCAGATAAAAAGAACATCATGATTCAAGAGGTGGCGAGAGAGGATAAGCCTGGGAAGATCAGCTGGGAATCACTTTGTGAAATGTCTTCAGTGTCATGCTGGGTGAAAAACTTTTCTAAGCGGGGGCCAACAGATTTGTTTTAAAAGGCAGGTTATGGGACTTCCCTGGTGGTCCAGTGGTTAAGACTCCGAGCTTCTAGAGCTTCCAGTGCAGAGAGTGTAGGTGCAATCCCTGGTCGGGGAAATAAAATCTCATATGCCATGCTGTGCAGCCAAAATATTAAACAAACAAACAAAAAGCCCATAGGGACTTCCTGGAGATCTAGCATATGAGAATCTGCCTGTCAAAGGAGGGGACATGGGTTTGATCCCTAGTCTGGAAAGATCACACATACCATGTGGAAACTAAGCCTGTGTGCCACAATTACTGAGACCAAGTGCTGCAGCTACTGAAGGCGTCACATCCCGGAGCCCATGCTCTGCAACAGGAGAAACCACTATAAATAAGCCACCTGAGGACCACAACGAAGACCCAGTACAACCAAAAATAGATAAATAAATTAAATTAAAAAGAAAACCCCACAAAAGGCAGATTATGCTGCACTGAAGAGTGTGCTATCGAAGAACTCTGCTATACTCTAGCCAGGTGGTCTTTCTGGCTTTTTCAAGTCTCCCGTGGGTCCCTCTAAATCTACTCTCTGAACAGCGGCTAGAAGAATCTTGTTTTGTTGTTTGTTTTTCTTGTTTTTCACATGGCTCAAAAGCTGAAAAGGCCAACATTATCAAAATGGATATACTTCTCCTACCTGTTCCCTTCCGCATCCACCTCTCTCCACCCTCAAGGATTCCTCAGGGAATCACTTGAATTAGTTTTGTATGTATCCTCTCAGATTTCTCTATGCAAGGAAACACTCTCTTCTGATCCTTTTTTTTTCTGCTTAACAGGGAGCTCTTATTACAACAGTAAAGAAAACTTTTCCATTCTCTCTCTCGTCTAACACAAAACATTCATAGATTCACATGTAAATATAAGAAATAACACCGAAAGATTCCATGTACCATTTATCCAGTTTCCCCAAATGGTAACGTCTTGCAAAACTGTGGTGTGAAACCACCACCAGCATATGGACACTGATGCAGTCAGTGTGCAGAACAGTTCCATCTCCACGACAATCTTGTGTGTTGCCCTTTACAACCACACCACCTCCCCCTCCTCATCTTTCCTTGCTCCTGGCAACCACTGTTCTGTTCCACACATCTATAATTTTGTCATCTGAAGAATGGTATACAAATAGAATCATACAGTATGTAACCTTTTCGGGCTGACCTTTTAACTCAGCCTAATTCCCAGAGGTTCATCCCGGTTGTTGCATTCATCAACAGTCTGTTCCTTCGCTGACTAGTATGCCATGACATGGACACACCACAGCTTCTTTTTTTTTTGACTGTTCACCCACTGAAAGACGTCTGGGCTATTTCCAGTGTGGGGCTTTTCCAAACGGTTTGGATTGTATGATAATTGTATATTTAGTTTTGTAAGCAACTACCAAAATAATTTCAGAGTAGTTGTACCATTTTACGTTTCTACCAACAACGTTGATCTGATTTCTCTGCACCCTAACCAGAATTTGCCATTGTCACTTTTCTTTTTTTTTTTAATCTTTATTTTTTCAGTTTTTATTTTTGTTTCTGCTGGGTCTTCATCACTATGCGTGGGCTTTTTCTAGCTGCAGTGAACGGGGACTACTTTCTAGTCTCAGCGTGCGGACTTCTCATTGCAGTGGCTTCTCTTATCGGGGAGCATAGGCTCTAGGCGCATGG
Organism: Nanger dama; assembly: GCA_917880005.1. Taxonomy (NCBI): domain Eukaryota; kingdom Metazoa; phylum Chordata; class Mammalia; order Artiodactyla; family Bovidae; genus Nanger; species Nanger dama. The sequence continues at coordinate 20,513,073 of CAKJTW010000042.1, read as the reverse complement.
ACTTCGGTAGTTGTGGGTTCAGTGCAGTGGTTGTGACCCATGGGCTTAGTTGCACTGCAGCATGTGGAATCTTCCCAGACCAGGGAACCTGCATCATTGGCTGGCGGATTCTTAACCACTGGACCACCCAAGGAAGTCCACTATTTTTCATTTTATCTATTCTGATAGGCATGTCTTATTACAGTTTTGACTTACAATTCCCCATGGCTAATGATGTTGAACATCTTTCATGTACTTATTTGCCGTCTGTTTATCTTCTTCGGTGAAACGTCTATTCATGTCTTTTGCCCATTTCCTAATTGGATTTTTTTTCACTGTTCACAGTTCCTTGTCAGATATGTGAATTGCAATAATTTTCTCCCAGTCTGTAGTTTGTGCCTTCATCCTCTTAAGGTCTTTCCCAGAGCAAGTTTTTAATAAGTCCAATGTATCTATTTTACATTTTATGGATCATGCTGTTAGTGTCACATCTAAGATCTCTTTGCTTTGCTCTAGACTCCTGTATTAGTTTGGTAGGGCTTTCACAACAAAGTATCACAGACTGAGTGGTTTAAACAATAGAAATTTATTCACAGTTCCGGAGGCTAAAGGTATGAGATCAAGGTGTTGGTAGGATTCATTTCTTTTGAGGATTCTCTCCTTGGTTCATAGATGGCCTTCTTGTATCTTCACATATGTGAGCCCGTGTCCTAATCTCCTCTTTTTGTAAGGACTTCAGTCGTATTGAATTAGGACTCATCTTAATGACCTCTCCTAGGAGTTGCTCTTGAAGCCCGGAGCCACTGTGCAAGATGCTTGACGACCCTGAATCTGCCACTCTGTAAGGAAGCCCAAGCAATGTAGAGGAGCTATGTTAGGTGCTGTGGTCCAGAGTCCTTACTGATTCCAGCCTTTAAATAATCCCAGCCTAACTTAAACATACTTTTAGCCTTGCCTAACCTCAGTGCTAGGAAAGATTGAAGGCAAAAGAAGAAGAGGGTGGCAGAGGATGAGATAGTTAAATAACATCACTGACTCAAGAAGATAGTGAAGGACAGGGAAGCCTGGTGTGCTATAGCGCATGGAGTCACAAAGAGTCAGACACGAATTAACGACTGAACAACAACTTATATTTCTGTTAATCTATTTTTTGTTTAAATATGTCTTTCAAGAGGAATACTTCAAAGTGGTTTTCTTATGCATATTATAAACAAATCCTTCTGAAATTTAAAATCATGCTCTTTCACATATCTAAAATCATCTCGTGACCACAAGGGTACATCCCACCTTCTGGAAATCATTGCTCTAAGCTTTTTGCTGATCACAATGGTCCCTTCTAACTTTTACATTTGAGAATTTATGAAGTTCTCTTTCCCAAGTTGGTGCTGAAAAGTTGCCCTGAGTGGGAGGGATCCTGCTCTCTGAAGGAGTTCACAAACTTTATTCCTGTGTAGAGCTTTGGGACAATTAACATTCATGAGAGATGACTCAATTCAGGAGCCGTGAAGGGTCTGAGAATTTACCCTGCCTACAAGCGGTGAAGCTAGACTGCTTCCTAGGTGCTCGGACTGCTGTACTTAGAGGGAAAGTGTAGCTAGACAGTCAGGCTTACTCTGATTCCCCATGACTCCCAAGGCCCAAGGAAGTGATACAGGTGGGTCTGCACACACAGATAAGTTCTGTTACAGGGAGACTACTGAGCTTGGAGAATCTACCACTTTTATCGTCAACAGTAATGAGTCAACTCTTTGTCTGGGGAAGATATTATTTCACTCTGTAAGGTTGCTTCCTCCAAACACAGTCCTGAGAAATGGCCTGAGTAGAGGGCAGTCAGCGCCTTGTTTCTTTGCATATCCAGCAATATGCATGGAGGCATAGGTCCAACGGTGCGTTGCCTCTCCCAACAAACTACATGCATGGATATGCTGGCTTCAAACTCCATGACCTGGGTCAGATAGGCGAAATTGTGCTGTGAGGTCCCAGGGCTAAAATTCCATCATTCTCTCCCCAGCTCCTGATTCTACTTCCACCAGTAATAATGAAAGGTAAAAGGGTCACTCATGTCAGGAGTTTAACTTTTGTTAGTAAAATAACCCAAAAGTTGCCAGTCTTTACTAGTTTTCCAGTTCAAGGGAAACCACACTAATGCGTTATATCCATTAGCTATTGCACTGGTAATACCACAAAACTATCAACCTCAGACTCTAGGCGTGATGCAATAGCATTTGGTTTGGGGTTATGAGTTTCTTGGTAGCTGGGTGACTCTGCTCCATGTTTCCTCATTCTCCTCCTTGAACCAGTGGGCTAACTAGAACAGGATTTTCTCCTGATGATGGCTGAATTGTAAGAGAGGGTGTCCAGCTGCACAAGTACACCTCAAACCCTTTGGCCACAGCAAGTCTCATGGCCAAGCCCAAAGCCAAAGGGTAAGGAAGTATACTCCATCCATGGAGGTAGAGGGGAAGGGAAGAGATACTCCTGAAAACAAGCTAATCTTTCCATTTATCAAAAGCCCATGGTTTCTCTTCTCAGCATTTTTTACTCATACAAGACCTCAAGCCCTCTTTACAAAGCCTTCTACATATTTTCCCTTCAATCCCAAAGTATTAAAGAACAATTAAGCCTCAAATGATGACTCTTCACACAATGAACTCCTCCCCTTGCTCTAAGAACAGGGCTTTAGAAAAACTTACACTCATTTTTCTCAATTAACTAACATTTCTTCCCAAGAATAAAAAGAAATAAAACATGGATCCCAAGTTCATTTTTCTAAGCTCCCTCCTCTTCCCACCAGGCTGAGGCCTACTCTTGGATTGACAAATAACCCTAGTGCTTTATGTTCCAGCTTTTACATGCACATGAGGCCTTCTGTTTGAGAAGAGATACGAATTGTGCCATTCCTCATACAGAATGGATCTGTTCTAGCTTTTATGGTTATATAAGGTTATAAAAGGTAATAAATTAATTTAGAAATGATTCAGGAGAGAGAGAAAGAGTCAGAATAATAGCTAAAGTGTATATTTTCTTTGCTGCCTTATAGAGTGAGAGAGAATACACTGAGGAGCTGGGCATTACAAGGAGGTTAAATAATAAGTACCTGACTCAAGGACTTCCCTGGAGGTTCTGTGGTTAAGAATCTGCCTTCCAATGCAGGGGATACAGGTTCGATCCCTCTTTGGGGAACTAAGATCCCACATGCCACAGGGCAACTAAGCTCAGCCATCACAGCTAGAGCATGCTGCAATAAACAGCCTGCACACTGAAACAAAAACCCAATACGACCCCCAAAAAAAAAAAACAGCTAGAGGCAAAAATGACTGTCATTAGAGAAAACGGATATAGATAAAAAGAAAGAAAACAGTTGAAAAAAAAAAAAGTACCTGACTCAAGAGTGCTGTGTTATAACTATCTTTTCCTCAAGGCTCTTTTTCCCCTTTATTCCTGGTGTGTGTTTATGTGTGTGTGTGTGTGAAAAGAATTAAGCAGGGGTATTATATTCCTAGGAGTCCCCAGAAGATATTTCCTATGTGCAGTCTCTCTGTGGCTCCTCCTCTCTTGTCCCAGCTCCTGCTTGTGAACATCTGTTGCCTGGAGGCCTTTTGAAGGCTCCTCATCTTTGCTATCACTGAGAATATCTGTGTTAGTTAGACTCTTTGTTTGAAGCAATAGAAACTCAATTCTTACTTTGAGCATGGAAAGGGGTTGTACTGGCTCACGTAACCAAACCATGGACACTACACAATGGAGCTGACCCCAGCAAGGACTGGATTTAGACATGCAAACACTGTCAGGCTTTTCTCTCTCTTCTCTCTGCTGCTCTTTGCTTGTTGGAGTCATTCCTGCCTCTCACAGTTGGTCTTTCTCTACTTGGAGGGGAATGTGGCCTCTGGCAACTCCAGCATCATAGCCTTCCAGCTTCAGTAGCTCCTAGAGTATAGAGAGCATCTATTTCTCAGCTTTGATAGAAAAAATTCCAGATATCACTAACTGGCCTGCCTTGAGTCACATAATCATGGCTCCATTTCCAGAATAAAGATGGGGAGCACTAGGAGGGCCATGGTGAAAATCATTAGGAACCATGAAACCACTTTAAGTCGTGTGAATTATTGTGCTCCTTTTGTTGTTGTTTAATCACTAAGTTGTTATTGTTTAGTAGCTAAGTCACATCTGACTTTGCAGCCCCATGGACTGTAACCTGCCAGGCTCCTATGTCCATGGGATTTTCCAGGCAAGAATACTGGATGGGTTGCCATTTCCTTCTCCGGGAGATCTCCCCGACTCAGGGATTGAATCCATGTCTCCTGCATTAGCAGGCGGATTTTTTACCACTGAACTACCAGGAAAGCCCTTTATGCTCCTTATGAGAAATAGATAATTTGTCCCAAACCTTTTCTCCACTTTGCTGGAGAAAAATGGAGGTACATCCATACAATGGCTGGAGGTGGGGTGATCTGACAAAACCTCCCACATAGATGTCCTATGACCCTACCATAAAGTAACATACTATTCCAGAAGGCAGCTCCCTCTCACTGCTCTTTGGGAGCCCTCTGAATTTTGTCTCTGTGGGTCAGTGGGTGAGTCAGGTTCAATTCCTCCAGAGTAGCTGGCTTGCGATGTGACACTACACAGCAGTTGCCCACCTCTTTGGAGTAGTGTTGCTGGGAAACATGATCACCCATTGCCCATGGACTCCTGGAAAGGCTGGTGACCACCCAGTTTCACTGCAATTTTGACTTCATTTAAAGCGTGGGGCATCCTCCTTTGACATGCCTTGGTCCTATAAGCCTCCGGACTTGAAAGCCTTGAGTTCTAGAACTGGCTGTGCCATGCCACTGATCAATTCCCTTCTGTCAGCTTCTTGCCTTTCCAAGCTGTCCCCAAGCATATCTGCACTCACTTCTGTGCTCAGAAGCCTTAGTGAGCAATGCAGCCTTTTCTGAAGATAAGCTCTGTGTCAAAAAATTGTCACCTAACTGTACATTTACTTATTTTAAATTAGACTAAAGTGTTTTCAACCCTGAATATTCATTGGAAGGACTGATGCTGAAGCTGAAGCTCCAAACCTTGGCCACTTGATGCGAAGAGCTGACTCACTGGAATAGACACTGATACCAGGAAAGATTGAAGGCAGGAGGAGAAGGGAACGACAGAGGATGAGATAGTTGGACTCAATGGATATGAGTTTAAGCAAACCCTGGGAGATAGTGAAGGACAGGGAAGCCTGGTGTGCTGCAATCCATGATGTCACAAAGAGCTGGACACAACTTGGCAACTGAACAAGAACAACAAAATGTTTAAGATATGCATGCATCATTATGTTATGATTATCACTAGACCACTAGGGAAGTCCCTGAACTAATATTTTTAATGCACTGATCAAATATTTATCTTGATAACATGAGATAAAAAAGCTTCTATCATATTTGTTTATTATCTATCATCTCACAATAAATATATAATGAATATGACATTTAAAAAAATATTAAATGGACAATGTCTCAGGGTTCCCTCAGTTGCAGAACCTGGGTCCAGATTTGAGACCAATTAGTGATGGAGGCGCCTGGAAGGCTGCAGTCATGGAGTCGCTGAGGGTCAGACATGACTGAGCGACTTCGCTTTCCCTTTCACTTTCATGCATTGGAGAAGGAAATGGCAACTCACTCCAGTGTTCTTGCCTGGAGAACCCCAGGGAAGGCGGAGCCTGGTGGGCCACCATCTACGGGGTCTCACAGAGTCGGACACGACTGAAGCGACTTAGCAGCAGCAGCAGTAGTTTATTTGGTGGGGGGTGGGGGATGATCCCAGGAAGTGCTAATAGTAGTGTGGGGAGTGAGACAGAGAAGGAAAGGCTGCCAATAAAATCATGTGTCATCAAATAAGTACCAATGAGGCAACTAGAGCTTAATTCTACTGGGGAACTCTGGGAGGCAATTAAGAACACCCCTCAGAGTTATTCTATACAATGGGTGAAGATGCTGACTGGTCATTGGTTGAAGAGTATTTTTGTGGGCATTACATCACCAGTACTACTGCCTTGTCCAGCACATGCGCCAAGCATGCTCCAGTGTCCAGGCCCTTTGGATTATAGCTGCAGTAATTATCCTTGGAGCATGGCTGGAGTGCTAAGGAGATATGGCTAGGGCTCTGCCAGCTGGCTGCAGCTGGGTTTTCCTTCCCCAAAGCCAAGATATCCTAGGGTTTTCCACCCTACTGCTGAATCAATGAAGGGTGTGAAAGGTGGTCCACACAGGTCCATGTGCTGTCCTGTGACCTCTTAGGTCACAGTCCAAGGACAGCACAAGGATACATATGTGTGGACTGGTCGAAACCTATACACTGTCTTGAATAAAGGAAGGGGTAGAGACACAGAAAGGGGAACGTTTTACTCAAAAAATACTAAGTACTAACTCATCTGAGACTTTGAAACTGGAAGACTAAATTACTATTAATAATCAGGTTCATATTTTGTCTTATTAATAAATAGATGAGGCACAAGAAAAAAAAAAAACCTGTCACATAAAAAATAATGAACCTATACTTTTTTGTGCCTGTGAGTTGTACAGGGTAGATTTCCATCCTTCCACAAATACCATCTCCATGAGGACAGGGCCTTTCACCTGCTTTGGTTGTGCTCATATTCATAGCTCATAGCACTGTGCCTGGCACATAAAAGATGCTGAACAAATATTTGTTGAATGAACATGTGTTCTATATTTTCATATGAGTGGCCCCCTTCCCTGCAAAGATTCAAGCCATTTAGTTTCAGTTTGTTTATTGCAGCTTCACCCGGAGCCGGGCAGGAGTGCTGGGTGTTTTCTCTCGGACAATTAAGCACTTTAGTAAAGAGCCAGGGAGTGAGGGGCTGCTCTATGTACCCCCCACAAGCCCAGCTGGATTCACAGAGGGTGGTGAGGCTGTCAGAGCACTGGCAGGTAACTGATGGCAGGCATGTGTCCCTTCAATTTAATGTTCTCTTAATGAATATAAGTAATGGTTAGGTTGCCCTTCACTGCTGATATGTTTCTATCTCTAAGGCTTATTGCAATCAGGGATGAACATTGCTCCTCAAACCACTTATGTTTCCACTGTGGTGGAGTAGAGTGGGATTCCTGTCCCATCGCTGCCCTCTTTTAGTTGGACAGCTTGGGTGAGTTGTGTTTCCTCTCTGAGCCTCAGATTCTTCATCTGGATAAGGTAGCAGCCTTGAGGATAACCCTAGGCTTTTCTCTCTGCAAAGCCTTGCCTCACAGTGGAAACACATGTGACTCTTCAACATGGAAGGCCACAGACTTCTTCACCCACAGGGATTCCCTTCATGATATGGGTCTTGAGTTAGCCAGTCCTGGGTCCAAATCCTGGGTTCAATTTCACCACCTCTTTTTGGCTGTATGACTATTTTATTTAACTTTTTTTTAAATATTATTTTAATGTGGACCTTTTTTTTTTTTTAAGTCTTCATTGAATTTGTTACAACATGGCTTCTATTTAATGTTTTGGTTTTTTTGGCCACGGCGCACATGGGATCTTAGCTCCTAGACCAGGGATCGAACCTCCACTCCCTGCGCTGGAAGGCAAAGTCTTAACCACTGGGCGTCCAGGGAAGTCCCTTGGCTGTACGGCTTTAGACAAGTCACTGCATGTCTATGAGCTACACACATTTTTTCTTTGTTTTAAAACCTATTTATTTGGCTGCCTTGGTTGCAGCATGTGGGATCTTTGTTGCATCATGCAGGACCTTCTCTTACAGTGCTTGGACTCTCTAGTTGAGGCACATGGGCTCATAGTTTCAGCTCATAAACTTAGTTATTCCTTGGTATGTGGAATCTTAGTTACCCGACCAGGTATCAAAATTGCATCCCCTGCATTCCTGCTGCTGCTGCTGCTGCAAAGTCGCTTCACTCATGCCCAACTCTGTGCAACCCCATAGACGGCAGCCCACCAGGTTCCGCCATCCCTGGGATTCTCCAGGTAAGAACACTGGAGTGGGTTGCCACTTCCTTCTCCAATGCATGAAAGTGAAAAGTGAAAGTGGAGTCTCTCAGTTGTGTCTGACTCTTCTCGACCCCTGGGACTGCGGCCTACCAGGCTCTTCTGTCCATGGGATTTTCCAGGCAAGAGTACTGGAATGGGTTGCCATTGCCTGCATTAATAGGCAGATTCTTAAGCCCTGGACTACCAGAGAAGAGCCTCTTGAGGAAAGTGAAAGAGGAGGGTGAAAAAGTTGGCTTACAGCTCAACATTCAGAAAACGAAGATCATGGCATCTGGTCCCATCACTTCATGGCAAATAGATGAGGAAACAGTGGAAACAGTATCAGACTTTATTTTTTTGGGCTCCAAAATCACTGCAGATGGTGATTGCAGCCATGAAATTAAAAGACGCTTGCTCCTTGGAAGAAAAGCTATGACCAACATAGACAGCATATTAAAAAGCAGAGATATTACTTTGTCAACAAAGGTCTGTCTAGTCAAGGCTATGGTTTTTCCAGTGGTCATGTATGGATGTGAGAGCTGGACTATAAAGAAAGCTGAGCGCCGAAGGATTGATGCTTTTGAACTGTGGTGAAGACTCTTGAGAGTCCCTTGGACTGCAAGGAGATCCAACCAGTCCATCCTAAAGGAGATCAGTCCTGGGTGTTCATTGGAAGGACTGATTTTGAAGCTGAAACTCGAATACTTTGGCCACCTGATGGGAAGAGCTGACCCATTTGAAAAGACCCTGATGCTGGGAGGGACTGGAGGCAGGAGGAGAAGGGGATGACAGAGAAGATGGTTGGATGGCATCACCGACTCAATGGACATGGGTTTGGGTGGACTCTGGGAGTTGGTGATGGATAGAGAGGCCTGGCGTGCTGCGGATCATGGGGTCACAAAGAGTCAGACATGACTGAGCAACTGAACTGAACTGAACCAGAGAAGTTCCTGTAGTCTTTTTTTTTTAATTAAACACACATACACATGCCAGACACAGTCCCAAGATTGCAGAGTTCAAGTCCTGAATCTAGAGCTTGCTAGGTATATGACCTTGCAAATCGTTTAACTTTTCTGAATCTGTTTCCTCATCTTTTAAGTGGGAATAAAAGTGTTTTTGTCCAGGGTTGTTGTAAGAAGTGAGTTAAGATATGTGAAACACTTAGAACTGTGCTAGCAACAAAGCGAGCAAGGATAAATGTTGGCTCTTATTATGGCTGCCTAAATTGTTGAAACTTTACAGCCCACTCTGGGAAGAAGTTTGACTTCCTCCACTTCTTAACAAAGGGTGATAACACCCGCAGCACAACTACCCACTCATGGTTATGATTATGGAAAGTAACACAGGCAAAAATAACAATAGCTAGTATTTATTATTACAGATATTATATTTTATGAGTCAGAAATGTGCTTGGCAGCAAGTAGCACAGATGAAAATTAACAGTGGCACATGCTTTTTATGGAACTTTATTCATCTTACATAAGATCTGGAGGAATTCAGGCTCTTTCTGCTTTAACATTCTTATCAAGTTAATTTCTGTTCCCAATATTTCAAGAAGGCTGCTGTGCCTCTGTCCATCACATCTGTGTTCCATGCAGAACATGAAGGTAAGTGCAAAAGGCTGAAGAATATCAGCTGAGTCTGTCTCTTTAAAAAAAAAAAAAAGAAGAACTTTTTTGGTGAGTAACATCAAGAGATTCCCACTTGCATATTATTGGCCAGAACTCTATCACCTGCCAGAGACTGGTAGGCTCTGGTAAGGGAGGAATTGGGAGGGAAGATGTGCAATGATTTGCTCCCTACTTAAAAGCCATATTTTAAAGAGACCAGCCTGTCTATTGTTTTATTAAAAAAAAACCAAAAAAAAAAACCAAAAACTAATTTGGGGATTTCCCTGGTGGTCCGGTGACTAAGACTAAGGTACCACATGCCACAAGTAAGACTCAGCACAGCCAAATAAATATTTTTTTTTTTAAAGAAAGAAAATTTTTATTTTAAAAAGCCAGCCTGTTAAATAAGGTTTTATGCCTATACCTTCACACTGTCAACTGCAATATTTTTAAATGCATTGAATATAATTCATTGAATGTCTAACATTATCCTCTTGCTGCAATTTAAAAGATGTTAGGTTAAAAAAATTTACAGTTTTCATTCTGGTTTGTCCCCCTCCCTATCTGTATACTAAACCCATTTCTTTACATTTCAGATAAAGTGAAAAAGGGTCACAAAATCTTTAGGGTTGTGTGAAGAATATGTCCAGTAATTCTAAGCAAAACATAACTTCCTTTAAGGCCTTATCAGAAAAAGAAAAGTGAAGTCGCTCAGTCGTGTCCGACTCTTTGTGACCCCGTGGACTGTAGCCCACCAGGCTCCTCTGTCCATGGGGTTCTCCAGGCAAGAATACTGGAGTGGGTTGCCATTTCCTTCTCCTAAATAAATATTTTTTAAAAACCTAATTTGGAGACCAAGTAGTAAGGTAGAGAGGAGAGACAAGGCTCTGAGGGCTGAGCCAGTGAGAAAGGAGACACACACAACCTTGCAGTGACCTTCGAGAGCTTCCTCCATTACCTAGAGCTGTCAGGGGCAGGTGTTCCAAACCTGCCGTCTACTATCATGGGAGTCTCCTCATTCTGTCATGTGCACTTCCTTCCCTCCCAGCTAGCATGTCTCAAAGCTGGTGGTCTCACACCAGTGTGAGTGTGACCTGAGCTCAGCAGGGCAGTGGGCTGGAGCAGTCTGGAGTAGGGGAAACAGAGCAAGGTTCAGGGAGAGGCAGAGACAGTCACAGCCTGCCAACTCTTCTTTCACTTCCTAACAAAGGGATTTCCTTTGTTCCCTTCCAAAGGGAATTTGCTCGGGATAGAGAAGATATGGAATCATGTCTTCCAAGAGAACAACCTCAGGGATGATTCTCTTCCCTTTGAGAAGGGCTCTTGTTTTTCATCTTCTTTGTCATCAATAACAATCATTAGAAGACATTGCCTTTTCTTGAGGAACTTCTATGTGTTGGGGACAATATATACATTATTTCTAGTCTTCCCAGCAAGTGTCAAGGTAAATATAACTTATGCCTATTTTATAGAGGTGCAATTTGGGATTTAGCTTCAGGAGCTTGTTCAGTAAGAGACAGGTTTGGGGTTGGAACTGAGCCCTGATTATTCGATTTCTGGCTCTGATGTCAGCGATGACTGAATACTCGGGAGGTCCAGCTTCCTAAGATTTGCCAGCTTGTGCATCCAAAATGAGAAATGGGTGTCTCAGACACCCATATGGGCAAGGGTTAAATTTACAGTTTTAACCTGTACTAGAGTAGAAATCAAGGTAAGAGGGCTCCAGCCCTAGTTTGGCAACTTTCCTCCTTTCAGTGTATGTGATGTGTACACTGCCTTCTCTAGGCCTATTGTCCTATCTGTAAAATGGACAAGTGGGACTAAATGTCTCCAAAGGTCAGTTCAGTCCAACCTAACCTGACAGCACTCACAGGGGGTTCTTGTTTGTGCTGGAAGGATGCAAAAGTGGACAAGACAGGCCTCCATCCCCTAGCCAAGCAGAAAGCATGCTTTAATAGTTATAAACAAAGGGCAACGAATCTTGGAGAGTGAATCATTTCGTTTATGCTTAGCAAGTGGCAAGGGTGTTTGGAAAAGGAGATAAGATAGGCTTCTTGGAGGAGAGAAATTCTTCTTCCCTTCTCTGACCATATGGTTCCAACAGGCATTGCTATGTCCTTATTCACGCCACCTCCCTACTCACGATAATTGGTTAAAGAGCAGGCTCAAGGTGGGCCAGTCACAGTACCTGGCCCTGCACCCATGCTGCTGCTAAGCTGCTTCAGTCATGTCCGACTCTGTGCGACCCCATATACAGCAGCCCACCAGGCTCCCCCGTCCCTGGGGTTCTCCAGGCAAGAACACTGGAGTGGGTTGCCACTTCCTTCTCCAATGCATGAAAGTGAAGAGTGAAAGTGAAGTCACTCAATTGTCTCCGAATCTTAGCGACCCCATGGACTGCAACCCACCAGGCTCCTTCATCCATGGGATTTTCCAGGCAAGAGTACTGGAGTCGGGTGCCGTTGCCTTCTCTGCCTGCACCCATGGATAACTGGTAAAGGGATGAGCACCCATTCATGTTGGACCAATCCAAGTCCTTCCCTTAAGGAAGGCTTAAAATCCTGTCAAGAGCAGAAGCAGAAAGCTTTGGTCTCACTAGTGGAGTAGCTGAGAGTTCTGAGGGCTGAGAGCTGCTGCAGCCAACTGTCCAGCTTCGAGGAGGAAAGCTTACACACAGACAAGGACTGAGGAAAGAGTCCTAGTAAGATCCAAGTCCCTGATCCCATCATTTCAATTCTCTGAGCTTGGTTGTCCAGCCTTCCCATCAGTTCTGGGAGCTCCCTGACACGCTCTCGATAAATTCCTTTTCTCTTTCTGTTAGCCTGAGAACTGAGAACCCTGGCTATATCCTGGGGGTCTGGGGCAATGCTAGTGGGGCTACTCCTCACTCCAGAGGGTTCATTCTCAAGCAGGTGGACCAGAAGTAGAATGTCATTCCAGTTGAAAAGTGCATTAGCCTGGGAAGCAGGAATCCCTCCCCATTACTGAATCTTAGGCAAATCATTGTACCTTTCTGAACTTCAGTTTTCTTATTTGTGAAATGGACCTGGCATAGAATAGGCACGTGTGTGCTAAGTCATTTGTCATGTCTGACGCTGTGCAACGCTATCGACTGCATCCTGCCAGGCTCCTCTGTCCATGGGATTCTCCAGGCAAGAATACTGGAGTAGGTTGCCATGCCTTCCTCCAGGGGATCTTTCTGACCCAGGGCTCGAACCTATGCCTCTTACGTCTCCTGCACTGGCAAGTTCTTCACCACTAGCACCACCTGGCATAGAATGATGATTCTCAAAGTTGGTTCTGCAACACCCTGTGGAGCGACCACTGTTTAAGGAGGATGGTTGGTGGTTGGGGCGGGAAACCTAGAAGGCAGCACTCTGGGTTCCCTGCCCAAACTTCAAACAAAGCCAACTCCTCTCTCTCATCCATTTATGCATTGTGTTTCTGTGAAAGGTCTGGCTTAACAGAGGGCTCTGTAGCTTAACAGGTTTAAAGACCCCTGGATAAGATGTCTTTGGAGATCTTTCCTGTTCTAATAGTTTGTGAGTTTATGAGTTATAGGAGAAAGAATAACTTTCACACTGATGATAAAACCATTCTGGGTATTTTGCTCTATGTCAGGCATTGAATGCTAAATGCTCTACATACATTTATCTTGTTAAAAAAAATCAGTATAGCAACCCTATGTTGTGGGGAATTTTATTTTATTTTATTTTATTTGCTTGTTCTTTTCTTTTCTTTTTTTTAATTTTTATTTATTTTTTTAAGTTACAATACTGTATTTGTTTTGCCATACATTGACATGAATCAGCCACAGGTGAACACAATCTCCCAATGCCGAAGCCCCTCCCACCTCCCACCCCACATCATCTACCTGAATCATCCTGTGCACCAGCCCCATGCATCCTGCATCCTGCATTGAACATAGACTGGCGCTTCGTTTCTTACAAGATAGTATACATGTTTCAATGCCATTCTCCCAAACCATCCCACCCTTTCCCTCTCCCTCAGAGTCCAAAAGTCCGTTCTATACCTCTGTGTCTCTTTTGTTGTCTCACATATAGGGTCATCATTACTATCTTCTAAATTCCATAAATATGTGTCAGTATACTATATTGGTGTTTTTCTTTCTGGCTTACTTCACTCTGTATAATTGGTTCCAGTTTCATCCATCTCATTAGAACTGAGTCAAATTCATTCTTTTTAAGGGCTGAGTAGTACTCCATTGTGTATATGTACCACAGCTTTCTTATCCATTCATCTGCTGATGGGCATCTAGGTTGCTTCCATGTCCTGGCTATTATAAACAGTGCTGCAATGAACATTGGGGTACATGTGTCTCTTTCAATTCTGGTTTCCTCGGTGTGTATGCCCAGCAGTGGGATTGCTGGGTCATAAGGCAGTTCTATTTGCAATGGTGTGGGGAATTTTAAAAATTATTTATTTACTTGGCTGCACTGGGTCTTAATTGCAGCATGCAGGATCTTTGATGTTTGTTGCAGCATGCAGGATCTTGTTCCTTGATCAGGCATTGAACTCAGCCCCCCTGCATTGGGAGCTCAGAGCGTTAGGCCATTGGACCACCAGGGAAGTCCAGGATGTAGGGGGATTAATTATCCCCATTTTGCAGATAAGAACCTGGGACTTATTGGTGCAGCCATTATGAAAAACAGTATGGAGGTTCCTCAAAAACTAAAAACAGGGTTGCCACATGATCCAGCAATCTCACTCCTGGGCATATATCCAGAGGAAACTACAATTTGAAAAGATACATGCACCCCTGTGTTCGTAGTAGCACTATTCACAATAGCCAAGACCTGTAAAGAAACTAAATGTCCATTAACAGATAAATGGATATAGAAGATGAGAGATTTTATATATATTAAAAGTAAAGGCATCACTTTGCTGATAAAGGTCCGTCTAGACAAAGTTATGGTTTTCCAGTAGTCATGTATGGATGTGAGTTTGGAACGTAGAGAAGGCTGAGTGCCGAAGAACTGATACCTTTGAATTGTGATGCTGGAGAAGGTTCTTGAGAGTTCCTTGGACAGCAAAGAGATCAAACCAGTCAACCTTAAAAGAAATCAATCCTGAATATTCATTGGAAGGACTGATGCTGAAGCTGAAGCTTCAATACTTTGGCCACCTGATGTGAAGAGGCAACTCACTGGAGAAGACCCTGATTCTGGGCAAGATTGAAGGCAAAAGGAGAAGAGGGCAGCAGAGGATGGGATGGTTAGATAGCATCACAGACTCAATGGACATGAATTTGAGCTAACTCTGGTACATAGTGAAGGACAGGGAAGCCTGGTGTGCTGCAGTCCGTGAGGTCACAAAGAATCAGACATGCTTTAGTGACTGGATAACAACAACATATATATATGCGATGGAATATTCCTCAGTCATAAAAAGGAATGAAATAACGCCATTTGCAGCAACATAGGCGGACCTGGAGATGATCATACTAAGTGAAGTAAGTCATAAAGAGAAAGACAAGTACCATATGATATCGTTTATATGTAGAATCTAAAATATGAAACAAATGAACATACAAAACAGAAAAAGACTCACAAATGTAAAGGACAGACTTGTGGTTGCCAATGGGGGTCGGGTTGGGAAAGATTGGGAACTTGGGAAGAGCAAATGCAAACCATTACATACAGGATGGATAAGCAAGTGTAGCACAGGGAACTCGTTTCAATATTCTGTGATAAACCACAATTAAAAATAGTATGAAAAAGAATATATATATGTATAATTGAATCTCTTTTCTGTATAGCAGAAATTAATACAATATTGTAAATCAACTATACTTAAAACTTAAAAACAATTAAATTAGAGGGGAAAAAAGAACCTGGGACTTGAAAGGTGAAGTAATTTCCTCGAGAGCACACAGTATTGTTAAGTAGTGAACAGAGGTTTGGATCCAAACTGATTAGAAGGCATGAACTGGCAGCCCACAGGCCAAATTCAGCCTTAAGATATGTGTCTTTAGGCCAGCAACATGCTTTTTTTTCTTTTTAAATTTGAATTAGTTTCCAGCATTTAAAAGCCAAAAGATTTTGTGTAAAAATTTGACTTTAGAGCTTATTTTTCTCCTCACACCTGGCAACTGCCCACGCTGGGAGCTTATACTCCTATATAAGTTGTAGGTACCTCCTTTAGAAGGGTCATGAACTCCAGGCTTGCTACAGACCACATGACTCCCTGTTATCTTAAACCTGACCGCTTTGCTTATTTATGGTGCTTGCCTGGCCCTGTAGGTATCTGATCTGGCAACCCTTGTTCTAAATACAAGCCTGTGTCTGCCTTAATTTCTTCCTTCTTACATCCATCCATCACCATCTGTTCCTTCTCCAGGTCCTGCTGACTCTCCTCATCACTTCTCTGTCATCCGCTCCCTCCTCTTCATTTGCCTGCTTTCCTCATCTGCCTTTTTCTTTGCCTCCCACGAAGGCAGAGTCCCTCTACTCTTCCCTCCCCTTGAATCCATCTTCCTAATTCAGATCTGGGTAGCTCTACCAATGTCATTGTCAAATCTCTGAAAAAGGATTCACCCATTCTGGGTGAGCTCAGAGGGCAGAAATTAATTCCAATGGTGGAGACAGGAGGTTATTGACAGCATGAGTTGGGGCTCAGATGGCCCTGGGTTCAAAACTTTGTTCCTTCACCTACCATCTGTGAGACATCGGCCTGCCACATTTCCTTGTCTGTGAGATGGGGACAAAAACAGAACCTAGAGTCAAATCAAATTTCTTTCAAAAGTTCTCCCAACCTTGACACTTCACCATTTTAAAGCAACTTCTGCTCAGGACCTTTCAATTATTCCCACCGCCTACAAAGTTGAGTGGAGAAATCAGTTCCTCCAAATACTAGTTCTACCTTACTTCTTTTAAAAATTTATTTATTTGGCTGCACCAGGTCTTAGTTGCGGCTTATGGAATCTTTAGTTGTGGCATGCGGGATCTAGTTCCCTGACCAGGCAGTGAACCCGGGCCCCCTGCACTGGGAGCTCATAGTCTCAGCCACTGGACCACCAGGGAAATCTAACTCAGTTTATACCTTGTGCTGCAGAAACCTCAAGCTCTTACATTCCTGCCTTCATACTTGCTATTCCTTCTGTCTGGAATACCTTCCAGCATTCTGTAAACAAATACTTCATGAAAATGTGAGACATTAAATACCTCCACCTGTTGAACCCTATTCATTTGCTTCTGTTAGGAAATCTTTTTCTGTGGTTAAGTTTTAAAAAAAATTCTTACTCAAATTATTCAAACTCTAAAGATACATTGGTGCACAGAAAAGTCTAGAGGTAGGTCAAGCTTCAGGTATGTCTTTGACAGGTCTCTGGCTCATTTTTTCCAGCAGTATTTTCTCGGTCCTGCCCTCTTCTGTGTGATGGGTTTTGTTCTCTATTTGGCTTCTCTCATGGTGGCTGTGATGGTTAATTTTTTAAAAACTTTTAAAAAAGCCCTTACTGAATTTGTTACAATATTGCTTCTGTTTTTGGATGCAAGACACAGTGGGGCCTTATTGGTTCCCCGGCCAGGGATCAAACCCACACCTATATTGGAAGGTGATGTCTTAACCACTGGGCCACCAGGGAAGTCCCTGTGATAATTAATTTTATGTGTTAACTTGATGGGCTAAATTATGCCCAGATAGCTGGTAAAACATTTCTGGGTGTGACTGTGAGGGAGTTTCTGGAAGAGATTAGCATTTGAATTGGTAGTCTAAGTAAAGAAGGGCAATGTGGGTGGGCATCTTACAATCTGTTGAAGCCTGAATAGAACAGAAAGACGGAAAGATGAATTCGCTCCTCTGCTTGAGCTGAGACATCCATTTTCTCTTGCCCAGGACACTGGACATTGGTGCTCCCGGCTCTTGGGCTTCTGGACTTGGACTGAATCATACCATTGACTTTCCTGGTTCTCTAGCTTACAGATGGCAGATCATGGGACTTCTCAAGCCCACATAACTGCGAACCAATTCCTGTAATAAATCTCTTCTATATATCTCAAAATATCCTATTGGTTCTGTTTCTTTGGGGAACCCTAATACAGTGGCTAAGAATAAATTCTGCCACAACTCTAGGCACCACACTGTTCAGAAGGCAAAAGGATATCTCATCTTCATGCTTTACCTTTATTAGACCAATAGTGGTAGATCTTTAATAATCAGAAGGTAGGCAGTATAGTGACTCAGTGTGAAAGTTCTAAAGTTGGACTCCACCACTTATTAACTGTGTGACCTTGGGAAAGTTAACCTCTTCGCCAGTTTCTGTACAATAGGGATTATAATATAATAGTAACTACCTCATAGGAAGGACTGATGCTGAAGCTGAAACTCCAATACTTTGGCCACCTGATGTGAAGAACCAACTCTGTGGAAAAGACCCTGATGCTGGGAAAGATTAAAGGTGGGAGAAGGGGCCGACAGAGGAAGAGATGGTTGGATGGCATCACTGAAGCAATGGGCATGAGTTTGAGTAGGCTCCGGGAGCTTGTAATGGACAGGGGAGCCTGGTATGCTGCAGTCCATGGGGTTGCAGAGTTGAGCTGAGCGACTGAACTGAGCTGAACATAGGGCTGTTGTGGGAACAAGCTTGAAAAGCACTTAGCAGATTGCCTGGCAACTAGTAAATGCTCCGTGTTAGCTAGTGTTGCCAGTATATTTCCTCAGAAACATCTCCCTTTATACGCTAATCTTCAGGGATTCTTCTGGGCGACACAGAGTACTCCTAGCATTTCTTTGTTGAATTCATAACCATGCATTCAAATAATATTAAATGAGGACCTACTGTTTTAGGTTCTGGGAATGAAAAAAACAGACAAAATCCTTGTGGAGATCACACTGCAGTGGAAGGTTAAGGGGGTGGCAGAGACACTAAATGCAACATTTCATGTTGTGATAACCGCTACAGAGAAAAATTCACTAAGAAAGGGTGTGAGAAGTGCAGAGTAGAGTGCCGCTACTTTAAATGTGGGTCATTTCCTCGGGCTTCCCTAAGGAAATGACATTTGAGCAGCAACCTGAAGGAGGAGCCAGCCATGCCAGTATCTGGGAAGAGAGCTTCTGAGGCAGACACAAGAGCCAGTGCAAAGGCCCTAAGGTTAGCAGTGTGTTTGGCATGGCCAGAGAACAGGATGGAGGCCAGCGTGGCTGGAGTGAGTGAGATGAGATGAGAGGAATACAACAGGGGATAAGGTCTGAAGAGTAGGAGGGGGCAGATCACACAGGACTTTACAGGCCATGATCATATTCCTCAGTGCCAGCAGGATGCCAGGAGGGAAGATGATGTCACCAGCACAGAGAAGTTTTATAATTGAGGCCGTGAACAGAAATGGGTGAGTGCTTCAACTTTCCTGGTGGGGGCTGCTCAGAGAAGACCTCTCAGAGGAGGTCATCCATGAGTTGAGTGTTGAACAGGAGGCATCTAGGCAGAAAGGAAAGAGCAATTCAAGTAGAGAATGTGCTATATCAGAGAGAGCTAAGAGACTGTGGTCTAGTTAAACAAACATGGTAAGGCTAGTACACAGAGAGGGAGGTGAGGCACCAGGGGGCAGCCAGAAACAGAGCAGGGGAGATTGGCAGGGACCAGGTTCATTAACTGGTTTTTGATTGACTCATTCATTCCCTCAAATGTTTTTTTGAATACTGGGTTTATGCACTAAATCTAGTGACACAGTGATATACACCACAGTCTAAGATTCCTGACCTCATGGAACTTACCTTCCAGTGCAAAACATGGGCAAAAACATGTAAACTGATCAATAAATGACAAGACTAAGAAATGCTATGAAAGACATGAACAAGAGGCCTGGTTTGGCAAAATAGAGAACATCTTTAAGGTGACTGTTCAGGGAAGATCTTTCTGAGTTTTTTTTTTCTTCCCCCAAACTTTTTTTTAGGGGGCTGCGCTGGGTCTTAGTCGCTGCATGGGGGATCTTTTGGTGGCAGCATGTGAGACTTAGTTCCCTGACTAGGGATCAAACTCAAGTCCCTTGAATTGGGAGCACAGAGTCTTAGCCATTGGACCAACAGGGAACTCCCAGGAGGTGATATTTAAGCAGAGACTTGAGGCATAAGAAGAAACCAGAAGTTAGAAGGAGTGGGGGAAGAACACTCTTGGCCTTGGGCTCAGTTGTCACCATCTCTCTAATTTGATTTCTCTTCCTTTTGAAGCAAGATACAGAGGTCATTAAACAACACAAGTGTAGCTTTAACTGCTGGTCTGGCAGAATCAGGCAGGGTTCATTTCAAACTCTGCTCTGTGTTCAGGAATCCAGTGTTAGGCAGGTTCTGGGAGAAGTGATGTGAAAAATCAGTTCAGTCGCTCAGCTGTGTCCAGTGCTTTCCAACCCCATGGACTGTAGCACGCCAGGCTTCCCTGTCCATCACCAATTCCCAGAGCCTACTCAAACTCATATCCATCCCATCGGTGATGCCATCCAACCATCTCATCCTCTGTTGTCCCCTTTTCCTCCTGCCTTCAATCTTTCCCAGCATCAGGGTCTTTTCCAATGAGTGGGTTCTTTGCATCAGGTGGCCGAAGTATTGGAGCTTCAGCATCAGTCCTTCCAATTAATATTCAGGACTGATTTCCTTTAGGATGGACTGGTCAGATCTCCTTGCAGTCCAAGAGACTCTCAAGGGTCTTCTCCAACACCACAGTTCAAAAGCATCAATTCTTCGGCGCTCAGCTTTCTTTATAGTCCAACTCTCACATCCATACATGACTACTGGAAAAAACACAGCTTTGACTAGACAGACCTTTGTTGGTAATGTAATGTCCCTTTTAATATGCCGTCTAGGCTGTCATAGCTTTTCTTTCAAAGAGCAAGTGTTTTTTAATTTCATGCCTTCAGTCACCATCTGCAGTGATTCTGGAGCCCCCCAAAATAAAGTCTCTCACTGGGATGTGAAAAATACAATCACAGAATCATGAGTTGGACAATGCATGGAGAATCTTATCTTCCCAGCCTTCAGGGAAGTCTACAGGTGAAGGGCTTATGGTCCTCGCGTGCTCTGGGAACCCACCTGGCTGCTCCATGGAGGTTGCACCACTGATTCAGGTGAGTTTTCGACAGGAGAAATATTCAGGAGGCAGGACAAACATCCAGATTGAAATCCATTTATAACATTTTCTGCAATGGCACCCCACTCCAGTACTCTGGCCTGGAAAATCCATGGACAGACGAGCCTGGTGGGATGCAGTCCATGGGGTTGCTAAGAGTCGGACACGACTGAGAGACTTCACTTTCACTTTTTACTTTCATGCATTGGAGAAGGAAATGGCAACCCATTCCAGTGTTCTTGCCTGGAGAATCCCAGGGACAGGGAAGCCTGGTGGGCTGCCGTCTATGGGGTCGCACAGGGTTGGACACCACTGAAGCGACTTAGCAGCAGCAGCAGCACCCTGAAAATGTTAAGTTACTCGAATTTAACATTTTTTTCAGGTGGAAGTGGCACCTCCTCCCGTCCCTCACGGCGGCGTCTCCGCCCACTCCCAACCAACAGCATGGACCCTGGCCCTGTCCGCGCACCAGGCTCCCTTGAAAGTGAAAGGACCTGGCGTCCCTTTCTACTTCATCTCTTCCGCATCCTCCCGGCACCGCCCCACCAGCAACTTGTTTGGGCCCCTTCTCCAGGCTCCGCCCACCCCCCAGCCCTCTTTTCCTCCCCCCTCCCCCCCACACCCCGCCCACCGCCCTCCTTCCGGCTCCTCCTCAAGTGGCCACCTTCGGGTTCCCTTCTCCTGGTTCGGCTTCCGGGCCCGCCTCCTTCTGTCCCGCTTCAATCTCTCCTCCCTTTTAGGCTTTTCTTCAGCCCCCCGCCTCCAACACCATCCCCTAAGGGCCCCTACTTCCCCAAGCTCGCCCGGGCCTCCCTCCACTCTTGACCCCTCCTCTGGGTAGGCCCCGTCCTGCCCACTCCTCCTCTTTTCATGCTCGCCCTTCCTGAGTCTGCGAGGCCCCCACTGCCTTCCATACTTGTCTCGCGCGCCTCTCTTCTCGGCCTTAGCACCCTCTCGGCCCCGCCCCGCCTTACGCTCCGTACCGGTGTAAGAGAGCGTCTCTTCCCGCCCTAGCCCCGCCCCCCTCAGGCTCCCACCTCAGGGCTTCCTCCCTGTTAGGCCCCGCCCCGACCCCTCCTTCTCTTCTACCCGCCGAAGCTCTGGACCTTTCCAAAGCTAGGTTGAGGGGGTGAGAAAAGCAGCTGCGTCTCGGGAGTCAGGCTGTTAGGGCGGGGCTGCGGACGCCGCGCGAGCGTCGCTGGGCTCTTCTCTGGAGACCGAGGCGAGGGCAAGGGGTGGCTGGGCCCAGGCCGGAGCGGCGAGCGGGGCCGAGCTGAGAGAAGTCGCTCCGGGCACCCCCACCGCCGCGCGCCTCAGTGGTCCGGGCCAAGGGAAGGACTCGCGGCTGCTGGGCTCGCACCGCTGTCAGTGCGGTGGGGTGCGCGAGCAGCGCGGGTGCAGGGCGGGCTGAGCTGAGAGAAGCCGAGGGGGCGACGGGGGCGACTCCCGCGCGTGTACTCAGCTCCTCACGCTGCGGCCGGGGCCGCCTTCTTCCTCCCTCCCTCCCTCGCTCCCTCCCTTCCGCCCCCGAGTGCGGCGGCACCGCCTCCTTCCGCGCCGCGCGGCTTCCTCCAGACCTCTCAGCGCGGGTGAGTGGGGGCCGCGAGCCGGGGCGTCTCCTTCAAGGTGCGGGGAGGGGCTACTCCTGGTTCCTTTTGGTTACCCACCTCTTCGCGCTGGCCGCTGCCTATTTTTAGAAACTAATTTTTCGGCCCTTCTGGGAGTCTCGGGAGCCAGAGTAACTCCCAGCCCCTTCCCCCGCACCTTCCCCTCCACTCGGCCCCGCCGCCTTGGGTCGGCGGCCGAGCCCGCCCGCGCCCGCGCCAGCTCCCGCTCCCGGCCGCCCTGGCGTTCCCTGCCCTCCTCCTCTCCGCGGGCCGAGCCTGGGCCAGGAGTTGGCGGGGTGGGGCCCGCGCCCGCTCGGAAGTTGGAGTCTTTGTGCTCGCGCCCCGCCCCGCCCGCCGAAGGGAGGAGGGGGAGTGGAGGCCGCGCCGGGGAGGCCTCGGGCGGGCCCGGCCCCGGCTCCGGCCCAGACCTGGGGCATTTTCCGACTCTCCCTCCTGGGCTGGGTCTGCGGGATTCCCGAGGCGCGCAAAACTGGACCTGCTTGGCTCCCTAAGGACCTGAGCGCCTCCTCGGTCCCCGCCTCTCCCGGTCCTGGGCTCGTGGCACACCTTGGGCTTCTTAGAGGAACAACAGCAGGCCCTCGAGCTGGGGCCGCGCGCCGCACTTCACGCAGCCTTTTCCCGGCGGAGCCTCAGTTTGCCTTTCAGTGAACCGGGAGAAAGAAAGTCGCCTTGCAGGGTATTTTGTGGGTTCAGGGAGGAAACTGATGTGTGAGAGAAGTGTTTAATACCAACAGGTAACATTTAACGGACTTGACGCAGAAACTTCGGCAGTCTGTTTCATAGAATGCTCAAGACGGCCTTCTGAGGTTACCCCCATTTACAAAAACAGAAATCAAGGCTCCGAGAGGTTAAAGAATGTGTTCCAAATCACAGTGTAGCCACCGAAGTGTAAAGCCGTAGTGCTGGTGTCTGTTATTTATTTCTTAGTGTGAGCTTGTGTAATCTCTTAGTGCAGAACGGATTTTGAGTCCCATCATTAGATGAGAGACCTATCTCCGTCCTCCCTGGTTCACGGGCCAGTGTCCACTATGGATGAAATTCCATCCTGGATCTGTGCGAGGTCGGAGGGGAAGGAAGTAATTACAAATTTCTTGCTAATATTGCCCCTTAGAAGTGGATGGATACAGAGGACTCCCAGATTTCCAGCACACTTAAGTTCCCTGGGGTTTTTGGCTCAAGTAAGGCTCATTTAAAGCAATGAGGTCCATCTTTTGTTTGTTTATTGCATGTTCCTCCAAATCTTGTCTATTCTGTAGTGTTTAAAGGGAGCGGGAGCAGAAAGTGGCTCAAGTCAATTGCTTAGACTCTCCTGCTTTCAACTAGAGATTTATTTCTCTTATCTTCAGATAAGCCCCAGAGGGGTAAAAGTGGACTAATTAACTTTGGCAAGTGTTCTAGTTTTCCAGTGTGTTTGATGCCTGGTGTGTAAAGATGAGGCAGGGGTGTTCCTAGGCCAGGTCTTGAGTCTACTGATATTTGCTGTAGTTCTCTGGAGTCTGGAGGATCCCTTTTCCAAGATAGTGGATTTAAGAGTAGTGGTACATAGGACTGCCAAGGGGTCCTCTCTAGTCTTAATTTTTTTTCCTGCCTTTTCCCTCTTTCCTCTTAACTGAAAGTTAAGTTGTCTAAATTCACAGACTGCTTTAGTGACAGAATCAGAACTAGGATTTCAGTCTTCTGACTCCCAGTCCAGTAATATTTTTATTTCTACCATAGTGCCACCTTTTGAAAGAACCCTAAACTAGTTATTCAGGCCTTAAGACCCAGAATCCCAAGTGAAATGAAATCACCAGGAAGTTATTTAGTCCCAGCATTAAAAGGAAGCCAAGTTTTGTGTGCTGCAAAACAAATCATGCAATGTTTGTCCTTTTGTGACTGGCAAAGCAGGCAGTCTCATAAATTACCACTTGTTTTATAGTTCTCTTTTGTAACCATTATCTGATTTCATTTCTCATCTAGTTCAGTAAGGTAGCTTGTAACGTTTGGTTTATATTTCCTTTTTACAGCTCTAATTGAGAATTGAAACATAGCAAGGTTTAGGGCACTAGCCTTAGATCACCAAATTAACAAGTGGAGAGAACAGGACATCTCTCATGGGCATAGGATTTTATTTGCTGTGGCACCATGAACTTGGCTACTCATTGTGATTCTCTGAGCCTCAGTTTCTTTATCTGTAAACTCTCACAGGGTTGTGTTGGTCCTATGAGAAATGGCTGTGAAAGTGCGTTGTGGCAGTAGGCTAACATTTATTAAGTACTTCCCATGTACCAGTCACTGGATTAAGGACTTTGTGTGGAGTATCTCATTTAGTTCTCAAGAGCTACTGTGTGAATTAGGTACTATTATTAAACCCGTTTTGCAGAAGAAACAGTTTATATGACATGCTCAGGGTCATGTAATTGATAACTGCAGACAGTATAATTTTAAAGCTGGTATGCTTTTTTTTTTAATAAAGGTACACATAAAATTTTACCATTTTAACCACTTTTACATGTACAGTTTTGTGGCATTAAATATATTTACATTGTTGTGCAACTATCACCATCTGTGTCTAGAACTTTTTCATCTTCTTCAACTGAAACTACATATAAACACTTAGTTCCCATTCCTTTCTCCCTCCTAGCAACTATCATTCTATTTTCTGTCTCTGACTACTCTCGGTGCTTCATATAAATGGGATCATGCAATATTTGCCCTTTGTGACTGTCAAAGCAGGCACTCTTAGTGCTTCCCTTAAGCCCAGAGTGCTCTGTAAATGCAAAATGATGATTAGGCCTCATCTGCAGTAGGGTGTGGCATGCAGTTCCCCAACAAGGACCCAGGCCTGCTTGTACCCCTTTGGTTAAGCTTCCCTACCCCCTTCCCCCAACTCTGCAGATTAAAATTCCTTATCACTGAAGCCTTTTTGCAGATTTCTGCTTGCCACTTCTGTGTCTTCCAAAGGGAACTCCTGCTCTTGAGATAGAACCCAGGGGACTTCCCAGCCTCTCCTTGTTTGCATCTTCCTTTCTGGCCATCCTGAGTTTGGGGCATATGGGGCTGCAGTGATCAAGAATAGCAGTGCTATGACAGCAGCTCAGGTCAGAACTGCTCAGGATGATTAAATGGATTACCTTTATGAAATGCTCCTCTCCCGTGCCCTCCTCTTTCCGTAAAGGCACACAAGAGGGATTAGTTTTTGGGTTTCTAGAGGGTATTTATGGATCCTCTGTTGCTTGCAGGTGGTTAAGATGGAATTAAATGCTGCATTTAGTCTTTCAAAATTCCCTTTGGTTTGACTGCTTCTGTGTCTTTGTGTGCTTTGGAGGGTGTGGTGGTACCATGTGCTGTTTATGTTTGTGAAGTGTAGTTGGAATTTTGTCTTGAAGCCAACAGAGAGTTGGGTTGGGCCATGTTCCAAAGATGGATAATAGGGCAACAAAAACAGATTTGATCATGTTGCACTTGCCTTAAAAATCTGATGGCCCAATATTGAGTACATATTTTTACATATTAAAGGCCAAACCCCTGAGTATGATAATAAAGTGAGAACGTACTGAATTGTTTATTGGCGAGAATCTTTTATAGTTAAGGGACTTAAAGTCATAGACCAGCTAGCCACCTGGCCAACATTTGAATAGGCTACCTGTTGAGATTCTGTTTCGTTAGGAACCACATTATTGGAAAGTTTTCCATTTACAGAACAGTTATTAAGCATCTGCCACACAGAGCACTAAGCTTGGGAATTTGGATGTCTCGGGGAAGAGAGACAAAAACAGGCAGTGTGAGAAGTGTTGTGACAGGAACAAGCACTGTCAGCATGGAGGAAGGAAACTAACCCATCCATGGATGGTAAGGGTGGGAGTTCCTTGGAGAAATTGTTTAATCTAGATTTCAGAGAAAAGACTAAGGCAGGAGGAGAAATCTGGGGAGCTGAGGAGGAGACAGGTAAGACTGTTTTCAGTTCAGTCACTCAGTTGTGTCAGACTTTGCAACCCCATGGAGTGTAGTATGCCAGACTTCCCCTGGCCATCACCAACTTCCCAAGCTTGCTCAGACTCATGTCCATTGAGTTGGGTGATGCCATCCAACCATCTCATCCTCTGTCATCCCCTACTCCTGCCTTCAATCTTTCCCACCATCAAGGTCTTTTCTAAGGAGTCAGTTCTTTGAATCAGATGGCCGAAGTATTGGCGCTTTAGCATCAGTCCTTCCAATGAGTATTTAGGACTGATTTCCTTTAGGATTGACTAGTTTGATCTTATAGTCCACGGGACTCTCAAGAGTCTTCTGCAACACTACAGTTCAAAAGCATCAGTTCTTTGGTGCTCAGCTTTCTTTATGGTCCAGCTCTCACATCTGTACATGACTACTGGAAAGACCATAGCTTTGACTAGATGGACCTTTACCTGCAAAGAAATGTCTCTGCTTTTTAATATGCTGTCTAGTTGGTCATAGCTTTTCTTCCAAGGAGCAAGTGTCTTTTAATTTCATGGCTGCAGCCACCATCTGCAGTGATTTTGGAGCCCAAGAAAATAAATCTCTCACTTTCCATTGTTTCTCCTCTGTATATTTGTCATGATGTGATGGGACTGGATGCCACGATCTTTGTTTTTTGAATGTTGAATTTTAACCAGTCTGTCTTTTGGAGAGGTGTTTTCTTTCTTCCTTTCTCTTCCCTCCCTCTTCCTTTACCTCCCTTTTTTCCTTAGGCAGTGGTAGGGGTGTAGCATTTTCACATAAGTGACTGAAAACCTAGTTTTAATTCAATTTTAGCTTTATATATAAAATGTATAACTGGAGGGAGGAAGATGGCAGCAGTAGTGTTAGCCTGCTGTCCTACAACTGCCCCCTTGGTACTGTAAGGAAAGTTTCAGATCCATGGTGGGATATAGCTCACAGACTCTCAGGATGAGAAAGAAGGGGCAGTGGGGTACATGGGAGTCTAGTCGTGGGCCTGAGGATGTTTGGTCTAGTCCTTGGCTACTCATTCAGTGCATGGGATTGGCCAAGCCCCTTTGCTGCTTATTGCTTCATAAAATCATCAGAGGGCTGACAGGTGAGGCCTGGTGACAGAAAAAGGATTTGACGTTCTTCTAGTGGGGAGTAACTATTGAATAACCTGAGACAGGCATCTGCTCAGGTATTGTTAGTTATCTCTTCTGTTTCTGCAACCCTTCCCTTTTCCTCAGTCTTTCTGTCACTTCATAATGCCCTCCATGTGAATAAATGTGCTGTGCCTCCTGGGAGGAGGGGAGGAAGGATTGGATATTATCCCTAGGTTCTAGTCTGCATCTCCAAGAAGCCATTCAAACTGTTTGCTTCTCCTGCTCTCTATGTTGGGGTAGGGGTCGGGAGTTTGTGGTTGAATATTCAGATTTTCTTAGGCTCAGACACATGTATTTGGAGTGTTCCACTGACTGAAGTGCAAATCTGACTATTCTCCCACCATGCCCAGTGCTGTTCCACTGGGGGAGCGGGATAGCATTCAGTGGGCTTTTGACACTTGCCAAACTCATGTTAACTGTAATTACCTAATACTCCCTGGATCTCAGTCTTCCTGTCTGTAAAGCAGGAGGGTTGGACTGGACAATCTTGGATCATACTTTTACCTCTTAACAGTCTGAATGTCTGGTTTTATGGGAGTAGCTTGAGAATTTATCTCTGAAAGGAGGAAGAGCTTTGTGAGAATATTGAGAGTATCTCACAGAGTTAAATTTTGGGTTCATAGGTATCTTTCAGTATATAAACAGATGGATGTTGCTTTTTAGAGTGGACAAATTGCTGAAAAATTGCTTGTGAGATGAATTTACCAAATTATCTACTGAGTTCCACTATAAATTTGGAGCTGTTGTCCCATGGGGCAAACTTGGATCCCACAACTAAAAAGTTATATTCAAAAATGTAGCAAGCTGTTTAAAATCATAGAATAAAAGGAAAGTTGAAAAAACACTGTAAGATTCCCAAAGACCACTAGGACTGGAAAAACACTGGACCAGCAATTTGCATTTCCTTAGAGCTTTGGCTTTATGAGATAATGTCTGCTGAGGTTACCTGGCCCTTAAAATGCCATCTGTAGAGACTGGATAGTTTTGTTTATTTGTCAAGGTAAGAATCATTGCTTTATTCCAAGCAAGTATTCTCATTTGGAAGGTCAGATTTAGTGTTGTTGGCCAGGTTTTCATTCTAGAGGCATTTATCTGATATTTAGCTATCTCCTGTTTGTTTGTTTTATGAAGGATTTCACTAAGCCTAGTTAAAGGTAGTGTTTGCCTGGTGTCTGTTGATCTGTTTGTCTAGTTTTCCTTTGGAATTCTTCACGCTAGTGAAAGCAAATGCAGTAGTAGATTTAAAAGAATTGTTTCCATAACTCATTATTTCTCTAGGCCTGCTCTACGTCTGGGTTTCCTTTCTGGAAGGTATGATCATGCTGCACTGAGAAGTCAAATGTTGTTCTCTGCTTAACACAGACCATGTTAAAAGGCTTTGAGACTTTGTTCTTCCAGATAGCAGTAAGCTGGCTCTGAGAAATGGTGCTCTCAATATAATAATGATAACTGTGCCTGAATCAGTTGAACACAAGAATAACTTTCCTTCATACCTTAAAGGCTCATCCTAAATTGATTTTCATACCAATTAAAATTAACTTTACTAAAATTAGGGTCTTGGGTAGAGTTACCATGATAAGTAGGTTACCTAGCTGCTGTAGCAAGGTTATGTCAGCTGCTTTCCATCCCTAAGTCCAACTATTTGTTCCAGGAATTTGGAGTACCAACTATGAGTTCTCCCTATGGAGAACATACAAACCAAACTGGACATGATTGCTGCCTTCAAATTACATTCAGATAAATACAACAGGTCCTAGCTTATACTGGGGCTTTCCTGGTGGCATCTGCCTGGAATGCAGGAGACCTGGGTTCGATCCCTGGGTCAGGAAGATCCCCTGGAGAAGGAAATGGCAACCCATTCCAGTACTCTTGCCTGGAGAATCCCATGGAGGGAGGAGCCTGGTAGGCTACAGTCCATGGGGTCACAAAGAGTCAGACACGACTGAGTGACTTCACTTTAGCTTATACTTACCTCTGCTGCCTTGGCCTGGATATTTTGGTTGAGGGTTCAAACTGAAAATAGAATTAATGGATGTAGCATTAGGCCAGGAGGCCTATTTGAATATCTCACTTTCAGTGTTTGAATTTGTTTTTGACCTTCCCTCCCTCTCTTCTTTTCTTCTGCCTGTTATCTAGATTTTCTCCTCTGTTGCTGAGATGTCTATCAGCCATTGTGTAAAGTCAAGAACCTTAGGGTAAGAGGCAACATTGTGCTCAAGGCTTGAGGGTGCAGATGCCTGCCTAGTGCTTGCCCTGTTCTCACATCAGTTCTTTGACTGGTTTCCAAAGTTGATAATGTCTAGCTTCTTATTTGAGGGCTTCCCTTGTAGCTCAGTTGGTAAAGAATCTGCCTGCAGTGCAGGAGATCCGGGTTTGATCCCTGGGTTGGGAAGATCCCCTGGAGAGGGAAATGGCAACCCACTCCAGTATCCTATCCTGGAAAATCTCATGGTCAGAGGAGCCTGATGGGCTGCAGTCCATGGGGTCGCAAAGAGTCGGGCATGATTGGATGAAGAAAATTAAGTTTCAGATTTACTTATTTTAAGTTTTATATGCAGTTTTAAAATAAGATCGCTCTTCGTTTTGCTTGCAAGTAGGATTGAGGTGTGGTGTCTGGCATTAGTTGTTTTTTGTGTTGATTTTGGCTGCATTGTGCAGCTTGTGGGATCTTAGTTCCCTAACCAGGTATTGAACCCAGGCCTTTAGCAGTGACTGCGGAGTCCTCACCACCAGACTGTCAGGGAATTCCCATTTGATCGATGTTTGACTTGTTAATTAGGACTAATCGGTGGTTTTTGAAACCCATTGCTACTGCCTCTGCCAGCCTTCTTTGAACACTTAGCAGCATGGAGCCTTACGTTGAGCTTACCCTGTCTTGAAGGGGTCTTCCTCGTCTCTTATTCCTTCCCTCAAAAAGAAATGTTATTTGGGATGCTGTGTTTTGTTCATGATTTCTTCCAACAATTTAACATTGTCCATGAGGTCTGGAAGAAGAGGAAATATGCCTGTGTTCAGTCTCATCGTTTGGGGACAGTATTGAAATCAATCGGCCAAACTGTATGGCGCTCACTGAGTGCCTCCCTTGGTGCTGTGAGGGATGTAAATGTGTAAAACAGTCTCTTGTCTTCAGAGAACCTGTGGTCTTTGGGGAGATGAGGTAATCATGAAGTTGTAGCTGATAAGACAGTTTGGTTTAGAAGACTAAGCTTTTGTTTTCTGGAGCTAATTTGGTCAAAAAAACTGGAATAAGTCATTTGTCTCCTCTGTGGAACTTCATTTTCTCATCTGTTTAGTCGCTAAGTCGTGTCCAACTCTTTGTGACCTCATGGACTGCTTCATGCCAGGCTTCCCTGTCCTTCACTGTCTCCTGGAGCCTGCTCAAACTCATGTCCATTGAGTTGGTGATGCTGTCCAACCATCTCATTCTCTGTTGCCCCCTTTTCTTCCTGCCCTCAGTCTTTCCCAGTATCAAGGTCTTTTCCAATGAGTCAGCTCTTTGCATCAGGTGGCTAAAGTATTCAGCATCAGTTGATGAATATTTAGGGTTGATTTCTTCTGGATTAACTGCTTTGATCTCTTTGCTGTCTGAGGGACTCCCAAGAGCCTTTTCTAGCACCACAATTCAGAAGCATCTATAAAATAGGGTTAATAATTTATATCTTGCTTTCCTCACAATGTATTGTGAGAAGCAGGGTTAGATGTTACACTCAAAAGTACATTATAAAACCAGATAATACGGTTTATACATGAAGAACCCAAGTCATTGTCAGAGGTAATAGGTAAATAGCAGAGTTTTCTATAGAAGAGGCGATCTCTCTGGGCTGCAGTGACCAGGAAGAGTGGCCTGGATCAGCCTTGGGTTGGGAGAAAGAATGCTGGAAGCATTTTAGACAGAGGCAATGATGGAGCAAAGGACTGTGGGCAGAACTGTTAAGGGGAAACAGTGAGTGTTGTCCAACCATAGAGTTCAGCTTTAGTGGTTATTGACAGTTTTCAGAGGCATACCAGATCGCACTCATCAGTTGTGCATGAGAAAATTCCTTTTGCTCCATATCCTTGTCAACACTTAGCATTATCTGTCTTTTTCATTTTTTGTTATTCTGGTTGGTGTGTAGTTACACAAGTGAGTTGTAAGAGCCACAGTATGAACTCTTAGCAGTACCATAAAGGGGTAAAGTGATAGCATAGTTCAGAGGAGGGAGGGATTGCTTCATTTGTGGTGCCTAGGGAACATTTTTGGAGAAGCGAGCATTTATACTGGTCTTTGTAGGACAAAGATAGTGACCGTGTATTATCCAGGACCATCTTAAGTTCTAATATTCCTTCTGGTTGTGCTTATAATATGAAACACCAGAGTTTCTGTGTTTGGACCAGATCTCCTAGATTACCCAGAAGCAGCACCCAGATACCTTTTCTCACGTGGTGCTTCTCTCCTCTTCCCTTTTGTTTCCAGAAAGTATGGTGACAGGTGATTTAGGCTCTGGAGATGGAGAGAGGACACTGTGTGCAATGAGAGTGACTTGAGCAGAAATGGAGATGTGTGACTACTCCAGATCAAGTGGCATCCATATTCCTGCTGTTGATCAGAGTGGGGAGGACATGTCCCATAATTTGGAATGGGTGATATCCTCTCATAGTCTCCTAGAGCAGGTGGAAAAGGTAATAATATTCTTAAGCCAATTTGTATTTAAATTGATAGGATTAGAATGAACTCTTTGTCTATAATTTTATCATTTCAAGGAATCAGTTAATCCAGTAACAAATCATACTTAAGGTATGTTGAAAGAGTTTGTCTTCTCTTAAAATATAGGGGTAGGAAGGAGAGTGCGAAAAATTGCCATTTCTTTGTCAGCTCTTATCCTGCATGGTGCACCCTAGCTGGGTGTTTATTTTCTATGGTTTTACCAAATCACTTTGAAGGCTGATGTGAATATTGATCATGTCCTAGAGCCTTTCTTCTTTGTTCTGTCAGCAGATATTAGGAAATGTATTATAAATTACTTGGTTTTGGCGAACAAGGTGGCCCTGCCTGCTTCCAGAGAAGCACGTTAAACATTAGTCAGCTCCTGATCCTGAATTAGGTTCTCTGGTATTTGTCAGAAGACACCGGGGATGTTAGAGTTGCCAGTGGGTCATTGACCTGGTCTATCAAGGAGATGTGTCAAATACTTGATTAAAATTCTGGCTTGGATTCTAGACCTAACTCTGCCATTTATATTAACAACAGCTGCCATGATTTGGGTCCCCATTGTATTGAGACACCATATTAGTACCTTGTGTTCATACTAATAGAGGTGATACTTATTGAAGGTTACTATGTGCTGGGCCCTTTGTGTGTTACCTAGCTAATATAAATTAATATATAATCCTAGAGAATTCATGTGTATAATATATTTACATAAAAGATTTTAATATATTGTAAATAAATCTTAGATATAATATGTCTAAATATAAAAATCATTATCATCTCAATCCTTGAAGTAGGTGCTCTTGTGCCTCATCATGTAGATAAGAAACTGAGACATCAGTAGGTTAAGAGTTAAGCCCACAGCCACCGTGCTACTAAATGAGTTGCCAGGATTTAAACCTAACCAAATCTTCTTTATTTTTAATATGGAAAATTTCAAACATATGCAAAGTAGACAGAGTAGGTTAATGAAGCATGTTGTACCCATCATTCAGCTTCGGAAGTTATCTATTCATGGTCAATATTATTTCATTTATGCCTTTATCTACTTTTCCTTATCCTGTGCTTTGAAATTTTGCTATCATCATATTTTGCCCTTAAGTATTTTACAATGTATTCCTTTTTAAAAATTTTTTTGAACTTTTTTTCATTGTGGTAAAAAATATATACAATATAAAAGTTACCACTTTAGCCATACAGTGCAGTGGCATTCTGTATGTTCATATCATTGTGCAGCCGTCACCACTCCAGATACTTATAAGTTCACTTCCCCCTTTATTATTATTTTTAAAATATTTTATTTATATATCTTTGGCTGTGCTGGGTGTTTATTACTGCACAGGCTTTTCTCTAGTTGCAAAGAGTGGGGGTTGCTTTCCAGTTGCAGCACACGGGCTTCTCATTGTGGTGGCTTCTCTTGTTGCAGGGCATGGACTCTAGGGCACAGGTATTGATATGCATGGACTGAGTTGCCCTGCAGCATGTGGGATCTTCCCCAATCAGGGATCGGACTCATATCTCCTGCATGGGCAGGTGTATTCTCTACCACTGAGCCACCTGGGAAGCCCTCCCCCTTTATGTGTTGAAGGAACTAGATTGTTTTTCCTGTAGAAATTTTGCTCATTGCCTTATCTGTGGTGCGCTTAATATGTCTCTATACTCTGTGTTTCCTGTAAATTTGTGGTTGTATCTAGAGGGCAGTATCTCTTAGAATCCTCATAGCAGCCCTACAAAAATAGACTGAGAAAGGCTGGGTAATTTGCCCAAGGCCTCACAGCAGCCTTGAATTTGAACAGACCTTCTTGTCTTCAAAGCCTCAGCTCTTTCCTTTTCACTGTTCACCCATTCTGTGACCTTGAGCAAATCATTTCAGTTCTATGAGCCTTAGTTTCTTTGTGTGCACTGAGGGCCCTTACAGGAGTAGCATTCTATGTTCCTATGACGATTTTAGTGCCCAGCATTTGACGGCATGATACTGGATGCTGTGGTTGATATTCATATGAATAACCTGAGCACCGTAACCTGTTTCAGACATAGAGCCAGTTTTGGCCATTGTGGGACTATAGGATCATTAATACCCCTTAGGCTTCCTAATTAACTTCCTGCATCCTGTCTTGCCCTTTTCTAAGTCATGTTTGTCTTTGCTGTCAGGTGCCTTTTCCTAAAAGGAAACGGAGGGTGTTCTCCCTCCTCATAAATCCAGCTTGAGGGATCTGATAAATAAGAAACAAAGTTTTTCCAGCAATAAACCTTCCCTCCTTGGATTGAGTTACTATTTCAAGGGCAGTTAGTCTTTTTTCTTTTCTGTTTGGCAAAGGTGTGTTATTGCTTTTATGTAAATAGAATCTGGAGATGATAGAATAATGATGGAGTGAAGCTTGGGGAATGACATCTTGATTCAGAGGCGAGCATACATTGAGCATTGTACTGTTTACTTCCAAGGACACCTGACTATAATGGGCAACAGTGCTGTTTTGCAAAGAAAAGAAACTTTTAGTTGTGGAGTCTGGAGAGAAGAGTCTTAAAGGTATCCTCTTGAGATTCTTTTATCTCACTGCTGAACCTTCATCTTACTGGCTAACCAGGTTTTAAAATGAATGTCGTATATAGGAGTAGAGTACAGCAGAGCAGTGTTTTGAGTCTGTAGTAATTGGGTGGTAGACAGGTGGAACAGGAGTCCAGTTTGATATACAGCTAATATAGGTAGCAAAGTCAAATTTCAGGAGAAGTATAGTTTAGGGCATTTGTATTACTGGAGTGTCTTGAATATAATAGTTACCCAGGCAAATTTGGCCTTGGAGTACAGAATGAAGCAGGGCAAAGGCTAGTAGAGTTTTGGCAAGAGAACGTACTGGTCATAGCAAACACCCTCTTCCAACAACACAAAAGAAGACTGCACATGGACATCACCAGATAGTCAATACTAAAATCAGATTGATTATAATCTTTGCAGCCAAAGACGGAGAAGTTCTATACAGTCAGCAAAAATAAGACTGGGAGCTGACTGTGGCTCAGATCATGAACTCCTTATTGCCAAATTCAGACTTAAATTGAAGAAAGTAGGGAAAACCACTAGACCATTCAAGTATGACCTAAATCAGATCCCTTGTGATTATACAGTGGAAGTGACAAATAGATTCCAGGGATTAGATCTGATAGAGTGGCTGAAGAACTATGGATGGAGGTTCGTGACCATATACAGGAGGCAGCGATCAAGACCATCCCCAAGGAAAAGAAATGTAAAAAGGGAAATGGTTTTCTGAGGAGGCCTTACAAATAGCTGTGAATAGAAGAGAAGGGAAAAGCAAAGGAGAAAAGGAAAGATATACCTATCTGTATGCAGAGTTCCAAAGAATAGCAAGGAGACATAAGAAAGCCTTCCTCAGTGATCTATGAAAAGAAATAGAGGAAAACAATAGAATGGGAAAGTTTAGAGATGTCTTTAAGAAAATTAGAGATACCAAGGGAACATTTCATGCAAAAATGGGCTTGATAAAGGACAGAAATGGTATGGACCTAACAGAAGCAGAAGCTACTAAGGAGAGGTGGCAAGAATATACAGAAGAACTATACAAAAAAGATCTTCATGACCCAGATAATCACGATGGTGTGATCACCAGCCTAGAGCCAGACATCCTGGAATGTGAAGTCAAGTTGGCCTTAGGAAGCATCATTATGAACAAAGCTAGTGGAGGTGATAGAATTCCAGTTGAGCTGTTTCAGATCTGAAAAGATGATGCTGTGAAAGTGCTGCACTCAGTATGCCAGCAACTTTGGAAAACTCAGCAGTGGCCACAGGACTGGAAAAGGTCAGTTTTCATTCCAATCCCAAAGAAAGGCAATGCCAAAGAATGCTCAAACTGCTGCACAATCGCACTTGTCTCATACACTAGTAAAATAATGGTCAAAATTCTCTAAGCAGGATTCAACAGTACGTGAACCGTGAACTTCCAGATGTTCAAGCTGGTTTTAGAAAAGGCAGAGGAACCAGAGATCAAATTGCCAACATCTGTTGGATCATCAAAAAAGCAAGAGAGTTCCAGAAAAACATCTTTTTCTGCTTCATTGACTATGCCAAAGCCTCCGACTGTGTGGATCACAATAAACTGTGGAAAATTCTGAAAGAGATGGGAATCCCAGACCACTTGACCTTCCTCTTGAGAAATCTGTATGCAGGTCAAGAAGCATCAGTTAGGACTGGACATGGAACAACAGACTGGTTCCAAATAGGGAAAGGACTGCGTCAAGACTTTATATTGTCACCCTGCTTATTTAACTTATATGTAGAGTAAGGTAAGGTAAGGTAAAGTCGCTCAGTCGTGTCCAACTCTTTGCAAACGCATGGACTGTAGCCTACCAGGCTCCTCTGTCCATGAGATTTTCCAGGCAATAGTACTGGAGTGGATTGCCATTTCCTTCTCCAGGGGATCTTCCCGAACCAGGGATTGAACCCAGGTCTCCCACATTGTAGACAGACGCTTAGCCGCCTGAGCCACCAGGGAAGTCCAACATTATGAGAAACATTGGGCTCGAGGAAGCACAGGCTGGAATCAAGATTGCCAGGAGAAATATCAATAACCTGAGATATGCAGATGACACTACCCTCATGGCAGAAAGTGAAGAAGAACTAAAGAACCACTTGATGACAGTGAAAAAGAAGAGTGAAAAAGTTCGCTTAAAGCTCAACATTCAGAAAACTAAGATCATCGCATCTGGTCCCATCACTTCATGGCAAATAGATGGGGAAACAATGGAAATAGCAACAGACTTTAATTTTTTGGGCTCCAAAATCACTGCAGATGGTGACTGCAGCCATGAAATTAAAAGATGCTTGCTCCTTGAAAGAAAAGTTATGACCAACCTAGACAGCATATTAAAAAGCAGAGACATACTTTGCCAGCAAAGATCTGTCTAGTCAAGGCTATGGTTTTTCCAATAGTCATGTATGGATTTGCGAGTTGGACTACAAAGAAAGTTGAGCGCTGAAGAATTGATGCCTTTGAACTGTAGTGTTGAAGAAGACTTGAAATCAGTCCTGAATATTCATTGGAAGGACTGAAGTTTAAGCTGAAGCTCCATTTCTTTGGCCACCTGATGCGAAGAGCTGACTCATTTGAAAAGATCCTGATGCTCGGAAAGATTGAGGGCAGGAAGAGAAGGGGACAGCAGAGGATGAGATGGTTGAATGGCATCGCTGACTCAGTGGACATGAGTTTTACTCCCAATAAACTCTGGGAGTTGCCGATGGACGGGGTGCTGCAGTCCATGGGGTCGCAGAGTCGGACACGACTGAGTGACTGAACTGAACTGAATATGTTTTTTAAGTCTTTAAAGAAAATACTTTGACAGAGAGGAATAAGTGTTAGTCACTCAGTCATGTCCAACTCTTTGGCACCCCGTGGACTGTAGCCTGCCAGGCTCCTCTGTCCGTGGAATTCTCCAGACAAGCATACTTAGAGGGGGTAGCCACTTCTTCTCCAGGGGATCTTTGCAACCCAGGCATTGAACTCTGGTCTCCTGCATTGCAAGCGGATTCTTTTCTGTCTGATCCACCAGGGATGCCCAAGCCAAAGGAGAAGGCTATGAAGTCATGTATTGTAAAGCTCAGGAACCAAGTTTTCTAGGTCCCTGGATAGCACCTTGGAAAAACAGAGGACTCCTAAGTCCTTTCTGTTCTAGATCTTTTCAAAGGATCTTACCTTTTGGATCAGAGTTTGCAGACTGGCAGCATCTTAGATTGTGTCTAGCCTATATAGTGTACTTACTTTGAGCTGGAACCCAGCCTGGGGGTATTAGGGCTTTCAGTGGAGATAATGTGTAAGAGATCAGAGGCCCTGGCATGTGACTGGTTTCTGCTGAAGAGGGAGTAGGACTTTTGAGGAAGTAGCAGGGGCTGGACCCAGATGCTGACCATGAGCACTTTCCTGTTCACAGGAGTGGTAAGAGTCCTCAGCTATTCTACAAGGCTTTACTCCCTGAGCCTTCCACCAGGGGCTCCTTATATCATAATTGGCCACATAACATTTTGGCAGAATGCTTGAGTTTACAGAATCATGTTCTTCATTTCTGTCTCCTCATTCCACATTCTGCTTCCTTATTGGCTGATTCTCTTAGGTAGAGAATATTAATTCTCAAGTTTGTCAAAGCCCACACCATTTCCTGTTGTTTCTTTGCTATCCAAGCCCAGTGCCAGTTGCCATTTGTCACCAGGCTAGCACTTTTTCTTTGAAACACTTGGTCCACTGTACTTAACTTTTGCTACCTGCTTGGTCCCTCTGGGCCAACTGAGCACTGGATGGAACTCTGTAATTTTGAAGGAACTTCACCCAGTTACAGTCTTAGTCCATGGGACTAGGTGGATTATCTTCATTTTGCTAGTAACTTTTGGTCCCCCTGATGCCTAGAAAGTCTGTCTCCTGTGTTCTCTTAGGATTTCACAAGGACAACGAACTAATCAAGGCTCAGTGAACCTTGTCCTTGTAAAATTGGCTTTTTTTTTTTTTTTGCATCTTAACAACTCACAAGCTGAGATGAAATCTGTTGTCTCATGGAAGAAATCACAACATCTAAATACAAAGCAACACTGTTTTATTTATGAATTAGTTCCTGCCCCCTCACCCTCCCACCGTGCTAGCTTCAGTGAGAGCAGCTCCTATGTGTTGAAAGCAGGTGACTTTCTGAGTAAGTAACTGTTTTTGCTGCCTGTTCCCTTTGGTTTCTTGTAATTACTGTAACATCATCATCCAATATGTGGAGCACTATGGTAATTTCCATGACAACTGATCATGATTTCCCAGATAAAGGGAGAAAGCTAATTGTTAGGAACTTGAAAAGGGTATTGGGGTAAGTTTTTATGATGCTAGTAGAATTTGGAGCTGGAAAGAACTATGAGCAGCAACTGCCTAATTAAATCTTCCCCATTTACAGACTAAGAAACAGGTCTAGAGAAGTTAAACAACTTGCCTTAAGGGGTCCCTTGGTTGTGGAATATACTTGAGATCCCCAGTGTAGTGTTTCTTTGTAACTCCTATTCTATATGGGTTCATCCCATTATATACCACTGGACCATGAGCTCCATGAAGGGAGGATCCACACCTATCTTGTTAATTGATGTTTTCCCACACTACGAACAAAGCTAGTGGAGGTGATAGATACCAGTGGAGCTATTTCAAATCCTGAAAGATGATGCTGTGAAAATGCTGCAGTCAATATGCCAGCAAATTTGGAAAACTCAGCAGTGTCCACAGGACTGGAAAAGATCAGTTTTCATTCCAATCCCTAAGAAAGGCAATGCCAAAGAATGCTCAAACTACTGCACAATTGTACTCATCTCACACGCTAGTAAAGTAATGATTAAAATTTTCCAAGCCAGGCTTTAGTGATACATGAACCGTGAACTTCCAGATGTTCAAGCTGGTTTTAGAAAAGGCAGAGGAACCAGAGATCAAATTGCCAACATCCGCTTTATCATCGAAAAAGCAAAAAGTTCCAGAAAAACATCTATTTCTGCTTCATTGACTATGCCAAAGCCTTTGACTGTGTGTATCACAATAAACTGTGGAAAATTCTTCAAGAGATGGGAGTACAAGACCACCTGACCTTCCTCTTGAGAGACCTGTATGCAGGTCAGAAAGCAAGAGTTAGAACTGGACATGGACCACAGACTGGTTCCAAATAGGAAAAGGAGTACGTCGAGGCTGTATATTGTCACCCTGCTTATTTAACTTATATGCAGAGTACATCATGAGAAATGCTGGGCTGGAGGAAGCACAAGCTGGAATCAAGATTGCTGGGAGAAATATCACTAACCTCAGATATGCAGATGACACCACCCTTATGGCAGAAAGTGAAGAACTAAAGAGCCTCTTGATGAAAGTGAAAGAGGAGAGTGAAAAAGTTGGCTTAAAGTTCAACATTCACAAAACTAAGATCATGGCATCTGGTCCCATCACTTCATGGCAAATAGATGGGGAAACAGTGTCAGACTTTATTTTTCTGGGCTCCAAAATCACTGCATATGGCGATTGCAGCCATGAAATTAAAAGACACTTACTCCTTGGAAGGAAAGTTATGACCAACCCAGACAGCAGAGACATTACTTTGCCAACAAAGGTCCATCTAGTCAAGGCTATGGTTTTTCCAGTGGTCATGTATGGATGTGGGAGTTGGACTATAAAGAAAGCTGAGCGCCGAAGAATTGATGCTTTCGAACTGTGGTGTTGGAGAAGACTTTTGAGAGTCCCTTGGACTGCAAGGAGATCCAACCAGTTCATCCTAAAGGAGATCAGTCCTGGGTGTTCTTTGGAAGGACTGATGTTGAAGCTGAAACTCCAATACTTTGGCTACCTGATGAGAAGAGCTGACTCATTTGAAAAGACCCTGATGCTGGGATAGATTGAGAGCAGGAGAAGGGGACGACAGAGGATGAGATGGCTGGATGGCATCACTGACTCGATGGGCGTGGGTTTGGGTGAGCTCCATGAATTGTTGATGGACAGGGAGGCCTGGTGTGCTGCGGTTCATGGGGTCGCAAAGAGTCGAACACGACTAAGCAACTGAATTGAACTGAAGTACTTACCACAGGACCTAGGTATTTTTTAAGTGAATGGATGTACTTTGTTGGAGTTTTCAGACTGGGACGCATGAAATCACAGGATAAGTTTTGGTACGCTCAAATATTTTTTGTAGTTGGATTAGTTTAAATATTATGCATAGTTTAAAAGTTTATGCTTATGTTGTCATGTTATGAAATGGATGATTGTTGTTTAGTCGCTAAATAATGTCTAGCACTTTTGTGACCCTTTGGACTGTAGCCTGCTGGGCTCCTCTGTTTGTGGGATTTCCCAGGCAAGAATACTGGAGTGGGTGGCCATTTCCTTCTCCAGGGGATCTTCCTCATCCAGGGATTGAACCCATGTCTCCTGCATTGGCAAGCATATTCTTTACCACTGAGCCACCAGGGAAGCCCTAAATGAATGTAAGTTAGCATAATTTTTTTAGATTAAGTGAGAGGGCATTAAATAAATTACAGGATTATAATAGACCCTTTGACCTTCACCACAGAGGGTCCAGTGTTGCTAGATCTTTGGTATTTTTAAGAGAAGCTAGAAATCTAATTAGAGATATGATTTTAAATGTTGGCAGTTAACTCTTTTTGTTGTTGTTGTTTTGTTTTTTTAGCTTGTTTGGGTCAGACAAAACATTCTTGGGCATAAGCATCTTTTTGTGACCTACGAGATAAACAGGTCTAGGCAGGAACAAGTCTTTCAGTTCAGTTTAGTTGCGTCCTACTCTTTGTGACCCCCTGGACTGCAGTACGCCATGCCTCCCTGTCCGTCACATTTCCCAGAGTTTACTCTTTGGACAGGGCTAAATGGATGATACTGTCAAGGATTGCTGCCATTCTGAGTCTGGCTTCTTGGCTTCAAACTGGTCATAGCTTGGAGTAGAAGGAATGAAATTAACACTATCAAGTTAGGTTGGGAAAATTCCCACATGAAGCATCATCCTCTGTGGGTAACAGCTTCTGTAATATCTTAGCCCTTGGAGAGCATCATGTTTTTCTGATGAGACTAAAATCCGGAGAATGTAACACAGCTTTCTGCTAGGATCCTAAGCAGCAAGACCCGTGCTTCAAACTGCAAACCTTTGTTTGGTGCTTCCTGCTTCATGCTCTGTGAGGGCATGGGCTTGGGGTTTCTGGCAAACTTCGGGATCGTTGGTAGAGTTGGGTGAACACCACTTCTTAGTACAGTGCTATCCTAAGCAAAGGGAGGGTTGAGGTGACAGTTAGTAATATGCTCAGCTGCATCGTGGTGTGGAGGGTCTATTTCTGTCACTAGCACCATGTTGACCTTATTTTTTCTACCTGGAAAGATAGAGAGGACAACTCAGCAACAAAGAGCCTCAGTGCCAAGATAGATCTGTGCCTTTGCTGCCGCTTCTCTTCCTCCTCTTTTTCTTCCCTTCCAGCTCTTTCCTCCTTGAGCCCTACTTCACTCACACCCTACTACCTCCCTTCTGCACCCCCTTTCTTTTTCTCCCACTTTTGGCCCTTCTCCTCCATGGGAAGTTCTTATGATCCCACTGCAGTAGGCAGAGCCAGGGATTGGGCTTGTTTTCTAGGAGTTTTGGGAGGACTTGCTCTAAAGTAGGGCAACTAAATAAGGGAGATTATATGTATTTAAAGTACCCCCTTTCTCCACCTCAACTCCAGGTTGGAAAGATTATACTTTTCAACTATGGACTTGGCTACAAGGCTTATATAGTCTTGGCTGCCTCACGCTGCTGCCTTCTGTCAGCAGCAGTGTTTTGACACCCACTGTTTCCCTGTGCTCCCGTTCAGTTGAATGACTTTGTTTTGACTGTTGCCTCTGAGTAGAAACTCTTCAGCTCCTTCTCCTCTTTGCCTGACAAATTCCTACTCATTTTTTTCATACCAGTTCAAATGCTATCTCCTCAGTGAACCTTTGCCTGGTCACTCCATAAGCAGAGTTAATTTTGATCTTTTCAAGTACTTTGCTTGTACTTCCATAGTTGTCCTTTGGTGCTATGTGACCCCTGAATCTGCTCTCATTCATGAAATTGAGACCTTGTGGGCCAAGGGACAGTGTGCTATTTATCTGTTTCTTTTGTGTCTCTGAAGCAGGCCTGGCACAGATAGTACTTGCAGAATGAATGACAGAAATATGCGTGCACAGATTCCTGTGGTATAAGATTGAACGTTAAATGCTGTAAGTGCAATATGACAAAGTGCTCTGGCGGTTTATGGGAGTTCTTGAGAGAGAACTTCTGAGAGAAATCTTGGAAGCTTCTAGAAGCTGGTAGCATTTGACTATTTCTTTGAAGATTTAGAAGATCAGTTGGCAAAGATGGTGGGAAGAACATTCCAGATGGAGGAAATGGTTAGAGGAAAAGCAATGAGGAAGTGCAGAGTCAGGCCCTAGTTACTGATTTACCCATGCCCAAAATTGCAGGCTAGCCTAAAAGGAGACTCTCTTCTGTCCTCTTTGACCTTTTTTTTTCCTTTCTATTCTTTCCTTTCCTTCTCCCTCTCTCAAGATGCCCTTGTCATTTACTTTTGGTTTCTTCTCAGTCCTTTCCCTTTCATCTTCCCAATTGTCCAGTCTTTTGTTTTTTTCAACTCTGTTACCTTTTTCTACCTACTTTCTTCTTTCTTCCCCTCTTCCCCGGGCAACCCAGGAAATCCAGGTCTTTGGGTTGAGACCTGAATCAACTACACAGTGTTTAACTGCAAATAACACCTCCTCTGGTGAAGCTGAGAAGTAATCATGGCATAATTGCGTTTCATCTGTTTCTTATGTTTTATTGGCATTGATTTTTTTTTTTTTAACCTCCCACAATGCTGGGGGTGGTGGTGTTTTTTTTTTTTAGTAGTTGTCAGAATGTCAGTTTTAACGAGGATTTCTGCAGACAGGCCTGCCCTTAAGTGGTATTAGCCTTCAGGCAAAGCTCGGGCTAGATGAGTCAGAAATGCTCATGGATCCGTTTCTTCATGCATACAGGTGTCTGGGTCACACAGACACACACACTCCCTTCTGTCCCTATAGGTTTATATGCTTTGCAACACATAAACACACAATTGAGTTACAAAGGTGCACATATTTCTTCTCGTCAGTCCATATCCATGCTTACCTTCCCTTATACCTTGAGGTCATCTTACTTCCTCCTCCTGTGTACCCACACACTTGTCCTCTCATACCCTTGTCCCACTGTTTTCTACCTAGATACCTAGAATTGTGTGTGCTGTGCAAATATCTGCAGACCTGTCTTATAGACACCACTCTGCCCTCTCCCTTATGTATCCACACAAATACTTCCCTGCGTACACACTGACATCTGCCCATGCCCTGGTGCACATATTCAGCACCACACCATTTCTCACTATTTCTTAAATTTCTCTCAGTAACTATTTCTAATTTTCATAAGAAATACGTTAGTTTCAGACTAGTTTTGAAAGGAAATGTCTTTGTTGACAGCCACGCTAGCAGACCATTAGGAAGTCAGAACCGTTTATGACAGATGCTTTGACTAAGGCCTCTAGAGTAACTGTTACTATGGCAGGTGGGGAAGTGCTGGATCAAACAATAGCGGATTGCTTCTAAATGATACTGTTATGTGCCAAGGTGTATTTCAGTCTCGTTCCAAACTGGATCCTGTGATGTCAGGGTTCACTTCTATTGGAAGGTGGTCATATACTGGCAGAAGAGCCAGAGCCACTGTAGATGTTCCAGGTTAGACTTTCTAGGGTGGGGCTGGGAGAACTGT
This sequence comes from Nanger dama, assembly GCA_917880005.1. Taxonomy (NCBI): domain Eukaryota; kingdom Metazoa; phylum Chordata; class Mammalia; order Artiodactyla; family Bovidae; genus Nanger; species Nanger dama. The sequence goes on along the minus strand of CAKJTW010000042.1, from coordinate 20,468,746 downwards.
ATTTTTAACAAGTCCCCAGAGTCCTGGTGTACAGCCAGGCTGGGAAACTGATAGAGAGGAAGATCTGCATTACCTTTCTGTACCACCTTGGACAAGTTATCTTTTCTGGACATTGGCCTTCTCAACTGTAATACAACAAAGCTCATGCTCATAGAGGATCTTTTCAGCTCTAAAATTTCCTGCTGGTTTATGATAAGTTCAATCTGGGATACTTTTCTACCACAAAAGTGTCCATTCTCTGTCCATTCTGGGCAAGGCATTTTGGGCTTTGGCCAGAGGCCAGCAGAGGCAGCCTAGGTCCTGACCTTCTGTCAGAAGCTCTGACACAGATCCTAATTAGAAATGGATCGATATGGGCCTGCAGCCAGGCCTGCGGAGCCTGGGAGGAAGCTGGAGGAGTGTTCCTAGCTGGGGAGAATCTGATTACTGTGAAGTAGATCTGGTTATGCTTGTCGACACAAAGGTCCTGCTGGTATAGCCCTTTTCCCTAGGGACCAGCAGGCAGGGCTGTTGTTAGCAAATGGGGAAATGGTTAATGTGTATCCCCCTTTGATATATTTTCCTCACCTTTATAAACTCATGTAATATAGTGCTAGGTACATAAAATAGGCCTCTTCTTCAGATGGAAAAATCATTTAGTGTTAATGTTGATAAAGCCTCTTTGTGTGTTCATTTCCCCTAGCAATTCACCGGGATAGGTTGAAAAGGAAATGAGCTCAGAGAAGTGAAGTGACTTGGCTGCCCTGTGTCACATAGCATGTTCTCTGTTGTACTGCACTACAGTATTTTTGAGCATCTGTAACACTGATTCCAAGTTGATGGATTTTTTTTTTTCTAAACCAAGCTGATGGACTTTTTTTTTTTTTTTAACCAGGGGTGTCCCTTACCCTTCTGTAGACTGAACTGGAGCTGAGACCTTTTCCGTGAAACCCTTCAATTGTTGTTTAGTCATTAAGTTGTGTGTGAATCTTTTGCAGTGCCATGGACTGTAGCCTGCCAGGCCTCCTCTGTCCATGAGATATCCCAGGGAAGAATAGTGGAGTGGGTAGCCATTTCCTTTTCCTGGGGATCTTCCCATCCAGGATTGAACCCAAGTCTCCTGCTTGGCAGGTGGGTTCTTTACCACTGAGCCACCAGGGAAGCCAAAGCCCTTCAAACAGTGGAGGAAATTCCTTAAAACCAGTGGTTGAGGGGGATGTGGGGAGATGCTCTGTTTGCTTTGGCTTTCTCATCGCCTTTCCAAGGCCCCTAAGGAGTGAGTAGGCTCTAATGGGAGCGATCAATCATCATTTGGGATCAGTGGGAGGGCTGAGTCAGGTTTCTGTACTAGCCCTGTGCACAACCCAGGGGCTTAGTATGCTCAGCTGCTAATGTGCTCAGACCAAACTCCCCCTGGAGTTGGTCATCCAACAAATATTTGTTGAGTATCTCCGTGTGTCAGGGCTTGTGCTAGTGCTACGGATTCCTAGATCAAGACCCAGTCCCTGCCCTGAAAGACCTCACAGTCTAACATCAGAGCTAGAGAAACCACAGTATTCTTTGTGTGCCTTAATAGAGGCATATCCAAGGTACTCTGGAATCACACAGGCATGAAGGTAGGTTTTTTTCTGGAGGAGATAACTCTAATCTGGCTCTGAAGGAAGAGTAAGAGTAGGAGCACGAGGAGATCACTCCAGACCAGGGAACTAGCACAAAGGAAACCACAAAGATGGGTCCAGGAACAGCTGATAAGGGGTGTGGGGGTAGGCACTAGAGTAGTGCCCAACATGTAGACAGTCAGATCGACAGCTCTGCCCCTTGCTAGACTTAGGACTGTCATAGTAGCCACTAAGTGGCAGTAACACGGGAGTAGGTGGGGGAGAAGACAGGTGGGTTTATTAGCAGACGCTGATTGAAACAGTTTTAGAGACGAAACTGGGGAAGAAAGCTGAAGAGCAGCAGCCTCTGCTCTGTGGGCCAAACCTGCAGAGATGCTGGGGGTTCTTGAAAGCTCGTCCACCCAGGCAGAGGGCTTTACTTCTCTGATGCCAAAATCCTCTGCATGCCTGCCCCTCCTTCCTGTGTTCTTTTAAAAAGAAATTAATGGAATCTGTTCAGAATACCTCTGAAATGAAATTACATTTTAAACTCTAATTACCCTAATTAAAACTTGACAGCTGTAATCCTGGAATGGCAGATATGCTAAGTACCCCATGCCTGTGACAAGCTTACTTACCCAGATGGAATGTTCTGTTCTGGGCTTAGGAGAAAAATTCTTCTGTGTATTTGTTTTGTTTTTCCCTATCGGCCATTAGTCTTTGACCTCACAGCTTCCTCAAGCTAGGATAGTCTTACTTGTGGGTTACAAGACCCCTGAATCTCCACAGTGGTCCCTTTGCATTCAGAGGTGTTACTCCTGTGATTCTTACCACATACCTTTGAGTTCTCGCTTCAGTTGAGGTTGGTCTGCATGCCCTGAGCCTGTCCCTGGATGAAATCCCCTGCCTGTGGGGGACCTGCACTTTTTAGAGGGCTGTCTGCTGATCTAGGGCTATATCTGTGTCTGGGATCAGTTGATGGCTGGTATTAAGGTTACAGTTTGAGGTCAGGGACAAGGAGCTCTGAAAATAGGATTCCTCTTCTCTTCACATGTATCAGCATAGGCTAGAAGCAACTTAGTGAAATGCCTGGTCTTAACCCCTGTCTTGACTAGTTACCTGGACAGACAAGGAACATGATGGGGAGGGAGGGAGAGTCCTTGAAACAGCCTGAAGGCTCTGTTGATGCTGTGAGTAATCTCACGGTTCTTTTAGGACCAAAGATTCCCATGTTCTAGTTACTTTCTCGTAGCCTGAAAGCTTGTTCAGTCAGTGGACACTGGGTGTTAAATACTGCAAAGGATACAGAGTTGAATAAGACACACTCTGTGCCCCCTGAGAAGCTTAGAATTGTGGGGGAGTAGGGGAGGTAGTAGTGGATGAAGGACACCCATAGCATGACTAGTTACATAAGACAGAAACAGGTAAGATTCCCCACAGGTGTTAGCATTTGAACTTGCCCCGAATAGGTAATATTGTCAGAGGTAATATTGTCAGAGGAATATTGTCAGAGGAATGGAGAGGGGCATTGCAGGTTTTAGGGAATAGCGTAATGGAAGGTAGGAAGTTGCTAGGTGACAGTCTGCTGTGATTGGAATACAGTGAGCAGGGGAGGGTATGATAGTGGAGAAGATTAGGGTTTAAATTATCCTGTAGGTAAAGGGAGTCCGTTGGGGCTGTAGGGCTGTGATAGGAGTATGTGTGGTGGATTGAGAGACAGGGTGATTGGAGACAGTAGATTAGTTAGAACAGATGTCAAGTAAACTGTGGCCTGTTGGCTGAATCAGTCTGCAGCCTCTTTCCATGATTTTGTACTGGGACACAGCCACACTCATTTGTTCATTTATGACTGGTTTCATATTACCTTGGCAGAGTCAAATACTACAGAGACTGCTGGCCCTATACAGAAAGTTTGCTGATCTCTGAGTTAGAAAGTAATTATGAAAGTTCTGTAAGAGGAGATAAATGTTAGGAGTAAGCCTGAAATGAATTGGAGGTGTCAAATGAGACTTCAGAAGCTGAGGCAGTATGATTTAACAGAGAACCTCCCCTACCTACCTCTCACAACTTTGTAAGAGTCAAATTTTCTGAAGGTCACCATGTCACAAAGGACACAGGACATGGGTAAGTCCTGATTTGCCCTTATTAGCTGTGACCTTGGGCAAATCACTTAACTTTCCCAGAAGTTTAGGTGAATGTGTTGAATGAAACAAAAGAACCAATCAGGTTTTTCCTCATGACACAAAACTCTTATTCTGCTACTTATCTATGCTTCCCCCTAGATTATGTCTAGGAAAGACAGATATCCTAGAAAACTTGGAACATAGTTTATAGTTTGAGTTGTGAAATTGGAGACAGGAGGCGGAGGTTGTGGGAGAGGGGCTCATGATAGTTTGAGGGCATACTGTGCCCTTCCCCTTCCCTAACTGCTGGCACTTGTTCTGTGCAGATATTCTACCCTTCGACTTCCATAGCGTATTAGGTCCCTGAGAAACAAAAGGCTGAACTGATTTCTTAGTCACCTTTCAAAGCAGGAAACGACATAAGTACCACTTGGCATCTCTTACGTTCTCCCTGCCACTACCCTGAGCCCCAAACGCCTCACTCCCTTTTTCCTAGGACTATGTGTGTCTTCCCTGGAGGACAGGAAAAATCACTAGATGGGAGACTGCAGTGGTGGGTTCCAAACTTCTTTCTCCCTTCAGCTTTCTGTGTGACCTCAGCCAATTTGTTTTGGTCTCTGGCCCTTCAGATGACTTTAGCCAGCTCTTGGGATCTGGACTTTGTTCTGTAAGACTCCACCTTAGGATCACAGTCTTTTCCATTTTTTTTCCTTTATCCTGTATACCCCTCTCCTTTCAGTCTAGAGTATTTGTGTAAGTACACACCTCATTTGCTTTAACTTCACTGCCTTTGAATATGAAGAGAATAGTCATATCGTTAGCTGTTTTTATTGACAAGGTTTCAGTAACTGGCACTCAGTCTAATTACTGGAGTGGAACAGACACTGGAGGTCAGGTCCAGCTGACCCTAAGGTTCAGCAAGGCATGGTGTCTTGAGGATGGGCCATCTAGTTCAGTATAGGCAAACATTTGGCCCTGACATCCTTGATAAGAGTAGAGGAATAAGGGCCAGGCACTGATCCAGGCAATTTACATTTTTTGTTCTTTCTCATGACTCTGAGATAGGTGATATTATCATAGATAGCATTTTACAGATGTGGGAACTGAGTTTTAGAGGATCATTCAGTAGACAGTGACTGACTCATTGAGGATACAGAGGAATACCTAAGTATTCCCTCTCCCCAAGTAGGGGAGAACGGTGGAAAAAACAGATACCAAAACTCAAGAAGGCAGTTAAATAATAACGCCTAAGGATACCCAGTTTAGGTGGCCAGATCCAGGGCTCAAACCCAGATCTGTATGGTTGCTATTTCCACTCTGCCATGCTGCCTAGGAGAGCAGGGAGGAAGGGTTGATGTCCAGGCCCTATGGGTAGGGGATGGGAATTAAGTATTTCTTGCCAGGAGTCAGAATTATTTGAGGGCTGAATTTGAGTTGCTGAATCCAACCTGAGGTGATAGAGCTAGGATAGAAGTGAGAGAGAAGGGAAGAGGTTTTAGAGGCTGACAGGAGATTGTCTTCAGGTTAAAAAAAAATTAAAAATTTTGTTACGATTCTGCAGATTATTCCAGTTTAAAAACTTGAACCATTTTCTTCTCACCACAGCCTTTGTGAATGGTGGCTTTTTTTTCCTGAGGCCCTGTCTTCCTGATTTTCTGACCATGGCTAGGCAGGCAGGTCATGGCTGCATCTTTCAATCTGCTGTTTCACCCTGGGTCTTTCTCTGTGATGCCTCCAGTAGTGTTAGATTTGATTTCTTCATCTGTCAAGTACGAGGACTGGACTAGCTGACTGAGGTCCTAGTGTTCTAAAGTGGTTCTTTATCCATCAGGCCTGAAATTCATTCTTAAAGTTAGTTCTGACCCCACCCTTGGTATCTACAGTCTTCATGTAACTACACTGAATCTCAACTAAAATTCACAGATTGTGTTTTTGCCTGACCATCTACTTGTGGCTTAAAATTTGGGGTAAAATTGGCATTGTCTCTGAGGTCCTGGCCTTCCATCCCAGAGCTCCAGTCCTGGGGGTGAATCCACTTCTGCAGAGCTTTGTCATTGCTTTCTAAATACCTATTCAGAAACTTATATGTGAACTTGAAATGTGCACTTCCGGGTTCCACATTGAGGACACCTCCAAAGTTATCTGTACTATAGGAAGTCTGAATGATGTGGGAAGTGCTTTGGTTAGAAGTAAGGAGACTTGGGCCTTGCCACTGCCTGCCTGCCTTCTGCCACTTTGGACAGCTCTCTCCTCATTCTGGTCTTAACACCCCTTCTGTAAAACGGTGAGGCCTCTTCCAGCTCTGGTCTCATCAGGGAAAAAAAAGCCGTCTTCTATACCATTCATTTGCAGCGCACTCTCTTGCCCCAGCTTTGGTTTGTTGGTTACAGATTGTAAAGCCTTAGATTCTCTCTTCCAGCTCCGGAGGGGGAAGGGGAACAGAACGATTCAACTGTCTCATTAGCATGGAGAAAAGAAAACAGTAATTACTTGTGCCTCCCTTGATGATTCCTGCAGGGTTGGTTTTTTGGGGAAGGAAAAGGGGAAAACTGGAGACAGCTTCGTAAAGGCAGAGGCAAGAATGATTGTCTTGCATGTCTGTTGTATTCTCTGGACATTCCTCCAGGCAGCCTAGACACTGCCTGGATTGAGTTTCATCTATTTATGGCATGTATAGTGTTCTCGTACATGGACATGAATTGGGCTTCAGAGCCCTAATGTCACCTGTCATTAAGAAAGCAGCTGCCTTCCCAGGCCTCTCTTTGTGATATGCTGTGCATCCTGACACCTGTCTTTATTGCAGAGTAGAAGAGGGTTTTACTGAGCCATTTTGTGACTTGGCTGCATTTTTATTATGTTGTGAGGTCATCTTTTTACCCCCACAGCAACACAGCCAGTTAGTTTATTATGCCAGGTCATAGGCATCACATAATAGAGATAGTCAGAGTCAAGGTCAGGTATTCTTGTCTTTGGAAGGAGTTTGGAACTGAAGACCATGGGGTTTGGTCCAGGCTGGGAAGAGCTGACCTCACAAAGATTGAGGCAGTTAGGGTTTTGAAGCCAAGATGTTAGGGGGTAGGCTGAAGAGAACTAAAATAGATTGGCAGATGTGGCTCCTGGGACAAAAACTGTTTGCTCTGTGGCCAGTCTCATACTCCCTGCTGTCTGGGCAGTTGCACACCTTCACGTGCTGATGGTACCAGAAATGGATCTGAGACTCCCCTGCAGGAGAGCGCTGCCTGATTGGACCTGGAGCTGTTATGCTATGATTATGTCCTGTGACTGCTCAACTTGTGCCTTGGTTGTCACCCTCTAGGCCTAGAGAACTAGCTTCCATTTTCCTTCCTCTGTCCCGAGGAAGATGTCACTTCAGAAACACCTTTTCAGTCTTCCTGTATTCCATGGAGTTTGCTCTACTCTAAACAGCAGGGATTCATTCTGTAGGGATGTTGTTGTTCAGTCACTAAGTCATGTCTGACTCCTTGCAGCCCTGTGGACTGCAGCATGCCAGGCTCCTCTGTCCACTGTCCCCCAGAGTTTGCTCAGATTCATGTCCATTGAGTCAGTGATGCTATCTAACCATCTCATTCTCTGCCTTCCCCTTCTGCCTTTAGTCTTTCCCAGCATCAGGGTCTTTTCAATAAATCAGCTCTTTGCATCAGGTGGCTGAAGTATTAGAGTTTCAGCTTTAGCATCAGTCCTTTCAATGAATATTTAGGGTAGATTTCCTTTAGCATTGACTGGTTTGATCTCCTTGCTGTCCAAGGGACTGTCAAGAATCTTCCCCAGCACCACAACTTGAAAGCATTAATTCTTTGGCACTCGGCCACCTTTATGGCCCAATTCTCACACCTGTACAAGACTACTGGGCCTGGCATAAGTGACTCGATAGGTTTTTTTTTTTCCATCTAAGTACCACAAAGATGAATCAAACAATAAAAAGACTTAAGAGAAAGGAAAACGTACTTTCGCTATTACTTATTATGTATCATTGGGGCTTCCCTGGTGGCTTAGACGGTAAAGAATCTGCTGACAGTGTGAGAGACCAGGGTGTGATACCTGGATCTGGAAAATACCCTGGAGAAGGGAATGGCTGCTCCCTTCAGTATTCTGGCCTGGAGAATTACACAGAGGAGCCTGGCAGGCTACAGTCCATGGGGTCAGTCCAGTTCAGTTGCTCAGCTGTGTCCGACTCTTTGCGACCCCATGAACTGCAGCATGCCAGGCCTCTTTGTCCATCACCAACTCCTGGAGTCCACCCAAACTCATGTTCACTGAGTCGGTGATGCCATCCAGCCATCTCATCCTCTGTCGTCCCCTTCTCCTCCCGCCCTCAATCTTTCCCAGAATCGGGGTCTTTTCAAATGAGTTAGCTCCCCGCATCAGGTAGCCAAAGTATTGGAGTTTCAGCTTCAGCATCAGTCCTTCCAGTGAACACTCAGGCCTGATCTCCATTAGGATGGACTGGTTGGATCTCCTTGCAGTCCAAGGGACTCTCAAGAGTCTTCTCCAACACCACTGTTCAAAAGCTTCAATTCTTCAGTGCTCAGCTTTCTTTATAGTCCAACTCTTACATCCATATATGACTACTGGAAAAACCATAGCCTTGACTAGACGGACCTTTGTTGACAAAGCAATGTCTCTGCTTTTTAATATGCTGTTTAGGTTGGTCATAACTTTCCTTCCAAGGAGTAAGCATCTTTTAATTCCCAGGCTACAGTGCATGGGGTCATGAAGAGTCAAACATGACTGAATGACTAATGCTTTCACTTTTTCATTATTAAGGCCCAAAGCCTTAGTTATTCTCATTTATTCCTAATAACCTTTTGTTGTTGTTGCTGCTGTTGTGTTTCTTTTTTAAAAAATAGACTTAAATAGTTTAACTGTTTCTTGACAATCTTGCTTGATCCATTAGAAAATCCTGCAGGAAAGTAGATACTATGACCCTTATTTTACAGATAACAGAAAAAATATCCAGAAAGGTGAAATGACTTGACATGGAAAATCAGAACATGGAGCTGAGTCAGAACATGGAGCTTGAGATCTTGGTTGGACCTTCTAGACCTTAGAACAAAGGTAGATGGGGCAGGTGTTTTATTCAGTCACAGGTTCCCAAAGTACTTCGTGTCTTCTACTTGCCAGACTCAGTCAGATACTTGAGTTGTTACAGTTAAGAAGACCCTGCTGCTGCTGCTGCTGCTAAGTCACTTCAGTCACAGCAGCAGTAAACATCCTCTTCTTTTCTCTGCTCCCCCTCAGTTCAGTTCAGTCGCTCAGTTGTGTCCGACTCTGCAACCCCATGAAGCACAGCATGCCAGACCTCCCTGTCCATCACCAACTCCTGGAAGTTTACCCAAACTCATGTCCATTGAGTTGGTGATGCCATCCAAACATCTCATCCTCTGTCATCCCCTTCTCCTGCCCTCAATCTTTCCCAGCATCAGGGTCTTTTCCAATGAGTCAGCTCTTCACATCAGGTGGCCAAAGTATTGGAGTTTCAGCTTCAACATCAGTCCTTCCAATGAACACTCTGGACTGATCTCCTTTAGGATGGACTGGTTGGATCTCCTTGCAGTCCAAGGGACTCTCAAGTGGTCTTCTCCAACACCACTGTTCAAAAGCATCAATTCTCCAGCACTCAGCTTTCTTTCTAGTCCAACTCTCACATCCATACATGACCACTGGAAAAAAACATAGCCTTGACTAGACAGACCTTTGCTGGCAAAGTAATGTCTCTGCTTTTTAATATGCTGTCTAGGTTGGTCATAACTTTCCTTCCAAGGAGTAAGTGTCTTTTAATTTCATGGCTGCAATCACCATCTGCAGTGATTTTGGAGTCCCCCAAAATAAAGTCAGCCACTGCTTCCACTGTTTCCCCATCTATTTGCCATGAAGTGATGGGACCAGATGCCATGATCTTCATTTTCTGAATGTTGAGCTTTAAGCCAACTTTTTCACTCCCTTTGACTTTCATCAAGAGGCTCTTTAGTTCTTCTTCACTTTGTGCCATAAGGGTGGTGTCATCTGCATATCTGAGGTTATTGATATTTCTCCTGGCAATCTTGATTCCAGCTTGTGCTTCCTCCAGCCAGTGTTTCTCATGTTGTACTTTGCATATAAGTTAAATAAGCAGGGTGACAATATACAGCCTTGACGTACTCTTTTTCCTATTTGGAACCAGTCTGTTGTTCCATGTCCAGTTCTAACTGTTGCTTCCTGACCTGCATACAGATTTCTCAAGAGGCAGGTCAGCTGGTCTGGTATTCCCATCTCTTTCAGAATTTTCCACAGTTTATTGTGATCCATACAGTCAAAGGCTTTGGCATAGTCAATAAAGTAGAAATAGATGGTTTTTTTGAAACTCTCTTGCTTTTTTGATGATCCAGCGGATGTTGGCAGTTTGATCTCTGGTTCTTCTGCCTTTTCGAAAACCAGCTTGAACATCTGGAAGTTCACTGTTCATGTATTGCTGAAGCCTGGCTTGGAGAATTTTGAGCATTACTTTACTAGCATATGAGATGAGTGCAGTTGTGCGGTAGTTTGAGCATTCTTTGGCATTGCATTTTTCTTTGGGATTGGAATGAAAACTGACCTTTTCCAGTCCTGTGGCCACTGCTGAGTTTTCCAAATGTGCTGGCATATTGAGTGCAGCACTTTCACTGCATCATCTTTCAGGATTTGGAATGGCTCAACTGGAATTCCATCACCTCTACTAGCTTTGTTCATAGTGATTCTTCCTAAGGCCCACTTGACTTCACATTCCAGGATGTCTGACTCTAGGTGAGTCATCACACCATCGTGATTATCTGGGTTTTGAAGATCTTTCTGTATAGTTCTTCCCCTCCCACTACCCCCATTCAAATCATTGGATTTTGAGGTAGAAAGAGCTCCAGAGTTTATCTGGTTTTCCTTTCATGTTGCTACATGAGTAAGGCAGATCATGAAGCAAGCACATAGACTTTGGAGTAAAGGAAAGCAGACCTAGGTTCAAACCCTAACCCTGCTGCTTACCAGCTCTTTGAATGATACACTTAGCCTCCTCACCCATCTTCAGTTTTAGTCACTAAGTCATGTCCAGCTCTTTTGTGACCCCATGGCCTGTAGCCTGCCAGGCCCCTCTGTCCATGAGATTTCCCAGGCAAGAATACTGGAGTGGGTTCCTTCTCCAAGGGATCTTCCTAACCTAGGGGTTGACCTTTGTCTCCTGCATTGGCAGGCAGATTCTTTACCACTCAGCCACCAGGGAAGACCTGTATTCAGTTACCTTGGCTATAAAGTGGGCATTCTATCACTTGCTTCATAGGGTATTAGGATTAAGAGAGTTGCCAACATAACACCTAGTCCAGCAGTAGCCCAGGTCTTTCCGTCACCCTGCATCAAGGCCTGGCCTAAGCCATTGCTCAAATGAAGCTTCTGAGGCCACTTCTAGTCAGACTGATTCCCCCCGACCCCCCGCACTTTTTACAGTACATAGCACTCTTGAAACTGTTAGGTTGTGAGTAATATTCTTTTTTTTTTTCTTTAATATATTTGATTTATAAGGTTGTGTTATTTTGTATTAGTTTCTGGTGTACAACAAAGTGATTGAGTTATATGAATGTGTATTTTTGTATTCTCTTCCAATATGATTTATTGTAGGATATTGAATATAGGTTCCTATGCTATATAATAGGACCTTGTTTATTTTATATATAGGTTGTATCTGCTAATCCCAAACTCCTATTCTTCTCACATCTCCCCTTTGGTAACCATAAGTTTGTTTTCTGTGTCTGTGAATCTATTTGTATTTTGTGAATATTCATTTGCATCATATTTTAGATTCTACATATAAGTAGTATCATAACAATATTTTTCTTTCTGGCTTATTTCACTTAGTATGATAATCTGGTTCATCCATGTAGCTGCAGATTGGCACTGTTTCATTCTTTTTGTGGTTTTATTAATTACTGTAAAGATTCAATATTGTCTTGTGGTGACATAGCCATATTTTCAAGAGGTGGCAGAACTCACACAATGAAGACAGGTCTGGAATGAGACCATAGTGGGATGAGATCTTTCCAGTTACCTGAGTACTGCTGTACCAGGCTGTGTATATATGGAGTTCTTCAACCGAGGCCTTCAAGGCAAGTCAGTTGTGCCATGTTGGGAGGTAGGGCAGTGGAAGCTGGATCAATGGAAAACTCAGCTAGCTATTTATGTTAGATCCAGCTTTTAAAACACAAGTCTTCCAAACTTTCTGAAGTAGGCATACTTTCCTATCTACCCTTTGGCCTTAGGTCTGGCACCTGTATCCTTGATGATTGTTTTTGTTCTTTTTTAATTTTGATTGTGCTGTGTCTTCGTTGCTGCATGCGGGCGCTCTCAGTTGCAGTGAGCAGGGACTACTTTTCTTTATGGTGCCCTGGCTTCTCATTGTAGTGGCTTCTCTTGTTGCAGCTCACAGGCTCAGTAGTTGTGGTGCACCGGCTTAGGCGCTCCATGGCATGTCGGATCTTCCCAGACAGGGATCCAGCCTGTGTCATCTGCATTGACAGGTGGATTCTGTGTCACCAGGGAAGTTCTACTGATTTTCTTTTTGACCTATTTTGGATTAAAAAAAAAATAAACAGGAAAAGCAAAAAATAAAAAAAGTTCCTGTGTGTGTGTGTGTGTGTGTGTGTATACAAGCCACATCTTTCATGTCTTGGCTATTGTAAATAGTGCTGCTGTGGACATTGGGGTGTGTGTATCTTTTGAATTAAGAGTTTTCTCTGGATGTGTGCCCGGGAGTGGGATCATGCAGTACCTCTGTTTTAGTTTTTAAGTACCTGCACACTGTTTTCCATAGCCTGCCTAATATTCTTAGTATATTTGTAGGAAGTTGACACAGTCTTGCCCTGGACTACTAGGAGCCCAAGGATAAGATTTGTTCTCTTTTATCCCTGCATCTGCTATAATCCCCAACCCAGAGTTGTAACTGTGGCTAACTAGACCCAGGAATTGCTTTTTGATTCATTGGATAGAAGACTTGGGAGGGTTTGCAGTTGACAGAAAGAGCTGTTAACGATTTGACTGGGTCTCCCACCTTCACTCTTGCCCTTTCCTCTCCTGTTACAGTATCACATTGATTCTGTGTCAGTAAGAATTGTATCCCTATTTTGTAATTAAGGAATTTGAGGCTCAGATTAAAACTCAGGTCTCTTGTTAGGAGATAGATCCATAGTAAGAGTAGTAGAAATTTGAACAGAAATCTTAACTGACTAGGTCTTCATTGTCTAGAAGCAGTAATAATGTTTACACGGAAGAAAAACAGAGAAACTGTTCTGAAGCCTTAGTGGATGGTAAGGACAGAACTTTGATTGTAGTCACAGCCAGAAGTATTTTTGAGAACACAACAGAAAGGAGAGGAAGGGTTCAGGATAACTTCACCTAATTGCTAGCCTTGAAGATTAAGATGAATTTGAATATGAATAAATGAGTCATTCCAGGTGAGATAGCAACATGGATAAAAGTGTGTTAACTGGAAGGCCCATAGTCGTAAGTGATGACGAGACCTGGGGTGTAAGAGTCTATAGAGAGCAAGGCTGAGGTGATTGGGAGCCATGCCATTTTTTTGAGCAGGGGAGTGGCATTAGGAACAGGAGTCTAAAAGTGTGGGCGCCAATAGATTGGAGTGGAAGGGGCGGAGGAAGGCTAGTGAAAGAGAAACCAGGAAAGAGGCTACTCTTAACAGCCTGTCCTTGTAATGTCAGTAAATTCTAAGAAATATTCCAGCAGTGCAAGCAGGAGATAATGAGATCCCGAACCAAGAGGAAGTTAACACAGTGGGGAATAAAGATGGTTTGGATGTAGAGCCATTAGGAAGGGGGGAAAAAACAAAACCTTTGGAGGACTTGGGGATGAGGGAAGAAGGGATTGAAGAGCCTGAACATTTTGAAGTCTAAATATGTACTTGAGAGAATTGTTACACTGTTTGCTGAACCATGGGGACTGGGAAATGGGAGAAGGGTTCACAGTTTGTTGACATGTTATTTAATTGGAGGAGCTGATAGTCCTTTCCTGTTACCTCCCACCTCTTAGTGCCTCCACTTTGGGGCTTGCTTTTGGGCTTTAACCCCAGCCTGCAGACATCCCTTAGTTCCTTGTGTTTGCTACTTTGTTTATACCTGGAGCCCTGCCCCCAGATCCTTCTACCCAGGTCTTAGAGCAGCTGTCATTCCTCTCAGAAATAAAATAGTACATGTAAAGTGCTTAACCCAGTACTTAGACGATTTCAAAGTGTGCTTTGAATGTTAATGGCAGTTAAATGACTGTTGTGGTGGTGATTATCATAGCTTTGTGCTCACAGTATCCACTGGAACTACCTGGCTGAAGGACTCAGGAGTCAACTGGTGTTTAGTAAAAAGCCTGGACTGCAAGTAAATGGAGAGTATCCCAGCGTTGGGTATAAATGAGGGCTCTGAGTCATGTCAGCCAGGACTAGAGCATGCATTTTCTGTCTTTTTTCCTTCTGTTTTTTGAGAAGTGGTATAATGTGTAATTAAGAAGGCAAGCCCTGGAGGTTGAACTCAGGTTGAAGCCCCGTCTGCCATCTATTAGCTATGTGACTTGGGGCAAATTTACTTAGCATCTCTGTATCTGTTTTCCCTTAGAAAAAGTGAAGAATGTAATATCACTCCAACCTTACAAGAGTTCGTAAAGATTTAATGAGTTAATACAAACAAAGTGTTTACAGCAAGGCTTGGCACTGTGCTATTATTCTCTTTACCCTAGTCATTTCTACCCCACATTCCAAGTAATAATACAGGAGTTTCTCTGTCCCAACAGAGGGCGGGGTAAGTGGAGAAAACTGGAGTCAACCTCATAGTGCTTGGAAGTTTGTCCCATCTGGGTTCTAGGTTTTGGAAGCCTGGAGGAACCTCTTTGTTTCCATCACTACATTCTAGTTCTGTAGACTTTCTTGTTCTTAGTGTAACAAGCTTCCTCTTGCCCATTATTGTCTCAGGGCTTTTGTGCTTATTTCCCCTCTCTGAAGCTCTCTTCCTCTGATCTTTGCAGATCTCACCCCCTTACTTGGGTCTCTGTCTAGTGACTGATTCTTGGAGAAGTCTTCCTTGACTTTTATCTAAAATAGACCTCATTTCACTCATAGTTGTTCTTTCTTTCCTTGCTTTGCTTTATTTTCCTTTATAGCCCTTAGCACAACCTGAAACTGTTTATTAACCTGTTTTTGCTAGGTTGCAAGACCTGTAAGGGCAGGAACTTCAAATGCATGCATTGACCTAAAGCTCAGGCCTGTTTTGAGCAAGACTCTGACTGACTGCTCTCTGTTTTAGGTGAGCCCTCTTCCCTGAGGCAGTTGGTGCTGACCCTGTAACACAAAAGAAGAACTTGCTGGCTGAGCTCAGCCTTGCTACTGGTGAGTGAGGGTACCTGGGCAAGCTTGGACCAAGATACAAGGTGACTAGTTCGGGGCTTATTTTTTACCCTTAGTACAGATAACTTACAGGTAATTACTTTCCTACTCCATGCCTAAGAGACTGTCATAGGTGGACAGTCTGGGATCACTTGCCATGAATAAAGCAAAAGCACACTCATTTCTTTCTGGCTTCTGCCTGCTACTTTCTGCTGCATGGTATCCTGGACCTAGCTAAACCCATTCTCCCACAAGCTCTCTCAACATGACCTCATGCTGCTGCTGCTGCTAAGTCGCTTCAGTCGTGTCCAACTCTGTGCAACCCTATACACGGCAGCCCACCAGGCTTCCCCGTCCCTGGGATTCTCCAGGCAAGAACACTGGAGTGGGTTCCCATTTCCTTCTTTAATGCATGAAAGTGAAAAGTGAAAGTGAAGTCGCTCAGTTGTGTCTGACTCTTAGCGACCCCATGGACTGCAGCCCACCAGGCTCTTCTGTCCATGGGATTTTCCCAGGCAAGAGTACTGGAGTAGGGTGCCATTGCCTTCATAGCCTTTTCATGTCTCCCACAAGCTCTCTTAACATGACTTCATAGCCCTTCATAGACTTTCCTGATTTCAATCTTGAGTGTGACCTACCAAGCCCAGACTCGGTTTTGGGAAATCCTGTGGTTTTATCAGTCCTGCAGAATATGGATCTTCTGGAGCTGGGGATGGAGTGTTAGAGTGGGGCTTTATGAAGGGAAAGTCCAGCAAATTTTAGGAAGACTGCAGATGGTGAAATAGGATGGGAAATCAACATATTAAGAATCAGTTGTGTTATGGATCTCATTTATACTATATAAAATCCCATTTTATAGATGAGGGAATTGAGGCTTAGGAAACTGAAGTAATATGCCCAGGGTTTACGCCTGGAAATCCATAAAGCTGATCTTAGAATCCAGGTCAGTCTGTGAATACCATTCTCTCTGACTTGGCATGCTTTCTTTGGACTGCTAATCTCCTTGGAATCATGATTTTTCTTATAAAATTCAAGAAGATCTTCGTAGGGGTTCAGAAAGGAGGCCTAGTTATTTGAAAGGCACAGCAAGGCAGGCAAGAGGTGGGGTCCCTTCTGAGCAAGGACATTTTTAGGGAGGTGGGCCAAGAGGCTGGAAGAAAGAACCTCCAAGCAGGTGGAGACCCAGGCTTAAATATGAGTGGAAGGAGAAGAAAACATCTGTAACACTTGGGACCCCATGAGCACTTGGGCTAGCGTGGACAGGGACCTGGTGAGCTGACTTGTAGTTGGAAAACCTGGGGGTGGTTATTGTCTCTCTCAGTAGTTACCTTTGGATAATCTGTTTCCCTATTTTTAAGTTGTTAGTGCCTCCATGTACCTTCACGTGTTTATTTTGTGTACACCAACCATATAGGATGTTGTAGAGAATCAAATGGGAAATGCAAGTTGGAAAGCTTTGCAAATTTTAGAACTGAAGTGAGAGAAGTGAGAAGAAAGTGTTATAGGTATCTCTGGCATCTCAGTTTCTGACGTTTAGCCACCCCACTCCCCAAAGGCAAAAGGGAAAGTTTTGCTTTGGAAATCTACAGTATAAAATTTCTTCCATGCCCTTCTCTTCCTCTCCTCCTGCTGCAGGCCCTACCAGAAAAAAGTTGAAAAGTTCCACAAATTCAGTCTTTCCAGGGCACAGAGACAGAACCAGGCAGCATTGGCAGCCATCATTTGCAGCATGTAGGCTGCCGAGTACAGGTTTAAATACACTTTCACAGCCTGGCTGCAAGTCCTCTGCCAGTACAGATATTGTGGTTGTTTTCAGGAGTCCGTCCCCAGCATGTATCTGTATTCACTGACTGCTTCCACTGAGATGTTGCTTGTTACCTACTGTTATCTTAGACCAGGAGGGCTATTCCTATTTTGGCCTTAGGTTCCCTACCTACTGCCACCCCTCACTACTGTTAGTGAAAAACTCATGTATACTGTAGCCTCATATCCTATTAGAGGCCGTGATCATTTCACTTTTCCCACCATTTCTCTAGCCTTTGGCGGGTGATAGAGGTCTTCATACTCTCTTCGTGTTGTGTAGTAAGGGACGTTCTATTCTTCACACTGCCCACCTGAGGGTACACAGAGGATCCGTGCCTCCACCTGAGGCTCCTGGAAATCTGCTTTGGCCAACCTTTCCTCCTTTTCTAAATCTCCAGACACTTGCTGTCATCTTTTTGTCTTGGTTAATCTAATGTTCTTTAGCTTCTGGCCTTTTCATGGCCTGGGCATCAAGCTTGGATTTTACTGTTCTTATGACAACTGCCCTGCGAAGTAGTTCCATTGTTGATTCTTTTAAAATATGAATGGTTCCATGTAAAAAACTGTATAATATACTGATAGTCATATAATAGCTTATTTATCTAACATCCTCAATTTTCCAGAATCCAGCTAAAAACAAAAGGTAGCAAAGCATTGTTATCCTTAATACCTTGCACAGTGCTAATTTATTCCTATTTTTATGTGTTGTTGTAACAAGTTTAACAATCTGGTTTCTAAATCCCTGGAAGATTAAGAACAGGGCATATAAAGGGGAGGAGGAGCTGCTATATTAGCAGCAGCAGAGATGAGAGCTGAAAGCCAACTGTAAGGGAGATATAAAAGAAGAATGATAAGACAGAAAAGTCAAAATGGGTATGAAGCTTGTACTGTCAGGGCAACAGCCTTGTAGACATCTGTACACTTTAGTAAGGTAGGGCTAAGTAATTTTTAAGGTAGTTCTTGAAGGCCAATAGTATCAAAGAATGTTTAATTATTTGCAGTGTCTGCTATAGCATCAGATGCTATATTGAATGCTCTACATAAATTGATTTTCTTTTCATCACACCTTGAAAGGTAGGTGATGATATTCTCATTTTATAAATTATAGAGACTTAGAAAGGGACACACCCGCTCCAGTGTTCTTACCTGGAGAATCCCAGGGATGGCGGAGCCTGGTGGGCTACCATCTATGGGGTCGCACAGAGTCGGACACGAAAGCGACTTAGCAGCTGCAGCAGCAGAGAGGGACACACAGGCAGTGACTAGAAGAGCTAATAAACTTAGAATTTAGAAGAATCTGGCTCTAAAAAGCCAAGTTTTTTCTATTATTTCTACACTGACTCTTCAGCCGTGGCCTAAAACCCCAGTCCTTCTCAGCCTCTTGGGACAGTGGTTTCCCCCCCACCCCCCAACCCTGCCTTTATTCATTCTCTTGAATATGAATGTCTTTTCCTTTTAAAGATATCCATTCATTCAGTGCCTATTTATTGAATGTCCACTATGTGCTAGGCACAGTTTTAAGTGTTTGAAATGTAGCAGTGAAGAAAATAGTATTCTCTCTTGTAGCCTAAATTCTAGTGGAATATAAACAAATGAATATGTATGAAGAAAAATAAAGCAGGAAAAGGGAATAGGGAGGGACCATGTGATGAAAGAAGGCCTCCATGAGAAAATAAAATCTGTACAGAAATATGTACAAGATGAAGTAGTGTGAGCTGTGTGTATATCTTGGGGAATAACATGCCAGGCATAGAGTTCAGTAAGTTTGGAGGCCGTGAAATAGGAGCATGCTTAATGTTTTGAGGAACAAAGGAGGCCAGTGTAGCTAGAGATGAATTGAGCAATAGGAGAAGTGGATTATGGAGAAGTCACAAGGGTAGACAAGGACTCAGATCACGTGAGGCTTTATTCTCAGTGAAATAGGAAGCCTCTGGATAGTTTTGAGTATATGAATGACATAATCTAACATTTATTTAAAAAAATCCCTCTGCATGATTGTATTGGCCAGGACCTCCAATATGTTGAACAGAATTGGTGATAACACTCTTACCTTGTTCCCAGTTTTAAAGGGAATGGATTCAGTCTTTCTGAGTACTTAAGTGTGATACCAGTAAGTATGTTTGCTGCAGGGCTTTTTGTTAGACTTCTATTTATGAGGCTAAGTAAGTTCTCTATTTCTAGTTTATTCAGAGGTTTTATTATGGATGGATGTTGAATTTTGTTTGTGTGGTTTTTATCCTTTATTTCTACTAACATGGCACTATGATAAATGATTTTTGGATATTAAACCAACGTCATTCCTAGAATGAATCCCACTTGGCTGTAGTGTATAATCGTTTTTGTATGGTCTTGATTTGGTTTACTAATATTTTGTTGAAGATTTTTGCCTTTATTCATGAGAGATGTCGGTTACTAGTTTTCTTGTTATATCTTTGGTTTTGGTGTCAGGGTAATACTGGTCTCTTAGGCTGGAGAGTCTTCTCTCTGTTTTCTGGAAGAGTTTGTGAAGGATTGTGATTTCTTTTTTGAATTTTTAGAAATCTATTTCTTATTTTAATTATTTTTGGCTGCGCTGGATCTTTTTGTTGGTGTACTTGGTCTTTCTCTAGTTGTGATGTATGGGCTTCTTTCTAATTGTGGTGGCTTCTCTCCTTCTGGAGCACAGGCTCTAGGCACCTGGGCTCAATAGTTAAGGCTTATGGGCTTAGTGGCCCTGAGGCATGTGGAATCTTTCTGAGCCAGGTACTGAACTCAGGTTCCCTGCATTGACAGGCATTCTTAACCACTGAACAACCAGGGAAGTCTTCATTTTTAAATGTTTGCTAGAACAAGCCATGTAGACCTGAACTTTTCTCTGCTGGAAGATTCTTAATTACTAATTCAAAAATTCTCATGATAGGTCTACTCAGATGTACTTTTTTTTTTCTTTTGTGTCGTTAATTTGTGTGTGTCTAGGAATTTGTCCCCTTCATCTAAGTTGTTTAATTTTGTGGCTTAAAGTTGTTCATACTATTGCCTTAGAATCTTTTTAACTCTAGAAGGTCAGTAGTGATAACCCTTTTAGTAGTGATAACCCTGTTTGATTCCTGATTTTGGCAATTTATATTTTCTCTGTTTTTCTCTTGGTCAGCCTTACCGAAGGTTTAATTTTATTGATTTTTTTCAGAGAAACAGCTTTTGGTTTCATTGTTTTTCTGTTCCACTGATCTCTTTAATATTTGTTTTTCCTAACTTTAGCTTGCTTTGGATTTAGTTTGTTCTTTTTCTAGTTTCTCAAGTCTTCACTTACTTTTTTAAGGCACTCACATCCGAAATGAAACTCTTCTTCAGGCATGACTGACCTGTGGACTGTCACATGCTCCTTAGTTGTAGTCTCTGGAGAACTATCTGGAGCTTCAGGGAGAGCCTGACTCAGACACAGTGGGGGAGACAAGTGGGCCACTGTGTCATGCCACCAGCAGGAAGGGGTCTAGGGCTTGACCTGTAGCACACGGCAGCCTGGATCCTGCCTGCCCCAAGTGCTCCACCACCACCTGAGATTTGTGTGGGTGGGCCTGAGATCCCTCACCCTCAGACAAAGGGTATGTGCCACCATGCTGGCTGGGGCAGGCCTCAGATGGGGATAGTTTAGTTGGTAGTGATGTGATACATGGAAAACCAAGCTTTCTTTACTTTCCTGGGAGATTTTGCCTGATACAGAGCTAGAGGAGACCATGGCCCACTTCACAGACTTCAGAGACAGATGGCTTTGAAATTCCTGTTAATGACTGAGATTCTAAGCAGAAATTTGATTGCATCAAAGATATAAGGCTTAAAGGCAGATGCCAAATAAGTACGCTTACAAATTTGTGGCCTTTAAAAGTTTCCTCAGTGTTCGGTACAGTTCAGTTGAGTTGCTCAGTCCTGTCCAACTCTTTGCGACCCCATGGCCTGTAGTACGCCAGGCCTCCTGTCCATTGCCAACTCCCGGAGTTCACTCAGACTCATGTCCGTTGAGTCAGTGATGCCATCCAACCATCTCATCCTCTGTCGTCCTCTTCTCTTGGCCTTCAGTTTTTCCCAGCATCAGGGTCTTTTCAAATGAGTCAGATAGCCAAAGTGTTGGAGTTTCAGCTTTAACATCAGTCCTTCCAATGAATACTCAGGACTGATTTCGTTTAGGATTGACTGGTTGGATCTCCTTGCAGTCCAAGGGACTCTCAAAAGTCTTCTCCATCACCACAATTCAAAAGCATCAATTCTTTGGTGCTCAGCTTTCTTTATAGTCCAACTCTCACATCCATACATGACCACAGGAAAAACCATAGCCTTGACTAGACGGACCTTTGTTGGCAAAGTAATGTCTCTGCTTTTGAATATACTATCTAGGTTGGTCATAACTTTCCTTCCAAGGAGTGAGCATCTTTTAATTTCATGACTGCAATCACCATATGCAGTGATTTTGGAGCCCAGAAAAATAAAGTTAGCCACTGTTTCCCTATCTGTTTGCCATGAAGTGATGGGACCAGATGCCATGATCTTAGTTTTCTGAATGTTGAGCTTTACGCCAACTTTTTCACTCTGCTCTTTCACTTTCATGAAGAGGCTTTTTAGTTCTTCTTCACTTTCTGCCTTAAGGGTGCTGTCATCTGCATATCTGAAGTTATTGATATTTCTCCCGGTAATCTTGATTCCAGCTTGTGCTTCTTCCAGCCCAGTGTTTCTCATGATGTACTCTACATATAAGTTAAATAAGCAGGGTGACAATATACAGCCTTGACGTACTCCTTTTCCTATTTGGAACCAGTCTGTTGTGCCATGTCTATCTAGTCCTAACTGTTGCTTCCTGACCTGCATACAGATTTCTCAAGAGGAAGGTCAAGTGGTCTGGGATTCCCATCTCTTTCAGAATTTTCCACAGTTTATGGTGATCCACACAGTCAAAGGCTTTGGCAGAGTCAATAAAGTAGAAATAGATGTTTTTCTGGAACTCTCTTGCTTTTTCGATGATCCAGCAGATGTTGGCAATTTGATCTCTGGTTCCTCTGCCTTTTCTAAAACCAGCTTGAACATCAGGAAGTTCACGGTTCACGTATTGCTGAAGCCTGGCTTGGAGAATTTTGAGCATTACTTTACTAGTGTGTGAGATGAGTGCAATTGTGTGGTAGTTTGAGCATTCTTTGGCATTGCCTACCTTTGGAATTGGAATGAAAACTGACCTTTTCCAGTCCTGTGGCCACTGCTGAGTTTTCCAAATTTGCTGGCATATTGAGTGCAGCACTTCTCAGCATCATCTTTCAGGATTTGAAATAGCTCTACCGGAATTCCATCACCTCCACTAGCTTTGTTCATAGTGATGCTTTCTAAGGCCCACATATTTCACATTC
Organism: Nanger dama; assembly: GCA_917880005.1. Taxonomy (NCBI): domain Eukaryota; kingdom Metazoa; phylum Chordata; class Mammalia; order Artiodactyla; family Bovidae; genus Nanger; species Nanger dama. The sequence continues at coordinate 20,446,482 of CAKJTW010000042.1, read as the reverse complement.
CAAGATGTCTGGCTCTAGATAAGTGATCACACCATCGTGATTATCCAGGTCATGAAGATCCTTTTGTACAGTTCTTCTGTGTATTCTTGCCACCTCTTAATATCTTCTGCTTCTGTTAGGTCCATACCATTTCTATCCTTTATTGAGCCCATCTTTGCGTGAAATGTTCCCTTAGTATCTCTAATTTTCTTGAAGAGATCTCTAGTCTTTCCCATTCTATTGTTTTCTTCTATTTCTTTGCATTGATCACTGAGGAAGGCTTTCTTATCTCTCCTTCCTATTCTTTGGAACTTTGCATTCAAATGGATGTATCTTTCCTTTTCTCCTTTGCTTTTCACTTCTCTTCACAGCTATTTGTATGGCCTCTTTAGACAGCCATTTTGTTTTTTCGCATTTCTTTTTCTTGGGGACGGTCTTGATCCCTTTCTCCTGTACAGTGTCACGAACCTCCATCCGTAGTTCATCAGGAACTCTGTCTATCAGATCTAATCCCTTGAATCTATTTCTCATGTCTTCATCTGTAGGCATGAAATAATAATTTCTATCCAGCAGCTGTGAAAGACGCATTTCAAATAAGTGCTGTATGAAACTGTTAGGTACTATATGCAGGTAAGGGACTATTAATGTTAGTAATTATGGTCCTAGGGACTATGACAGTCTGAGAAAGGCAGGAGCAATGGCAGTACACTATTGCCCTTCAAGGTGTGGCTCATGAACAGCTGACCAAAGTGGATGTAGCAGCTTAATGTAAAGCGGGGGTTCATTGTCTGCCAGTGTTAATCATCCAGTGGCTTCCAGGGGTTTCTGAGTGAAGCCCTGAGAGCAGTTCAGCTTAGATGCAGCTATCTCTGTTCTCATCCCATCCAGGAATTTTGCCCATATTTTATTACTTTGGTTCCAGAGGCAGCTGGTTTTCTTGAGGGTTACTATCATAGGAAACAGGAAGGTCAAGCTCACTTAGAGGAAAGGAGTAGTATGCAAAAGACTCTGGGTCCCATTAGGCCCTGTGTCCCCCTCCTTCCCCAATTTTCATGAAGATTAGAGGATTTTTCTGTCCCGCTGGAGCAAGAAACTTGACAGAGGAGGGACTGACAGCTCCTAGAGGGAAATTTTAAGGCCATTGACTGTGGCAGAGAGGTAGGATCTGAGCTTAAAAATAAGGCCAAGAGATCAAAAACTCAAGCTGGGAAATCATACATCAGGAAGCCAAGGTCCATCAGCAGATGTGATGCCGGGATCATGAGATGAGTAGGACACGGAAAAGGGGGACTTAAGACTTAATGGGACAGATGCGGAGAAAAGCCCCCAAAATATTCCACAAAGATCACATTAACACAAAAGCAGAAATTGCTTCTTTTGAACTATCCATTATTTTGTGTTATCTGGGTCTCTACTGTTACCATCTACCTTCATCTCCCTCCCCATGCCCCCAGTTAGCATAATATGTCAAGAGTTATTTAAGTGTGTAGGGCAAGAGACAGTGTTATCTATGTTATAACTGGTCTTCAGGAAATTTAATTAACTGCGTCTTTCCCTCCATTGTAATTCTTGAAAATCTCAGGCTACATGCTGCTGGGGAAAGAGAGGAAGCTATAAAGCCAAAGATTTGAATTTGCTGGGACTTTCATTTTCTGTGTGACTAACCTCTCTGAGCTGTAGTTTCCTCTGCAAAATGGGAGGGAATGCCTATAGTTATTGGGGTGCTAATAGGAGATGATGAAAAAAATGCCTGGCTAGGATTGGTGTTCAAGCGACTGGTGGTTGATATAAATTCTGATATTATGTGTTCGGTGTCAGATTGTGGTAGAAAGTTGTTATTGTGACCCAAGCTCTTACATTTCTACTAATTCAACCTTGCGGAAGTATTTAGTATCTCTGAACCTTAGTTTCCTCAGCTCCAAAAAGAGGGAATGAAGCAGAAAGGTGTTCTATAATTGCTGGTGTATCTCCTCCAGTTCTGTGCCTTCAAAGGCACTTGGTCTGTGGTTCAAAAAGGAGTCGGGGGTGGGGCAAAAGGGGAGGCTCACCTTCAGTCCTGCTTAAGGCTTCAACAGGGACAGTTAGAAAGTCATTATCTGAGTATAATAAGTGTCTGGGAGTTGGCTGCAGGGGCAGTAGCCTATCTCTCAACATTTGGGGTGGGGGGAGGGTGAAGAAAACAATGATAAAATCAGAATAGCCTGGAAGGTTGGAGACTGAGTTGTTATCAAGTATGAGAGAGACCATGAGGCACAGAGCCCAGCTTGTGCTCTGTTACCCGCTTTCTAGGTGTTGCCAGTAAAGCTGTTTCTCTCTTTTTAGCCTCCGTATCCCCATCTGTAAAATGAATTAGGCGGTGTATTCTCCAAGGGCCTTTTAGGGCTTCCTAAAATTTCATCATCCGCTCTCTTCTGGCTCTCACATTGGTTTGTATCCAGCTTGTGCCCTTGGTGTTGAGGATTTCATTTAGAGAAGGCTTCTTAACTTGCCAGGCTAGCACTAGAGTAATATTTAGAATGCTTTTGAAACCACTGTTTCAAGCCACTGTGAATCATAAAACTTTCAAGTCCAGAAATGCCTTGGTCCACCTGGTCTGACCCCCTCATTTAACACTAAAAGATGATGCAATAGAGTAGAAAGACTACTAAGGGACTTCCCTGACAGTTCAGTGGTTGAGATGCTGCATTCCCAATGCAGGGGGCATGAGTTTTATCTCTTGTAGGGCAACTGAGATCCTGCTTGCTGGCTTTGACTCCCAGCTTTGATAGCAAACCTTGACTTCAAATTCTTGCCAGTAATTAACTTAATCTCTCTGAGCCATAGTATCAGCATCTGAAAATGAGGATAGTGATAAGACAATAGGCACATAAAGAATTGTTATTATTTGGAAAAGAAAAAAACTGAGGCCTGAGAGATGATATTACTTGCTCAGAGTCAAGCTCAGGCCAGAATCTCTGTCTCTTGTCCAGGGTTTTCTTGTCCTCTAGAGCCAAGGTCAGCTACGTATGTAGTAGCAAAGATTGGAACTGAAAGCATGTCAGCTTTCTTAACATCTCTGCCAACAGTCTTCTCAATTCCCCTGGGGTGTATGTCAATAACACAGCCCACACTTGTTTTAGAAACAAGCTCTTCACAAGCACTCCTGTTTGATTTGCTTTGGCTGATACAGGATCCAGATGCTCTTAGAATAGCACAACAGACTCTCCAAATCAGCCCATTCCCATTCTGAGCCACTCACAGCTCTGATCTGCTGCTGGCTGGGGTTTGGCCCCTAGGTTCCCCCTGACTCCCACGTGTCACGTGAATCTCTTCAGTCATCTTTTGCTGTTGGTTCTTTCTTTCATGAAGGAAGTCATGTATATTGAGTGTCTACTATATGCCAGGTATTGTGATAGGTACTTTAAATTAAAACTGTCTTTGTTAATCTTAGTAACTCCTTAAGTTATTAATAGCTCCAGAAGGAAAAGCTGAGGCTTAGTGAAGTAAATGAATTGGTCAGAGGTCATCTACCTAGTCCGTGAAAGAGCTGATGTTTGAACTCAGGTCTTCCTGGCTCCATAGACCCCATGCATTTAGCTCTTTCCTGAGTATCATGCCTCTGGCCTCTGCCTTTCCAGGAGGGTAAAGTAAAGTGTTCATGAGTGCCCAGAAAGGGGGATTCGGTGGCTTTGGAAATTGGCAATTGGGAATATCTCCATGCCTTCAGTGCATTTTCCCATTAATTTCTTCTGCTCTACCCTGCCTCAGGAAGAGGCAAGGTACTCTACCAAGTTCTCTAGGATCCAAGTGTGTGGCCCAGAGGTCCAATCACTGAGAGGCCAGGTTTCCTTCTTCAGCGTGGAACGTGGATTCTCTAGTAAGAAGTGTCCTTGTCATTGTCAAAGTGCAATGAGGGGAATACTCAATGAGCCCCGTGTATGCCCAGCTCTGAAATGCATGGGGTGTGCATATCTCAAGTGTGATGAGCTTCCTTCAGGGACCTGGCAAGAGAGGAGGCAGAGGCATACATATATAAAAGAGTTAAGAAGAAGATTGCTCTAATAGGTCTTCAAACCTGTCATCACTTTTAATTTACAAAGTACCTTTCTTATAGAGATCCTTCCTTACTTATATAAGGAAACTGAAGGCATCTGCCTTTATTTGGCAGAGTCAGGGGCTAGAGTCCACATCCTTAGTCTTGATAAGGTCAGTGAATCTAAGCCCTCCTGAAAGAGTTCTTGTCTGTGGCCTTGGGTCCCCAATCAGTCTTCATTTGCAAAAGGAGGAGGCCTTTAGCCTCTGCCCTTTTCTGAGAGCCCTCTTCTGCCCACTGGTCCCCTGCCTCACTCCTTCCTGCTTAGCTGCTGCTGCTCCTGCTAAGTCGCTTCAGTCGTGTCCGACTCTGTGTGACCCCATAGATGGCAGCCCACCAGGTTCCGCTGTCCCTGGGATTCTCTAGGCAAGAACCCTGGAGTGAGTTGCCATTTCCTTCTCCAGTGCGTGAAAGTGAAAGGTGAAAGTGAAGTCGCTCAGTCGCGACCCCCTGAACTGCAGCCCATCAGGCTCCTCTGTCCATGGGATTTTCCAGGCAATAGTACTGGAGTTGGGGTGCCATTGCCTTGGGCCTTCTTAATGAGACCCTCTTCTAAATGATATGTTTTTAAGTGTAGGCAAAGAGGAGATATTTTCCCCAAGATCATAAAATGATGGGATTTTATGGCCAGTAGGAAGAGATCTTAACAGTTACCAGTTTTTTTGAGAAGTCCTTTATTTAAACACATAGTTCAAACATCTCAAACAGAGTTGCTCTGTTAGAAGTGGCAGTGGTGGCCCCAGAGGCCACTGGTCCAGCCTCCCCCTTACCCTCATCAGAAACAGCCTTAGGCATCTGACATCAACCTGCAGGGTTGCAGTAAAACAACACTGACCTCGGTCAACTTTGCCATTTTATAATTGTGGAAATTGAGGCCCAACAGGGCAGTAATAGGCCCAAGGTTACACAGTGAATTAGTGGCAGGTCTGACTCTCAGCCTTGTGCCCTCTTTGCAACACTGAACTTCATGTCATTTCATAACACATGTTCTCTTTCACTAACGTTCTGTGCCTAGATGTCAGGCGTCTTTTGCCTCCCGGCAGCTGATTCCTGTGAGGTAGGTGGGCAGGCCTGTGGATGTGTGTTCCATGTCAGGGCATAATTCTCATCCACGTGGTGAGCGTGTGCTAAGTTGTATTTAACTCATTGTGGGAACTAGCAGAACGAGAATTGCTGAGAAACTGGATTTATGTTGGTAGTGGAAAAAAGGATTAAAATGATGTTGCTAAATGAGATCCAAAATTAATGTCCTAATGAAAACGTAACATTTCATGTTGTCTTCTCTACTTAAAAAAAGTGCACTTTCTCAGTTTTTTCTATAGTAACCTGTAACTTGGCAGTTTTACAATATTTGGGCCCTGTTTGTGAACAGTAAGTCCAACAAAATTCTCTTCTGCAAGAGTATCATGTGACTGTCAGATGCATACTAAAAGAAGTCCTAACATGACTGTAAGGGTCACACAGTTTTCTTTTTGCCTTACTTCCAGTTTTTGAATAATTTTCCTTAACAAAACACCACTGAACATGATCAGAGTCTTTGGCATTAAAGCTGGTTAGAGCTCTTCCAACTCAGGAAGGCATCTTTCTGCTCAGGGCACAGACCCAACTTCTGTCCTGAAGCTTCTGCAGCTGGTAGCCATCAGCAGGACCTTAACCTGTCTCCTACAACCTTGGTCACTGGCTTGGAGTTTGACCTTTGCTAATCTTAGACTTGCTTCTTCCCCTTCACCCAGTCATGGAGACTTTTTCCCTGTTTCTGGTTACCCCTGGGACCATCTTGGATGCAAAGAAGTCACAGAGTTCCCCCTGGAGGAAGTTTGTTTTGAGCAGAGTTTTACTTGGGCAAAGTAGGCACCTGCTTTCATTATGAGTTTTTGTGTCAGCTGTTTTGCTTTTCTCATCCCCATTGCTATCATCCAAGGCCAGATTTTAATCCTCTCTCACTGACTTTTTAATTGTTACTAATTTGCCTCCCTGGGTTCCCTTGTGGCTCAGTGGTAAAGAGTCCACCTGCCAGTGCAGTAGACTTGGTACCTACTGCCTGGGTCAGAGAGATCCTCTGGAGAAGGAAATGGCAACCCACTCTAGTATTCTTGCTTGGAAAGTCCCACAGACAGAGAAGCGTGACGGGCTATAGTCCATGTGGTCACAAAAGGGTGGGGTACAACTTAGTGAGGCAACAACAACAAATTTGTCTTTGCTAGTGAAATATAACTTCCTTTTTCTGAGTAAAACTCTTCAAAACAAAACTTCCTCCAGGTGGAACTCTGTGACCTCTTTATATCCAAATGCCCCCGGGGTAACCTACCTTCAATGTTTGCCCCTGAAATATAACTTCCTTTTGCTCCATAGGTTTTAAGATACGTATCTTATTCCTATCAGTTTCCTGCTCATAAAACCTCTGAAATAAAATCTGGTCTCCTTAGCATGGGCTCTTTACTATTTCTCTTCTTTCAGCTTCTTCTCCTGTCCCATAACAGTTCATATTAGTGGGTAGAAGTATTAGGGAAAGTATTGCACAACTTCAGGAAAATATGAAGGAAGACTGACCTGATCCAGTCTGCCAGTGAAGATTAAGAAGTGTTAGTTTTGGTGCCGTGTTAGCATTCAATATGATAACCATTTGTGCCAGGGACAGGGATAGGTCCTTAGGGATAGGGAGAAGGCAAACACATAGTCAAGACATTTGGAACACATAGCTGATCAAGGAGAACAGGTAGGTAAAATAAGTAGGTGGTAGTGATGATCACTATAATGGAAGCATGTGGAGTACTTTGGGAATATGGGGACTAACTGCCCTGCCCTCCTGATCAAGGAAGGCTTCATGAAAGAGGTGATAATTTGAGTTGCATTTCAAAGATGAGATATTTGATAGTCTTGAAAGATGAAGTATTTGGCAGTTGAGAAGGGTAGTCTATAGCTTCCAAGCGAAGAGACCAGTGAGGGCTGAAGTTACAGAAGCCTCCATATACGTCTTAGAAAAGAGTAATCAGTCCAGTGTAGCCAGAGCATAGCCTTTCAGGAATGGAGTGTGGTTAGGGTTGGTTAAAGTTATCAAAGTAAGTTGAGACTAAACTGTAAGGCCTCATTTTCCACATTAAGGAAATTCTGTGTTTCATACCTAGCATTATTGAATTATGTGACATATAGTTGTCTATCTGTGCATGAGTGTAGTTGTGTGTTAGGATGTGATTGTTACATTTGGAGATGATTTTTGAAGACCCTGTGAGGCAAAGCAAATATCAAAAATGGGAGCCAAAAGGACAGGTTAAACTTAAGTTCACCCAGGCTTGAATTTCTAGCTTCTGGGTTCTCTAAGCTTACAAGTTAATCATAGCATGCTAGGATTGAAAGAGACCTTAGAGATCAGTAGTTCATACATTGGTCCATTCAACAAGTACCTGCTACTTTTTTTTTTTTTTTTAAGATTTTTTTAAAATATGGACCATTTTTTAAAATCTTCATTGACTTTATTACAATATTGCTTCTGTTTGATGTTTTGGTTTTGCCCCTTCGGGGTAAGGTAGGAGAGGGGACAGATACAGGGCCCTGAGGTCCATTTGGCTTATGGGAAAATGAGGCTAATATTCAGGGACATGTAGTAAGGCCAGGATGGTAACTCTCCTGGTGCAGCCTCCCTTCCCTTGCCTCCCTGCTTCCGTGCAGCTATTTATCCAAGATTAACTTGGATCTCATTTAATTCCTTTATTCTCCTCTCCTTCATTTAGCTCTTTCTCTCTTGGATAAGTTAGTTGACCTCAGAGAGCAATTTTCTCATCTGTAAAATGGGGGTGTTATCTTGAAATTAAAATTTTAAAAATGTTTTTAAGCCACTGGTCTCATTTTTTCTGTATTATTCTTGCTCTTTGCAGATACAGATACCACGTTAAGTTTCAGTATATACCTGTGTTCCAGTTGTTGCTATTTTCTAGCTGTGTAAATTTGGACAAACTGTCTTGACCTCACTCTTAAAGTGTTTTTCCCACCAGAGTCCTAAAATTCTATTTCATAACCGTTTGGAAACTTGACTTGTTTACTTTCTCACCCTGGAGTGTGCTGCTATTGATGACTTGCAGTGGCAACTGGGCTGGCCCTATGTGATTTGAAGAGGACAGTATGAGAGGCAAGACAGCTGGGTACCTGGATTGGCAACTCCTCACGATTTCTGGGGACTTCCCTGGTGGTCCAGTGGTTAAGAATCTGCTTGCCAAAGCACTTAGTTGCCATGGGACAACTAAACCCTTGTGCCACAACTACTCGAGCTTGTGAGCTGTAACTACTGAGCCCAAACGCTCTAAAGCCCCTGCTATGCAGCAAGAGAAGCTACTGCAATGAGAAGCCACTGCACTGCAACTAGAGAGTAAACTCTGCTCATAGCAACTAGAGAAAACCCCCCTGCAGCAAAAAGACCCAGCACAGACCAAAAAAAAATTTCTGGGATAGGAGTCTGGGGTTAGTGTCAATGGTGAATTGATTTGGATTATGTTATGGGAATAAGTGAGATTGCCAGCTCCACTGAGTGGAAGAACCAGCAGTGCACAGGTACTCTTGCTTGTGCCCTGGAAAAAAGTGTGTTGCTGGCAAGTGTCCAACGTGACCACAGGCCATCTCTGCCATTTAGGACATCAGCCACTGGCCCTGCCAGCCCTCTGTCAAGGTTGCTGTGATTTGATAGAAAGAGCCCAGTCTCTGGATTTGCACAAATGTGAGTTCAAATCCCTGTCTGCCAACTACTGATTGTGTTCCTTGTCTAGTTCTTCAACTAGTTCTATAGTTCTTTATAATTCTTAAAGCCAGTGCCTCTGTCTGTAAAATAGTGTTGTTGAGGGAATTCCTTGTTGCCTAGTGGTTAAGATTCTGAGCTTCCACTGCCACGGCCTGGGTTCAATCCCTGGTCAGGGAGCTGAGATCCCATCCTACACGCCTCACGGCATGGCCAGGAAAAGAAAATAGTGCCTTTGATACCTACTTTGGGCGTTGTTGTGAAGATTCAAAAATACCTTAGACAAATAGGTCTCACACAATAACTGATACTTAGTTGGATGAATAGCAAGTTGATCTACTGCTGTTAGCTCTTTGAAGACCAGTATCCTTGGGACATGACATTCAAGTCAGTGTTGCTCTGATTCTCTCACTACTTCCCCCACTCACCCCCAGAAGTCGACCTGACCTTTCCTTCCTCAAGTTCAAACCCCAGAAATATGAGACAGACTGTTTCACCAGGTGGCATATCTATGAGTAAGCAAGATTGTTACACAGCAGACACAGGGCCAGGGCAAGTAGCTCAGGCAGCAGCTGATGAACAAAAGGCTTCTCTCTGTTCCCAATAAATTGGTCCTTGGGGACCCTAGCTTTGAAATTCTAATTGACACAGGAAGGAAAAGATTCATTAGGCTCTGGACTCATTAAAATGCTCTGCTGCTCACCTACGATTTATTCTTGGCACTTCATCAGGAGGAATTAAGTAAACCAACAGGCTGGGAGGCTGCTGACAGCACAGTTCATATACTTGGCTGGTGCTGCTCATGGGGTGTGGATATGGGGCCTCCCATACTCTGGAGCACACAGCTGGCCTCAGAGGTGTCTCACCCTTAGCATGAATCTAAGTCTCATCTATTGTCAGTGCTGAGAGGACCTTTTGAGGTCATTCATAGATGGTAGCTCATTCATAGATGGTCCACAGAAGAGGAGGGCTTGCCTGAGATCACTGAGCCACAGCAGTGGTGGAGCTAGAATTAGAAACAGTCAGTCCTCCTGACTTCCAGGCCAGGAGTCTTTCTTCTGCATCACCTTTGGATTTCTAGATCCAGTATTTCATTCATTAAGCCATCAACAGATACTTTTGTTGATACATGTTATGTGCCAGGATTCTATGATAAAACAGATGGAGAGTGAGAAGGGAGGTGGAGAGGGAATACCTGAACCAGTATTATGAGTGACTAGAAAGGCCTCCAAATCTGAGGGCTGAATAGGAATTAGCTTGGCAAAGAAGCATATGAAGAGTAATCAAGCCTGAGGGATCACTGCCTACAGAGGCTGGGAGACTCTTCAGTAATGGAAAGTTTTGATAGGGTGGAGGAATTGAAGAAGGGATGAGAAGATGAGTCAGCCTATGAGGTTGGGGCTACTTTCTCTTAGAAGAACTCTATACCTGGAATTAGGAGTCCTGGATGTTCTAGGTGTGTTTCTGTTGCCAGTATTTATTTAGCGTCTTTTTGGTGTGCCAGTGTTGAACACTGAGATACAAAAATGCATAAAATATATGTAGCTCTATTCCCTGAGATCTGTTAGTTTAGTGATGCAACAAACTAATAAATAACCCCTATAATAAATGAAAGGAGTAATTACCTTTGTTGGAGGAAGTCAGAGTTGAGCTGTGTTACCATCAGGATTTTCTCTGAGTTTATCTCACCTGTCAGTTTAGTGATAACCACTGTCCTGTGTAGCTAATGAGCTGATGGGAAGACAGCTCTGTAATGACTGGTGTTTGTGTGGTATTTGTGAGTTACAAAACACTCTTTCATCATTAATTGAATCTTAACCATAACCTTGTAACTTGGGAAATTTCTCAGCAATTTACAGATGAGAAAACTAAGGCTGAAAGAGGTTGAGGCTAGTTTATGGTTTTATAGCTTTTGATTAAGAAAAGCTAGGGATTAGAAACCCAGGTCTTGTGCTCTCTTTTGCAGTACAGTGGTTCTGAAAAGATAGTGAAATGTAGAAAGATGGCAGCTTTTCTGATCCATACTTGTAAGCCTGGTTTCCCTTTCCTTTCACTTGAAATGCAAAGAATGACTTCACTGTGAGAAAAAGCGACTTAAATTGGCTGGAAAGAAAGAAAAAGAGCTTATTTCAAGTCTTCCTCATACTGGGCTCTGAACTTTTAAAATCATGTGTTCCAGTGTTCTTGTCAGCTCCCACTATTCCATCTCATTCATGCCATTTACAGAGTGCTGTCTTAACTACTATGTTATTGGCTACAAAAGGCAATTTGTGGGGTAGACAGAGCCTGCTTTACAGGTGTGTAAACTGAGGCCCACAGAAATGAAATATTTTGCCCAGAGTCACTGAATTATTCATGGCAGAAAGAAGATGGACACCACAGGTGCTCCTAAGTCATAGAAGAAAGCTCCTCTGATTTCATTCATTTCACACAATTCTTGAATATACCCTATGAGCCAGAAATTTTATTTTACGAGAGAACCTCTGGTTAGGCTCAAACTATCTTGATGCAGTGCCTTCCTCTAAGAGCAGGGACTTTTGCTATTTATTTATCTGTCCCCAGCCAGGGCCTGGTTCCAAGAATGCTTTGCTGTTGTTTTTGGCCTTACTGCGCCAGAAGCTGAAGGGAGCAGATGGCCACAGCATTGTGGATTATAATGGTGTGATCCCGTTCTGGGCTGGAGGATGAGTGAAGAGCCCTGCACCCATCTACTGCTGTTTCTGTGCTCAGGTCCCTGCCAAGGTATTTTGTATCCCAGAACAAAGTGAAGTTGGCTAATCCTGCCCCTTCCTCCCACTATGTACAACATACTTATTGATCTTCTGGATAGATTTCATGCTAAGGATTCTATGATCTGTCCCAAATGACTGTTTGGACCTATTTCCCAGGCATGTTTGACGTTTTAAGGGGAATCTGGCATCTTCTTTATCTGCAGCTCTCCCAACTCTTCCCCACCCTCTCTGCTGTTTTTACTTCCAACTCCTTAAGCAGATTGACTGCTTAGTGTGACTGACAAATAGCCTAAAGAGTAATCAGTACTGAGAAATTGACATGTTTTCTATTTATCTGAAATCCTAACTGGAAGAGTCTAAGAAACACTGTTTTGAGGGGAGCAGGACTAAAGGTGGAGTAAGGACTATTGACTTCATGATGGAAAGCCTGCAGAGAACCTCAGTTACCTCAAAAAAATCGTGAAAGGAAATACCAACATTTGCTTACAATATTTCACCGCCCCTTATATATTAATATCTTTATATATTACAGAGTGCTTTCATATCTATTATTGCCTTTGAGTGTTAGAGCAACTCTTTGAGGGCAGCAGTGCAAGGATTCCTTTTCTCACTTGACACTTGTGACCAGGGAAGGTTAGGGAAGATCAGTGGTCAGTTGTCTGGTGCTCATGGTGGCAGAGCCCCAAACAGAACCAAGATTTGGGAGCCAAATAGTCCTCGGTTTGAAATCTGGTGTTCATCACATTCTAACTGAATGATCTTGCGCAAGCTCCTTAATTTCCTCAAGCCTCAGTTTTCTTCTCTGTGATAAAAGGATAACAGTATTTATCTCCTGTCTAAGAATTAAAAGATACAATGTATAGAAAAATGCCAGCCCAGTATGGAACAAGTATTAGGGCCTTAGTAACTGCAGGTTTTCCCATCTTAGTGTTTTAAGTGTCTTGTATTCTGAATCGTTGAAAATTAGTACTCTACAGTAAAATGAGCTACATATAATACATTTCTATAAGCCAGAGTATCATTTAAGTGCCTCACTGAGTTAAGAGAACTGAATTAGTGGGAAGCAGGGATGCTCCAGGCACTGGCTGAGTACTTCTAATACAAATCACAGTGGGTTAGAGCTGACAGAGACCCTAGAGATTTGTTCCATTGTGTCTTCCTCAGAAGAGATGTTAGTAATCTCAGAAAAGTCAGACTGGATAATGCAAAGTGCATTTCTTTTCTTTTGACTTCTCAGAGCCTTAGTGTGCATGTGACTGGGGTGAGTGAGGAGGACGGGATGGAGGAGGCTAAGTTTCCTGTTTTTATTTGACCTGGGAGCCCTTAACATCTTGAAGAGCACTGGTTTTTTATGAAAGAGTTCATGTACCACTACTCTGGTTCAGTTCTCCATTTTTTGTATCAGGCAGTTAAGGTCTCAGCCAGGTTTACAGAGCCAGTCCACAGTAGAACCAAAACTAGAGTTCAGGGTGCCTGACCCTCTCGTGGGCCACACCACCATTTGTACTCCATTGCTCTTCCTCTTCTAGCCAGCAAATCTTAAAATTACAGAGGATTCTGCAAACCACTAATCAGAGAGCATTGTTAGAGCATCAAGCTTTCTGTTTTGATGTGTTTGTGCCAGTAAGCAGGAAAATGTGGAAACAACAGGCTTAATGGCTGCCAAATGTTTCCAAACAGTTGAAAGACCAGAGATCAGGTAATTTTAGCTCAGTATCTGGAAAGGTGCCTCTGACCCACAAAATTTTAAGTCTGTTCTTGTTTTATTAAGTTTCAGTTGCAACCAAGGGGCTCATCCAAGAGGCCGGTAGTGTAGTTCTCTGTGATGAATACTGACACCAGTGATTATGGGAAAGATCCTGAGAGGAATTTGAAGAGAATGTGTCAAATTTCTGTTCTTTCATCACCATCTTCCATGAAATTCAGTGGTTAGGAATGTGCTGCTGGTTTCTGTCCAGAACCTGGCAGAGAGAGTTGTCTTTGGCATTTATTTGGTGAGGGCTGTCCTTGCATTTACTAAGCCTTCTAGTAAAAATACCACCTTTATCTTTGCAGCGTTGTGCAGTAAACTTGAAAAACACGTCTGATACTCAGAACAATCCTGACATAGAAGTTATCTTCCATAAGTTATCTGTCACATGTCTAATGAGGACACTGAGGCTCAGAGAAAGGGGTAGTGACTTGTCCAGGATCTAACAGCAAATTAGTGATAAACCTTTATTGTATTACAGGTGCTTAGTGCAATTGTGACATAGAGTAGTTCCTCAAATATTTATTAATAGAAAAATTAGTACTTTGCCAAGGATTAAACATTAGTAGACTCTTTGCCCAGTAGTCTTTCCATGAAGCCAGCCTAGTGGGGCCCAGTGGTTGGGCTCATCTCAGGGTCAGCAGATAGTTTAGAGTGTAGACTGGGTCTCCTTGCTGTGTTGATTTCTGACAAGGATGGCAGTTTTTAGCTGTTGTTGCTCTCTACTTGGTGAGGACCCTCTGCCTCCTCCCCCACTCCAGAGAGCTTTAATTCAGCAGTTTCTGGCCTGGAGATTCAGCCTCTCTTTTGAGCCCCTATTCCTTGGAGTCTGCTGAACAAAGACACCTCTGGTCCCCAGCTTCTCACTGTCCCTCCTTTGTTTTCTCTCTCATCACTATTTTGCCTGTCCTTCTGCCCTACTGATGGATGAGGGACTTGGGTTCAACCCATGAACATCAAATACACAGTTCACTCTTAAGGAGCTGCTTTGTCAGGAACACTGGGAAACCATTGACTGAAGCAGTGCCCACCTAGGATTCTCTCATCTGTTAGCAGAAATTCACTGAGCATCTACTGGTTGTCTGAGTAGTGCTGGAGGCTGGGATTGCAAAGATTAATGAGAGTCTCTGCCTTCTAGGAGTTCAGAGTCTAATGGAGAAAGACAGGTAGGTAAATACAAAGGTGCAGCAAATGTTGCTGCAACAGAGGTCTGTAGAATGTCCTTATCAGGATACAGAGGAGGGGGATGGAAAACAAAGGCTATCCTGAAGAGTTTTCATCAAGGGCATGACATCAGTGACTTCGTGTACAGAAAACCCTTCTGGCCCCAGATTCCGTCACCAAATCAGAAATTGGTTCTGGTCCTGCTTTATTGATGAAATAGTCTCTCTCTTAATCTCACTAAATGTTAAGAGTGTGATATTTGAAGCCATCTATTAAATGGGACCAGTAGTAACAGTAATTTCATTTAGAAAATTCCTGAATGCTTCACTTGCAGGTATATTACCTGACCAAATTCTCACAACCTTATAGGGAAGGTAGTGTAATACTATTCGCATTTTACAAATGAGAAAGCTAAGGCACAGAGGAATTAAAGACATTTACCCAGCATGATATAGCTGATACATGGCAGAGCTGGGGTTTGAACCCAGGAGTTCTAAAAGAATCTCAGAAAGGGCCATTATGACCTTGATACAATTCTTACCTCAAAGAGTTGTAAGAATGAGAAGTATAATACTTAATAATGCATCTACCACAAAAATAAACAATTTATAAATCATAATGATCATTTATTATATTGTAAAATAGCCTTTCCTAAAGGCCAGAGTGGATTGGGCTTTTGCAAAGATGTCTTTCTGTCTCCCAAGTCTTCTGGCTTCATTATCTGTACTGCCTGCTTCTTTGTTTCTTAACAGGCATGAATGAGGAAGGGAACGGGGACAGTGGTACATGGAATTCCCATCAGCAGATACTCCCTGAGCAACCACTCTGGGCCAGGGTCTGTGCTGAAAGGCCAGAGGGATGCTGTGATATTAAATAGATTGTGGTTCTTGCCATCTAGGAACTCACAGCCTGGGAGGGAAGGTGATGACACAGAAACAGATCATTTAAACACTGCCGCCTCAGGTGGATCTTAGGCAGCACAACAGACCCTCTTGCCCCTGGCTCATGCCACTATGAGCAGGGCATGAATGAATGGCTATTTTATTAATTGTTGAAATAATCATCCTGTTAATATCCTTGTCAGCATTAAAGCAGGTGTTATTAATATAGAAAGTAGTAACACCTTATAGAAAGTCACCAGCTGTTCAAAGGAGACTTCTAACACATTCAGTTGGAAAAACCTATTTTATTTTTATGGTGGTAGGGGGTTTGTGGTAGCACACCTGAACTGCCAGTGGGGCTGAGGGAGTCCTTGGCTTGAGGAATGTACTGTGGGGAAGGATTTACGTCTCTCAGAGCTCCCCGATGGCCACCCAGTGTGCTCCTTAGTTATCACTGTAGTTTCTTATGCTGTGCTCAGTCGTGTGTGACTCTTTGAAATGCCACTGAGTAGCCCACCAGGCTCCTCTGTCCATGGGGATTCTCTAGGCAAGAATACTGGAGTGGGTGGCCATGCCCTCCTCCAGGGGATCCTCCCAACCCAGGGACGGAACCCAGGTCTCCTGCACTGTAGGCAGATTCTTTGCCATCTGAGACACCAGGGAAGCCCATAGTTTCTTGTACCCAGGCACATTTTTTTTTTATTTAGCAGAATGAGCAAGAGGGGGAAGATAGCTTTCTGAGGTAGTACATCTGCCAGGAGAGGCAGTGACTGAGCTGCTGAGGTTGGCAGGTGCTATGCCAGGGCAGTAAGGGTTTCATGAGTATGTATATTATTTCACGAGCTACCTCCAGTGAGTGGATCTTTGAGCATTATTGGAGCCCTGCCATGTGCCTAGCAATGTAATGTGCTCAGGTGATGTGCAAAATACCCCAAAAGTTCTGCACTGCTTGGCAGGAGAAGACGAACATATGAGACAAAAGGAGTTAACACAGATGGGATGCTCTGATTGAGAGTTGACTTGTGTTGTTCAGGTCTCAACACCTGTGGGGACTTGGAGTGCCTTCTTACTGAGCACTCTCCTGCATGTGCCATAGGACTGGGTCATGACTACCATGATGTCTAAGCTCCTCAAGAGCCCACAATGGCTTTCTGATCTGACCTCTTCAGGTTCTCTGCTGTCACCTCTTGCAACATCTAGTCTTAGATTCTACACTCTAGCCAAACCATGATGCATATTATTATTCACTCCATATGGAAGCACTGTCCAGCTTCCACAACTTTGCTTATGCTATTTCCTCTTTTCTAAATGTTTAGTCTCATCTTCAGTTCAGTTGAGTCTCTCAGTTGTGTCCAACTCTTTGCGACCCCATGAATTGCACCACGCCAGGCCTCCCTGTCCATCACCAACTCCTGGAGTTTACCCAAACTCATGTCCATTGAGTTGGTGATGCCATCCAGCCATCTCATCCTCTGTCATCCCCTTCTCCTCCTGCCCCCAATCCCTCCCGGTATCAGGGTCTTTTCCAATGAGTCAGGTCTTCATACCAGGTGGCCAAAGTACTGGCGTTTCAGCTTCAGCATCAGTCCTTCCAGTGAACACCCAGGACTGATCTCCTTTAGGATGGACTGGTTGGATCTTCTTGCAGTCCAAGGGACTCTCAAGAGTCTTCTCCAACACCACAGTTCAAAAGCATCAATTCTTCAGCGCTCAGCTTTCTTCACAGTCCAACTCTCACATCCATACATGACCACTGGAAAAACCATAGCCTTGACTAGACAGACTTTTGTTGGCAAAGTAGTGTCTCTGGTTTTGAATATGCTATCTAGGTTGGTCATAACTTTCCTTCCAAGGAGTAAGTGTCTTTTAATTTCATGGCTGCAGTCACCATCTGCAGTGATTCTGGAGACCAAAAAAAAAAAAAAGTCTGACACTGTTTCCAATGTTTCCCTGTCTATTTCCCATGAAATGATGGGACCAGATGCCATGATCTTCGTTTTCTGAATGTTGAGCTTTAAGCCAACTTTTTCACTCTCCTCTTTCACTTTCATCAAGAGGCTTTTTAGTTCCTCTTCACTTTCTGCCATAAGGGTGGTGTCATCTGCATATCTGAGGTTATTGATATTTCTCCTGGCAATCTTGATTGCGGGAGAAGCTTGTGCTTCTTCCAGCCCAGTGTTTCTCATGATGTACTCTGCATATAAATAAGTTAAATAAGCAGGGTGACAATATACAGCCTTGACGTACTCTTTTTCTTATTTGGAATCAGTCTGTTGTTCCATGTCCAGTTCTAACTGTTGCTTCCTGACCTGCATATAGGTTTCTCAAGTGACAGGTCAGGTATTTCTCAAGCAACAGGTATTCGCATCTCTTTCAGAATTTTCCACAGTTTATTGTGATCCACATAGTGAAAGGCATAGTCAGTAAAGCAGAAATAGATGTTTTTCTGGAACTCTCTTGCTTTTTCTATGATCCAGCGGATGTTGGCAGTTTGATCTCTGGTTCCTCTGCCTTTTGTAAAACCAGCTTGAACATCTGGGAGTTCACGGTTCACATATTGCTGACGCCTGGCTTGGAGAATTTTGAGCATTACTTTACTAGCGTGTGAGATGAGTGCAATTGTGCGGTAGTTTGAGCATTCTTTGGCATTGCCTTTCTTTGAGATTGGAATGAAAACTGACCTTTTCCAGTCCTGTGGCCACTGCTGAGTTTTCCAAATTTGCTGGCATATTGAGTGCAGCGCTTTCACAGCATCATCTTTTAGGATTTGAAGTAGCTCAACTGGAATTCCATCACCTCCACTAGCTTTGTTCTTAGTGATGCTTTCTAAGGCCCACTTGACTTCACATTTCAGGATGTCTAGCTCTAAGTGAGTGATCACACCATCGTGATTATCTTGGTTGTGAAGATCTTTTTTGTACAGTTCTTCTGTGTATTCTTCCCACCTCTTCTTAATATCTTCTGCTTCTGTTACGTCCATACCATTTCTGTCATTTATCAGCCCATCTTTGCATGACATGTTCCCTTGGTATCTCTAATTTTCTTGAAGAGATCTCTAGTCTTTCCTATTCTGTTGTTTTCCTCTATTTCTTTGCACTGATCACTGAGGAAGGCTTTCTTATCTCTCCTGGCTATTCTTTGGAACTCTGCATTCAGATGCTTATATCTTTCCTTTTCTCCTTTGCGTTTTGCTTCTGTTCTTTTCACAGCTATTTGTAAGGCCTCCCAAGACAGCCATTTCGCTTTTTTGCATTTTTTTTCCATGGGGATGGTCTTGATCCCTGTCTCCTGTATAATGTCATGAAGCTCTGTCCATACTTCATCAGGCACTCTATCAAATCTTGTCCCTTAAATCTATTTCTCACATCCACTGTATAATCGTAAGGGATTTGATTTAGGTCATACCTGAATGGTCTAGTGGTTTTCCCTACTTTTCTTCAATTTAAAGTCTTCATTTGGCAATAAGGAGTTAATGATCTGAGCCATAGTCAGCTCCCAGTCTTGTTTTTGCTGACTGTATAGAGCTTCTCCATCTTTGGCTACAAAGAATATAATCAATCTGATTTCGGTGTTGACCATCTGGTGATGTCCATGTGTAGAGTCTTCTCCTGTGGGCTAACATCAACTTGATTGTGGACAAGATCAGAACTTTTGATGACTCCTTTCTCTGACTCCTTTCTTTCCTTCCACCCTGTCCCTTTGGTAAGTTATATGCCTCTGAGTTCCCACATGTTCCTGTCATAGCCCTTACGGAGATGAAAGAGATGAAACATAGTTTCTGGTTTTCCTGAGATCCTCACCACTGAACTGTGTGGATGGTGAATTCATTTGGAGGCAGGGATTATACTTTGTTCATTTCTATACTTTGTACAGTGTCTGACAGAAACAGGTGCTCAATAAATGATTTTTTGATAAATGAGTAAATTTTCAGCATATTATTGCTCTGCTTAAGAACCTACAATAACTTCTTTGGGGCAATCAAAATTCTGTAGATGCAAAATTTGGTGTAATAATCGTGGGAGACTGTTATTTTTATGTATACATGAAAACAATAATGAAGATTTGTTTTCCCTGTTAACTACCACCTGCTCCCTGCTCCTGCCCCCTACCCCCAACTAATACAGTGTATGATTCTGGTGAAGTTGCCTTGAAAGTAGCATTCATTGGTGATAGCAGTGTAAATTGGTACAGCACTTTGGACCATAAAAATGTTTGTACATTTTGACCTAGTAATTCCAGTTCTGAGACTCTGTCCTAAGGAAATAATCCAATATACAGAATGAACTTTCCCTCAGATGCTGTTATTTATAACAGTGAGAAATTGGAAGAAGCTTAAATGACCACCTAAACTATGACTAGTCTAAACTATGATAAATCAACTCATATGAAAATAGTGGGTTATTAAAAATGATAATATTTTAAAAATTGTGTTTATTGAAGACTATGTGGCAGAAAGGCAAATATGTTATATATAATGTGTGATAATGCTAATTGAAAAAATTATGTTACAGAACTGAATGAATGACCTAACTATGTAATCCAAATATAATACCCAAGAAAAAGCACTGGAAGGAAATATATCAGGATGCTAACAGTAGTTATGTTCTATAGAGGAGTTGGGGTTTAGGTGATTTACTTACGATAATTCAAAAATAAACAAGAACAGACACCAAAATTAATGGCCAGAAATTTTGAAATAATAAAAGAAAACTTTGATTTTAGGCAATGGAATCATGTAGTGATATTGTGACTGTGGAGGATGAATTTGAATGCTAATATGGATGGACAGAGAAGAGCTGCAGGGAGCCAAATCAGTAGGGTTTGGTTTTAGTGTGAGAATCAGGAAGTGATTCAGTATGTGGAGGGAAGAAGTATATGCCAGTAAGTGCCTAGTAAAGAATAGAGAACATTGGCTCGAGGAGTTTCATGACTTGTCCAAAGTCACACAATAAGTAAATAAGTGATCCTTGTCTGTCTCTGTCTAGAGCCCCTGCTGTTGATCGTGTAGCTGAGACATCTGCAAAAGTTTTGGGGAAATTTTTTTTAAAACTAGCTGTTGCAGTGTAGAAACTTGTTTAGTGAGGGAAAAGGGGGCCAGAAAGGGTTAGTGAATTCTAAGAGGGTGATGGAGGGAAAAAAACCATAGACACCACAGCTGCTTCTGTCATCAGTTGAATAAATTAGAAGTTCATTAGGTATTGGCATGTTATGCTTGTTGGTTGCAGGACTGGCCTCCCCTACCCCCACCCCCAAGATGTTGTGATCCATTGGTTTACTTTTATACTTGTGGCCTCCTGAACTTAGTTATGCAACTGTGTACCACATTGTAAGAAAATGAACATTTTGGTCATTATGCCAAGTTTATCAATCATGCTGTGAGAGTGAGAGTTCAGAATGGCATTTTCCAACAAAGGAAGCTCAAGAAAAGATTATTATGAATTTGAGTCTATACTTTGGAATCTGATACCTAGCCCTTAGGGGGAAGAAGTCAGTTCATACCATTTTGCTCAGTATGTTACCTTGGACAACTGCTTTTGTCTTTATGCACTAGGGTTTACTCATCTGTAAAGTGGGTGTGACTTATAATAACCTCTTAGAGGATTGTTGTGTATGGATATTGTAACCTTTAACTAGTGAAGGGACTTGTAGACCATGTTGAAAGAGTTGGGCTTGATTCTTGGTGGTGGGAAGCTGCTGAAGAGTCTTAAACAGGAGACAGGGACAGCCTTGCTCAGTGGTTCACTTTAGAGGCAGAGCCTAGTAATATTTACGAAATTAATGTTACCAGAGGGACAGAGTGGCGTCATTCTCAGTGGTCCTTTTGGGTCAAACATAAAGCACTGTGGGATGGTGCTTAGAGCACTGAGTTAAAGTTTAGATCAGCACCCTGGAGAGAGGTCAGTTTTCTTTTCCTGTCTGAATGTGGGAAAATAAATATATATATTTATTATGTCAAATGCATATGCTTTTGGCTGGATCAAGCCTTTGTGAGGCTGTGAGGATGGTATTAGGTGTTCTCAAGGAGAAGGATTGTGGTAATGAGGAAAATATTGATTCCACATGAAAGGATTTTAATCAACTGCCCTTTACCTGAGGGGCACAGTGCTTGGCCTCAGCGCCAAATTGTGCACCATCCACCGTCTGCTTCCAGCCAGCTGGCTCACTGCCAGGATACCTCTGTCTAGGAAGACGTGCAGGAACTGTCCATCCCAGGTAATATTCCTGTCCACATTTTTGTAGCAATCTCAGATAACAATGTCCTCCCATATGTTACCTCCTTTGACCTGCAAAACAGCCTCCATTGCAGCTGGGCAAGGCAAGAATTTTTATTCCCATTTTACAGACGATTAGCCTTAAAGACCTCAGAGAACTGACGGGCCTTCCCAAGTTCACACAGCTATTGGAAGTGGGATTGGGGACCTGGGACTCCACAGGCAAGCAACATTTAAAAACTGATAATACCCTATGACTTTTTAAAAAAGTATACTTCACTGTTTTCTGTCCTGTCTTGTCATATTTATCTGGCTGCATCGGATCTTAGTTGCAGCACTCAGGATGTTCATTACATCATGTGGATCTTTTGTTGCAGTCAAGGCTCAGTAGTTGTGGAGCGCAGGTGTAGTTACCGTACACGGATCTTAGTTTCACAACTGGGGATTGAATCTGCACCTCCTGCATTGCAAGGCAGATTCTTAACCATTGGACTGCCAGGCAAGTTCCTCCCCTATTACTATTTTTTTTTCTTTTTGAATTATGAATCCCCTATTACTGTTTTAACTTAAGGAAAAACCTTCCTTGGGAGGGGTTAGCCTGCCCTTTCTGTGTTCCTCTGATATAGTCTGGAAAGTGGGGATGTATGTACTACCATGGTACAACCTACAGCAGCCTTATTCAGAATAGAGTAGCCACAGAATGTGGGGGTTCCTTTGGAGACACAGAACACTGAGCAAGTAGAGGTCTCTTGCAATATCAGCCCTGGGAACCCTGCTCAGAAGGGGAGTCCAACCTGCCTTCTGGATCCTTGAGGTACAAAGGGGCCTCTCTGAGAACCTTCACTTATGGGCCTCTTCCCAACCCCTTTCTCAAGTTGTACTTTCTGGGCACTGCTTTATTCTATATACTTATTTCTTTATTCATTTAACGCTTAATGAGTGCCTACTCCTGTGATTCCTTTTGTGTTCAAGGCACATTTCCAGATACTAAAATTTATTGCATCACAGTGATAGTACTCTTTCCTTGATCAGAGTTCAGTTCTAGATTAACGTTACAGTAGAATTTACCACCTTTCATACTCTTGAGAAAAAGTTAACAACAATACTAATAACAACAGCATACTTTGTAATGTGCCAGACGTTCTAAATGTGAATTAGGTAGTTTTATCCTCCAGCAACCCATGAGATACGTGTCACTACCCTTATTTTATAGGTGAGATAACTGAAGCAAAAAGAACTTCAAATACTTACTGAAAGTCATGTCACACAGCTAGTTCATTGGCAGGATGTAGGCATTTTGGCTTCAGAAATGACTTTCTTGACCATATTACGTGGCCTCCTCACATGGCACTAAACATGTAGGCTTTGGCTTTACGGCAGGCCCCTAGCCCAGCCATGCCTCTATTGCATCATATGACCTACTCAGTTCTGGGTTATGCTGAAAAATAGCACTACCCCATTGGTTCAGAACAAAATGAAGTTTTGTACACTGAGGAGAATTTAGCCAGGCACCTGGAAGCTTCCCGGATACATTGTTATGTCTTGGCACACTGGTGAAAAGCTACTCATCTTCCCCAGCCAGTCTTACTCTTGGGTGTACAGTGGCACTCAGGAGTGAACTGTGAACCTGATATCCATCTTGCTGTCAAGAAACTCCCTGGAAGGAGAGAGAAGCCATGACAAAAGAATGAAAATTAGAAATATCAAAAAGAAGAGTTACAACATGCTTCCCCTTCCTGGCTGGTTTCTTCCTGTCCTCTAGTGTGGGGCGAAAGGGTCTCGGAATACTAGTCTCTTCAGAAATAGACCTGCCATTCAGATCACCAGGCTTCAGCAAGCCTAGATCATCTTGGCTTGCAGGATATAGTATGACCTGGAGCAGATGACCAAGATAAATCACCTCCTAAAATATTTGGTGGCAAATCCTTGAACTCGTCTCTGGTCTGCTTACCCTCTTCTCTCTTGAGAAGAAAGAAAAAAAAAAGATCAGAATAGTTTTTTGTAAATCAGTGTAACACCAAACTTTATAAGAAATCAGCATAAAGGACTCAAAAAAATGAAATAAACTATACTTTGTTTTGGTTTGCTTTTTATAGAGTTTGATAGAGCTGGGTGAGCTTCAGTTCAGTTCACTCAGTTGTGTCCGACTCTTTGCGACCCCATGGACTGCAGAACGTGGCTTAGAGCTGTGCTATTCAGATTGTAGCCCAGTGAATAGCTGAATGCTTGTTTGCAAACTTACCTGTTTGTGATGAGTACAGAAATTGAGACTAAGTGCTTAGAGACTTTACAGTAATTTGACATTTTTGTCGTATTTTACAAATGTATTGGTCTGTAATGGATTGGGAGTTTAAAAATCCAAACAACGAAAAACTGGTTCTTTACCACAAGTAGTTTTGAGAAGTACTGGTTTACTTAGTGTGTCAAAGTTTAACAGAGCTTCAGTCTTGTCTGTAAAATCAGATTAATAATGCCTACCTCATTGTTTTGAGCTACTTGACGTTAAATAGTATCTTGGATACTTATTATGCCACTGTGCACTGAACATGTATTATCTTAATTCTCACCACAACACTCAAGTTTTGTTATCACCCTAATTTTTCTGGGACTTGGATAGGTTGAGGACTTGTCAGAAGTCCAACTCTGTAGTAAGTGTGTAGTTGTGATGTGAATGGGAGCTAGCACTCCTGACTGTTATGCCATGTTCTGTGCAAAGAGCCTGGCACACAGAAGGGCTCCCTGTCATTCCACTTTCTCGACTTCCCTGGAGACCTGGTTTCTCATTCCATCACTGACACTAACTTATTTTGTGACCTTGGTCAAGTCACTTCTTTAAACCTTAATTATCTCATCTACCTTCAGTGGTAGGGAGTATGTCAAGGCTGTATATTGTCACCCTACTTATTTAACTTATATGCAGAGTACATCATGAGAAATGCTGGGCTGGAGGATGCACAAGCTGGAATCAAGATTGCCAGGAGAAATATCAAATCTTAGATAGGCAGATGACACCACCCTTATGGCAGAAAGTGAAGAAGAACTAAAGAGCTTCTTGATGAAAGTGAAAAAGCAGAATGAAAAAGTTGGCTTAAAGCTCAACATTCAGAAAACGAAGATCATGGCATCTGGTCCCATGAAGTGTCATGGCAAATAGATGAGGAAACAGTGGCTGACTTTATTTTTCTGGGCTCCAAAACCACTGCAGATGGTGACTGCAGCCATGAAATTAAAAGACAGTTACTCCTTGGAAGGAAAGTTATGACCAACCCAGACAGCAGAGACACTACTTTGCCAACAAAGGTCCGTCTAGTCAAGGCTATGGTTTTTCCAGTAGTCATGGATGTGAGAGTTGGACTATAAAGAAAGCTGAGTGCTGAAGAATTGATGCTTTTGAACTGTAGTGTTGGAGAAGACTTTTTGAGATTGCTTGGACTGCAAGGAGATCCAACCAGTCCATCCTAAAGGAGATCAGTCCTGGGTGTTCATTGGAAAGACTGATGCTGAAGCTGAAACTCCAGTACTTCGGCCACCTGATGGGAAGAGCTGACTCATTTGAAAAGACCCTGCTGCTGGGAAAGATTGAGAGCAGGAGAAGAAGGGGATGACAGAGGATGAGATGGTTGGATGGCATCACCGACTCAATGGACATGGGTTTGGGTGGACTCTGGGAGTTGGTAATGGACAGGGAGGCCTGGCGTACTGCAATTCATGGGGTCGCAGAGTCGGACACGACTGAATGACTGAACTACTGATCTCTCAGTGGTAGGGACTATGCTTTATTCATTTTTGCCTCCCCAGCATTTAGCTGATCAGGACTTAGCATAGAATGGGTATTGAGTACTGAGGCAATTTATTGTACTAGATGATCTCTAAGGGTTTTTAGTCTCTACTCTGAACATCATAGCTGTTTTATCCCCTTCCCCTTGAGCATCAAATTTCCACCTACTCCACCAGCAGCATGACCTTATTTCCTCATGTCTTAATTTTGGGTACTTTGAGACAGCCCACATGATTTTTTGAAATGTGTCTAGGATAAACTCACCAGGGGTAACACAAGTATGGAGTAGAGGGCCTGACTCACAAAGTCAGGAACCTGCTCTTCTCGGTTAGCCTGTGAAGTCTGGGCCTAGGGCAGCTCTGCTGGCAGTCCTGCCAGGTCTGAGTAATGGCTGCAGCCTGGAGCAGGGTTTTCCATGGACTTCGTCAGGGTCTCCAGTAATTGGAACATGGCACCTTCCACCTTGTAATGGATGGCAGAATGAGAGGGGCATTTGTCACTGCCTGACTTCCCTGCAGGAAAGAGGCTCATAAGTCACAGCTGACAAACCCTTTGATGACTTTTAAACTTCATTTACAGAAAAGAATAGCTATAATCAACCAACAGCAAGCAGTGACTAATCTTGCCACATTATCACTGTGAGGAGTCAGCCCCTTAAGGTGTGAGGAGGGGGAGGAGTCCATCCTCCAGGCTCGCAGTGAGTGCTTATTGGCTCTTGGACTTGAGAGTATGCCCTCAGCAAGGCTTCTGAGTTTCTCTCCAAAGGATCAGAAGATGTTAGAAACTGATGTCTTGGCAGGTACAGTGCATGCTTAGTGAAAGCCATTCTGGGTTGACAGCACTAGCTCTCGTGTCATACAGACCAGTCTCAACTTTGCCGTTTCTTAGCTTGTATATAGGGCTAAGCTCCAACCCTTACTCATTTGTGAAATGGACACAATATAAGCCACCACCTATCTTAGCAGAAGACATAGTACAATACCTGGCATGTGGTAAGTGCTCAGCAGATATTGGTAATGATTAACCATGGAAGGGCCCTTTGTGGTCACATGCTCCCAAACTCATGGTCATATGGCACATCAGCCACAAAGGCAGGGCCAGTCTTCCTGTTGGAGGGTGGAGAGAATGACCTCTTTGGCAAAAATAAAGAAGTTGACAATCATTTGTAGCTCCCCAACTCTTAACTCGGGACTGAGGGGACAAGTTTGTGCCTCCCCACTCTTTGTTGCCTTTCTTTCCATAGCTCTAAGAGCTGCTTGTCACAAATGCCAAACCTCAGCCTAAGGCCATAGACAGGGGTGAGAGTTAAGAGTACATGATGCGGGGGGTGTTCACACTCAGACCACACTGTGGGGAGAGATGGCTAAAGTCCCAGCTCTACCTTCTGTTTCTGCTTTGGGGTCTCCCTTGCTCATACAGAGTGTAAGACTAGAGACCTCATGGTGGGACTCAGAGGTGAGTCAGTGGTTCAGCAAGGCCTGGAACTCCTCCCACCAGTGTTCTTTCCTCTCCCAGGCCCATACAGTCATGGGGAAAGGGGGCCACTCTTACAAAGTTTCTAGGTTTGGTCTAAGATACTAGGACAGGGGAGAGAGCATGGCCTTTACCTCTGACTATCTTATTCTCAGGTTAAGAGTTGGAGCACTGGGAGACAACGTGGGTATCAGGCTTTAGAGCTGGGATGTGGAGGATCCAGACTGCCAGGCTAGATGCATCTCTGCACAGGACATAGGGCATTTGAATTTCTTATGTAAATATCTCCTGGTCACAGCCATTATACTGGGCACTTGCCACATATTAGTCTAATCCTGGGAGATTGGTACAATTCCCATTTTGCAGTTGAGGAATCTGAGGCCCAGGGAAGATAAAGGACCTCACTAAGTTTATATCTTGTAAGTGGTAGGGCTACAGTTGGAAGTCAGTACTCTCTGATTGCAGAGCCTGTGCTGTTTCTACTATTTCATGTGCAGTGTTTTGTTTTTAGGAAACGGTCAAGGAACAGGTACCTAGAGAGAAGGCTTTCTTAAAAAGCAAGTAGAGGACAAGGCCCGTGGGCACTGTTTCCCAGCACCTAGTGAAGGGGTTAGGAGTTTGGTAATAATAGAAATAAGTGTAATCCCCTATTTGTCTACAGTATGTTACAGAGGCAATAGAGAATTTTCACATCATATTGAATTTGAAAGGTAATCAGGAAAAAGATTATTTCTGTTTTTAGAATAAGGATGACAAGGCTCTGAGAAATCTCATGACTTGTTGCAGGTTACGTGACTGAGCAGAAGAGCCAAGCCTCGTGGACATGTAACCTAGATCCCTTACACTCCCTCCCACCCCAGGAGACCTCAGTGTTCAGCTTGATGGGAGCTAGGATTTCTCATGGGAGTGGGAATGGTCGGGAACTAAAGAGCACTCCTTGGAAAATTAGTCCTCTCTGGCCAGTAATCATCATTTGGGCAGTGATAATGAGCTGAGGCCTGGTGAGTTTAATGAGATTAATAGATGTTCTGTCATCCCTAGCTGCCTGGTAACCAAGGAGGCTCTGGACCAAGGAGGCCCTGGGTACTGATCAGTACAATTGCTTGGCTTTCTCCAGCAATAGTCTCCCCATCACTGACAGCTGCTTTCCTTCAGAGTCACCCAGATGTCTCCAGGTTTATCTGAGGGCAGAGGTCTGGCCACAGGCTGGTATGACCACTCATCTCCAGGCTTGGGAATAAGGCTGGAGCTGTCCAGCAGAACTGGCCCAGACAGAGGCTGTAAGTAGCACTGGGTGGGTGGGGGTAAGCACTGGAGGAGGAGGGGGGCGGTGGAGGTAAGGACCACGAGCAGCAGAGATCCAGTGCTGAGGAGGATTTATAGAGTTGGGGAAGGGACTTTTCTGATGGTTGTGTGCCTCAGAGGTCAGGCTGATAGGCAGCATTGAGAGGCTCAGTAAGGCAGAGCCAGAATGCTTAGGCCAGTAGAGACAGTGGCAGGTAGAGTGTCATGGGAAGCCTGGATTTTCAAGTCTCGAGCTACTCCCTTCACCAGCAGGGGGACCTTAAGTATTAAGTCATGTATCTTTGCTGATCCTCAGCTTTTCCATCTATAAAGTGGGACTAACAGTGTCAGGACCAAGAATAGAAACTAGCTTTCTTCACTAAAATCCTATGCAGATGGGAGGCATTGTAGTAGAAAAGGGAAAGGGTTAAGGACCAAGGAGAGGGTGTGACTGGCTCAGGGTCTCACCATGGAAATCAGTACCCAAGGCATCTCTTTGCACAGGTTTTTTTGGGTGCAGGTCTGATTTTGTTCTGTTGACCAGTTACTTTGTCTCTCTGAGCTTCCTTTCCTTATCTAAATGACCCCCTCATAGGGCTATTGTGAGAGTTAAGGTGAGATATGGAAAGTCTCTTGACAGCTTGCAATCAGTAATTGGAGGCTATTCTTAATATGATGCCCCTGTGGGTGGCTCAGTTACCCAGAGTTCAGGGGTGCAGGTACTTTTTAGGGCTTTTCTGCCTTTGCAAAGCTCTGGCACTTTACCACCTTTAGGCTTGACTCTTCCACAGTACAGCTTCCATCTGAAATGTTTCATCTGGGAAAAATGATTTGTTTTTTTGCCAGATTTCGTCTGTTCTTATTAACCTAGAGGAGCGAGCCCGTCCCTTTGAGCTGTAAATTGCATTTCAAAGCCTGTGTTCCTGGTGGGTTTTAATTAGCTTAAGGGCCCAGCTTTTATGCAGCAGTTGTTTCAGCAGGTAAAGGTGAAGATGTTTATTTGGGAGCCAGTCTGCAGTTTTCTCAAACATAGCATTTCTATATTGTCTCTTCCAAGCTGCTCACTATCCTGGGGGCTTGTCTCTCAGCAGCCCAGAAGGAACAATGAAATATAAGAATCCAAGACTTAGAGTCAGAGGGACCCATGGGGTTCTTGGCTGCTCACTGGCTATGGCATCCTGGTCAAGTTCATTTCCCTCTCTTCCTCAGAATAAGTGCATATAAGCTCCATGCTCACTAAAGTCCCTGCTAATCTGACATTGCTGAAGTCTCTGGGAACAAGGTGGGTTCTTGAATCCATCCCCATCTCCACCCCCAACCTGACCCTCCCCCACACCTCCAAGAACAATCCCTCTCCCCACCTCTCCTTAGCTCGTCGCTAAGCATGGGGCCTCTGGGGCTGCAAACACCTTGCTTTCAATTACATAGCTAATCTGTGAGGCAGAGCTTGGCGGGGGGGGGAATAGCTTATCAAGTCAAGCAGCTTCTGCTGAATAGGATGTCAGTATTTTCTAGGGCTCCCACTCTTAACCTAGTGGGAAGCCTGGAAGAGCCAAGATAGAATTGTGTAGAGAGGATTGAGTTGGGGATATTGGTGTGTGGACCAGGGTGTTTGTGTCCTAGGCTAGAAAAAAAGTACCTAAGAACCTCAGCCTCATGTAGTCTCCCCTTGTCTTTGCCCCTGTTTAAGGGCCACTGCAAGCCCTTCTCATCACCTTCTGGGATATCATCCTCACTGCTTCCTCCTAACATTCATTGAGCATTTACTGTGCAACTTTGTCAGGCTTGCCTCTCACATTTGCAAGGTAGAACAGGAGTACAGATGGAGATCCACGTACCATGTGTCTAAACATTGAAAGGTTATAACTTACAAATGAGGCTAACAAATTGGTATGTTCGTAACACCCTGGAAGACCATACCTGAATTTGGGATTTTGTACCTGAACCTAGCAGTTCCAGGAGAGCTAGTTTCAGCACACTTCTTTTCATTTTGCACCCCCAGATCCATTCCTCTGAATCCCCAAAGGTACCTGCCCCTTGAGGTTATGCACAACAGCAGCACAGCCTCCCCTCTGAAGAGTGTGCAGTCCTTGAAAGCAGATTGGGAATACAGACTGGAACAGGCTTCAGGCAGACATTTCTCCTTGACTTTGCAGAGCAGCCACATATGTACATTTCCTAAGTCTCTTCTGTGTGGATCATAAAACTGACCCCCATTTGATATTGCTTCTGACCTCTTCTCCTTGGCATTGTACAGAATGTGTTCCAGTCTGACCTTGACTCATCTAGGATGAGCCCCCAAATGGCTATGTTAGTAGAACAGAGATGTTCCAACTAGTCAGAGTAAATTTTTCATATAAAGAGCTTCAGAGTTTGTAAAGTCCTTTTGTATACATTGTCCCAAACCCTAGGTGATGAGAGCAAAGACCAGGTAGAGCCAAACCCAGAGGACTTGGCTCACCAGCCAAGGGATGAATGCTGATCCGCTATAGCATCAAGCACAGGTATGCAACAGTGTTTCCTGTTCAGTAGCGATAGAGGTCGTTAACACTGCTGAACAGGAAGAGGTCCAAGGGGACCCAGTGATGGTCATGTCCCTGCCAGGTAACTGGCAGCAGCAGCAGTCACCAGTAGACCTCTGAACTGTCATCCCCCTTCTCTTCTTTCTATCTTGGTCCACACACCTGACCTGGTGGGCTCCCTCCAGCCAAAAGCAGGCGGCAGGCATCTCCCTGGATCAAAACTTCATGACTTTGAGCTGAACCAATGGGGAGAGTTATCTGATGCTCATGGAGGAGCCCCACAAATTTCTTATATACTCATGGATGTGCAAGGAGTTAACCTTTGAACCTTGAACCTGGCTTGTCACCCAGGTAAGAGAGGGATTGTCAGAGAACTATGAGATGGAACCCACATACATTGAGCATTTCCTTCTTCATAAAAACAGTATGTTAAGTGTTTTCGTGGGCAATCTCTTTATGTGTTCCTCACTGGTTAGGTTGATAAATATTGATGATTGGATGCAAAGGCAAACTGAGTAACAAAAGAGTCTGTCCTTCCAGGCTAGTTCCGAAGCTGGCACCAGGCTCTTCATCAGTAGCAGTGCCCTCTCAGCCCCTCATCTTTCCCTGTGAAGAGTCACGCTTGACCCCAGCATATCCTTGCTACTGTAAGCTACTGTAGGGGCAGGTTCTTCTCCAGAATCTCTGAAGCCCAGGTTGTGGTTTCCTTGCAAACAGTGCCATCTGCTGGTCAGAAAGTGCCGAATTTTAAGCTGGGAGGATTGCGAAACGGCCTTTCACCCTAGTAGGACAAAAGATACAGATTTCCCAGCTTATACTCAGCTCCTCTCTAATTCACTAAAAAGAAGTTCCCTCTTCCCCCACATATTAAGTAAATAGGCAGGTGTTTATGGTTAGTTTAAGCTGATTTATGCACACTGGTTGGTGGTTCTTTAGCACTTCATCCAGTAGTTTTAGCGTCAAATTCAAGATAGGAGTGTTCCAAAAGGAGTTGCACCAACCCATGCCAGTGAGCAGAACACTGAGCCAGGAATATAAATGCCAAGGCCTTTCCTACTGGAACTGAACCTCCTTTTCCCTTTCCCTTTGGAGCCTGTGCCTAGATTCTAACCTGTCCAGAAAGGGGAGTAGGAGAGATTTGTACAACCCTTTGGGATAAAAAACATTGCCTGAGTGTAGAGAGCAAAGAACAGAGAGAGTATCATCTGTAAGCAAAAAGAACAGAATCTGAATAGTAAGTGTAAAATAGATAACTCCAGAAATTAATTTGTTAAAAACAATTCTCAGATAAATGTGCTGACTTACTGTAGCACAGTTGACCCTTAAACAGTATAGGGTTTAATTTGTGTATAATTAACCTCCATATCCACAGTTCTTCCACACCTGTGGATTCAACCAACCACGGAAACATGGGCCATGGGCAGTATTGTAATATTTACTATTGAGAAACATTTACATAAAAATGGACCCATGCAGTTGAAGCCCATAATTATTTCAACTGTATTTAACTTGGATTTAATACTGGGAAGGAGAGTGATAAATTTGATATAAATGGGCTTTATGGACCAGTGACCTAGGTTTGAATGCCTATTCCTGGCAGGTTAATGAACTTGCTGGAGTCTGTTTTTGTAAAATATGAATGATAATGATACCACTTATGGAGTTTTGTAATTATTCAATATCGCATGCCACCCTTAGTGCTCAGTGAGGTTTAACTCACTTTTTAAAATGGCTGATACCAATAAAGACAGCCATGGTCCATGTCTGGATCAGACTGCACATAATATGATACTGTTTTAGAGCAAACATTACTGGCAATTACCCTGTGACTTCTTTGCTGTGGTTCTGCCATTGAAGGAACAGAAGAAAAACTGGGAGATCTTCAAATTTAGATCCTGCAAGGAGCAACACTGAAAATTAGCATTAAAGAAGGGGTGGGTTTGAAAGAATTGAAGTCACTATGACATTTTTGTGGAGAAGGCAATGGCACCCACTCCAGAACTCTTGCTTGGAGAATCCCACGGATGGAGGAGCCTGGTAGGCTGTAGTCCATGGAGTCGCACAGAGTCGGACACGACTGAAGTGACTTAGCAGCATGACATTTTTGTAATGTTATAAACCAATGTGTAACCTTAATTTAAAAAGAATTGAGTCAAGCAGACAGGGTTCAAATTCCTGTCCTGTTATTCACTGGCATTGTGATCTCTGACTGTATTTCCTCCCATGTAAAACGTCCCGGTTCTGCTCATCACGTCAGCACTATATGATAGAACATAGGTAAAGCACCTGTACGAGGTCACCAGCCGGTGAAACAAGCACAGATGGGGAGGTTGGATGTGATAGGGGCATGTGTGTAGGAAGGAACAAAGCCATCCAGTGTAGCCAGGTTGTGGGTCATGAGCAGCCCATGAACTCAACTCAGATCCTAGCCTCACCGTGGCTTGCTTTCTTCAGGTGGCCAACATGTCCTTGAAGATCCAGACGAGCAACGTAACCAACAAGAATGACCCCAAATCCATCAACTCTCGGGTTTTCATTGGAAACCTCAACACAGCTGTGGTGAAGAAGTCAGATGTGGAGACCATCTTCTCCAAGTATGGCCGTGTGGCCGGCTGTTCTGTGCATAAGGGCTATGCCTTTGTCCAATATGCCAACGAGCGCCATGCCCGGGCAGCTGTGGTGGGAGAGAATGGGCGAGTGCTGGCCGGCCAGACCCTGGGTAAGCATCTCTTCATGGCTCTGCCCCAGGATTTTCCTGGGCAGGTGCTGACCCGTGTTCTTTAGGTCCCCTCTTACCCCATTTTCTGTCTTGTCCCCCATAACCCACTACCCCTGTCTGAGATGTTTTAACTTAAATAGTTAATAAGTTAATTATATTTAAGTTACGGCAGTGCCTGTATGGAGAATTTTAGAAGTTTCAGGCAAACACTTCTGTCCCTGCTTTCACAGTGAAAGGATTCCAGTTAAAATGTAGATCCCCCAGAGAAAGGGGAGAGTGGACTAGCACAGCCTCTTACATTGGGCTGCTTTTGGCTTGGGTTAGAACCTGTTCTGAGGGCCAAGAGGAGGGGAGCATAAGGTGAAGCTTGGTCTTGGTGTTACATGCATGTGATGTGGCCACACTGGAAGCATGTATAGCATTTGTATATGTTCAGTTACTTCTGTGTATTTGTGTATGTTTGAGAAATGATATGTATATGTGTATTGCTGAATATGTGGTAAGTGGATGCAACTAGTCATGTGGAGAATATGTGGACATACACCTTACTTTCTGGGTATATATGTAGTGCCCAGCCAGCTTTTTCAAGTATCAGAATGTACTTCAGTGTGTGAGCAGATGTACGTATATTCATTTACCAAGTGTTTATTGAGTTCCTGAGATTTGTTGAACTCTACTCTAGGCGTAAATATGTTCAGTGAAAGGTTGGTGTGAATATGCACTGGCTTATTTGCATATGGGCAGTTACATATAGGATGCTGGAGCCAAGTGTGAGTGAAGTTGAGTGTGTGATCTTATTTCCTGGATATGTGAACGTATGTGTGAGGGTGTGTGTGTGATGTCTGTGCTTATGAGAGAGAGCTTGGGAATGCATATGATTTGATTTACATTGTGTGTGTGCATGTATGATTGTAAGCCTGCATGTGTCTGAATGTATATGAACATGTAAAGTTATGTGTATGTTATGTATGAGTCTATTTGTGAAGACCTCTGTTGTCCATGTTAGGGAGTATAGTCCATGTGCATCTTTTA
The DNA here is from genome assembly GCA_917880005.1 of Nanger dama. Lineage (NCBI taxonomy): Eukaryota > Metazoa > Chordata > Mammalia > Artiodactyla > Bovidae > Nanger > Nanger dama. The sequence continues at coordinate 20,412,161 of CAKJTW010000042.1, read as the reverse complement.
TAAACACTTACATTGCTGTACATGTCCATCGGGGTGATAGGTATATGGGCACTGACAGTGTATCAGCATCTGACTCTGCCTTTTCCCTCCATACAGACATAAACATGGCTGGAGAGCCGAAGCCCAACAGACCCAAGGGGCTAAAGAGAGCAGCATCTGCCATATACAGGTGGGGCGCTCTGTCTTGTTTGTCTGTCTCTGTCTAGGTGGGATTGGTCCCTCTTTCCACAGAGGGAGATTTGTTGGTAATGGAATGCCAAGCCTAGAATTTGGGGAGGTGTTTGGAGATGAGGGCCTGTGGAGAGTGGGCTGAGTGGCCGTCTCTAAGCCCCGGCCCTCTCCCCTTTGTCTCCCCAGTGGCTACAGCTTTGACTATGATTACTACCGGGACGACTTCTCGACAGGTGAGCGGGGGAGGGGCGTGCCCAGGCATGAAGCAGCCAAGCTGGAAGGATTCTGAGAGATTGCTGGTGCAGCCCACTCAGTCCTCCAAGTGGGGACTGAGGCCCAGCCTCCCAGGGCTGCTCCACAAATTGGTGGCAGAGCTGGGACTAGGGTCCAGTTGTGTAGGTGCCCAGGCCGGAGCTCTCCCGGCCCACACTGTCTCCTAGCCCTCTGACTGCCCCTCCTCCTCCTGATCCTGGGGTGAGACTTGATGGGACTGGACAGCCAAGGGACACATAAATGTAGCAAGTGGGAGTACAGAACCAAGTGCAGGGAATCTGAGCCCTCACACTGCTGTGCAGTTTCCTTATGAACTCAGCCTGAGCCGCTTAGCCTTGTATTTATACCCAGGAGGCCAGCCCTCCTTGGGAAGTCTGAATTAGTGCCTGGTAGGCTATGACCTATCCCCAAACCCACCCAGACCCCAGCCTCCATGGCACCAGCCACATTCTTGTGGAAATCATGGTGGGGACTGGCCCAAACTTCTCCTTCCACTTCTGTCTCCCTCCCACCCTCTCAGCATCCCCCAGGCTGTCCAGGAAGAACAGAACCTCTCTGAGCCTCAGTTTTCTCACCTGTGAGAAGATTCAGGAGACAGTGCAGTGTGGTAGAAAGTGCCCTTGCCTGGGAGTCAGAAGACCTGGGTGCTAATCTCAGCTCTGCCACTGAATGAATTACATGACTTTGGGCACATCCCCTCCCAGTCTGAAATGGGCTTGCATCAAGTGATCCCTCAGGGCTCTTCCAGCTCTGGGATTCTGTGGTTCAGAGATTCTGACCAAGGCCAGAGCCGCCCCCTCCCCTTAGGGGCAGAAATGCAGGGTCCGGGACTAGATCCATTCCCAGAGACTCTCCATCTCCAGCCATCGTCACCCCAGGGCAGGAGCTCCCTAAACAAAGGAATTACCCAGGCGTGGGTCATTGCTTTGCCTTGCATTGCCTCCTGCCGGCAGGTTTCCTGGCTGTCATCAGGACAGTGATCCTGCAGGGAGGTGGTAGGAGCAGCAGTGGTGGGAGAAACCCCTACTCAGCCTACAGAGCTTCTGCCTGATAAGGAAAAAAAGCCCTCCTGGAAAGGGCTGTGTGATGGCGTTTGGGGGAGGGGGCGCGTGCAGCATACTGTCTGGCACAGAGGGTCTGACTGAGCTGCTCAACCTTGATACTCCCCTGGGCCTCCAGCCCCTTCATCTCCTAAGTGGAGTGAGAAGGATATGGTGATTGGGAGCCCAGAATGAGGAAAGGGGCTTGGAGTCCAGCCTCATGCCTCTGAGGTCATAGACCCATCGAGTTGAGGGTCTCAGTACCCTGGCCTTTCACCTATCACATTTTCTAACGTGTGTTTTAAACTAAGTTCTCTCATGTTCTATCCTCACAGCATCTTGTGGGGATGTGGGAGGACAGAATTTGGGGTGGTCATCCTCACTAGGCATGTGGGAAAACTGAGGCTCGGGCAGGCTGAGGAATTGACTCCCCACTCCCACACCTCTGTCCAGCTGGGCATTTGTACTGCTTTAGGGAGATTTGCAAACTGACCAGAGCTTAGGGTGCAGTTGGCTGAGCAGAAGGCAAGTCAAGTAGTAGAGCAGGCCTGGTTATTAGGGTGATCTAGGAAGTCTGTCTTGGGGGCAGTTCTGTTTGCTCCTCTGTTGAATGGGGCTGTAAACCCCTGTCACCTCCCCTACCCTTACACAGCCTGGATGGTAGGAAAGGTGGATGTAGTAAGGATTCCAGTAGCTGTTGAGGTCCAGAAAGGCCTTCCTCTTCACCCCTCAGGACTTAACTGGGAGCAGGCAAAGGTATGCAGTGCAGGCTGCCCAGCCCTTCACCAGCCCTACATGTGTTGGTCTAAGGCCACAGTGCCCCCTGCTGGCCACAGGCCATGCTGCAGCCTCTGGCCCATTTGCTCTCACAGGCTCTTCGACTATCGGGGCCGCCTGTCACCAGTGCCAGTGCCCAGAGCAGTCCCTGTGAAGCGACCCCGGGTCACCGTGCCCTTGGTCCGACGTGTCAAAACCACCATACCTGTCAAGCTCTTTGCTCGCTCCACAGCCATCACCACCGGCACAGCCAAGATCAAGTGTGAGTGACTCTATCTTCTTCCTAGATAATTTTCATTTTGTCATTAGCAAAATAATAGAATCGCATTTTTTTACATTGGAAAATAGATAAAGGAACAAATCTCCCACAGTTCTGCTGCTCTAATACAACCAAGTGAGTATTTTCATGCATTTTTAAGAGGAAAAGACTGACATTTGTGGAGGTGGGGCTGTGTCCAGCGCTGTGACGTGGAGTTCAGTGAGGAAATGGTGTCATCTTTGAGTCAGGACAAGGACAGGTCCACACAGACTCGCTACTCCACAGTCATTTTGGGGTGCACATGTGGCCAGTACTCAGGAAATCTGATTGTAAAGCACTCACATTTATACACCTTGAAAGACAGATACCATCCTATAACATAAGCAGAGAAACAGTCTTGCTCAGGTGCACACAGAGGTACACACCACACACCTCCATTTTATCCATCCCTGTCTCTTTCATGGGAGTGGAGAGGAAATCCAGTCTCAGGGGGTGCCACAGGCAGCTCTGGCCTCTCCCTGGCCAGAAAAAGACCATGGACAAGGACCGTTTCTGCCATTGGCCTATCTTCCTGCTTGACAGAATGGGGCTAAGGTCTAGTGTTAGCGTCAAGCTCCCAGCCCTCAGTTGACATCCCTGTACTTCCCTCTACTCTCAGTAAAGAGCAGTGAGCTGCAGACCATCAAGACAGAGCTGACCCAGATCAAGTCCAACATTGATGCTCTGCTGGGGCGCTTGGAGCAGATTGCCGAGGAGCAAAGGCCAATCCAGGTCAGCTTCCAAGGGTCCTTGCCCAGATCAGTGAGCAGGGGCACAGGGCAGAGCGTGGGGAGGATGGTGCACGGGGCAGAGAAGGGGCAGTGGCCTCTGATCCCATCTGGACCCACCTTGCTGAGGCCTTGGTCCTACCAAGGTGCTACCCTGGGCAGGTGCCCCAGCTTGAGTTTTATTCTCCCTTCCTCACCCCTTCCCTGAAGATGGGAAAAAAAAGGGCGAGAGTAGCAGTGGCGGTGGTGGTGGCAGCGGCAGCGGCAGCGGCAGCAGCGGTCCTGGCAGCAGCAGCCGGCCACCGGCCCCCGGAAGACACAGCTTCTGAGGCGGGCACGCCCCAGGGAGAAGCACAGGCTCGAGATGATGGCGATGAGGAGGGGCTGCTAACACACAGCGAGGAAGAGCTGGTGAGGGCCTGCCTTGGGGGGTGGCTGGGACTGGTGTTTGTGTACCTGTGGTTGCAAGAGGGCTGCAGGGAGTAGGGGGCCACCTCTTGACTGCTTGGCTGCCCTGCGAGCTCCCTCCTTCCTTGCCAGGGGTTCTAATCCTGTGAGGAAGAGGGGGAAATGAACAGAGAGTACTTAGCTCTTTGAGCTGTCAGTCAGAAACCCCACAGAGGACTGTGGTGGACCTCTCTCTATCCCAAGGCCCATTCTGGACTCCATCTTCCCCGTGAGTTGGAGAAGGGAAGAGTCAAGGGCTCATGGTCTGCAGAATTCCAGGGAACAGGAGAAGGGGGATTGCCTGGGGAAGCCACAAGCAGTGTAGGGGTCTGCTCTACCTGAGGATTTTCTAAAAGCCACTGTTGCCTGAGCTTGACACAGCTGTCTCAAGACAGGGCGAGCAAGCTTCCTGTTTGGTATTGGAATTCTTCAGATCGAGGCAAGGAGCCCATCTTAAGTGGAAAGGTTGACCAGATTATGAAGGCGAGGTGTGCCTGCTACTCACCTACCTCATACTTAGTGAGCACCAGGCCCTGTAGTTCACAGTTTTTAACTTCATTGACCTTAACAGTAGCCCTGAACTGTTCAAAGTATTACTCTTGTTACATTTACCCCATGAAGAAACTGAGACTCAGAGGAGTCAAGTAGCTTATCCTAGGGCTTTGTGGCTAATGAGAGTGGAGCCAGGACTGGAGCCTGGACGTCAGTGGGTCTTCATGTGGCTGGGTCCTGGTATGAGGTTTGTGGCCATAACAGTGGAGAGAAAGGTCTTCTTTGTGCCCAGCCTGTCTCTCCTTATTTGAACCTAGCCAGAGACCCCATTTTACTCTTTTCAGGCATAGTCTCCATAAAGGTCCTAATGAAGGCTTAGATGTTCGTAAGATGGGGAGCTCACCATTCTACTAGGCTTTCAATCTGCTCCAATCTGAGAAGGACTTTCTATGGAGAACGTGTCCCCTGCCACACCTAGAACTTCCTTGGCGGGTCCTTTCTCTCCTGAGGGGCCCTCAGACTTTCCTGTTGGAATCCCGAGGCAGCTATTCCCTTTGACTGCCCCTCTCCCTTTCCGAATGTGGCCTCCACATATGCTCTGGGCCCCAGGGCAGGACAGACTTGACGTGAGTGATGTGTGGTCCTTGTTGTCTCCTCCTTTCAGGAGCACAGCCAGGACACAGACGCGGAGGATGGGGCCTTGCAGTAAGCAGGTATGGGGGTCCTGGTGGGGAAGGGTGAAGTAGAGGCCTTGCCATGAAGCAGACCTGGCAGGGTAGTACTGTGTCCGTCAATGAAGGCTCTGGTCCCCCGCCATCCTGCCATGCCCATTTGTGGTGGGGCTTGGTGGGCTGTGGAGCAGGAATCGTGGTTGGGCTAGCCAGGTCTGCCCAACAGGAGTTCCCTCAGCACATGCCCAGCACATTACCTGTCCCCACTTGTAAGGAGCTCTGAGTCTAGTGGAAAAAAAACAGACCATTACCACTCAGTGAAAAACAGACCATTACCACTCAGTGTGAGCAGAATGACAGGGACTGGAGAGGCAGGGGGCAAAAGAGGGTTGCGGTAGAAGAGGTGATGTGTAGCTGAGCCTGTTGAGGACTGAGGGAAAAGCATCTAAGGGAACACCTTTAGCAGAGGCAGAACGCCTGCCATCCTTGGTATGTGGGAAATGGGTCAGTCTCCTGCAGCTGCAGTCCCAACTCCGCCCAGTAGGGACAGGGAGCTGCTCGTCCTCAGAGGGTGATGATTATGCCAGAGTTAGAGGCTGGGGTTGGATCCTCTCGGGAGGAAATGTCCTGTGTGTCCCAGGGTTGTGATTGTGCCAGTGTAATAGATGTAGAAACTGACACACTGAAGAGGGCAGAGAGATAAAGCACATATCCCACAAGATCCCAAGGTGATCACTGGTGGAGCCTAGATTCTAACCTATTGCTGTGTGGCCTCAAAGCTCATTCTCTGGTTGGTATTTACCACCCTGCTTTGCCCTACCCTAGAGGGAAGCCAGGCCACACTAGCTCTGCCCAGACTCTGCCCCATTCCTTTGGGGACCCCCCTTTCCAGGGTATGACAGACTTGGGTGGAGCAAGGTCTCAAACAACAGAGGTATCTTGATGCATGACACACTCGTGCTGTGAGTCTGTATATGCTCCACCGCACCTTTAAGTTTAGGCAGTCTTAGTGGTTTGTTTTACCTGGGAGGCTAAGTTGTACCTGTTCAGCCAGTTTGAAGGAGAGGTGCTGGGGACTCATGTGAGGACATGGAGGCTTAGGGAATGAGGAGAGTCACCCAAGGTTTCATGGCCAGAAAGTTAGGAAGCCAGAGCAAGGGCACAGGCATGCCTGTGTCTGCAAACAGTAACCGCCATTGCACTCTCCCATCTTCCTGGACCTTGTTACCTAGAGCACAAAGGGGCTCTTCCTCTCAGCCTTCGTTCTCTCTTGTCTCTCTCAGTCTGACAGGAGCGATGGCCACCAGCAGGAGAAAGGCGTGCACTGTACCAGGCCTCAAGCTGGGCACTCACCCCTGGATAGCACCCCCAGCGGGTCCCAGAGGAGAGCTGGCAGCAGGCACCACCTTCCTCACGTGTTATCAGCCAGTGGCGCATTCTCTGCAGGTGGAGTTATCAGCATCCCTTCCTCACGTACCCTCCCTGTTGGTACTGCCCAGGCCAGAGGGCAGAGCACAGTCTCCCTACACTCTGCCTCCCTCCCCAGGACATTCCCAGGCTTGGGGTTTTTCTATAGGTTTGGAGCGGGGTGGGGCCCACAGGGAGGGGACCTTGACAATAAAGAGATTGGATTCCAACTTGCTCTGAGATGGGATGGTTGTGTTTTTGTGAAGGAACCCTGGGCCTCCTGTCCAACCAGAAAGCAGGTCTGCTGCATGCCCTTCTGTTCTCCCCTTCACTCCTCCCTGCCAGAGAGCATTGTCCAGGGTGCCAAATACTGATCTTCCTGGGTGGTGGTGTCCCTGGCTAAAATGGGTATTAAAATGACCAGTAGTGTTGTTGGGGAGGGTCAAATGTGTCAGTGCCCACAAGAGCACCTTCATGGTTGAAGTACCAAACGATTTTTGATCCTTTCGGTCAGGCAGTGGTAGGTTCAGACCTCAGTCTCAGTAAGTCTGGTCTTTCACAGCTCTGAAATGGTTGTACAGTTCACCACTTTCTCCTCTTCTGTGTCCTGGTTTAGGACACTTGTTTTTTCACAGGGATCTTGGGCAGCAAGAGGAGAGAGGCTAGTACCTAAGGCTGTGAGTCAGAGATCCAGACCTGGACTGAGAAGTAACCCTGAGGAACTGGTCAGTCTGGAGAGAGGAAGAGGGTGTCTAGAGGAAAGGGTTGCAGGAAGCGCCTCTACCCTTAAAGGGCCCATGGTGCAGCATAGTACTTTGGTCCCTGAACCTGCAGTCTGTCCTTGTACCCAGAAGGTCAAGCCCAGCTCTTGCTCAGTACCTCCTGCACATCTCCCTCTGTTCAAGGCAGGGAAGTGCTGCCCTGGACTGGGACTTGGGCAGAGTCTAAAGAGGGTTTGGTGCCTGGTGAACATTACATGAAGACTGAACATTACATGTTCCTGTGTCCCCGAAGCTTAGTGTTGTGTGTCCATTGTACTGTATATAACACTTCTAGATTGCACAAGGCCTCCTCAGTATGCTAGACTGAGGCACTCACTTTCAGAGCTGGGGGACAGGTAGAACAGCAGGGGCCATGTGCTTGCTTAATATGCCAGGTGTAGAGGCCACCAGAAGAGCAGAGAAAACCCTTGCCAGGGTTGGAAGCATCTGCCCTACCCAGGGGCCCTGTCTAATCACCCTGGGACCAGGAAATACCCTGGACATGAGTAGGAATGGGATTCCCCTAACCTAGCACCCCAGAAAAGACCCAGAACTACTTCAGCCACTAAGAATGCCCAGACTTGGGCCTTTGAGTCGGGAGGTTCACATCCACAAAACCCTGCGCATACAAGCCCGTCTTCCCTGTCTGGACAGGAGAGCTCTGTACGTTTCATTTTCCTTTCCAACCTTTGAAAAGCAAAAGATCATGAAGAAACGTGATACCTGATTCTGCCCAAAGGACTGACATTCTCTAGATATTTTCAAGATCTTAAAGTATCAGTTGTGATCCTAGTAGATTCCCACTGCTGGTGGGTTTCCTGGATTGGGAACTAAGACTCTCCCTGCTGTACTGCTGCCGGTAAGATTTGTGACCCTAGCATTTGTTTTTCTTTGCTGGGTCTCCCTTTGCTCATCTGTTGTGAGGGGTTGGCCTAGACAAGTAAGTAGGCCTTATTTCATTTGTATAACAAACCACTCTGAATTTGCTCAGTTGTGTCTGACTCTGCAACCCCATGAATCGCAGCACGCCAGGCCTCCCTGTCCATCACCAACTCCCAGAGTTTTACCCAAACTCATGTCCATTGAGTCGGTGATTAGTGAACATTAATTTGCTTCTGATTCTGTAGCTTGGCAATTTGGGCTCTGAACCAGCTGGGTGATTGTTCTGCCTATCTCATCTGGGCTCTCGTGTGGCTGAAGTGAGCTGGCAGATTACTGGAAACTGATTGGTCCCAGATAACCACCCACTTGTCAAGTGGTTGCACAGTGGGGGCCACATGCTCCTAGTATCTAGCCAGCAAGACAGGTAAGCACTGATATGTAGGTGCTCATCAAGCTCCTTGCTTGTGTTATGCTTTTAACATTCCATTGGCTAACACAAATTGTATGGCTGAACCCAAATTCCTCTTTATGACCATAATTTGTTTTTAACTTACCTCAGGCTTCATTTCACTTGTCAATTCAAAACATTGATTAGCATCTGCTAGAGTGCTTTATGAGGATTTGGAGCAGTTTTTAAAGACTATCAGGAAATAGTAATATGATAGTTTGGTCATGTTTTTTATAGGCAAGGAATTGAAACATGGGTCTGTGTCAGGTGTTAGCCAACCCTGGCCAGGTCAGATCTTGTCCCATGTGCTGTGCCTGGTCGCTTAGTTGTGTCCGATTCTTTGCAAACCCACAGGTTGTAGCCCGCCAGGCTCCTCTGTCCATGGGGATCTCCAGGCAAGAATACTGGAGTGAGTTGCCATGCCCTCTTCCAGGGGATCCTCCCAACCCAGGAATCGAACCCAGGTCTCCCACATTACAGGCAGATTCTTTACCATCTGAGCCACCATAAGAAGCCCCATAAGAACTCTGTATATGCAGTGGGCCATCTGATGAAAGCACAAAAATACAAATAGAACAGTAAAAGATTCTGAGCCAGCTGTTCTGAGTTTGAATCCCATTTGGACCATTGATTGGCTTTGAGTAAACCAAAATCCCTCTACCTGTGGCCACAGTCTTCATAAATAATTATTACATAACAGTAAACCACTTCTGAGGGTATGTTTTTAATGTAAAAGGCACATTTTACCCTTAGTTAATCTCCACAGCCACTTTTTAGTTGGATATAGTGTGAACTTTGAAATTCCTCTCCCAATTCATGTGACAAGCCTCTTCCAGCTCTCCTCCTCTACATACTCAAATTTTCTTTCCTCTTATGCTGGCACCTGTTCATCATTTTTCTGTATACACAGAGACCTAGCTGATAGCTGCACTTTGATGTCCACAAGGACCTCAGTTGAGCCCTGCCCTCCCCATCTTTGGGCTTCCTGGGTGGTGCAGTGGTAAAGAATCCACCTGCCAATGCAGGAGACATGAGACTCAGGTTTCCATTCTTGGATTGGGAAGATTGCCTGGAGTAGGAAATGGCAACCAACCCACTCCAGTATCCTTGCCTGGAAAATTCCATGGACAGAGGAGCCTGGCGGGCTATATATAGTCCATGGGGTTGCAAAGTTGGACATAACTGAGACACACACACGACGTCTTTATTTTCATGAATCCTGCATCTTGGAGAATGGTCTATTTGTTTACCCTGTTACTCATGTCAGCATCATGTTAGTTTTTTCCAAGGTATGTCTTAGCTCTAACCTGTTTTTGTCCCATTCCCTTAGTAGGTTAAGCCCCTTTTTATCTCTTAATCTAACTAGTGTTTCACTTCCCATCAGTCTGTTCTTCCAGTTCAGTCACTCAGTCATGTCTTTTTATGACCCCATGGACTGCAGCACGCCAGGCTTCCCTATCCATCACTGTCTCCTGGAGTTTGCTTAAATTCATGTCTGTTGTTTCAGCGATGCCATCCAACTATCTCATCCTCTGTTGCCCGCTTCTCCTCCTGCTTTCAATCTTTCCCAGCATCAGAATCTTTTCTAGTAAGTCAGTTCTTCACATCAGGTGGCTAAAGTATTGGAGCTTCAGCATCAACATCAGTCCTTCCAATAAACACCCAGGACTGATCTCCTTTAGGATGGACTGGTTGGATCTCCTTGCAGTCCAAGGGACTCTCAAGAGTCTTCAACACTATGGTTCAAAAGCACCTAGAACAGGACCTCACACAAATTAGGGATAGTACTTAGGCAGTACTATCTATTTATTATATAAATGATTATTTAGGAAGAACATAAAGGGAATTCCCTGGCAATCCAGTGGTTAGGACTTGGCAGTTTCACTGCTGAAACCTAGGTTTAGTCCCTGGTCGGGGAACTAATCCCACAAGCTGTATAGTGCAGAAGGAGAAAAAAAAGCCCAGGTTTTGGGCCCTGTGAAAGACATCTGTCATAGTGAGCTGGGACTGAAAAGTGAAGCAGTCATAACTCTTGAGACCAAAACAGTTAATGATAGTGAAGTTGTTTCCCAGCATATTAGGTTTGGCTAATATGTAATATTTTGGCTTTAATTTGGTTCCTGGCTCACTTAAAAGTTCATGAAAATCTGTACAATGAATGTAATTTTATAAAAGTGCTCATTAAAAAGGTGACGTTCAATAAGAATATCTGTTAATATTTATCCTTTAGAACAGCTGGTTCTCCAGTGGTTGCAAATACTGTTTAAAACAGAAGCCACACTTAAAGCAAGGGGCTGTAATTAGAAGGTTCTTGATTTGTTACCAGGGAAGGTTTGCAGAGATAAGGACCCACAGCAATCACAGGAGACCCAGCAAGTGTTTGGTCCTTTCGTCTCTGGAGAGCACCACCATTAATGGGACAAAGCTTGAAGGACTATGCCTCTGTTGTTGTAAACCTTTGGGAGAGTGTGATGCTCCTGGAGACAGGTACCCACCCTGTCTGAGAGCAGTTTTTCACAAGGTCAAAAGCTACTGTCACCATAAAAATAGGTAAGTAATACCGATAGTCCTCAGGATTTGCACACTTGGCAGGGCAAAGGCGGAGCATCTCTCTTTGGGAAAGGGGATATGCTCACAAGTACTATTAGCCGTTGCGTCTCCTTTCCTCTGACCAGGTTAATGCAGCCTGTGAGGGGAGTACAGAAGGAAGATCGTGCACAGTGCAAGACAGGCAGGCCTGGGTTAAGCAATTTAAATACAATATTTCATCATCTCTGAGATAGGCATTTTATAGATGAGAATACAGGATATAATCAATGATAGAAGGCTGCCAGTCCGGACTGTTCAAGGCCTGTACTCATACCCACCATTTAGGGTACTGACAATAAACTATGGCATACCATGAATAATTAATGCAGTTTTTAAAAACCTGGAAAATGTTCTTGATAGGAAAAGATTCTATGGTGATAGGATTATGGGAATTAAAACTTTGAAATTATAAATTCACCTTAATTAGATAAACACTACCACATGCTATAAAGACTGACATCTAAAAACACTGTAAAGTCTGATGTTCTGTTCAAATATGCACTTCGGAGACCAGGTCAGAACTGGGGCCTCACACTTCCAGGCTGCCCAGCCCAGCATCTTTTTCTGAACATTTAGTCTACATGTTTGCAGGGAGAGGGGGCTAAAAAAATCTGACTTACTACCCACAAGCTAAGTTCTGCTTGCTCTAGGTATGGGGATACATCAAGGAACATGTAAACTCTGCTCTCAGCACTTATGGTGCCCTGATGGTAAAACAGTTGTTTACATGAAGTGGGCAGAGACTTGAGAGGAGCCAGGAGATCTTAGGAAAAGTTTAAACTTTTCTGTAGATGAGGCTGAGGGCAGGTATGAAGTCAAGAGATATAATTGCATATTTATATGCTTGTGAAAATGCACATCCAAGTACAAAAGACTCACTTTTGTCATGGAACATGTTTATCCCGTCTCAAAAATCTCCCCCACAACCCCCAGCGTAATTAGGAACACCTTTTAACAGTTTCTGAAGACACTTTGGAAATGGTGGTCTGATTCCCTTATAACCAGAACATTGCTCTTGATCAGAAACCCTCAATGGCCTTTGCTTTGTCCCTCCATAGAAGATCCCTTCCAGCTGGGCTATGGCTGGTCTGAGATAGTACAGTAGACAGAAGAGAGGCTGATGCTACTGGGAATGCTAACCTAGGGTAACTCATCATTTTGAATGGGTCTGCCACAGTCGGTCCAATTTTGACCAAATAGTACCTCAACAGGACTATCTTGAAGTCTCGATCCGTCGGGATAATCTGTTTTGGAGAATGGACTTAAGAACTGGGGTTGCAACTGCCAATAAAACTGCCAATCTGTCACCAAACTCTAAAATCCCATGTCTCCTGACTAAAGAAAGAAATGAAATGAACAGAACACACATACATAGGCACAAAAGCACTAATTACACGAGAGGCACTGATCCTTGGTTTATTCACGCAATAACAGCTGACATTGGGAATTGTGTGGATATAGATACAAAAGGAAGATGAAATAAACAGCAGTTGAGTTCATCAGGGCAGTGTTGGCAGCTCAGCCAGTGTGTAGTCCCCTCAGGACCTACTGGGTTGAAGGAGTGCTCTGCCCCCTCTACCACTTCTTGACCAAGGCACCTTACTACACTTGGCCTATACTTTGGGTCACAGTGATTAAACACAGCATGGTCAAGACACTCAAGGCTGAGTGACTGCTCCTGAATAGTCTGGCAACAAGAAAGAGGAAGGAGCAGCATTATGCCCTTACCCTCAGCAAGTGTGTGCAAGGCAGATCACAGCAGGCATTTAAGAGGATCTTTTCTCTTGTGCTCAAGGGGGAAATACCTTTTGGCCAAAACCACAGAAGGCAGAACCAGAAGGAGGCCCCAGAAGTGGAACACAATCAGAATCACCTCTTGGTTTTTCATGATAACATTCAAAATCTACTTTAATACAGAAAATAGAAAAAAACATTTGTGGTGGGCCATTTTTCAAATCCAGAACTCAAGTTGAGGAAAAAGAAAAGTGTCCTCTAGCATCATGGTTTGGACTGTCAAAGAGTTCTCTCTACTGCATAAGCCACACCACTTTCTCACCAACAGATGCCCAACTAGGGTTATTCTTGGTGTGCCAGCAAGTTATAAGACATACTCAAAGGCTGTATCTCTAAGATTCTCTTAGTGGCCAATAAGGAGGAAAATTCTAAGGAAGGTACTTAGCACCTTATATTTCCTCATATGGTAACAGATGGAGGACTCAGCTGTGAGGTAGTGGCAACAATCCCCACATAATGAAAAATAATTCAAGTCTATATAAATGTTCTCTGGACACCAAAAACAGGTTGTCCTCCCAGATCTCATGTTCCAACCATCATGTGAAGCTGTGTCTACTTCAGGCATCCCAAGAAACTGACAAGGAAAATGACTACCCAGCTTAAGGTTCTCAGGAGAAGCATAAAGAGACCTCACCAGAGCTGCCCAGGTACAAACTGTTGTGCTGAATTCATTAAGCACGATTTTTTAATAGAAAAGAAAACTGAAGGACAAACCAAATTGAAAGAATCACTGTTATAATAACTTTAATTTATCTTGCATTTTACAGAAGTCTATGAACGATTTTAAAAAGCACCGCCTTACCCCATCATGTTTCTCTGACAGTTGTTAAAGTAGGCAATGAGTATGTCAACAGCTTCAGCAACAGCATCTTGCAAGAATTTCAGACCAACCAGCCACACGCCAAAGAACTTGGCAGATTTTCTATCTTGTTTTTAATACAGTGGTATATCCACTCTGATGGTAAACCTGTCCAGCCAAATCTCCACAACACACTTTGCAAAATCAGTGGTGATTAGCAAATTAGTTAGCTTTGGCACGGAGCTGTGCTCGCTTGCCTGTGACAGCCTGGAAGCCAGTTTTGATGCTGGCAACAGAGCATCGGGAATGACAAGTTTCGCACTGTAAGAAATAGAGTCGGGTGTCCTTTGCAGGATTGTGTCTGGTGATCGGCACGTGTGACAGGTGACGTATTCCTCTGAGGAGAAACAACACACAGAATTACCTGGTAGCCACAGGGTTTTTTTTTTTTTACCTGAGCCAGAGGTTTTCTTTCCTCTAAAATGCTTCTATTTAACTCTGCAATCCCACACTGGAACCCAAGCTGAAAGCTTATCTTTGCTACACCCAGCTCTTCTAGAGGTAAGAAAACACAAGCTATCTGATGTGATACTTCACGAACTTAACCATGGGTTGAAAAAGGCTCCAAATGTCCAAAGAAGCAGTGACACATGCCAGATGCCTACTCCTGGCTTTGTCTATAGGAGACCCACTCAAGAGAGAACTTAATAGCTTTCTTGGGTGGGAAGAGATCTGCCAATTTTAAGCGATTAGGAAGGTAAGAAAACTAGGTCAGATCAGGTCTTAATGCAGATAGATTTCTTTGACTTGGCCTTCAGCCTAGAACCAACCAGCAGCCTTGATCAGCTGAGATTTCTTAGGAAATCCAAATCCCACCCCTGACCCCCAACTGGCTACCAAGAGCCACCTCCCACCCCAGTTCCCCACCACTATCATTCTCCCTCATCTTCTAAGGCCAGCCTGTCTAGCTTCATTAAAAACCAATGGCTGTCACCCAGAATATTTCAGCCCAATGGGAACATTTCCGAGAGATGTGTTAAAATTTATACACTTACTGATATATCTTCTCAAAACATTTTCTATCTGTTTCTGTTGGAATCTTCCTTTAATTACAAGTTGATTATTACCATCTATAGAACCACTATGAAAGAAAACAAAAAATCTATTATATTTTCCTATAAGGAATCAAATACCAATCAAACATTTTAAATATTAATATTTTATAATATATAAATATTCAAATATTTTAAATACTAAAATATATTTAATGACACAGGTAAGGTATAGGGGCAATACTACCTGGTACCTAATAACTTACCCTTATTTCCTAACATTAAATTCAATTTTTAATTATATCTTCAGCAACAAATGATTTGTAATTAAGTCTAAAACCAGACTGTTTGAAAATCAGGAAAGGAGTATTATCAAGGCTATATAATGTCACTCTGCTTATTTAACTTACATGCAGAGTGCATCATATGAAATGCCGGGCTGGATGAATCACAAGCTGGAATCAAGACTGCCGGGAGAAATATCAATAGCCTGATACGCAGATGACACCACC
The DNA here is from genome assembly GCA_917880005.1 of Nanger dama. Classification (NCBI taxonomy): domain Eukaryota; kingdom Metazoa; phylum Chordata; class Mammalia; order Artiodactyla; family Bovidae; genus Nanger; species Nanger dama. Next base: position 20,397,020 of record CAKJTW010000042.1, on the reverse strand, counting down.
CTTACGGCAGAAAGTGAAGAGGAACTAAAGAGCCTCTTAATGAGGGTGAAAAAGGAGAGTGAAAAAGCTGGCTTGGAGCTCAACATGAAAAAAACTAAGATGATATGGCCTCTGGCCCCATCACTTCATGCAAACAGATGGGAAAAAGTGGAAACAGTGACAGATTTTATCTTTTGGGGCTCCAAAATCACTGCAGAGTGACTGCAGCCATGAAATTAAAAGATGCTTGCTCCCTGGAAGGAAAGCTATGACCAATCCTAGATAGTGTATTAAAAAGCAAAGACATCACTTTGCCGACAAAGGTCTGTCAAGCTATGGTTTTTCCAGTAGTCTTGTATGGATGTGACAGTTATACCATAAAGAAGGCTGAGTGTGGAAGAATTGATGCTTTCAAATTGTGGTGCTGGAGAAGACTCTTGAGAGTCCCTTGGACTGCAAGGAGATCAAACCAGTCAGTCGTAAAGGAAATCAACCCCAAATAGTCACTGGAAGGACTAATGCTAAAGCTCCAATACTTTGGCTACCTGACGTGCAGAGCTGACGCAATGGAAAAGACCTTGATGCTAGGAAAGAGTGAGGGGAGGAGGAGAAGAGAGTGACAGAGGATAAGATTGGTTGGATAATATCACTGACTCAGTGGACACTGAGTTCTGGGAGATAGTGATGGACAGGGAAGCCTGGCATGCTGAAGTCCATTGTGTCACAAAGAGTTGGACTCATCCATTGAAGCAAAAAAAAAAAAAAAAAAACCCAAACTGATTCCTTAATTGTGTGATGACCCATTCACGCAACAAAGGACAACACACTTTTACTGACTGCATACCACATGCAAAGCAGTGAGGTGCACTATAAATATAATCTATGAAAAGAGCTACAGATATCTTTAAAAATTCTAAGACCACATCTTTTTATCAGTTTCATATAGTTAATGAAGATGTTCTAAAATTGTGGTGATGGTTAACTATGTGAACAAATTAGAAACTACTGGACTATACATTTTTAAATGTGTGAATTGTATCTATAAAGCAATTTCAACCCCTCCCCCAAAAGTACAGTTGAAATCACAGGGCTCATATTGTGAATGATGCTTAAAGAGAAACTTTTTAAAGTAGTTGCTGACAAGTAATACTTTTGAGAAAGCAAGGCTCTGGGCTAGACATCATTTAAAAAAATTTTGATGTAAAAATAAATAAAAATAAATTTATATGGAAATGCATAGGACTGAGAATAGCCAAAATAATGATGAAAAAGAAGGAGACAGTTGGAGGACTCATGTTTTCTGAGATCGAAATATACTGCAAAGCCACAGTGCTCATGTACATCAATGAAAAAAATTGAAAGTCCAAAAATAAACCCTTATTTTATTGTCAATTGATTTTTGAAGTAGTATCAAGATAATTCATTGGAGCAGAGAATAGTTTTCTCAACAAATGGTGCAAGATCAACTAGGTTATCTATTTATACGCAAAAGAAACAACTCTGACACTTTTAACTTCTAACATACCACAAAATAGCTGCAAAATAAATTGTCAACCTAAACAAAAGAGCCATCTTAGAAGTCATCTTAGAAGAAAACACAGATGTAAATCTTCATGACCATCTGTTACTCAATATTTTCTTAAATATGACACTTAAAAGCACAAGTGACCAAATAAACACACTGATAAACTGAGTTTCATCAAAATTAAGAAGCTTTGGAATTTCAGCCATACAAAATGTGAAAAGAAAAAAATTACAAATCAGAAAGGAAAAATCCAGCCAAGCAGCATTAAATCTATTCCTTTTCCAAGAACCTCTCCTATGATTCTCCTTTAACTGTAAGAGTTTATTATCATCCTCCATGAACAACAACCCTTAATTTCTAGGCCATGGTGATTCCAGTGCTTTGACACAGAAAATCTTTTTCATTCACTGCCAAAAGAAATTCAGTTTTCCTGATAGCCCTATAATATTTAGCTCACTGACTATAAATTCACTGGTTACAACTTGTTATAATTTACCTCACCTCCACAAAAACTGTAATTATTCTGAGAAGTAGGAAAAACATTGCTGCCTTTTGCTCCATCAGTTTATGTAATTTACGTCTGTAACAAATTTACATTTAAAATACAATTCTCCCACAACACAGCCCACATATCTACCACTGGTCAAGCAAATTACTTCTTAACCCCACAACAAATACAGCCAGTTCCAACAAAATGAGTTTCTAGATAGACGAGACGAGAACACCTTAATTACCTTTGTACTACCAACAAGGCATAAGATTAAGGCTTTTAAGAGTTAAAAGCTCCCAAGAAACGTAGACCTGAGTTTATATCTTGACTGCAATTAACTAGCTATGTGACCTAGTGGCTCAGATGGTAAAGAATCTGCCTGCAATGCAGGAGACCCAGGTTCAATGGCTAGGGCAGGGAGATTCCCTGGAGAAGGAAATGGCAATCCACTCCAGTATTCTTGCCTGGAGAATCCCATGGACAGAGGAGCCTGACAGGCTTCGTGGGTTGCAAGAGTCGGACACAACTGAATGACTAACACTTTTTCTTTTTTCTTTCTCTATGTGACCACCTATACAACCTCATTTCACCAAACCTGTTTCCAAATGTGTTAAGATGGAGTAACACTACTTTCTGATTGAGATGGTATCCAAAAGAGTCTGGCACACAATGGACGCTCAACATGGTAGTCATATTCATTACTACATTACTTATTTTTTATCAGCTCACTTTGGTATACCTAACAGGCCTGTCACATATGAGCCACTGTGGACCATTTTCCTATTCCCAAGTAGCCAACCTCTCCCACAGAAATGAACAAGTTTCCCTTCTTCACTGCCTGAAAAGTTCTTCTGACAATCAGGTGGATGTTTTTTTCCTTAAGTGTATTACATATCTTTTCAAGTTAAAAGAAGTTCTTATAAAGTGTCCATTAATACTGTTAAGTAACTGTATACAAATGTGAATATAGTTTCTTACCTTGTACCCAATTCAGCCAATAAAAATGCAAGGAGATGTTTAGGCTGACGATGTAATCTAAAAGAAAGTGGAATAATATAAACCATATCTTTCATGGAAATCTAACAGAACTTGTAAAAACCTCACTCTTTTCACTGTTTTGTAATTACTCAGCTGTTAGGTGAATTTTAGCACAGTTCATCAAACTCTGAAATGAAGATACATATGATACCATTTGTTTACATTTTAAAGCCCATAAAACAATATTACATTTTATTTACAAGTATATACACACTGGTAAATGTCTATAGACATGGACAGGAAAGGTAAATACCAACTTTAAAGGATAAGATCTTTTTCTAGGAAGGAAAGTAAAAGAGATCAGAAAGATATATAAAGATGGCCTTAAATTGTAATTGTAAAGTCCCCTTTTTAAAGAAGTAAAAGGATCTGAAGTTAGAGTATCAAGAGATCAAAACACACCAAATCAAGGCAACGAATACCTGGGTGTTTGTTATGCAAATTCCTATATATTTCCTGTTTGGAATTTACTTTTAAAAAGGGAAGTATTTCATGGCAGCCCAACAACAGAAATTTAAAACATCTAAAATATTCACCAACTGGGAAGTGGTTAAATTATGGTACATCCATTCTATCCTGCTTTTAAAAATACAGGTCTCTAAATAAGAACAAAAAAAGCATAAAATGAAAAAGCACATAAAATGAAAAAAGCAAATACAGAGTAATGCCACTCAGTACACTTTTAAATTCAATTCACTTGGCACTGTTTGAGTTTGTTCCAATAACTAGATACTACTATTATAATTTTAAAAAGCTTTTTTCCCCAAATGTAATGAGTAAGGGTTGGTGAAATATAATAAAACTGGTAGGTATTTATATTGCTAGTTAGTATAAACTGGTATAAACTTGCTGGAAAGCAACTTGCCAATGTTTGCTATAAACAATGTCCATTCCTTTTGACTAGGCAATTCCCTTTTGGGAATTTTCACCCTAAGGCTCTGAGTTCTGCCAAGATACACGTATCAGGATTGTTCCATGAAGCTCTGCCTGATAGTGAAAAATTGGGAGCAACCATGTTCAACCAAGGAACTGTCAGAATATGTTGTATAACTCTTAAAAACATTTGTAAAGATTATTTAATGATATGGGTAAAAAGTTCACTATATATTGAGAAAAATATGTTAAAAACTAGTATAATACCAATTTATTAAAAAATATTTAGATGCTTAAAAGTAGCTAAAGAGGGGGCTTCCCTGGTTATCCAGTGGCTAAGATTCTGCACTCACAATGCAGGGGGCCCACATCCAATCCCTAGTCAGGGAACTAGGTTCCATGTGCCACACCTAAGAGTTCACACACTGCAACTAAAGATCCCAGGTGCTGCAACTAAGAGCCAGTGCAGCCAAATATTAAAACAACAAAAAAGTAGCTAAATATAAAAATACTAAACTATGATTACCTATCTCTTAATGATGGACTTAAAACAGATGAGTTCTCATTTTCTTTAGCAGGTCTGTATTTTCTCATTTTCTATCTAATTTCTATAGATAGAAATACTATTATCACCACCAGCAGAAAAAATAGTCTAAAACTTTTAAAGTCATGCCTATAAGCAATGAAAACAAGTGGTTACTCTGGTCAGGGAATTTTTAGTGATTATATTTTCTTTATTTTGACTTCCCTGGTGGCTCAGATAGTAAAGCGTCTGCCTACAATGTGGGAGACCTGGGTTCGATCCTTGGGTCGAGAAGATCTCCTGGAGAAGGAAATGGCAACCCACTCCAGTACTCCTGCCTGGAAAATCCCAAGGACGGAGGAACCTGGTGGGCTACAGTCCATGGGGCTGCAAAGAGTAGGACACGACTGAGCAATTCATTTTCTTTTCTTTCTTTCCCTTTTACATACAACAAGCCTGTATTACTTATGAAATTAAAGAACAAACAGGAGATAAGGTCAGTTGCCCTAAGGAGTCTACCAAAAAAGGTGTAGCTGAGGAAGACTGAGAAGAGCCAGGCCCAGACAGTGACATGGGAGTAAGACAGGCATGGAATGTGATGGTAATTAATGAAATGGAAATCTTATCAACTGTGTCTTGGCAATAACCAAGGAAGCAGAACATTAAATGTAGCTGCCTTCCCAAAGCTCACTGCTTGTACTTGTTTGGCAGGCCCACTCCAGCCTGATGAGATTTTCCATCTGCCTGGGCCTCCCAGGCTTCTTTCTAAGGACTATACTCAGTCTCCTTACTCTCCACTCCATCTGGTTAGAATCCTCTCATAAGTCAGCATGAGTTGCCTTCCCTTACTTTTAGATGCCTAATAAACCAAGCCTTAAGACCTATGAATCGAAAGAACTGACGGACTTGAACTATGACCTCCCTCAGCCCAACCCTGACACCCGTGTACTGTCTCCTTCCACCGGCAATAATGTCCACATTAAGGATATTTAACATCTACTCTACTGAGAACCTAGCATTTGGGATGGAGACTCCGCATTAACCAACTTACAGTTTACAGATATCTGTAAAGTTGACAAAAGAAGTTTTCTTGGTTCCTACTCGGACGACCTGTGGTGGTTTCATGACAAATTTCCTTTTCTCTCCAGCTACCATATCTGGATTCTTTTCCCTCATGATGTTGAACACTCGATTCAGTAGCTATAGAGATAAAGTGGTATTCATGTACAGTCTTATTAATAGCAGGAATATACAGTTCCCACTTGAGTAACTTGTGCATTTCCTTTAAGAACAAACTTTCTTATCAAATGTACACATATCACATGTTCTGGGAGCTCCCTGAAAATAATTCTCAACCCTGAACAGCAACTGGTCCATTATGAAAGCAGAACAGTTCCATATTCAAAGTTAAAGGAATGAACAAGCTCCTACTAAATTCTACTGTTACTGTGGGACAATATGTGGTACCTGGAAAAGTAAAATTCAGACTACCCGGAACAAACAAACTCCAGACTAGCTTGGCCCCATATTAACACTTCCTTTCTCTATTGTCCCCCAGGGGGCTCCAACGATCTTAGAAGTTCACGGATTCTGATGATACTCTAATGACTGCCTGCCCCATACATGGGCATCAGGCAGTGCTGTGCATTGGCTGTGTGACCTCTCTGGGTCTGTTTCATTATCAACCTGCACTTCAATGCCCCTTTCAATTCAGGGGACATTTATCCTGCTTTTGAGTTCTAGTAAACAGTTTAGCCCCTTTCACAAGAGAATTTGTCTTACCTCTTCATACGTGTAGTCTCTTTCTGAGCCTGCCCAAGCAGGGCCTGTCTGGTTACTGAATGAGATACCATCATCTTTTTGCTGTCTTCATCTTCTAAAGCTACAGATAACAAAGACTATAAGAATGAGGGGTAGGGCCTGATACAAGAACAAAAGGGGAAGGGAGAAGCAGATCTAGAGAACTGAAAGCTTTAGGACATTTGTCTTCCCTCCCACAGCTGCATTCATAACAGTCTCAATCATAAAGGCATGAAGGCTCTCAAATAACCCCATATTCCTATAGGGAGATATTAGAACTTTCACAAATCATCCTTAATAAAGACTTCTCTAATTAGCAATCTGTGGTAATACAGACACACTTAACTGTTTCTTGATTTAACAAACCAACTAATGCACCAGGATAATTAAAGGAAAAAAATGTCTGTTTTGAAGCACTTAGGAAACAAACACATCCATAAAAACCTGTCTGCTGACTGTACTAAATTCTCTAAAGTAGTTATAGTACTTCGAAACTAATAAATAGCACTTTTAACAAAATAGTACAAGAAAAAAAAAATTCAGTTACAGTAACTGTCCCGAATGTCTAAATCAGTATCTTATAATGTAATCACACCTGTCAAGTTCTTCCCCCATGAAATCTTTTAAACTTTCACTATCAAGTTAGATTCTGTTGCCTTCTAGCTTCCATTACGTGGTAGTGGAAATAAGGGGCCAAGAAAAAATAAATAAGGAACCCATTCATTAAAGAGACTATGCCAAAGGTTTGCATGAACTAGAAATGAGCTGTTAAGCCCACCAATATTACCTTCATCTTTCTCTAGTATTTCATCCTCATCAGGGAACTTGACAACCTTCTTTTTCTTCTTTTTATTGCCAAGCATAATGTCAAGATCTTCCTCTGGTTCAGCTGGTTCCTGAACATCACTTTCAATCTTAAGGTCCTAAGAAAGTGAGATAAGAGTCAACATTTTGCTGCTAGAATTATTATTATTTTTATTTTTAAATGATACGGGCTGACATGGCTTAGGGGGAAAAAGTATTACATATTCAAAACTGAAGTTATAGATCAGAAATCTCTCACAGGTGAACCAAATTGGTTCAGAGTATCATTTAAACTGGAAAAATTTTAAGACACTTAACAAGGATTCTTATATCTCACTGACAATCTTCAGCAGGCATGGGGTTCAGGAATATTTTAACTAAGTTTCTAAGTATTCTGATGCAGTCAGTAAGAGCGCTTTTTCCTCCTGACACCAAATATGTGATGTTTTTCCACACAACTTTTCCAACTGACACTAACTAGATAACATACAATCAATGTAGTTCTGACACTATCCAGTTAGTGACAAACTCCATGGATTTAAGGGCTCAGTCCCGTAAGACTGTTTTCATTTCAGAGGCCAATTTCAAGTACAGAGTCCCCAGGTTTCCCACACATATGTCCTACTTAAAGTTCAGGGGTTCCCAGACACCCCTAATTCAATCATTTGCTAGGAGGGCTCAAAGAACTCAGGAAAACACTTACCTTATTATACTTGATACATATATACACAATATATAAAGGATACACCTGGAAACAGCCAAATGGAGAACATGCATAGAGCAAGAACAAGGAGGCAGAAGTGTAGTGCTTCCATGCTCTCTCCAGGTATACCACTCTCAACATCCCAATGTGGTCACCAGCACTGAAGCTCTCCAAAACTGCCCCCCAAGGGTTTTTCTCACTGAGCCCACCCATGAGATTTTTATGGAGGCTTCATTCTGTAGCCATCATTGATTAAATCACTGGCTCCTGAGATCCAGAGATTCCAAGAGTCTTAGGAATTGTACGCCAGGAACAGTAGAAAAGACCAGATTTTTTTTCTTATACCATTGCCAGCCTGGCACTAGGCTGTTAGGAGGTCTTTGGGCAACACTTCAATAGATGAAATCATGAAAGAGGGAAGAGGCAGAACCCATGGAGAATTAGGGTCACATGATGAATGGACAGAAAGAAGGTAAAGCTTGATCCCAAGATTAGCTGCTTATAGTCATGGATGTAAACCAGGCACAACCTTGAAACGAGACACAAAAACCCTAGAAGAGCAGAAAGGGCCAGTTTTAGTTCCAGGCTTCTAATCTCATCTACTTACATCAGTGTACCCAACCTGAAGTGTGCTGTCAACATTACTTATTAATATCTACTTTTGTGCTACTCTGTAAATCTTGCTATAGCAATTTTAGAAATCTAATGAGCAAAAAAGCTCAAATAGCCAGGAATAAATAAAGTGCAGCCTTAAAATGCCAAATCCAGCTGTGTCGTCTCAGGGCCACATCTGACCATCAAAGACCCATCAGCCCATGTGTATCAGCTGGATACACCACACAAGAAACCAGATATTAACCTAGTCTCTAAGACGACAATCAGTAAATGAGAAACTCAGACAGGCTAAATCTAAGTTAGCACATACCAGTCAGCTTTTAGTCCTATATTAATAATTTTATCCCAGTAAGCTCTATTTCTAACCTGGAGGCTAAGACCCAGTGAAAGGTAGAGAATAGCACAAAGTAGTTTTCAAGATTTTTCAAATGCCCTGTGGTGGTCTGAAAATTCAAATCTTAAAAACACTTCAGCCTCAAGTTAATGTCCATGTCTTGCCTGATAAGGATACTTGAAACTTCTTGTTATGACTTAAGAGCACAGAAAAAAGTATCCAAGCACTAAAATTAGAGCTTATAAGTGATTCTTCAGGACAAAAGTTACTAGAGAAATTTGTTAAACAAGACTTTCTGTGGCACATCTCTACTGTGTCACCTGATTACCCGGGATATTTATACTTCATTTATTCAGTATAATCTGAACATTTCTCTTTATCAATTTCCCTACAATAGTAGGAAAAGAAGAGCATCTCCAAACAAGGAGAGAACAGGATAAATCCAGGCAAAATCATCTTATTTTAAAGAACTCCAAATTATCCCCGAACCTCTGAAAACGGAAAGTATCTTACTCGTTTTAGTACCCTAACAATTAACACACAATGCCTGACTCACTGTCTTCACTAATACATATCTGCTAAATTTACAAATCATTAAAGAACAGACTCAGCTCCTTCCTCCACCCATCCTCCTATTCACCTACTTAGCCACCCATCTTTCTACTCCTTATTCAAATTAACTGAGATATTTATATTAGAAATCAATCCAGTAATAAGACAATTACAGGGCCTCAAGTTCCCACAACATCAGAGAATTCCATAAAACCAGCCTGACTGCTCTGGATCTCCTGTAGGAGAACAGGCCATAAAATCAGCCACCAACCACCACAGGTTGAATGAACCACCCAGGTTCATTCTTTGCTGCTCAGAGGTATACACATAAATCTGTGCATCCTCAACATGCTACCAAAAGTTTAACAGAAGAAATCATAGGGATATTTGCTCTACAGGATTTCTCACAGAAATATCTCTCCTCAGCCAATCTCAGTATGATTAATGACAAGTGGCATTTTGTAATCATCTTAATGGCACACAATAAAATGTGTAAAAGCTAAATTTACATTCCTTTAAAATATCTAGTCAGACACAATGCCAAGAAAACGACCTTAACAGTAGTCACTAAATCCTTAATTAAAAAAGCAAAACCAGTAAGAGATGAGACAGAGGGAGAAACATCAGCCATTAGCAACCTTTCAAGAGGTCAAATTTTACCTTCAATAAGAAAGCAATACTACCTTTATACCTTCTTCAGCTTCATCAATATCAAATATCTTTTTGATTTTTTCTTCTTTTCTTCTGATTAAAGAAATTCAAATCATCTAGATCATCAGAAGCATCTAAAAGATAATTGAGATTATCAATTATTAGCAAATAGCAAAGGCAGAGCATTGAGTTAAACCAATGTTTTAGCTGTTAATCAAGTCACCAGAATTAGAGAGACTGGTATTATTTAGCACAGTAATTCCTCTACAACTACAAAGGTTATGGTTCTAAAAATGCAACGGCAGGTCAATTCAAAGCTTTGTAGGAAATTACCTGGCTAGGGGACCATATGCTGTGCTCAGTCACTTAGTCTTGTCCAACTCTTTGTGACACCATGGACCGAAGCCCGCCAGGCTCCTCTGCCCATGGAATTTTCCAGGCAAGAATACTACAGTAGGGTGTCATTTCCCTACTCCAGGGGATCTTCCAGATCCAAGGATCAAATCGGGGACCATGTAGGGACTGTTTATATAGTAGCTGACCATATGATGCTTCATTGTTCCCAAAACAAAGTCAGGGTTCTAACATAATTTTCCAAGGCTCTCCAGCTTTATCTACTTCTGCCTAGTCTCTCATATTCCACCTTAATCCCTAGTTCCAGCTCAACTGAACTACCTCCACTTCTTAGTGCAGTGTGTGGTCTCTCACCTCCAAGCCTTCCTATGGGCCCTCTCCCATAGCTCTTACCTTCATCTCACAGATCTTTGTTAGAAGTTACTTCCACCAAGAAGTCCTCTCTAAGCCTATCTTTCCTATCCCCTAACTGGGTTAGGTATCCTGTAGGTGCTTTGATAACAGTACCTTCTGTCACTCCAATAGAGGTGTTTACGTCTATCTCCCAATGAGATACCAAGGGATTATGCCTTTCTCACCTAAATTATTGTGCCTAGTCCAACAAGTTATTCAATCAGTCAACCAACAAAAGGCCTTGTAAAGTATTTCACGTTCATTAAAATCAGACAATATGAACAAAATAAAATTTTATCCACCATTAGTAAGTAAAAATAGGTTTGATTCAATAAGTTTTCCATTTGCTCTGCCCTACTATACACTAGGAATATTTTTAAATGCCTCTATTGCAAAGTTTTTCAAGGAGCTATTTATGAATTCATAAATAATTCTTATTAAAAGAATGATTTATTTCCCAACTTTGTTTTAAACGTTTACAAGATGCTTAGCACATGGCAGATGCTCAATGAATGTCAGTTTTCTCTACCCCTAGTACAGTGTCTTCTATTCAACAGACACAAATATGTTTACTAAATCATTTAAATGGTGTTTACGTTAGAGCACAAGAGTAAGTAACTAATGCTGGTTGTAATTTTAATGTCTTCTACATATTTTCAAACTTGTTAAGATATAAAACTATCTATCTTGGTCCTATTTCTTTCTGCCTACACTCAAATACAACCACCATTAAAACTGGAAAAGAGACGGGGTTGCGGGGGGGACTGGAAGAAACTTCTGGACAGGTTAGATTGGAAAACCAGCCTTGGGTGACAAAGTTTTATCATCTTTGGCCTGTGTATTTGGTGGAATCTTCCCTGAAACAAGTCTAAAAGAAATCTGGCAAGGTCCCATGTGCCCCATGTGTTCATGACCTCAGCTTCACTGCAACAGCCTCTCAGGCTGCAAGGGTCATTGAGTGCACAAAATTCAAAACACCGATGGAAGAGAACGAGGTCTTCCAGAACAGTATTGACTCTTTCAGGTTTACCACTTACCTTTTTTCCTACTGTCTTCCTCATCAGCTTCTATATCTTTGTCCTCAGTTGGCTCTGGTTCCACTTCTTTTGTTTCTGAGGGCTGGGTTTCTTCTGTCTGGGCATCCCCTTCCTCATCTAACATAAAAGGCTTCTTCTTCTTCTTTTTCTTCTTGCTCATAGTAGGATCAAAAATCATCTGTTTAAAAGAGAAGAAGAAACCAGGACCATGTGACTATTTTTAATGATGCTCATGTAACAAGTGTGCTGCAGTCTCAAAAGGCATACTCTTAAAAAACACATGTACTGTTTTTAATTTATAAATTATTACAAGATAATAGAATTTAGGAAAGGGAGCTTAGCGTTGTAATAACCCAAGCTTCATCCCTTGCTTTATGAATGAGAAAACCAAAGCCCAGACAAGTCATACATGTTTTAAGTTTGGTAACCTGGGTTGCTAAACCAGGAGACTTGACCTGATTTTAAAAAAACTTAAAAATGTTTTTTTATTCTGAAATTCAGACAAACTTTAAAAGAAATCCATCATCAACCCTTCATATATCAAATCTCTGAGTAAAAGAAACTTCTATACAACCTTTTACTCTGCTTTATTCTTTTAGAACATTAAAAGATAAAATGTTTAAAAGCATAAGTCCAGAACCTAACTGACTGAATTCAAATCCTAATTCTGGTTTGTACTTTTGTTACCCTAGATAAGTTCTTGCCCTCTCCACGCCTCAACTGTTAAGTAGCAGAACCAAAACCAAACCTAAAAAGGTAAATAGGCTTCCCTGGGGGCTCAGACAGTAAAGAATCCACCTGCAATGCGGGAGACCTGAGTTAAATCCCTGGGTTGGGAAGATTCCCTGGAGGAGGGCATGGCAACACCCTCCAGTATTTTTGCCTGGAGAATCCCTTGGACAGAGGCCACTTCAGGTCCATGGGGTGGCAAAGAATCAGACATGACTGAGCAACTAAGCACAGCACAAAAGGTAAATATACATAAAACACTTGGCACAGCACCTGGTACAAAGTATCCAATAAATGTTAGCAATTGTTATACAATATATATATATAATGCTTTAGAGTTGACCACATGGTATGTCTTGATTCCTATTACCAAAATCCATCAACTCAGGGTGATCTAATCCTTAAGACACATCATGAAACTCAAAAAAATTCCCAAATTGATTGTCATTAATTTAAATTCCTTTATGTCCCAAGTACATTAAGGAAACTGAGCTACACTGATACCAAACTATGGTCTGTAATAAGGGAGAGTGGTACATCCTCACCCAATAAAGAAGGATCTGCAAGATGTTTTGGAAATTGATACAGCCTCATTTCAAAGTTATCCCATCCTACCATAAGAATTGTATATATGATTAATTCTGGAAAGCAGTCAGTCTGAGGAGCATAGTTTGGCAAACTTAAGAGTAGTAAACAGAAGAGTCAGGAGGAAGGAGTTCCCCACTGCTGACCTACTGGGTCTTGGGTCACCCTAAATACAGTGTTGTAATCATTCCAAGGAAGAAGCTATAATTCATCCTCATTCCTGAAATATGGAGATTTGGCAAAAGGACAGGTAACACTCCAAGCACTATAAATTTGGTTGTCTGGCAGGGATTACATGCCATTTATTGCATTTTTCTTTTCAGTATCAAGTTTGCCTAGAATATTAATTATCTTTTAACTATTATTCAGCAAAACAGACCAAAGATGAGAGGGACATCCACTGCCCTGTTATCCTCTGAAAAACATTCATATAGGTCCACAGGGAAACATTATGGTTGTAGCCTTGAAAAGGGTTATAAATATGCAAGAATTATATACTGACGTAATTAACATCTCTCCCAATTACTGTCTCTGGATGCTGAAGACATATACTCATCCCTTCATTTTAGTCACACCACTCAGCAAAACTAGAGTTTAAAAATATGGAAACCAGGGATTCCTAAACAGTACCCAAAATAGACCTCCCTCAAACCACAAGGTCAATCTTGACTTATATGTTTGTTTTTTTAAAAAGACTTTTATATCTGATTTAACGAAGTATCACAGTCCAGATGTTTTATGAGATTAGTTGGGATCTGAGAAGCAAATAGTTGCTCACAGTGTGCTTACGGAAAATCAGACTCTTTTGAGCTATCTTTTTAAGTATACAATAAAGTCTTCAAATGTTTTCTCTTTTAACTTCCCACACTGGGTTGGGTTGAAGGAGGTGAGGAAAAGGGATACCAGCAAAAATTACCAACAGACTAAAGTGCTTCAGCAAATTGGAAGCCTACTCACATCTATCATACCTTACTCAAGATAACTTTAAGGCCTAGAAGGCACCACCCCAAGAAGGCAGGAGTGAGTTGCAAAAGAACCCAGAGAGGCAAGGTGAGCAGAACAAATTCTGTGTGGTCATCTCTGGGTAATATTCTGGGAGATTTTTATTTGTATTTTGTATACTTCATACAATACACATTCCATTTTTCATTCAGTTTCTTTTGTAAAACACCTTACCATGTTGTGTGAAAACCCAGTATTCAGATACTTTGTGAATGGGGCCCAGTAATAAGCAATAATCTTAGCTACTGACAGCACTTTGATGCCTGCAGATCAGGGAACTTTTCCTCACATGGCAGCACCCCTATTTCTAGGATACTGCTTTTCAGAGGTTGGTTTAAAAGAGATTATGCTATGTGAGTTTTGGGCTTACTTGCCAGGTTTGAAAGGAAGTGTGTAGTTTATGGCAACTATACATTAAAAAATTAAAAGAAAAATAGGAAATGTGAAAAAGAAAGAAATTACTTTTTATTAGTAGATTTTTTAATCCTCTATCCTAGCTACCAGGCAGGACTATTTCTGCTGTAGGACGTCCCTAACAGTTTATCATTTCCACCTACTGATTTTTCACTTGATCCTTACAAGCCTGTAAAGTAGCCAGAAGTTAAGGATTGGCCTAAGAAAACTTCTCTATCCAACAGGATTAGAGGAACCAGAACCTGCACATTCCTTCAGAGTGGAAGGCAAAGGTGGGATTCTAGTTTCACTAACTTGCTCTGTGATGTTGGGCAACTTAACTTCCGTGGGCAGTAGTTTCCAGTTTACGAAATGGACTTATAGATATGAGAAATGCAAAGCTTTTTAATACTTTATTGGCTTTCAAAGTCCTCTGCTGGAATGCTGGTTCTGCCATCGCTGCTTGACAAAATCCTTTTCACCCTTCAGTAATATTCCACTTCTTTCAACATCTAATCACACCGCTAAAACTGAACCCTCCAGCCCTCCAAACTGCTGTTAATGCTCTATTTCTACCTCCTGTACCAACTAGTAGTAGATCTCTTACAACACTTGTGAGCACTTTACCATATAAAACACAGAATAGCACCCCAGAGAACTCTGTGCTATATATAGGTGCTTACTTGTTAAAGGTAATGAAAAGCTTAGAAAATGAGTAGAAAAAAACCAAACATGACACAACGCCTCTCGGAACTTTTGAAAGACAACGGTGTACAGCAACGTCTAACCATGACCTCCAAAGCAGGTATCACATACTTCCCTTAGACTCAGTTTCTTTCCTGAGAGTCTCCTAGGCACCAAACAAGAGATTTGGAATTCTAAATACTACTGGCTTGGTCACTTACTATTTGATCATGGCCATCACACAACTCTAGAAGCCTCAGTATTCTCATTTCTGAGAACTGAGAGCTTGGAATCGCCTCCAGAGTAAAATCCCAAATCCCTTAATTTGTCTTCAAACTCCTCCATGAACTAGCCACTACCTATATTTTAAGGAATTAACTCTAACCAAGTAGGATAATATTCTACTTCCTTGCCCTGAATCCTTTCCACTACTTGAAGAAATTCAAAGCATTTTCAAGACCCACCTCAAATGATAAAGCTCAAAATAGCTTCAATTTTTTCTCTGCTCTCCAAGGCCCTACTGGCCAATCACTCGAATGTTTACCGAAATTAGTCAAAAACTTTAGGGGGTTTTCCAGCGGTAGTTCTCCTCAGAGTGTTAATCAATACCTATGGCTCGTACTTAAAAGTCAAATGTGATTTTAGGCCGTTTGGATTTAAATAAACTGCTATAATCCTGACCAAAAAGGACTTGAAATTTGCTGAGGTACAAGCAAGACAGTGGGGAAAAGACCGAGGGAGCTTTGCAGCCCGGACTTCCCGCTGACGTTGCTAAGAGATGTGCTAAAGCAGGCTCAGGGACTCCCGCCCTAAAACTTTCCACTTTTTCAGGCTGAAGGATGTTTTCCTCTTGCCTTCTCCCCATCTCCTGTCTTAAAAAAAAAAAAAAAAAAAAAAGCTCTAAATAAGAGGATGCCGGGCAAGACAAGCCAGCCTGGAAAGTTTGAAACGCGGTCGCTCTGCCAGAGCCGAGAGACGCTCCTCTCAAGTACCACCAGCGCCCAGCGAGGGAGAGTTGGAGCTGCAGAGTCAAATCGAAAGGAATGCAGGAGTCGCCAGCCCCAGTCTCGTCCAGCTGGGGCATGAACCAGGTATTCAAGCCCTCTTCTGGAGGGCAACTCTACGTGCTCTCCATTCCGGAAACGGCGGCCACGGGAGGACGCCGGCATCAGCGCCGCCGCCCTGAGGAGAGCCGGGAACCGCCAAGCCAGGGCTCCGGAGCCCTCGCCGGTCTACCGCTCCGGGTCGCCCAGGCCGGGCTGCCCCACATGGCGGCGGCCGGCCGCTAGGCCGCAGGCCCAGTCTCCCATACTGGGGTGGGTATGGCTCACTGCCTCGGTCCCTAGACACAGTCCCAGTCTCAGGCCCTCACCTCGTCCCCGGACATGGCTGCGGCTCGAGTGGGCTCGGCACGGACGGAAAGTCTGACGGGTCAGCCCCAGGCCCCGGCTTCAGCGATGCTCCTGCCGACACTTCTCCCACCACCGCACTAGGCTCTTGCATCAGCGAAAGGGAACGACACCCCGCCCTCTCCTCCTAAGCGTTATAAATGCGCCTGCGCAGAGGCCGCCAATGCGCAGGCGCGCGGAGAAGCCGACCTAGCGCGCTCCGACTGGCGCGAGTTACCAGGGGACGCCGAGCGCCGCCAAGCTGGGACTTGTAGTCCGCCTGGAAGAGGCAGGCGCTAGCGCGGCGACTGCCCAGCGACCTCTGCGCGTGCGCGACGCTGAGGAAGCCGGCCCGGAAGGTTGGACTTTGCCGGTGGCTGTTCTTACCTCCGCTTTTGGAGGAGCAGGGAACCCAAGCTGTTCAGCCTCGCTTGTGGAGTGAATTCGGGGCGGTTTCTCCTGAGTTAGGGAGGTGGGTGAGGCATTCAGTAATATGAACTCTTTGGGGCTTTAATTTCTCTGCTACCACCTCCATAGTGACCCATGGGGTATGCTAGTGTTCGAGTAACTCGAAGTTGGAAGCGGAGGCGCTCACCTTACTGAGGGGTTTTACTTCAGAAATCTAACCCAACAGCCTGGATTTCAGTTTGGGAAGTCGGAAACCAAAGCCTCCTCCCTGTAGACGGGAAAGAAGACGTCTCATGAGGAGAAAGGACCTGACAAGAGGCATTCTGTCCGGAAACCTCAAAATCCTTGTTTGTGACTTCGAATGCGTGGGTGCAATTCCCCTTGAGGCATAATAGAAGCAGTTAGCCTTTGGGGCTCTATTGTCAGTGCCCCCATCAGAAGACCACCCAGAGCACTCGTTTTGTTGAACAAAGCTGGGTTTATTGTTTCGTAAGGAGTGGAGGCACAGCCTGAGGTGCAGGGGGCATGTCAGGAAGAGGGTGCTGGAAAGAATTTACAGGGTTGGAGCTTGTATTAGGTAATTTGGGGGAAGGTTCCAGGAAGCAGGCCTTCTCTCAGGATTGGATGCTGTTAAGGAGATGAAGGTAATTCTGATGGGTATTTTAGTAATTCTTACCTGAAAAAGGAGAAGAACCGAGAGTGGCTAAAGCTGTGATTGGTTAAGAAGCTGCAGTCCCTCAGCCAGGTTAGGGGGATATTTGGTCTTCGTGTGTGTGAGGTGTGGGTATGGGTGTGTGTGGTTGGGGCAATGTTCTTGTTCGTTTGTTAGTAAGTTTATGGAGGTGATTTTGTTTTTGTCTTGATCCATCATGGTCACAGAGTGGCTTTGTCTGATGTCGGTGTTTTCTGAAATTGTATTCAATAGGGCAGCATATCCTAGTTGATAACACTAGCCTAGCTCCCCCTCTTCAGGAGCTGCTTTTGTCCCTCTCACTGTGCTTCATATCACTTAGTATATGGTCCCTTCTTGAGGCCTCAAAACAACTATGTGAGACAATCCACAATTGGTTAGCACTCTCCATTGGATACTAGTCTGTAATTTAAGCATGGTAGGTAACATAAGGTTCTTACCTCCAAGGAGCCTATAACTCAGTGAGAATGATCCAAGTCTAGGCAACCTGATGTCAGTGGCTGTTGCTTTACTACCTTGAGAATCTGTATCCTAAGGAGGCTGTACTGCCTCTTCAGTAATTTTTAGCTACTGATAATATGCATATCAGGATTTCTCAGTAGCAACACCATCAGTGTTTTAGGCCATTGTTTCTTGTGGGCTGTTTTTTGTGCAGTGTAGGATGTTTAGCAGTATCCCTGACCCATGTCTACTAGATGCCAGTGGCACCCTTCCCATGATTATAAAAACCAACAGTGTCTCTGCTGCTAAGTCACTTCAATCGTGTCCGACTCTGTGTGACCCCGTAGACTGCAGCCCACCAGGCAAGAACACTGGAGTGGGTTGCCATTTCCTTCCCCAAAGCATGAAAGTGAAAAGTGAAAGTGAAGTCGCTCAGTCCTGTCTGACTCTTAGCAACCCCATGGACTGCAGCCTACCAGGCTCCTCTGTCCATGGGATTTTCCAGGCAAGAGTACTGGAGTGGGGTGCCATTGCCTTCTCCAACAATGTCTCTAGACCTTACGAAATCACCTCTGGTTGAAAGCCATTGTTGAATACCATTTATATTCTCTTGGTCTCTGAGAGGTAAAAGATATTTGGGGCATGACAGTCCCCAAATCATTTTGAGCGAGCAGACCTTGAAGAGGAGAGAAGGAGATAATAGAGAAGACCGAAGTTTCTGAAAAGTCCATTCAAGTAGGAGAATGAAGATCTGAGACAAAAGACAAGTGGGAAAAAATAAGAGAAATTAGGTAGAGGCAGAGAGGAGCTCATAGGCAATCACTCTTAAGTTACTTAGTTGGGCCAACGAATTTGGGTCACATTAACAAAGGCACTCAAAGTTTTAATGAGGCCTTACTGTACTGCCATTCCCTGTTTGGGAAATGCTGGTCTGCTTAGCATATAGTATTGGCCATTTTTGTGAAAAGATTTTTCTGTTACAGCCTGGTACCAGATATGATCTCTCTGAACTGGCTGCTTGCAAGACACTTTCTTCAGAGATTTCAGGCTACCCTCAAGGTAATAGTTTGTTTTCTAGGGAAAGCCAAGAATCGCTGGGAAGCGGGCAGAAGTCAGAAAGCAGTGGTAGCTAAGTGTTTCCAGGTTTTCCAAGAGATAGATCCTGCTTAGATTAAGCTAATAAGTACATCAACACAACAGTAATTTGTATTTTCCTAACCTCTTTCATCCAGGAATCTGTAAAACATCAGTTCAGTTCAGTCGCTCAGTTATGTGTGACTCTTTGCAACCCCAGGAACTAGAGCACTCTAGGCCTCCCTGTCCATCACCAACTCCCGGAGTTCACTCAGACTCACGTCCATCGAGTCGGTGATGCCATCCAACCATCTCATCCTCTGTCGTCCCCTTCTCCTCCTGCCCTCAGTCTATCCCAGCATCAGAGTCTTTTCAAAGGAGTCAGCTCTTTGCATCAGGTGGCCAAAGTATTGGAGTTTCAGCTTCAGCATCAGTCCTTCCAATGAACACTCAGGACTGATCTCCTTTAGGATGGACTGGTTGGATCTCCCTGCAGTCCAAGGCACTCTCAAGAGTCTTCTCCAACACCACAGTACAAAAACATCAATTCTTCTGCACTCAGCTTTCTTTATAGTCCAACTCACATCCATACATGACTACTGGAATAACCATAGCCTTGAATAGACGGACCTTTGTTGGCAAAGTAATGTCTCTGCTTTTGAATATGCTATCTAAGTTGGTCATAACTTCCAAGGAGTAAGCGTCTTTTAATTTCATGGCTGCAGTCACCATCTGCAGTGATTTTGGAGCCCAGAAAAATAAAATCAGCTACTGTTTCCCCATCTATTTCCCATGAAGTGATGGGACCGGATGCCATGATCTTCGTTTTCTGAATGTTGGGCTTTAAGCCAACTTTTCCCTCTCCTCTTTCACTTTCATCAAGAGGCTTTTTAGCTCCTCTTCACTTTCTTCCGTAAGGGTGATGTCATCTGCATATCTGAGATTATTGATATTTCTCCCGGCAATCTTGATTCTAGCTTGTGCTTCCTCCAGCCCAGCGTTTCTCATGATGTACTCTGCATAGAAGTTAAATAAGCAGGGTGACAATAAACAGTCTTGACGTACTCTTTTTCCTATTTGGAACCCGTCTGTTGTTCCATGCCCAGTTCTAACTATTGCTTCCTGACCTGCATACAGATTTCTCAAGAGGCAGGTCAGGTGGTCTGGTATTCCCATCTCTTGAAGAATTTTCCACAGTTAATTGTGAAACATAGACATTTATTAATTTTTCTATCATAATGGTGAGGGAAATCGTGATTCTTCCATTTTATGGATACAGAAGCTAAATTATGAAGTCTACAAAAAGTAGTGAGAAATCCAGAACAGCCTACTAGAATCTTCATTCTGAGCCATTCTTGATGCTCAGCACTACCCCAGATCTCCAACTTCCCAGTAGTAAGCTACTGATGATAATGCTTCAATTGTATACTAAATTTATGTTTTCATAGGCTTTAAAATATTCCTTAGTCTCTTCTCTTGACCCATAAAATAGCAGGCCTGTAGAGGCTAGGACTTAAAATTAAATCATGACAGTACTTGAACAGAACTCAGATCTCATGATCTTTAGTTCAGTACTCTGTCTTCTTAAGTAAGCCCATATATCCGTGTAGGTGATGTTTAAATTACAGAAAACATAATTAAGATAGAAAGTCTAATCCATAGAGAAATCTAGACCTGTTCAGTTCTTTTCATTCATTACATGGGACTTCTACAAGTTAGCTTTGATGAGTAAAGAGAAAGTCACTGAGATAGTAATGAAAAGCATTTAGTAACTCAAATTTATTTTGGGGTTGATGTATTAGACAGAAGGTATTGTGAGCACCATGCCCTCACCCAAAGAAATTGTACATAGTTTATCCTTTAAGAACTACACTAACAGAAATGAATTCTTGATTATTTAATCATACATAGAAATGACTTATGAGATATTGTGTCACAGATTTAGAAGTCTAATGAAAATACTGGCTCCAAATACCATCATTATGTCAGTGATTCTCAAATCCATTATTTCCAACCCAAACCTCTCAATTCTAGCCTCATGGTCCAAGTGCATATTTCTTTACATTTGCTTGTCTCACAGAGGTCTCAGAGTTACTGTGTTTATAACAACTTGAGTATTTCCCACTGCAAATCTTCCTCATCTCAATTAACAAGGCACTGCTCTCTACCCAGTTGCTTAAGTTAGAAATCCAGGAGTTAACTCAGTTCCTTCCTTTTGTCACTTCATCCAATTCGTTATCAAGTCTTACTGAGTCAGTGTCCAAAATCTGAGTCAACCAGTTCTGTCTCCACTGCCACTAGCCTGGTACGGGTAATTGTCATCACTTTCTTGGATATTGCAACTTGCGTTTTCCTTCATAACACTTAACAATTTGTTTGATTTATTGGTTGATTTTTTACTTGTGATTTAATAATCTCACTTCGCTACCAGAATGTAGTGAAAGATATATATTGTAGTGCTTGAGGTAGGTAAAAAATCTAATTCACTCTCAAATCCCCAGCACTTAGCAGAGTGCCAGGTTCATTATGGGCACTTAAATATTTGGTGAATATTTATTGAATTTATGGATGAAAATCCAATAGTATCCAAAATTTTAACACAATTTTTATAGTGAGATAGTTGAAATTAGAGCCTTTATTTAATATGGTAAAAATGACTGAACCTTATATAATTAAAATCAATAATATTATAATGTCTGAAAGAATGTACAAGAATTGAAATGATTCTCTTGGAATCCAGAAAGAGAAATCTGCCAGGATTTGGCCATGTTTTTCCATCTAGCAAAGTTCAGGATAGAGAAATTATAAATGCAAAGAACATTGTTAAGCTAGTCAATGTACTTTTCTAAAGTATACTTGTTCTGGAGCATAGATAACTTCTTAGGGTTTACCTGGGGCCTGAATGAAATGGACTTTAAAACCATCCACTTCTTTTTTTCTGATCATTGAATGCACAATGTTTTGATTCCCTAAAACATTTACTCGGGGGAAGGGAATGCTCTGGGCCGCAAACACAAATATTTTAGTCCCTGAAAAAATATATTCCATGCTAGAATGTAACTCTTTGGAGGCAGGAAATTGTTCATCACAGCTTTGTCCCCAAAACCTACAACAGTGCTTAACACAAAGTTTTTCTTCCATATTCATCTGACCTCTAGCCAGTAACTGACTACCATTTCAAGCATCTTGACAACTTTTTGCAGGTAAGATGCTTTCCAAGTGTTTGTTGAATCCCAAAGCATGGATTTTTACTCTACAGGAGTAAACAAACTTATTTCTCATTGGATAAAATGTGTTGATTTTATGGTTCCTATTTTGTTTAATAAAGATGTGTTTGAGCCTGGTTATCATGATTTAAAATTCATGTTCTGAAACTCATTTTTGCCAATGAGAAATAAGTTTGTCTACTGTAGCATAAAAATCCATGCTTTGAGATTGGACAAACTCTTGGAAACCATTTTCCCTGCAAAAAGTAGTTGAGATGCTTGAAGAAGTAGTAGTTGGTTGTCTAGAGGTTAGGTCAATATGGTGGATGAGGCAAAACTTTGTAGCGCAATTTGTTCAACTTTTGAAGCATTGGTTGTACAATGTGTAGTCGGGTGTTGTCATGGAGAAGAATTGGGCCCATTTCTGTTGATCAAGACCACCTGCAGGCCTTGAAGTTTTTGGTGCATCTCTTCAATTTGCTAAGCATACTTCTGATGTAATGGTTTTGCCAGGATTCAGAAAGCTGTAGTGGATCAGACAGGCAGCAGACCACCAAACAGTGACCATTAGCTTTTTTTGGTGTAAGTTTGGCTTTGGGAAGCGCTGGCTTCTCTGTCCAGGCACTGAGCTGGTCATTGCCAGTTGTATAAAATCGACTTTTCATCGTCTGTTACAATCCAATCAAGAAATGATTTGTTGTTGCATAAAATGAGGGGAAATGACATTTCAAAATGATGATTTTTTAAATTTTCAGTCAGCTCATTGAGGCTCACATTTAGGGAGCTTTTCACCTTTCCAATTTGCTTCAAAAGCTGTATGACATTAGAATGGTTGATGTTGAGTTCTTCGTCAACTTCTCATGCAGTTGTCAGAGGATTAACTTCAATGATGGCTCTCAGTTGTCATTGTCACCTTCTGATGGCTGGCCACTACACTCCTCATCTTCAAGGCTCTCATCTCCTTTGCAAAACTTCTTGAACCACTGTCGCACTGTACATTTCATTAGCACTTCCCTGGCCAAATGTGTTGTTGATGTTGCAAGTTGTCTCTACTGCTTTATGACCCATTTTGAACTGGAATAAGAAAATCAGTTGAATTAGCTTTTTGTCTAACATCATTTCCTTAGTCTAAAATAAATATAAACAGCAAATGATTTCATTAGCAAAAAAAAAAACCAAAGCAAGATATGCGCATTAAAGTGATATATAACACATCCACATTTATTTAAGAATGTATTCCAATATCAAACAGCACAGTTCAACAATGCAAATACCGCAGTTACTTTTGCACCAACCTAATCTGCAGAAAGTGAAAATGTTAGTTGCTCAGTTGTGTCCAACTCTTTGGGAACCCAAGGATTGTAGTCTGACAGGCTTCTCTGTCCATGGGATTCTCCAAACAAAGACACTGGAGTGGGTTGCCATTCCCTTCTCCAGGGATATTCCCGACCAGGAATCAAACCCCAGTGTCCTGCATTGCAGGCAGGTTCTTTACGGTCTGACCCACCAGGGAAGCTTTCCGAGTTTCCTTAAAAAAAAACAAAAAACTAATCATCATCCTCCCCTTCCTCAGTTCAGTTCAGTTCCTCAGTCATGTCCAACTCTTTGCGACCCCATGAATAGCAGCACGCCAGGCCTCCCTGTCCATCACCAACTCCCAGAGTTCACTGAGACTCATGTCCATCGAGTCAGTGATGTCATCCCACCATCTCATCCTCTGTTGTTCCCTCATACTCCTAACCCCAATCCCTCCCAGCATCAGAGTCTTTTCCAATGAGTCAACTCTTCGCATGAGGTGGCCAAAGTCCTGGAGTTTCAGCTTTAGCATCATTCCCTCCAAAGAAATTCCAGGGTTGATCTCCTTCAGAATGGACTGGTTGGATCTCCTTGCAGTCCAAGGGACTCTCAAGAGTCTTCTCCAACACCACAGTTCAAAAGCATCAATTCTTCAGCGCTCAGCTTGCTTCACAGTCCAGCTCTCACATCCATACATGACTACTGAAAAAACCATAGCCTTGACTAGATGGACCTTAGTCGGCAAAGTAATGTCTCTGCTTTTGAATATGCTATCTAGGTTGATCATAACTTTCCTTCCAAGGAGTAAGCGTCTTTTAATTTCATGGCTGCAGTCACCATCTGCAGTGATTTTGGAGCCCCCCAAAATAAAGTCTGACACTGTTTCCACTGTTTACCCATCTATTTCCCATGAAGTGATGGGACCAGATACCATGATCCTCGTTTTCTGAATGTTGAGCTTTAAGCCAACTTTTTTCACTCACCTCTTTCACTTTCATCAAGAGGCTTTTTAGCTCCTCTTCACTTTCTGCCATAAGGGTTCTGTCATCTGCATATCTGAGGTAATTGATATTTCTCCCAGAAATCTTGACTCCAGCTTGTGCTTCTTCCAGCCTAGCATTTCTCATGATGTACTCTGCATAGAAGTTAAATAAGCAGGGTGACAATAGACAGCCTTGACGTACTCCTTTTCCTATTTGGAACCAATCTGTTGTTCCATGCCCAGTTCTAACTGTTGCTTCCTGACCTGCATATAGGTTTCTCAAGAGGCAGGTTAGGTGGTCTGGTATTCCCATCTCTTGAAGAATTTTCCACAGTTTATTGTGATCCACACAGTCAAAGGCTTTGGCATAGTCAATAAAACAGTGAGTGAATGAGTGAAGTCGCTCAGTCATGTTCAACTCTTTGCGACCCCATGGACTTAGCCCACCAAGCTCCTCCGTCCATGGGATTCTCCAGGCAAGAATACTGGAGTGGGTTGCCATTTCCTTCTCCAGGGGATCTTCCTGACCCAGGGATTGAACCCAGGTCTCCCACATTGCAGGCAGAGGCTTTAACCTCTGAGCCACCAGGGAAGCCCCAATAAAGCAGAAATAGATGTTTTTCTGGAATTCCCTTGCTTTTTCCATGATCCAGCGGATGTTGGCAATTTGATCTCTGGTTCCTCTGCCTTTTCAAAAACCAGCTTGAACATCTGGAAGGTCATGGTTCATGTATTGCTGAAGCCTGGCTTGGAGAATTTTGAGCATTACTAGCGTGTGAGATGAGTGCAATTGTGCTGTAGTTTGAACATTCTTTGGCATTTCCTTTCTTTGGGATTGAAATGAAAACTGACCTTTTCCAGTCCTGTGGCCACTGCTGAGTTTTCCAAATTTGCTGGCATATTGAGTGCAGCACTTTCACAGCATCATCTTTCAGGATTTGAAACAGCTCTATTGGAATTCCATCACCTCCACTAGCTTTGTTCATAGTGATGCTTTCTAAGGCCCACTTGACTTCACATTCCAGGATGTCTGGCCCTAGGTGAGTGATCACACCAATTGTGATTATCTTGATTCTCTGTTACCTTCAGTATAATATTTGTTCACAGTCTACCTCTCCAGCTCCCCGCATTTCTCTGCTCACTGTCCTTACTATTCCTCATCATAAATTGTGAGAGTTGGACCATTAAGAAGGCTGATTGTCGAAGAATTGAGGCTTTCAAACTGTGGTGTTGGAGAAGATTCTTGAGTCCCTTGGACAACAAAGAGATCAAACCTATCAATCCTAAAGAAAATCAACCCTGAATATTCAGTGGAAGAACTGATGATGAAGTTTCAATATTTTGGCCACCTGATGCAAATAGCCGACTCATTGGAAAAGACCCTGATGCTGGGAAAGATTGAGGGCAAGAGGAGGGAGTGACAGAAGATGAGATGGTTGGATGGCATTACCAACTCAACGAACATGAGTTTGAGCAAACTCAGGGAGATAGTGAAGGACAGGGAAGTCTGGCATGCTGCAGTCCATGGGGTTGCAAAGAGTGGGACATGGCTTAGCAACTGAACAACAATAGCAATCATGTATTTTAAGATGCAGCTACACTAAATCCCTTAATGTTCCTTGAACATGCTGTTCTCCCTGACTAGGAATGTTCATCCCTTCTCTTCCCATCTAATTAACTCCTCCTGCCATCCTCTAAGATTCAACTTGTTTAGTTGCCCAGTCATGTATGACTCTCTTGCAACCCCGTGGATTAGGATTTCCCAGGCAAGAATACTAGGGTAGGTTGCCATTTCCTTTCTACAGGGGACCTTTCCGACCTAGGGGTTGAACCCACATCTCATGCATTGCAGGCAGTTCCTTACCACTGAGCCACTGGGGAAGAAAAGATTCAGCTTAGATGTTGTGTTTTGAAGGAAGCCTATGATTTCCTCAAGCTTCCCCAGTAGCTCAGGGGTAAAGAAACCACTTGCAATGCAGGAGACAAAGGTTTGATCCCTGGGCTGGAAAGATCCCCTGGAGGAGGAAATGGCAACCCACTCCAGTATTCTTGCTGGGGAAATCCCATGGACAGAGGGGCCTGGCAGGCTACAGTCTGTGGAGTCAGAGTCGGACACAACTAAGCACAAACATTTCCTTGGAGTGGGGGAGCAGGGAAGTTCTCTCATTACTCTATTACAGCCCTTATAAAATCATATTGTGGCTGTCTTTGAGATCCTAGGGGGCAGAATCTGTGTTTTATTCATCTTTCTTTGCTTTTGTGATGCCAGCACATGTTTGTGAATGCAAGAACCCGGATGGGATGATAGGTATGAGCACTCATAACTAATTTACGAAGTCTTAGTCTTGAATGTTGCCTTCTTCCCAAGAGAGAATAGGAAACCTCCCAGCTGTATTCTGTTTGAAATAATTAGGTATGAACATAGTCTGGAAAGAAATATGCTTCTCATACTCCCTTTGTGAATCACTGTAAAAGTAGGTGATAACAGTCTTTTTGGTACATCAGCAGGACTGGAAAAGGTCAGTTGTCATTCCAATCCCAAAGAAGGGCAATCCCAAAGAATGCTCAAACTACTGCACAACTGCACTCATCTCACACGCTAGTAAAGTAATGCTCACAATTCTCCAAGCCAGGCTTCAGCAATTCGTGAACTTCCTGATGTTCAAGCTGGTTTTAGAAAAGGCAGAGGAACCAGAGATCAAATTGCCAACATCCGCTGGATCATGGAAAAAGCAAGAGAGTTCCAGAAAAACGTCTATTTCTGCTTTATTGACTATGCCAAAGCCTTTGACTGTATGGATCACAATAAACTGTGGAAAATTCTGAAAGAGATAGGAATACCAGACCACCTTACCTGCCACTTGAGAAATCTGTATGCAGGTCAGGAAGCAACAGTTAGAACTGGACATGGACCAACAGACTGGTTCCAAATAGGAAAAGGAGTATGTCAAGGCTGTCTATTGTCACCCTGCTTATTTAACTTATATGCCATGAGAAACGCTGGACTGGAAGAAACACAAGCTGGAATCAAGATTGCCGGGAGAAATATCAATAACCTCAAATATGCAGATGACAGAACCCTTATGGCAGAAAGTGAAGAGGAACTAAAAGCCTCTTGATGAAAGTGAAAGAGGAGAGCGAAAATTTGGCTTAAAGCTCAACATTCAGAAAACGAAGATCATGGCATCCGGTCCCATCACTCCATGGGAAATAGATGGAGAAACAGTGGAAACAGTGTCAGACTTTATTTTGAGGGGCTCCAAAATCACTGCAGATGGTGACTGCAGCCATGAAATTAAAAGACGCTTACTCCTTGGAAGGAAAGTTATGACCAACCTAGATAGCATATTCAAAAGCAGAGACATTACTTTGCCTACTAAGGTCTGTCTAGTCAAGGCTATGGTTTTTCCTGTGGTCATGTATGGATGTGAGAGTTGGACTGTGAAGAAGGCTGAGCGCCGAAGAATTGATGCTTTTGAACTGTGGTGTTGGAGAAGACTCTTGAGAGTCCCTTGGACTGCAAGGAGATCCAACCAGTCCATTCTGAAGGAGATCAACCCTGGGATTTCTTTGGAAGGAATGATGCTAAAGCTGAAGCTCCAGTACTTTGGCCACCTCATGCGAAGAGTTGGCTCATTGGAAAAGACTTTAATGCTGGGAAGGATTGGGGGCAGGAGGAGAAAGGGATGACCGAGGATGAGATGGTGGGATGGCATCACTGACTCAATGGATGTGAGTCTGATTGAACTCTGGGAGTTGGTGAGGGACAGGGAGGTCTGGCGTGCTGCTATTCATGGGGTCGCAAAGAATTGGACACGACCGAGAGACTGAACTGAACTGGTACATCAGCAGGCCCTTAGAAAGGACTGATTTCATGTACCATGTACTTAGTGGCCACCTTGGATGATCATGTCTCATTTCTCCCTTGCTCTTGAGAGACTTTGTAATCCCAACACCCAGCACAGTATTTAGCCCTTATTGTGCAGCACAATAAATGTTTGTTGAAAGAATGCATAAATTAAAAAATGAAATAATAATATAAAATATCTCTCAAATAATTTAAACCCTCTGTTTTAAAATGTTTGAGGTGCTCTTTAAAACCTTTTCTAATTAGCCCAAACTATTATAATTTTACCCTTCTCTATTTTCATGATAATACTCATCATATAGACTATGGACTTACCACGTGGCACAGTGGTAAATAATCTGCCTGCCAGTGGAGGAGATGGAGGAGATGTGGGTTCAATCCCTGGGTTGAAAAGGTCCCCTGGAGAAAGGAAATGGCAGCCCACTCCAATATTCTTGCCTTGAAAATTCCATCGACAGAAGAAGCCTGGCAGGTTACAGTTCATGGGGTCACAAAAGAGGCAGACATGACACAGCGACTGAGCACATACTTGTTGACTATGCTGTTTGCACTGCTGTTTATTTTTAACTGCATATAAATAATTTTATAAACTTTCCAGCTAGATTATAAAATCCTTGAGGGCAATGACTGTACTGTTGGCCTCCTACAATGTTTTAAATCTAGTAGGATGTTAATGCTGTAAATTGTCTTGTAACATAATTCGGGGTTACTTAATGTGTTGGCATCTCTACAGAAGACTTCAAAACTGTTATGAAAACCACAGTGAGTTACCACCTTGCACCCCTGGAATAGCTATTAGGGAAAAAAAAAGGAAAATGATGAGTGTTAACAAGAATGTGGAGAAATTGGAACCCTTGTGTACTTTCGGTTAAAGTGTAAAATGGTGTAGCCACTATGTATAGCTGTTCCCCAAAACAATATGGTGGTTCCTCAAGAAATTGAAAATTGTATTATGATATGGTACAGCAATACAATTGTGGGTATATATCCAAAATAATTGAAATCAGAGTCACAAAGAGATATTTATATTCCATTGTGTGCTGTGCTGTGCTCAGTTGCTTCAGTTGTGTCCAAGTCTTTGTGACTTATGGACTGTAGCCTGCCAGGCTCCTCTGTTCATAGGATTCTCCAGGCAAGAATACTGGAGTGGGTTGCTATGCCCTCCTCCAGGGAATCATCCTGACCCTGGAATCAATAGCAGCATTGTTCACAATAGCCAAAGAGCCAGGCAACCTAGATGTCCGTTCATGAATAAATGAACAAAATGTGGTATATACATGTAGTGGAATATTATTCAGCCTTAAAAAGAAAGAAATTCTGACATGCTGTACCATGGATGAACCTTGAGGACATTATATAAGTGAAATAAGCCAGTCACAAAAACATAAAAATTTATATGTAGCACCTAGGGTAGATTCATAGAAAGTAGAAAGGTGGTTGCCAGAGCCTAGGGAAGGAGGGAAGAATGGGAATTGTTGTTTAGTAGGTATAGAGTTTCAGTTTTGCGGGCTGAAAAGAGTTCTAGAGATTAGTTACACAAAGGGGTGAATGTACTTAATTGTACACAAAAGATTAAGATGGTAAATTTTATGTGTATTTAACTAGAACTTTTTTTTTAAAAGCCCTGAGTAGGGAGTCAAAAGTCCAAGGTTGGAATTCCTGATTGTTCCTTGATGACTAATGAACCTTGAGCAAGTTGCTTTTTCACTCATGCCTTGATTTTTTCATCTTTAAACAGGATGATAAAGACTTCCAAGCTTCTGGGTTTATGTAAGAATCAAATAGAAAAAAAAAACAACAACTATAACTCTTAAGATAGTTTTTTGAGTATTAGTTCCAGTGTTCCAAAGTCCTTGATCTCCTTTAATATTCATTACAAATTTTATGTCTTACTTCATAACAAAATATTCTTAAAGAGGTCTCAGTAATAACCTATTGCCACTTCAAAGAATATGTATGCTGGGTTCTTTCAACTTGGGCCGCTCACTTTATAATTTGGTCCTGGGAAAAGAGCAAATAAAAAGCTTTTATGAGGACTATTGATGACTTCAGATACTAATTACTAATGTGGCTTAGCACTGTGTGTTAGTCACTCAGTCATGTCCAACTCTTTGCAACCCCATGGACTATAGCCTGCCAGGCTCCTCTGTTCATGGAATTCTCCAGACAAGAATACTGGAGTGGGTTACCATTTCCTTCTCCAGGGGATCTTCCCGACCCAGGGATTGAACCCATATCTCTTATGTCTCCTGCATTGGCAGGCGAGTTCTTTACCACTAGTGCCACCTGGGAAGCCCATGTTACATGCATTATCTCATTTACTCCTCACTACAGTGTTGTTGGGTTCATAATATCATACTCATTTAAGCTGAGAGGTTAAGTTACTTACCCAAGATCACACAATGAATGACAGAGATGAAATCAAATCTAGGTCTATATTGACTCTGAAGCCTATACTCTTTCTACTCTGTTATACTGCCTCTCTCTAAAAATATATTTGACTATGCCAAGTTAATGATAAATGTTATATATTTGATGTATATTCATACATTTTTATCAGTTATCTTACCTTAGTCATTGCAAGTAAGATAGACTGTGGTAGGGACGATTATCACCAGTTTATAGATGATGAAACATTTATAACTTAATATCAATATCAGCCAATCAATAAATAATAATACCAAGACTTGAAAATAGATACTACAGTTCTCAGACCCATATTTTTTCCATATCACCTTCATGAGAGCAGAATTTTATCTCTGAGTTTTCTAGTTCTGACATTTTTTATGGAGCAAAAGAGTGAGCATCTTGTCGGTCCTGCAATTCTCAATGTACATGAACAGATTAAATATGTCTTCATCCCTTTTCTCTCCCCCATTCACTAAAATGATGAGTTAATATTTTTAATGTTATTAGTCCACAAAGAAAGGGAATAAGAAAGATGACAGCGGATGAGAGATATCAGCAGCACTTTGGAAGCTGGAAGGCTGAGCTGAGGAAACAGAATTCCAAATATATGGGAGGGGTATACTAACAAGAGGCAAGCAGGTTCTCATTGCAGAACACTGAGACACCAGGAATGAAAGATACTGTTGCATCAGAGACATGCAGTGGTCTAAAAGTGGAGAATTGGCTGAAAGTCTATTTAAGAAGTTGGACTACGAGGCCCCTTCCTCATCGTGCTCAGTTAAGCAATTCCTCCTCTATCTCCCTGTTTTATTCTGTGAAAAACTGAGTTTGAAAATCTCCAGACTGGGATAGCGGTTAAAGATCACAGCTGAGGAGGCTGGGGCAGGAGGAATACCACACTGAAAACAGAGATCAGAGGGATACCTACACGCTGAATGATGAAACTTGCCCAGCCTTCTTGCTCTATTTCACTCCAAGGATGCTGACACCTAGGCTTATATTCTCCAGGCAGGATAGCTGAGAATTAGTTTTGAGAAAAACCTAAAATTGAATAATCCCAGAAGAAATATCTATGAAGAATGATACTTGAGGTCTCCCAACAAAACATGTATCCCTACTTTATTAACCTGCAATGAAACCCACCAACTGACAAACTCTTCCAGTTAACATAGACCTTCCCAATACCTTTGTAATTACACACTTTTAAATATGAAAGGACAGCAAAGGATCACTAGATAGCTGAGATGAACCTTCACCAAGAAAGAGCAACAAATCAAAATGGAAAACAGGCAATATGGAAAGCAGAAGGATATTTTTGAAAACAATAAGCATCTTCTGCCTCTGATAGTGTAAAATAGTGCATCTATCAAGCAAAGACAGGATGCTCCCTCCCCCCAAAAGGAGCAGAGAATAATAGCTCTGGGAAAGTTTTTAAGTAGCAAAAATAATTGAAGTATTAACATATAAAATTGAGGAAATCTCTCAGAAAAATAAAACAAAAAATTAAAACAATTGGAGAATAAATCCATAAAGTCCAACACTAGGCTAACTGGAGTTTTAGGAATGGAGGGGAAATGAAGGAATGGAAATTATCAGATTACAAGATCTCTGATAACTGAAGGACATGAGTTTCCAGATTGACAGAGACTGCTGAGTGCCCAGCATAATAAAGGGGAAAAAATCAAAAGTACTATGTCACATTGTCATGAAATTTCTAAACACAAGAGTTAAAGAGAAGATCCAAAAATCTTGTTGACAAGAGATGAAGAGCAAGTGGGGAAAAGGGAATGGATTATTCATAAAAGAGTAGGTAATGAGAATAGCGTATTTCTTAATGTTGACAGTAGTGGTTAGAAAACAATGAAACAGCACTTTCAAAATTCTGAGAGAAAATTATTTTCAACCTAGAATTCTACACTAAATCATGTTATTAATCAAATGTGAGGGAAAATTAAAGATATTTTCTTGCATGCAGTAAAAATTTACTAACCTCCACTTTTTCTGGGGCACTACTGGAGGATGTGCTCTACTGAAACAATGACAAAGATAACAGGTTTTAGGAAAGGGGATCACCCTAGGAAAGGCAAAAAGAAGTTCTAAGATGACAATTGTATAGAGCAGACTTAGTGAGGGATAGTCCAGACTGAAGGAAGGAGTGCTCCATGGGAGTTTTCCATGGTTGAGTTCAAAATAACCCATTTTTACTTTTCTGTTGGAAGGTCTGAGACAGCGATAATGATGCAGAAATTTGTCAAACAGAAAACAGAGGCAACTATTAATTGTAAGACAAAAAGTTGCATAAGAAAGGAAATATAATCATAATCCAGTTAATTGAACCAGAAGGAAAACACACAAGAATCATAGTAAGGTTAACATGAAACACTGATTTAATTTAAAATATTGATATAACAATATTGGAGGCTGAAGGGAGGAAAAACATAGTGTTGGATCTTTAAGATCTTTATCTTTTCTATTAGGTACTGTTAAAAATTTACAAATCAAGAAGTAGCAGTAAAAATATTTAATTTCGGAAAATGTTGGTAAACATGAAAAAAAAGCCACCAAAAAAGTTTGGGAGGGTATCTCAAGCTTTGGTGAGGCCACCACTTTTTAGGACTATGTGTGTTAAAATATACTCCATTGTGCTTTGTTATGAGCCTTGTAGTTCCACAAGACTTTTTTTTAACCAAAGACTTAAAAATATTTGCATGTATTACCTTGATAAACATCAAAAATATCAAAGGTAGAGAAGGAGAGAGAAAGAAAATCTTTAGTGTCTATACAGACCTATGATATGAAATGACATTATGAATTTTCTTTATAGAGAAGTCCTGGAAGAATACTAGAAAGTAATCACCCAGATATTTCAGAAGAATAAAACCCTAATTATTTAGACCAGTTTTTAAAAGTGTCACATCTTTAGTTTGTGGTGTCACAGGTGCTGCTGCTGCTGCTAAAGTCACTTCAGTCGTGTCCGACTCTGTGCAACCCCATAGACAGCAGCCCACCAGGCTGCCCCATCCCTGGGATTCTCCAGGCAAGAATACTGGAGTGGGTTGCCATTTCCTTCTCCAATGCATGAAGGTGAAAAGTGAAAGTGAAGTTGCTCAGTCGTGTCCGACTCTTAGCGACCCCATGGACTGCAGCCCACCAGGCTCCTCTGTCCATGGGATTTTCCAGGCAAGAGTACTAGAGTGGGGTGCCATTGCCTTCTCCGTCACAGGTGCTTCTTACTCCCAAAATGAGAAAAATTGAGTGGAATGCTGGAGCATTACTGTCCTCTGAGTTCTAATCAGTCTTACTGGCTTTTTTTTTTTAATTGTGAAAATGAATGTCATATATCATTTCAAAAAGATGTATCCTCAAGATTAATGCTGTGAGACCGTCTGATGTGTGGAATTAGGAGACCTAGGTTTAAATCCCCTTTCTATGACTTGCTGGCTCTGTGATCCTAGGAATATCTTGTTTCTAGCCCTCCCATTTCTTCTGTTTACACCAAAAGCTAAATTGCAATGAAAAATGTTTAAGAAGAATCAATTCGTGCTAAATCCCTCTAATAGTAAGTATGCCCCAGTGTATTTATTAAGGATTTTTCAGTCTCCTCTATTGAATTATAAGAACTTTAAAAGTACTAACTATATTTTTGCTTCTGAAATTTCCCACATTCTATTATTGTTGTTTTCTCCCTCTAATAGGCACCAAATCAATGTTGTCAGAAATTTATTGACTGTTGTTGTGAGGAGAATGTTTGTCATTAAATGTTTGTCCTGTAATTCTCTGTTTAGAAAAGACAAAAGTCCCATATGTTTCAGGAAAATTCTATTTTCATTGTTAAATTTAAGTTTGACCTAAACAATAAAAACAGAACAGTCTGTCTTCTTTCTTCTGCCAAAGAAAGAGTTCCTTGATATATATATGTATTTTGTTGTTGTTGTTTTTAAATTTTTGACCATGCTGCACATCATGTGGGATGGCATGTAGGATCTTAGTTCCCTGACCAGGGATCAAACCCGTGCCTCCTGTGTTGAAAGCATGGAGTCTTAACCACTGGACCACGAGGAATTTCCGTAATGGTTCGTATTTTATAAAAAGGAAAGATTTTTAACTAAAACACTGGAGTGCCTCCAAAGATTTGGCAAAGTTAACTACTGTTCTTACTCATATCCATGTTCTTATGAGTATTAACAAAATAATTTTTGACTCATCTAAAACAAATAAAAGTATAACATAGAAAGATGAAGCCTACTGAGAGAGAGATATGAAGAGACCTTTTATGATCTTGAAAAGTATAGTGAGACTCAATATGTTCAATAATACCTAGAATATTAGAACTTTAGCTCACCTTTGGTAAATTAAAATACACTTTAGGAAAATAAAAATTAAAATGCCCACTAGATAATGGATCTCGAATTTATAAAAGTAACCATTTTCTATGTTTTCAGTTCAGTTCAGTCACTCAGTCGTGTCCGACTCTTTGCAACCCCATGAATCTCAGCACGCCCAGGCCTCCCTGTCCCTCACCAACTCCTAGAGTTCACCCAAACTCATGTCCATCGAGTCAGTGATGCCATCTAGCCATCTCATCCTCGGTCATCCCCTTCTCCTCCTGCCCCCAATCCCTCCCAGCATCAGGGTCTTTTCCAATGAATCAACTCTTTGCATGAGGTGGCCAAAGTATTGGAGTTTTAGCCTCAGCATCAGTCCTTCCAGTGAACAACCAGGACTGGTTTCCTTTAGGATGGACTGGTTGGATCTCCTTGCAGTCCAAGGGACTCTCAAGAGTCTTCTCCAACACCACAGTTCAAAAGCATCAATTTTTCGGCGCTCAGCCTTCTTCACAGTCCAGCTCTCATATCCACATGACCACAGGAGAAACCATAACCTTGACTAGATGGACCTTTCTTGGCAAAGTAATGTCTCTGCTTTTGAATATACTATCTAGGTTGGTCATAACTTTCCTTCCAAGGAGTAAGCATCTTAGAACATCATGGCTGCAGTCACCATCTGCAGTGATTTTGGAGCCCAGAAAAATAAAGTCTGACACTTTCCCCACCTATTTCCCATGGAGTGATGGGACCGGATGCCATGATCTTTGTTTTCTGAATGTTGAGCTTTAAGTCAACTTTTTTCACTCTCCTCTTTCATCAAGAGGCTTTTTAGCTCCTCTTCACTTTCTGCCATAAGGGTGGTGTCATCTGCATATCTAAGGTTATTGATATTTCTCCTGGCAATCTTGATTCTGGGAGAAGCTTGTGCTTCTTCCAGCCCAGCGTTTCTCATGATATACTCTGCATAGAAGTTAAATAAGCAGGGTGACAATATACAGCCTTGATGTACTCCTTCTCCCTATTTGGAACCAGTCTGTTGTTGCATATCCAGTTCTAACTGTTGCTTCCTGACCTGCATATAGGTTTCTCAAGAGGCAGGTCAGGTGGTCTGATATTCCCATCTCTTTCAGAATTTTCCACAGTTTATTGTGATCCACACAGTCAAAGGCTTTGGCATAGTCAATAAAGCAGAAATAGATATTTTTCTGGAACTCTCTTGCTTTTTTGATGATCTAGTGGATGTTGGCAGTTTGGTTCCTCTGTCTTTTCTAAAACCAGCTTGAATATCTGGAAGTTCATGGTTCACGTATTGCTGAAGCCTGGCTTGGAGAATTTTGAGTATAATTTTTCAATTAAAGCTATATTATTACAGCTAACTGGCTTCCTAGGTGTCTCAGTGGTAAAGAATCCACCTGCCAATGCAGGAGCCGCAGGAAACATGGGTTTGATCCCTGGAGGATCAAAAGGGATCCTTCCCCGGAGGAAGAGATGGCAACCCACTTCAGTACTCTTGCCTAGAAAATCCCATGGACAGAGAAGCCTGGCAGACTACAGTCCATGGGGTCACAAAGTCATACACTACTGAGCATCTAAGGATGCAGACATATTATAGCTTATATATTGAATGCTTCCTTTTGAACACTTCTAAGCTCCTTAGTATATTATTTTCCTAATCTTGTGAAATAGGTACTTAGCCCCATTTTACAAGTGAGATAATGAGCTCAAAGAGATTAAGTAACTAAATATCACTTCCAGGTATGAGCTGATCAGTTCCCAGATATTATACCTCCTTTAAATATGACAGTTCCCCCTCCCTTTTGATAGTAGTTGTATCATACTGCTATTTCAGCCTTTGAAGATTTTTTTCCAGTCTGGTTCTGTTAATTCATCATTTTAGTAGCATCTCCTGTCTTCATGTTATACATTAATTTTGTAGGCATAGATTATATGCCTTTCTCTAATTTGTTGATAAAAATATTGAAGGGGCAAAGCCAAGTGTGGTTCATTACTATAGACTTTTGTTTAAGTTCACACAATCCTTCCATCAACAACTATTCAAGCAACTGCAAATTCAACTAATTTTAATCCTTAAGTAGCAATTATTTCTCCTTGGTATCACCACTGTTACTATGACATAATCTGTCAAATATGAACCTGAAATAAGGATGTGTCATATCTATAGGAGGATGTACTTCATCTAATTTTTTGCCATCCATATCAAGAAATGTAACTCATTTGGTCTGACTTGTTTTAGTTAACTCATGCTCATCACTCTATTTTACCTTTCTCCGAGTGTTCATAAGTTATCTGTTTAATTTTAGAATGCAGCAGAAAATTAAAGTCACTAACTGGGCTATAATTTCTGGGAGTCACTTTTCCCTGCATATAAAGTTTGGGCCGCCTTTAGTTATCTCTAGACTCCTTACTGTCCTTGATTTCCTGGTGATTACTGGCAGTACATTTTTAAGAACTATAGAATGAAATTCTAAACTGAAAAATCATAGTTTATAAAACTGTAAAACTTTAAACTATAAAAGTTGGGTTCCTTTGAAATTATTCAAAGCTCTCTTAATAGCTCCCTTCCTAAATTGTACTCCAATTCCCTTTCGATGGTGTTAAACTCATTCCAGTGTAAGACTGTTCTTGGTGGAGCCATCTGACCTGGTAGCTTTTATTGTCCTCCCACCTGTAGAATCATTTCTTAGACTCTTTTATTTTCAGCTTCCTTTAAGTATTTATCTGGTTCTTGATTTCCCAACATAGTGTTATTTCTCTTCTATTAGATAACTCTTCCTCCAACTCCCAACCCCAGGTTGTACTGCATGGCATGTGGGATCTTAGTTTTACTTCCCTGCAGTGGAAGGAGCCTCAAAACTGCGAGAATTCCCTAGAAAAGTCTTTTAAATGAACAAACAAAAAAAATACCATTAAATAGTCTTTTTCTTTTTGAGAAATCTCTTTTTCTTCCTCAAGGTCCCTTCCACTCAATAACCTCAATATGAATAGTCTCTTTTTCTGCTGAACCTTAGTAGTACTTTACTTATTCCTGCTTTCTTTGTGTTATTTGTCATGTTCTGTGTAGCATTAGAGTTGTCTGTGTTCATTTCTTGTTTTCTAGAATGTAAACCTCTTGGGACAAGATCCAGATTTTACACAGCTTTGTATTCCAGTTAGTTTAATGCCTTGCACATAATAAATGCTCAGTGATTGTTGCTGAATGAATGAATAGGCAAAAGAATAAACTGAGTCCTATTTAGTCGTGTGTTGTTGTTCAGTTGCTAAAGTTGTATCCAGTTCTTTGCAACCCCATAAAATGTAGCACTCCAGGCTTCCCTTTCCTTCACTGTCTCCCAGAGTATGCTCAAATTCATATCCATTAAATTGGTGTTGCTATCTAACTATCTCATCCTCTGTCGCCTCCTTCTCCTCCTGCCCTCAATCTTTCTCAGCATCGGCTCTTTTCCAATGAGTTGGCTCTTCACATTAGGTGGCCAAAGTATTGAAGCTTCAGCGTCAGTTCTTCCAGTGAATATTCAGAGTTGATTTCCTTTAGGATTGATTGGTTTGATCTCCTTGCTGAGTCTTCCCCAGCACCACAATTCGAAAGCATCAATTCTTCGGTGCTCAGCTTTCTTTATGGTCCAACTCTCACATTAGTGATGTGTTAGAGCTGCTCTTACTAGATTCTAAATGCTAATTATTAAATTTTTAGGAATTTTGCTAATAGGCTAATAAACCACTGGTAACTCGAAAACTGACCATGGTAGAAGTATTCCCACCACTGTTCTGTTGCATAATAAAACAAAGGGTTTTTTTACCCAGAAAGCCAGTTATTATTAAATGTTTGTATTTTTATCAGCATTTACCAGCACACCACTGGTCCTTTTCTTCCATACTAGAAAATTTGTATATACCTCTTTTTATTAGTATTAAAAAGCCAGAAGACTTTCTAAGCCATCTTTTCTAATCTTAACATCTTACCGATAAATTGAGATCCAGAGAAGTGAAGCAGTTTGTACATGTCATAGATTTAGATAGTAGCAAAGAAGAAACAGGATTTAAGCTCTTCAGTCTTCTGGTCATTTCTTCTCTTTATGCCACCACATTGACTTCATTTCTATGTTGTTTTCCTGTTGCTTTGTTCCTTGGTATAGCCTCAGGTAAAACTATAAGATTGTTCCACACATAATAATTATTAAGGGATGTCAGTGAACAGAACACAGTTTCTCTACCTTTTGTTCCTTTTGCAGACAGATTTAAGTTATTGCATTTGTTTTTGGAGAAAGAGCAGATTCTGTTCCTGAGTTTTATGGGCTAAGAACAAAAAGTTTTGCTTTTAATGTTTCTCTGTTAAATTTTTTAATTGAGCGAAAGAGATTGAATTTCATAAAAGTATGTTTTATGACATTAGAAATATGTTTGTAAACTTTTACTGCACATTCCCTGAGAATGATTGTGAATGCCAGGCAGCAACAATTTTGTCTCTTCCACAGTGACCTGGTTGCCCAGTAATAACTTCCTCATTGACTTGCCGTGTTTTCTAAACTTCTGACCACTAGCTCAACAATCTGGGATCAAGGTATTTGTTAAAATGCACAAATGTTACCTAGGAAGAAATGCACAAAAAGCCATTTTAGAACCCTAGAGGAATAAAAATAGGACAGATATTTGGTGATTTTGAAGGGATAAGGGTGACTCTCTCTCTCTCTTTCTCTGTCTCTCCCACACACACACAGACACACAAAGGTGATAAAGAGAGACCCAAGATAATATAGAAATTTTCAGTAGAATGAGCCTATCTTTGGTCATTTGTCACAACTTAAAACCCATCACAGAGGACAGCATGAGAATATTGATCATAATCAATAGGTTTATTGGAGACTTCAGTGAGGTCCTGGAAATATGGTTAGCTTCTGAGAGCACAACTAGTAAGAAACAGCCTGTGCTTATCAGACCTCAATTGGAGTATTACCATTAGAAAATATGTAGACAAACTGGAACAGTGTCCAGGGAGAGAATTGGGACGGAAAATCAACCTTCAGTAAGTATTTATGTTCAGGCATTGTTCTTTACATTGGGATACATCAGTGAACAAAGCAAAGACCCCTGACCTTGTTTCTTTCTTTTCTTTTGTTTTTTGGTCTTAGGAGATCTTAGTTCCCCAGTCAGGGATCCAACTGATGCCCCCTACAGTGGAAGTGTGGAGTCCTAACCACTGGACCACCAGGGAATTCCCCTCCCTGTCCTTGTGGAACTTACATTTTTGTAAGGCTAGACAGAACTGTGGTGCTGTAGAGATGAAGATCAGATCAGGTCAGTCAATCCTAAAGGAAATCAACCCTGAATACTCATTGGAAGGACTGATGCTGAAGCTGAAGCTCCAATACTTGGGCCACCTAACATGAAGAACTGACTTATTGGAAAAGACCCTGATTCTGGGAAAGATTGAGAGGAGGGAAGAGAAGGGGGCAACAGAGGATGAGATGGTTGGATAGCATCATCAACTCAATGGATTATCTGGGAGATAATGAAGTATAGGGAAGCCTAGAGTGCTGCAGTCTTATGGGATCACAAAGAGTCAGACATGACTAAGCGACTGAACAACAACAGCAAGACAGACAATTAAAAAAATGATATAAACTGTAAACAATACAGTTTCTTAGAAGGTAAAAAGTGCTTTCAGTAAAAGAAAAAAAAGATATGGCGAAGTGAATCATCTCAAGAATATCAGGAAAAGTTGAAATATGATAGTTCTATTTC
Organism: Nanger dama; assembly: GCA_917880005.1. NCBI lineage: Eukaryota > Metazoa > Chordata > Mammalia > Artiodactyla > Bovidae > Nanger > Nanger dama. The sequence goes on along the minus strand of CAKJTW010000042.1, from coordinate 20,356,105 downwards.
TTCTAAAACTGTGGATAATAATATTTACTGTTGCTATAAATAATTATTGTGATACTACTTGTTAAGTACTTTTACTATACCTAACATACTTGACAGTGGACAATAAAAGCTCTGCTTCACATCATCTTTACTCCAGGATCCAGGTCTTCTAACTGAAATATTGCCAGTTTAATGTATGAGGGAAAAGAAGCAGGCAAACCACTCACTGGCTCTTAAAGCTTTTGCCCAGAAGCCATGAATGTCACCAATTTTACTAGACCATATCACATGGTGTGATGGTTTTCAAAATATGTCCACAGATTCTTTGACACGCCTCCCTTCAGAGAGTGAAGTCTAATTCCTCTGCCCTTGTATGTGAGATAAACTTAGTTTCTTGCTTCTGACAAATACATGATGACAGAAGTAATGATGTGTGACTTCCAAGACAAGGTCATAAAAGGCATCACAGTTTCTCTCTTGGTTTACTCACTCTGAAAGAAGCCAGCTACCATGCCATGAGGACACTCAATTACCCAAATAGTTAGACCCAGATGGTAAGGAACTTAGGCTCTTCACTAATAACCAGTGAGGATCAGAGATCTAGTGCCAATAGCCATGTGAAAGCACTTTCCAGGAAGAGGATCATCCTGCTTCACTAAAAGCTTTCAAATATCTACAGCCTCAGGAAGCATCCTTTATTAAAACTGAAGTATTACTATAATTGATTTATAGTGTTATAGTAATTTAAGGTTTATAACATAGTGATTCAATATATATTACAAAATGATCACCATAATAAATATTATTTCCACATGTCACTAGTAAAGTTATTACAATATTATGAACTATATTCCCTATGCTGTACATTATACCCTAAAACATTTATTTTATAACTGGAAGTTTGTACTTTTTAATCCCCCTCACCTATTACACTCGTTCACCTATCCACCTCCCCTCTGAAAACCACCCGTTTGTTCTCTGTATCTGTGTCTGGTTTTGTTTCATTATATTTGCTAATTTGTTTTGTTTTTTAGATTACACATGTGAGTGAAATCAGTATGTGCCTTTCTGTGTCTGACTTTGCTGACAAAGGTCCATCTAGTCAAGGCTATGGTTTTTCCAGTAGTCATGTATGGATGTGAGAGTTGGACCGTAACGAAAGCTGAGCACTGAAGAATCAGTATTCTCTAATTGTGATGCAGGAGAAGACTCTTCAGAGTCCCTTGGACTGCAAGGAGATCAAACCAGTCCATCCTAAAGGAAATCAGTCCTGAATATTCATTGGAAGGACTGATGCTGAAGCTGAAACTTCGATACTTTGGCCACCTGATGCGAAGAACTGACTCATTGGAAAAGATCCTGGTGCTGGGAAAGATTGAAGGCAGGAGGAGAAGGGGCAACAAAGGATGAGATGGTTGACTAGCATCACCAACTCAATGCACATGAGTCTGAGCAAACTCTGGGAGACAGTGAAAGATAGGGAATCCTGGCCTGCTGCAGTCCATAGGGTTGCAAAAGTCAGACATGACTTAGCAACTGAACAACAACAAATTTTTATTTTCATTTGTTTCCAGATACTTTAAAATGTTCTCTTTTATTTTTTGGTGACCCATTGGTTGTTTACACTCCACGTGTTTGTGTTTTTTCCAGTTTTTTCCTTGTAGCTGATATCTGGTCTTATACTGTTGTGGTCAGTAAAGATGCTTGATATAATTTCAGTCTTCTTAATTGAAACTTGTTTGTGGTTGCTGACAAAGTTCTGTATAGTCAAAGCTATGGTTTCTCCAGTAGTCCCATACAGATGTGAGAGTTGGACCATAAAGAAGGCTGAGCACCAAAGAATTGATGCGTTCAAACTGTGGTGTTGGAGAAGACTCTTGAGAGTCCCTTGGACTGCAAGGAGATCAAACCAGTCAATCCTAAAGGAAATCAATCCTGAATATTCATTGGAAAGACTGATGCTGAAGCTGCAGCTCCACTACTTTGGCCAACTGATGCAAAGAGTCAACACATTGGAAAAACCCTGATGCTGGGAAAGATTGAAGGCAGGAGGAGAAGGGGATGACAGAGGAGAAGATGGTTGGATGGCCTCACTGACTCAATGGACATGAGTTTGAGCGAACTCCAGGAGATGGTAAAGGACAGGGATGCCTGGCATACTACAGTTCATGGGATCACAAATAGTTGGACACAACTGAGCAACTGAACAACAACTATATATACACACACACACATATATGTATACTATATATACACATACATATATATATGGTAATATGTCTTGTTTTTGTATCCATTCAACTTATGTGTCTTGATGAAACATTAAGTCCATTAAAGTTACTATTTGATTGATGTGTACTTATTGCCATTTTGTTAATTGTTTTTGACTTCTCTTTCAAATAAGAATTAAAACTCTGCTGGGTAGAGTTTTTGGGTTTTTTTTTTTTTTTAGTCTATGCCATGCAGCTTACGAAATCTTAGTTCCTGACTGGGGATCGAACCCATGTCCTCTGCAGTGGAAGAGTCCTAATTACTAGACCACTAGGGAACTCCCCTGGGAGAGTACTCTTGGTTGTAAGTTTTTTCCTTTGATCATTTTGAGATTTTGAGTGTAATACGTCACTTCCTTCTGACCTACAAAGATTCTGCGGAAAAGTCAACTGATTGTCTTATGGGAGTTCCTTTGTAACTCCCATAGTTGCTTTTCTCTTGACACTTTTGCGTCTCTCAATATATATAATCTTTGCCATTTAAAATTTTGTTTATTTTTGTCTATGCTGAGTCTTTGTTGCTGTGGGCTTTTCTCTAGCAGCAGGAAGCAGGGGCTACTCTCTAGTTGTGGTATGCAGGCTTCTCTCTGTGGTGGCGTCTCTTGTTGCAGACCACGGGCTCTAGAGCTTGTAGGCTTCAGTAGTTGTGGCTCCTAGACTTTAGAGCACAGGCTAAATAGTTGTTGGCTCATGGGCTTAGTTGCCCTTTGGTATGTGGGATCTTCCTAGACCTGGGATCAAACCGATATCTCCTGCATTGGCAGGCGAATTCTTTACCACTAAGCCACCAGGGAAGCCCTAATGTTCGCCATTCTAATTATATCTTGGTGTGACCTCTTAAGAGTTACCTTATTTGAGGCTCTTTGTACTTCCTGAACTTGGATGTCTGTGTCCTTTGCCAGGTTAGTGAAGGTTTTAGCTATTATTTCTTCAAATAAGTTCTTTGCCTCTTTCTTTCTTATTCTTCTGGGATTCCTATAATATAATGTTAATATGCTTGATGTTCACCCAGAAGTCTTTTAAACTATCTTTTTTTTTTTAATGTATACATGGCATGTGGAATTTTAGTTACCTGACCAGGGATCAAACCCATGCCCCCTGCATTGGAAGCATGGAGTCTTTTTTTTTTTTTTTTTAAATATTTATTTATTTCTTCATTTGACTGCACCAGGTCTAAGTTGCAGCATGTGGGATCTAGTTCCCTGACCAGGGATTGAACTTGGGGCCCCTGAATTGGGAGCCTGGAGTCTTAGCCACTGGACCACCAGGGAAGTCCCGGAAGCATGGAGTCTTAACCACCAGACTGCTAGGGAAATCCCGAACTATCCTCATTTTTAAAAAACTCTTTATCCTCTTCAGCTTGGGTGATTTCCACTACTCTGTCTTCCAGTTCACTAATCTGTTGCTTTGTATCATCTAGTCTAATGTTGATTCCTTCAATGTATTTTTTAATTTCAGTCATTGTATTCTTCATTTCTGTTTCTTCTTTAACTCTGTTGAACTTATCTTTGTGTCCATCCATTCTTCTGAGTTCACTGAACATTTTTATGATCATTACCTTGATCTTTTTATCAGATAGATTGCTTATCTCTACCTCACTTAGTTCTTTTTCTGGGTGTTTGTCTTATTCCTTTGATTAGAACATATTCCTCTGTCTCTTCATTTTGATTAATTCTCTGAGGTTTTCTATGTTTTTCCTATGTTTTATGTAGGTCAGTTATGTTTCCTAATCTTGGAGAAGTGTCCTTATATAGGAGATGTCATGTGGGCCCAGCAGCACATTCCCCCAGTCACCAGAGCTGTATACTTTAGGAGTGCTTCCTCTGTGGGCTGTTTGGGCCCTTCTGCCTGTGCTGGGACCAACTGCTGAGGGTATGTTGGTAGGGCAGGACTGGCCCTTAGCCTGGTTGACTGCAAGTCCCTTCCTTGTGTAGTGGTTGTTGGCCTACTAATGGGGAGGACTGGGTCCCAGAGCAGCTGGCTGCATTGCTTAGGGGTTTCCAGGGCTGGTGCAGCCTGCTAGTGGTTGGATAAACCCTGGATGCTAATAGGCTAGAGGAAGGACTTCAAAATGATGCTTCTAAGCACCAGTGTTCTTATGATGGAACAAGCTTCCATAAACGGGCTGCTGCCAGTGTTTGAGTCCCCAGGGGAAGTCCCGGTTGCCTTCTGCTTCTCCCACAGTCTTTCCAAAATCAGCAAGGGGTCTGACCCAGGCTCCCTGAGATGAGTAGCCTCTCTACTGAGACTCACAGTGTGAGGTTTTATGCTCCTCCTTTAAGAGGAGAGCCTCTGTATCCTATAGCCTTCTGACTCTGTTCTGGGGGCTCATCTTCCTATGGAAGACCCCCAGCCTGGGGAGCCAGATGAGGGTCTCAGACCTCTCACTCCTTGGGGCAAATCTTTGCAATTGTGATTATCCTCCTGTCTGTGGGTTACCTACCTAGAATTATGGTCTGAAGTATACTACATCTCTGGCCCTCCTACTGATTTGTTATGATTCGTACTTTATATCTTTAGTCATAGAAAATCTTTTCTGCTGATCCTCAAGTTGTGCTTATAGATAGTTACTATATACTGCTGCTGCTGCTGCTGCTAAGTCGCTTCAGTCATGTCCGACTCTGTGTAACCCCATAGACGGCAGCCCACCAGGCTCCCCCATCCCTGGGATTCTTCAGGCAAGAACACTGGAGTGGGTTTAGTTACCATAAATAGTTGTAATCTGGGGGAGCCTGTGAGAGGACGTGAGCTCAGGGTGTGCCATCTTGGCCTGCTCCTCGACTACCCTAGCCAAACTACTCCCAAATTCTTGACATACAGAAACCATGCTGCTACTGCTAAGTCGCTTCAGTCATGCCTGACTCTGTGCGACCCCATAGATGGCAGCCCACCAGGCACCCACATCCCTGGGATTCTTCAGGCAAGAAAACTGGAGTGGGTTGCCATTTCCTTCTTCAATGCATGAAAGTGAAAAGTGAAAGTGAAGTCACTCAGTTGTGTCCGACTCTTAGCGACCCCATGGACTGCGGCCCACCAGGCTCCCTCCATCCCTGGGATTTTCCAGGCAAGAGTGCTGCAGTGGGGTGCCACTGCCTTCTCCATGAAATGATAATATTTATTGTTTTTAACTGTAAAGTTTTGGAGTAATTTGTTGTACACCTGCATACTAAGTTGTTTTCGGTCATGTTCAACTCTTTGTGATCCTATGGACTGTAGCCCACCAGGCTCTTCCATGGGATTCTCCAGGCAAGAATACTGGAGTGGATTGCCATGACCTTCTCCAGAGGATCTTCCTGACCCAGGGATTGACCTCACATCTCTTATGTCTCCTTCATTTGGCAGTCCAGTTCTTTACCACTAGCGCCACCTGGGAAGCCCAAAAGTGTTACTCAGTTGTATCCAACTCTGGGAACCCGAGGACTGTAGTCTGACAGGCTCCTCTGTCCATGGGATTCTCTAGACAAGAACACTGGAGTGGGTTGCCATTCCCTTCTCCAAGGGATCTTCCCAACTCAGATCAAACCCTGGTCTCCTGCACTACAGGCTGATTCTTTCCCATCTGAGCCACGTAATAACTAATACCTGTGATCTAGTCAAGGCTATGGTTTTCCAGTGGTCATGTATGGATGTGAGAGTTGGACTATGAAGAAAGCTGAGGGCCGAAGAATTGATGCTTTTGAACTGTGGTATTGGAGAAGACTCTTGAGAGTCCCTTGGACTGCAAGGAGATCCAACAAGTCCATTCTGAAGGAGATCAGCCCTGGGATTTCTTTGGAGGGAATGATGCTGAAGCTGAAACTCCAGTACTTTGGCCACCTCATGTGAAGAGTTGACTCATTGGAAAGACTCTGATGCTGGGAGGGGATTAGGGGCAGGCGGAGAAGGGGACGACAGAGGATGAGATGGCTGGATGGCATCATTGACTCGATGGACGTGAGTCTGAGTGAAGTCTGTTAGTTGGTGATGGACAGGGAGGTCTGCCGTGGTGTGATTCATGGGGTCGCAAAGAGTCGGACACAACTGAGCGACTGAACTGAACTGAACTGATGGCCACCTCTGAGTTCATCAGGGCAGAATATGCAGTCCTCATGCAGAAAGAGGTATAGTAGAGAAACTGGAATATTTGGTGAACATAATATCTACAACAGTAACTAGAATATTTAAATCTAGTCCCCTACCTTTCCATTAGACAAATAACTGAAGCAAGAAATAAATCATACAACCTCTCAGCATTTACTCCCTCTTCTCTATCCTGTTATCCTGCATGTTCCATAATCAGCAAATAAGGTGTTTTCAGCCTGGGTTCTGATACTCCCTTCCTAATCCCTGTTGTTCAGTCACTCAGTTGTGTCCAATTCTTTGCAACCCTATGGATTACAGCACCCCAGGGTTCCCTGTCCTTCACTATCTCCTGGAGTTTGCTCAAACTCATGTCCACTGAATAGGTGATACCATCCAACCATCTCATCCTCTGTCATCCCCTTCTCCTGCCTTCAATCTTTCCCAGCACCAGGATCTTTTCCAATGTGTGAGCTCTTTGCATCAGGTAGCCAAAGTTCTGGAGCTTCAGCTTCAGCATCAGTCCTTCCAGTGAATATGCAGGACTGATTTCCTTTAGGATTGACTGGTTTGATCTCCTTGCAGTCTAAGGGACTCTTAAGAGTCTTCTCCAACCAACACCACAGTTTAAACACATCAATTCTTTAGCCCTCAGCCTTCCTTATGGTCCAGCTCACATCCATACATGACTATTGCAAAAACCATACTTTTGACTATATGATTCCTATTATTGTTTTAATCTGAATTTATTTAGGAAATTTCCCAGCAGTCCAGTGGTTAGGACTCCATGTGGCATGGCCAAAAACTTTCTTCAATTTTATTTAATAATCAGAGGGGTTGAGAGTATATAGTTCAGTGGTTCTTATATGTTTATTATGTTTTACAACATTTCTGGTTATTTTTGTTTGTTTTCAGTGGTTTTTATTATAAAATAAAATGGATGCAGAAAACCACACAGAGCTTAGTGAATTATTACAAAGTGAGCTCTTTTTAAACTAGTACTCAGGTCAAGCAATAAAACTTTGTTAACTCTCTCAGAAGACTTCCTTGTACCTTATCCCAGTCACATAAGCACCTTCCTCCTCTCAAAAATAACCACTATTCTGACTTATAGCAATAATCTCTTTGTATTTCTTTATAATCTTCTCACATGAGTATGATACTACAGTTTAGTCTTGCCCTTTTAAAAATTATTATATCTTTTTTCTTTGCTCTGTGTTTTAAATCTCTTAATTTATTGTTTCTTTCTCCATCACTTTCTTTTCCTTAAAATTCATCTGTTGAAGAACCTGGCCCATTTGATTTGTAGAGTTCCCATAGTCTGGATTTTACTAGTTGCAATTCAAGGACAGTTCACCATTGTTGTATGTCCTTTGTTTCGCCTACAAATTAGCAGCTGGATGCAGAGACTTTATCAGATTCCAGATTTGATTCCTTTGAAAAGACTACACATTACTTGTGTTTGCCTGGTTGTTCCTCTTTTTGTGTGACATTGTTGTTGTTCAGTCGTGTCCGACTCCCTGCATGACGTTAACAGCCACTGATGCTCCTTGCCTGGATCCACTAATTAACTGGGGGTTAGAAACTGGTGATTTTCTAATCCTTTTTATTTATTTGCTGAAATACATCTATAAAAGAGGTGCTTCTGATTTTACTTCTTACTTACCCAACAGTAGAATTCATCATGGGGAAGCAGGATAAATGCTTAATCCTTTCCCTTTATTTGCCAGTTATCAAGATAATGAATTGACTCACTATCATACCCCCAAATATGATCAGCTTTAAAAAATATCACTGTGAGCTCAAGGGCTTAAGCGTATTTCATCAGTTTTAATCCACTGCACTTATTATTTTATACTGATGGTCCAGTTGTCCCATTTTTGCCTGGTAAGTGCTTCTTCATCTTGTTTCCTGAGTCCTTTTGACATGTCTTTAACAGACTCCTTGCTAGATAGTATGACAAAATATTTCAGATTCATCTTGTACTTTTCCTGCCTAGATCTAGAATCAACTATTTCTCTAAGACACCCGAGTTTCTTTTAGGGAAATGGTATTTCAAGATCACAATCAGATCATTTGAGGTTCTTATTACTACTGGGTGCATCACTGTTTTTATACCTAGTCTGGTTGTTAGTTTTCCCTTAGTTTTTGATAATTTCCCTGTAATATATCTAGGTATGAGCTTGGGTTTATTTTATGCTAAGTATCCATTTCAAATCCTGAAACATGATGCTGTGAAAGTGCTGCACTCAATATGCCAGCAAATTTGGAAAACTCAGCAGTGGCCACAAGACTGGAAAAGGTCACTTTTCATTTCAATCCCAAAGAAAGGCAATGCCAAAGAATGCTCAAACTACCGCACAATTGCACTCATCTCACATGCTAGTAAAGGAATGCTCAAAATTCTCCAAGCCAGGCTTCAGCAATACGTGAACCATGAACTTCCAGATGTTCAAGCTGGTTTTAGAAAAGACAGAGGAACCAGAGATCAAATTGCCAACATTCACCAGATCATGAAAAAAAGCAAGAGAGTTCCAGAAAAACATCTATTTCTGCTTTATTAACTATGCCAAAGCCTTTGACTGTGTGGATTATAAATAAAATGTGGAAAATTCTGAAAGAGATGGGAATACCAGACCATCTGACCTGCCTCTTGAGAAACCTATATGCAGGTCAGGAAGCAACAGTTAGAACTAGACATGGAACAACAGACTGGTTCCAAATAGGAAAAAGAGTACGTCAAGGCTGTATATTGTCACCCTGCTTATTTAACTTATATGCAGAGTACATCATGAGAAACACTGGGCTGGAAGAAGCACAAGCTGGAATCAATATTGCCAGGAGAAATATCAATGACTTCAGATATGCAGATGACAGCACCCTTATGGCAGAAGGTGAAGAGGAGCTAAAAAGCCTCTTGATGAAAGTGAAAGAGGAGAGGGAAAAAGTTGACTTAAAGCTCAACATTCAGAAAACGAAGATCATGGCATCCGGTCCCATCACTTTATGGGAAATAGGTGGGGAAACAGTGGAAACAGTGTCAGACTTTATTTTTCTGGGCTCCAAAATCACTGCAGATGGTGATTGCAGCCATGATGTTAAAGGACAGTTACTCCTTAGAAGGAAAGTTGTGACCAACCTAGACCGCATATTCAAAAGCAGAGACATTATTTTGCCTAGAAAGGTCCATCTAGTCAAGGCTATGGTTTTTCCAGTGGTCATGTATGGATGTGAGAGTTGGACTGTGAAGAAAGCTGAGCGCTGAAGAATTGATGCTTTGAACTGTGGTGTTGGAGAAGACTCTTGAGAGTCCCATGGATTGCAAGGAGATCCAACCAGTCCATCCTAAAGGAGATTAGGCCTGGGTGTTCTTTGGAATGACTGATGCTAAAGCTGAAACTCTAATACTTTGGCCACCTCATGCAAAGAGTTGACTCATTGGAAAAGACTCTGATGCTGGGAGGGGTTGGGGGCAGGAGATGAAGGGGATGACAGATGATGAGATGGCTGGATGGCACCACCAACTCGATGGACATGAGTTTGAGTAAACTCGGGAGTTGGTGATGGACAGGGAGGCCTGGCATGCTGTGACTCAGGGGGTCGTAAAGAGTCGGACATGACTGAACTGAAGTATACATTATATTTCCTAAATCTGAGGGTTGTGTTTTCTACATCAATTTTGAAAAATGTTTAACTTTATTTGAAACTCCACTCAGTTTCCTGAAGTGGTTGTTTAATTATACACTTCTATCCACAATGTAGGGTTTCCCTTGTAGCTCAGTTGGTGAAGAATCTGCCTGCAAGGCAGGAGACCCAGGTTCAGTTCCTGGGTTGGGAAGATCCCCTGGAGAAGGGAAAGGCAACCTATTTGAGTATTCTTACCTCAAGAATCCCTTGGACAGAGGAGCCTGGCAGGCTACTGTCCATGGGGTCACAAAGAGATGGACATGACTTAGCGACTAAAGCACCATCCACAATGTATGAGCATTCCAGGTATCCCACATATTCATCAATAATTTTAATGTCAGTCTTCTAATGACCAGTCTGGTGCATATGTAGTGGTATCTGACTTTGATTCTTATTTGCATTCTCTAGATAAGTAATGATGTTGAGCAGCTTATCAATTGTTAGGCAGTCGGATATCTTCTGTGATATGTTTGTTCAAACCTTCTGTTCAGTTTTTAAATTTGGTTGTGGTCTCTCTTTTATAGATTAGTATTTCTTTCTTTCGTATTCTGGATAAAAGTTCTTTGACAGATAGATGTGTTAAGAATGTTTTCTCCTGGTCTGTGCCTTACCTTTTCACTTTCTTAATCTGTTGATGAGCTCATGGACTTCCCAGGTGGCACTAGTGGTAAAAAAAAAAAAAAAACACCTGCCTGCCAGTGCAGGGGATGTAAGGGACACAGGTTTGAATCCTGGGTTGGGTAGATTCCCAGGAGAAGGGCAAGGCAACCCACTCCAGTATTCTTGCCTGGAGAATCCCATGGACAGAGGAGCCTGGCAGGCTACAGGCCATGGGGTCACAAAGAGTCTGACACAACGGAAGTGACTTAACACGCATTCATGTTGAGCTCATAGGCTAAGTCTTGCTTATCATGGGATAGTTCCATGATACATTGTATATTTTTAAGTTTTGAATTATATTTTGTAATTTTTAAAACCCACCTTTGGTAGGACTTTATCTCTAAAAATTTTGTATGATCTGATTTGAGATTTCCCCTTTAGAGAAGGTTTGTATTTCCTCTTATCATATGTCTTAAAGTAGGACCAATTTTAATTTTAATGTTTTGGCTTGAAGGTCCTAAAGACATCTAGGTAGTGCACATATGATTCTCAAACCCACTTGAGGGTGGGCCTATGGTTACAAATTCTTGAGGGAGATTTTTTTTCATGCAGAGCAAGCTGAAAAAGACATACTTCCTTGGTATTTCTCTTTGATGGTGGAAAAACTCTGGTCTCAATTTTTCCTTGGCATCCTGCTTCATTTTCTGTCCATGTATCTTTTTAAAACATCAAGTCCTTGATTATTACCAAGACAAGCAACCTCCTTCACTTCCCCATCTATAGGATCAGTTCATATTTGTCCTACAATTTTAATTCCCTCTTTATTTTTAGGCCCTTAACTTAAAAAAAAGAAAACTTTCTTAGGAGCTCAAATGTAGTATTTAAAATACTGCTTATGGTATTTTAGTCAGCAAGTTTAGGTGTTTTGTGTCAGGGTAGGAGAGTATTAGAAAATATAGACTTAAATATTAGTGAAAATACAATGCCAAATATTTCTGTACCCATTAAATCATTCCTCTTCTCATCTCCTCCACAATCCCTTGGAAGAAAATATGTACTAGAGACGTGAGGGCCTCTCTACTCAACACAGACTTCCTCAGAGTCTGAAAAGTCAAAACAGTGTCCCTTAAATTTCCTCATTAATTTTGCTTAATCCTTAAGGAATTTGTTAACATTTGGTTTTGCTTAATTTTACCCACATCCTCTTTTCTCAGAAATGGGCATTATATGGGGGTTCTAATGGCTTCTTGAACATCAAATAACTCTTAAAAGTAAAACTGTGATGTATTGAGTGTGAATGAATCAAACAGGGAATAAATTTCCATTGAAACACATATGGATTTAATAATTAGCAAGAAAGCTCCTCCTAATTAAAAAAATGTTTTCGGATAATGTTTGAAATGGTAGAGAAATACAAAATGTTGCTGATTGTATTGTCTCAGCTTATAGATTTCCTCTGAAACTCTGATATTACAGCCATAGACCAGATAGTCCCAACCAGTGAGTGATCAAGTTAGTAGTTTTGGGGCAAATAGTAAGGATTTAAGAAATTTTAACTACTGTATTTTTCATGTGTTGGAAAATCCCTAAACTTTATGTTGATGGAAGAAATTTCTTGCATCAGTCTAGTAGAGGAGTCTCTACTGCTCTCAGTCCAGTAGAAGAGTCAATATGCTAACAAATGACAGCAATAGAATATGCAGGGAATAGTACTGAGAAAAAGAGGGCTTAGTATTTGCAGCCTAAAGTGCCATAGAATGTCAGCCCACATGATGCTTGACCTGAGTCCTAAAGGAAGAGCCATTTATTTACCTGCTATTTATTATCAGCTGAGGGATAGCGCACCTTAAGACTTAGAGTGGGGAAAACCGATTGGAATTTGGAGAGTACTACAATTGAGAGTGGTCCAGTGAAAGACAGGCCTACATGAGTAGTTAGTGAAAAGTGAAAGTGAAAGTCGCTCAGTTGTGTCTGACTTTGCAACTCCGTGGACTACATCTTCCCAGCCCAGGGTTAGAACCCAGGTCTCCCACATTGTAGATAGATTCTTTACCAACTGAGCTATCAAGAAAGCCTATGGGTAGTTAGACATCTGACTAAAGAAGAATTGGGCTCCAAGGATCTTTGGTTTTATCCTGAAAAATCAGTATTTTGATTATTATCACAGCACTTCACTCATTTTTATATGTATTTTTGATATCACCTTTATCAAGGCATAATTTATACAGAATAAAATGCACCTATTTTAATACACCTTGGTGACTCGACAGATTTATATACCTATGTAACTACTATCACTCAATCCATAGAATGTTATCATTATCTCAGAAAATTCCCTTGTGCCCTTTCTCAGTCAACTACCCCAATCCCCAATACACACACCTAGGCAACCACTATAGATTTCTATCAACATAAATTAGATATAGCTTTTTCAAAGTTTTAATTAAATAGAATTATGTAATATATAGTCCTGTGCCTATATATATTTCTCTTTGCTCAGCATATTTTTGAAGTCAACCTACATTGTTGTGTTTAGCAGTACTTTTTTATTTATTGCTGAGATTTTGTTAGATTTATATACTTTGTTCATCTAATTATTTGTTGGAGGACATTGGGTCATTTTCAGTTTATGGCTATTGAAAGTGAAACTCTCTCAGTCATGTCCCACTCTTTGCAAACCCATGGACTGTAGCCTACCAACTCTTCCATGGACTTCTCCAGGCCAGAATTCTGGAGTGGGTAGCCTTTCCTGTCTCCAGGGAATCTTCCCAACCCAAGGATCAAGCCCAGGTGTCCCACATTACAGGCAGTTTCTTTGCTGTCTGAGCTACCAGGTAAGGTCTTCTGGCTATTATAAAGGGGCTATAAACATTTGTGTATAAGTCTTTATCAGTACTCACTTTAACACGTGTCGTAGCTAATAAATTTTCTATAAAGACCCTATCACCCCACCACCTTTAGCCAAAGTATCTGTGTATGTTGCTGGGAGTGAAGGGGAGAGCAGCATGGAGAATTTGTTTCAGGTTGGGGCAGTCCTGGTACCTCATTCCCCTGCAATAATAATTGGTCCAGTTCAGTTCAGTCACTCAGTCGTATCCGACTGTTTGCAACCCTATGAATCGCAGCACGCCAGGCCTCCCTGTCCATCACCATCTCCCGGAGTTCACACAGACTCACATCCATCGAGTCAATGATGCCATCCAGCCATCTCATCCTCTGTCGTCCCCTTCTCTGCCTGCCCCCAATCCTTCCCAGCATCAGAGTCTTTTCCAATGAGTCAACTCTTCGCATGAGGTGGCCAAAGTACTGGAGTTTCAGCTTCAGCATCATTCCTTCCAAAGAAATCCCAGAGCTGATCTCCTTCAGAATGGACTGGTTGGATCTCCTTGCAGTCCAAGGGATTCTCAAGAGTCTTCTCCAACACCACAGTTCAAAAGCATCAATTCTTCGGCGCTCAGCCTTCTTCTCAGTCCAACTCTCACATCCAAACATGACCACAGGAAAAACTATAGCCTTGACTAGATGGACCTTAGTCAGCAAAGTAATGTCTCTGCTTTTGAATATACTATCTAGGTTGGTCATAACTTTTCTTCCAAGGAGTAAGCATCTTTTAATTTCATGGCTGCAGTCACCATCTGCAGTGATTTTGGAACCCCCCAAAATAAAGTCTGACACTGTTTCCACTGTTTCCCTATCTATTTCCCATGAAGTGATGGGACCGATGCCATGATCCTCATTTTCTGAATGTTGAGCTTTAAGCCAACTTTTTCGCTTTCCTCTTTCACTTTCATCAAGAGGCTTTTTAGTTCCTCTTCACTTTCTGCCATAAGGGTGGTGTCATCTGCATATCTGAGGTTATTGACATTTCTCCCGGCAGTCTTGATTCCAGTTTGTGTTTCTTCCAGTCCAGCTCGCTATAAACGGTCCAAGGATCAGGCATATGACCGAAGATTAGTTAGAGCCTTTTCCAAGAAGAAAGTTTTTTTTTTTTTTTTCCATTTGGCTTGCTAAAATGGGACTATATAAGCTTGAAACTGCCACATCTTTCTTCCCTGGTGGCACAGAGGAAGGCTTTCTGTGGCAGGAGAGAATAATAACAATACATGAGAGAAAATGGAGACGAGTGAAAGAGAAAGAGAATTCCTACCTCCTCTAGGAATTACCTATGCCCGACAGGAATACGCACATTTAGTTAGAATTGGGAAACCAAAGAGAGGAGAGTATGGGAACCCATTCCAGTATTCTTGTCTGGAAAATCACATGGACAGAGGAGCCTGGTAGGCTAGAGTCCATGGGGTCGCTAAGAGTTGGACATGACTGAAGCAACTTAGCACACACGCATGAGAATCCAAAGAAACTGATAAAGAGAAAATGGAGGTTAGAAGAGAAAGACACAGTGGAGACAGCTGAAATTCATGGATCATGTTTTCAGTGTCTTAAGATCCATATGCCAGTCTTTTCTTAACTTTGAAATTAAACAAGGAAGCTGCCAGCCTGAGGCTTTGACAAAGAGGAGTAAGTTGACTCCTCACTGTGGATCAAGGATATCACTCAGACAGAAAACTGTTTCCGTACCTCTCTTAAGGAGCTAAGTTCTAGAGGATAAAATGAGAAAGAGACTAGAGCACTTTATCAAAGATATATAGATAAGAAACATTTAATGTTCTAGAGTGTATGGTCAAAGATAGGGCATAGCCAGAAATAATATTGCAGAAGCAGGAGTTGAGTCATGAAGGACCTAGAATGCCACACTAAGAAGTTACATTTTATGTTGTAGGCATTGGGAAGTTACATTAATTTTTCAGACCTGCTTAAACAAAAGTACCATAACTTGGGAGCTAAACAACAGAAACTTATTTTCTCAAAATTCCAGAGGCTAAAGTCCAAGATTAAGCAATCCACAGGTTTGATTTCTTCTGAGACTTCTTTTCTTGGCTTGTGGATGGCTGTCTTCTCCCTGTGTCTTCATACAGTCTTCTCTCTCTATGTGTCTGTGTCTAAATTTCCTTTTCTTATAAGGACACCAGTTAGATTGGATTAGGGCCCACTCTAATAATCTCATTTCAACCTAATTATCTCTTTAAAGACCCTGTCTTCAAATACAGTTACATTCAGAGGTACTAGAGGTTAGGACTTTAAGATATGAATTTTTATGGGACTCAGTTCAGCTCATAACAGAAGCCATTGAGGGATTTTAAGGAAGGAAGGGCATAAAACAGATTTGTACTTCAAAAATTACCAGTCATAAATGTGAAGGATGGATTGAAAGAGGACAAGATCACAGGCATGAAATCTTATTAGGAGGCTTTTGTAATTGTCCAGGCAAGAGATGATAAGGGTCTAAATTAGAGAGGCTACTCACTGCTAACCTGGCTATAGACTGCTGCCTGGTTAGAATATGTCACCTCTGGATAGAGTGGCCTATAAATAGGTGGTGACTCTTCTTACTAGGACAACTTTTGCTGTATAAAATGTTTATGCACATTTCATTTAAAGGAGAAGGGTAGGTGAAATGAGGCAGTAAGAAGTTCCATGAAGGTTTTTAACCACATCATGGTTTTTAGAAAGCTTCCTAATTTGGGGTTGTGTTCCTTTACTTGCCATTGTTCCTATTCCTACTCTTGTTATGGAGGTTTGTTTTTGCTTTGGTAGAAAGATCATAAATTATGGAGTTGTCGCCTACTTGGAGCCTTAATTCTGGTGAGGTGTAATTACTAGGTGAGTAACCTTGGGAAGGGCTTCCCAAGTGACTCAGTGGGTAAAAAATCTGCCTGCCAATGCAGAAGACACAAGAGATGTGGGTTCAGTTCCTGGGTCAGGAAGGTCCCCTGGAGGAGGGCATGGCAACCCAGTCCAGTATTCTTGCCTGGAGAATCCCATAAACAGAGGAGCCTGGGGGGCTACAGTCCATAGGGTTGCAGAGTTGAACATGACTGAGTACGCACACATGCAACTTTGGGAAAGTCATTTTATCTCTCTGAACTTCAGTGTTTTTTATGTAAAATGGGATGCTAATAATAATAATAATAATCTACCTCACAGATTTGTTGAAAGAATTAAGTGAAATCATGAATGAGAAGTGTTTCGTAGAAAGCTGTGTACTTGTTATTTATGCTCCTTGGTATTCCCATAGGATATCTGTAGGTGGGAGTGGGAAGCAGATATCCTTTACAGATGATCTGATGACTATGATTTATTGAATTATCTACCAGGAGCCCTAGATGTGAGTCCTAGAGTATCTCTTTCTTCTAGAAGGAGATCCCCAGGCCACAGGCATTGGTTGGCTGGCTGGCAGTTGTGTCAATATTTGAGAAAAATATGACTTCTCTGGGCTATTTGGATCTGAAATTACAGTAATTTCCTGATTACCAGGAAAGAAAAAAATGCAGTTTGATTTCAGTAAATGCTAGAATTTAGGGGGCATTTTTAATACCATTAAAACAAAGGAGAAGATAGACAAAGGCAGAGAAAAAGAGTGAAAGCCACAAGAGGAAATAGAAAAACAAAATCAGAAAAGAAACTAGGAATAAAAAAACAAAGACTTCCAAAATGTCTCCTATTTCAGACTTCTTATTTATGTCTCGTTTATTTAAGTATAAAAACCTCAAGGGAAAGGAGAGAAACTGTTCTTTTTAGATTTGGGTTGCTAAAGAAATGACATTGAAACCTGAAAGATGAGTAGGAATTAGTCCTAAGAAGAATAGGAAGAAACTATTCTAGGCAGAGGAAACATGTTTTTGTTCCTCTGAGATTCTGAGAGTTCATTAAAGCAGGCTCATGTAGCCAATCTCAGGTAAAGCTCAGTTTAAAAAAAAACAAAAAACTTTTTTTATTTCTCTTGTGAAAAATTTGGCTTAAAACTCAACATTCAGAAAACTAAGATCATGGCTTCCAGTCCCATCACTTCATGGTGAATAGATAGGGGAACAATGGAAACAGTGTCAGACTTTATTTCTATCCCCTTTTAAAATTCAAATTCTACAGAACTGCCAACTTTCTTCATGCCCAGCCTTCCTCAACAAAACTGGAGAAGGTTGATGAATTTACTAACGACCTACACTTGAGGTTGTTTCTTCTAATATTTGCATTTTAGCCAGTTTTGGTAACTTTACACGTTTTCCCCCTTATAGTAAGATCAGAGGCAAAAGAAATGTCAGAATCATAAAGACAAGCCATAAAGCTCCATATTCATCTTCTTCCCAGGCAGACCAAACTGGAACCTAACCACTGGAGTTAGAGGACCACGTGTCCTCATAGTCTGCTCTGTATCTGTTGGCCCTTTCAGCTTTCTCTGGATTAAACCCCTCCTTCAGGCCCCTTCCAGTCACTCCTCTGAGAAGAAAGCCCAGAAAAAGCTTTCCCTTCTCCATCTTCACATGCCCTTTCCTCTCTCTGCTATTTTAATTAACATTTAATGACATGTACAAACTATAATCCTTCTTAACTGACAATCTATGACAGTATCTCTTTGCCTCCTAAATTACCTAGGCAATAGCAAGAAGATTTTTGAAAGAACCATATTGAAATTAGTCCTTTCTCTTTATAAGAAGTGGTATTGAAATTTTCACTCAGTTGTGTCTGACTCTTTGTGACTCCACAGACTGTAGCCCACCAGGCTCCCCTGTCCATGGAATTCTCCAGGCAAGAATACTGGAGTGGGTAGCCATTTCCTTCTCTAGGGGATCTTCCCTACCCAGAAATCAAACCTGGGTCTGTTGCATTACAGGCAGATTCTTTACCATCTGAGACACCAGGGAAGCTCCATTGTATTGTTGAACCTGCTGCTGCTACTGCTGCTAAGTCACTTCAGTCGTGTCCGACTCTGTGTGACCCCATAGGCGGCAGCCCCCCAGGCTTCCCTGTCCCTGGGATTCTCCAGGCAAGAATACTGGAGTGGGTTGCCATTTCCTTCTCCAATGTGTGAAAGTGAAAAGTGAAAGTGAAGTTGCTCAGTCGTGTCCAACTCCCTGCGACCCCGTGGACTGCAGCCCACCAGGCTCCCCCGTCCATGGGATTTTCCAGGCAAGAGTACTGGAGTGGGGTGCCATCACCCTCTCTGATTGGTGAACCTATAGACAATTAATTATGAACACAGTCATATTATTTCAGTTTGGTATGGGTTTACAACACATCATGCTTTTATGATTATTTCCAAACAACTTCCTGTCTCCTTTCAGCCCATACCAGGACTCCCACATACAACTCTTCTAGTCATGGTAGAAGCTGTACTTCCGCAAACCATGTTCCTTTGGTATACCTAACATCTGAGTTTAAAATGCACTTTTAAGATCCTCTTGAACCTGAAATACGAAGGTGCCACCTTGAAATCTGCCTGAAAACATGTCCAAACTAGCCTTTTTCCTTCCCTGTCATACAACTTTTCACATATGTTCTCATCATGTATTAATCATTCAGTGGTGTCCAACTCTTTGCTACCACATGGACCACAACCTGCCAGGCTCCTCTATCCATGGAATTCTCCAGGCAGGAATACTGGAGTGGGTTCCCATTTCCTTCTCCAGTTAGTTTTCACCATACTTAGTCCCTTTTCAATTCTTTACTACTTTTTCTAGAAATACCCCTTCATATCACAGGAAGCACAGAGCTATATATATATTATTGTTCCTATAGTCACCTCTGTTCAAATATTAGGATAAACTACAAGATAGGACAGTAACCTAAAACTCAGTTGTATTTTGATTATCTTAACCTTAGACTAGAATCAGCCACAACCCATACACAAATCATGTATGACAGGGAGAAAGAGGTTGTTCTAGCACTAGAGGGTAGTAGTAGAAAGAATGGAATTATGTTACCTGTTCCTAATGTAGATTTCTTTTGCTAAAACTGCATAAAAACATGTGTCAAGAGTACTCAGAGAATGATTATTCTCGAAATGACAGCAGTTCAGTTCAGTTCAGTTCAGTCGCTCAGTCATGTCTGACTCTACGACCCCATGAATCACAGCACGCCAGGCCTCCCTGTCCAACACCAACTCCTGGAGTTCACTCAGACTCACGTCCATCGAGTCAGTGATGCCATCCAACCATCTCATCCTCTGTCGGCCCTTCTCCTCCTGCCCCCAATTCATTCCAGCATCACAGTCTTTTCCAATGAGTCAACTCTTCGCATGAGGTGGCCAAAGTACTGGAGTTTCAGCTTTAGCATCATTCCTTCCAAAGAAATCCCAGGGCTGATCTCCTTCAAATGGACGGGTTGGATCTCCCTGCAGTCCAAGGGACTCTCAAGAGTCTTCTCCAACACCACAGTTCAAAAACATCAATTCTTCAGCACTCAGCTTTCTTCACAGTCCAAGTCTCACATCCATACATGACCATTGGAAAAACCATAGCCTTGGCTAGACGGACCTTAGTCAGCAAAGTGATGTCTCTGCTTTTCAATATGCTATCTAGGTGGGTCATAACTTTCCTTCCACGGAGTAAGCGTCTTTTAATTTCATGGCTGCAACCACCATCTGCAGTGATTTTGGAGCCCCCAAAATAAAAGTCTGACACTGTTTCCACTGTTTCTCCATTTATTTCCCATGAAATGATGGGACCAGATGCCATGATCTTCGTTTTTGAATGTTAAGCTTTAAGCCAACTTTTTCATTCTTCTTTCACTTCCATCAAGAGGCTTTTTAGTTCCTCTTCATTACCTGCCATAAGGGTGCTGTCATCCGCATATCTGAGGTTACTGATATTTCTCCCAGCAATCTTGATTCCAGCTTGTGTTTCTTCCAGTCCAGCGTTTCTCATGATGTACTCTGCATATAAGTTAAATAAGCAGGGTGACAATATACAGCCTTGACGCAGTCCTTTCCCTATTTGGAACCAGCCTGTTGTTCCATGTCCAGTTCTAACTGTTGCTTCCTGATCTGCATACAGATTTCTCAAAAGGCAGGTCAGCTGGTCTGGTATTCCCATCTTTTTCAGAATTTTCCACAGTTTATTGTGATCCACACAGTCAAAGGCTTTGGCATAGTCAATAAAGCAGAAATAGATGTTTTTCTGGAACTCTCTTGCCTTTTCCATGATCTGGTGGATGTTGGCAATTTAATCTCTGGTTCCTCTGCCTTTTCTAAAACCAGCTTGAACATCAGGGAGTTCATGGTTCATGTATTGCTGAAGCCTGGCTTGGAGAATTTTGAGCATTACTTTACTAGCATGTGAGATGAGTGCAATTGTGTGGTAGTTTGAACATTCTTTAGGACTGGAATGAAAACTGACCTTTTCCAGTCCTGTGGCCACTGCTGAGTTTTCCAAATTTGCTAGCATATTGAGTACAACACTTTCACAGCATCATCTTTCAGGATTTGAAATAGCTCAACTGGAATTCCATCACCTCCACTAGCTTTGTTCGTAGTGATGCTTTCTAAGGCCCACTGGCTTCACATTCCAGGATATCTGGCTCTAGATGAGTGATCACACCATCGTGATTATCTGGGTCATGAAAATCTTTTTGTACGGTTCTTCTGTGTATTCTTGCCACCTCTTCTTTTTTTTTTTTTTTTTTTGCCACCTCTTCTTAATATCTTCTGCTTCTTTTAGGTCCATACCATTTCTGTCCTTTATCGAGCCCATCTTTGCATGAAGCATTCCCTTGGTATCTCTAATTTTCTTGAAGAGATCTCTAGTCTTTCCCATTCTGTTCTTTTCCTCTATTTCTTTGCATTGATCACTGAGGAAGGCTTTCTTATCTCTCCTTGCTATTCTTTGGAACTACATTCAGATGCTTATATCTTTCCTTTTCTCCTTTGTTTTTCACCTCTCTTCTTTTCACAGCTATTTGTAAGGCCTCCTCAGATAGCCATTTCGCTGTTTTGCATTTCTTTTCCATGGGGATGGTCTTGATCCCTGTCTCCTGTACAATGTCATGAGCCTCATTCCATAGTTCTTCAGGCACTCTGTCTATCAGATCTAGGCCCTTAAATCTATTTCTCACTTCCACTGTATAATCATAAGAGATTTGATTTAGGTCATACCTGAATGGTCTAGTGGTTTTCCCTACTTTCTTCAATTTGAGTCTGAATTTGGTAATAAGGAGTTGATGATCTGAGCCACAGTCAGCTCCTGGTCTTGTTTCTGCTGACTGTATAGAGCTTCTCCATCGTTGGCTGCAAAGAATATAATCAATCTGATTTCAGTGTTGACCATCTGGTGATGTCCATGTGTAGTCTTTTTTTGTGTTGTTGGAAGAGGGTGTTTCTATGACCAGTGCATTTTCTTGGCAAAACTCTTATTAGTCTTTGCCCTGCTTCATTCCGCATTCCAAGGCCAAATTTGCCTGTTACTCCAGGTGTTTGTTGGCTTCCTACTTTAGCATTCCAGTCCCCTATAATGAAAAGGACATCTTTTTGGGTGTTAGTTCTAAAAGGTCTTGTAGGTCCTCATAGAACCATTGAACTTCAGCTTCTTCAGCGTTACTGGTTGGGGCATAGACGTGGATTACTGTGATATTGAATGGTTTGCCTTGGAAATGAACAGAGATCATCCTTTTGTTTTTGAGATTGCATCCAAGTACTGCATTTTGGACTCTTGTTGACCACGATGGCTACTTCATTTCTTCTGAGGGATTCCTGCCGACAGTAGTAGATATAATGGTCATCTGAGTTAAATTCACCCATTTCAGTCCATTTTAGTTCGCTGATTCCTAGAATGTCAACATTCACTCTTGCCATCTCTTGTTTGACCATTGCCAATTTGCCTTGATTCATGGACCTGACATTCCAGGTTCCTATGCAATATTGCTCTTGACAGCATCAAGCCTTGCTTCTATCACAAGTCACATCCACAACTGGGTATTGTTTTTGCTTTGGCTCCATCCCTTCATTCTTTCTGAAGTTATTTCTCCACTGATCTCCAGTAGCATATTGGGCACCTACTGACCTGGGGAGTTCCTCTTTCAGTATCCTATCATTTTGCCTTTTCATACTGTTCATGGGGTTCTCAAGGCAAGAATACTGAAGTGGTTTGCCATTCCCTTCTCCAGTGGACCACATTCTGTCAGACCTCTCTACCATGACCCACCTGTCTTGGGTTGCCTGGCAGGCATGGCTTAGTTTCATTGAGTTAGACAAGGCTGTGGTCTTAGTGTGATTAGATTGACTAGTTTTCTGTGAGTATGGTTTCAGTGTGTTTGCCCTCTGATGCCCTCTTGCAACACCTACCATCTTACTTGGGTTTCTCTTACCTTGGCATGGGGTATCTCTTCTCGGCTGCTCCAGCAAAGTGCAGCCGCTGCTCCTTACCTTGGATGAAGGGTATCTCCTCAACACCACTCTTCCAGACCTTCAACGTGGGATAGCTCCTCCAGGCCCTCCTGTGCCCATGCAGCCACCACTCCTTGGATGTGGGGTTGCTCCTCCCGGCCGCTGCCTCTGACCTCGGATGCGGGGTGGCTCCTCCTGGCTGCCCCTGACCTCGGACTTTGGGTAGTTCCTCTCGGCCGCTGCCCCTGACCTTGGACACTGGATAGCTCCTCCCAGCTGCCGCCCCTGACCTTGGACGGGGGGTAGCTCCTCTCGGCCATTCCTGTGCAGTTGCAGCCTGGCACTTTCGGCTGGTGCCCCTGACCTCATACGTGAGGTAATTCCTCTTGGCCACCGCCCTTTGGGCATGGGGTCCTTCCGGCTTCTGCCCCTGACCTCAGACGTTGGGTAGCTCCTCTTGGCCGCTTAGTGCGCCAGTCGCAGCCGCCCGTGCTGACTGCAGGTCTGCACTTTGTCACTCTTGGCAGCTCACATCTGGGAATTACCATTGGGAAAATGTCTTTGTGCTCTTCCTCTTCATTTTCACAGACATCTGCTTTGGAGGGGAGATTTGGATGGAGTAAAATTTCTGAGTAGGGGAAGGCCTGGAGACAAAACACTTCAAAGTGCAGACCATATTCTTTCTCCTGATGTATTAGATTCTACAAGATTTAAACTTTTTCCTTTCTCGAAGCTGGTACCAGTTTTATCCCTTGTAGAAAAGCTGCTGCTCTTTAAAGGGATTTAGTAATTCACTTTGACTGGAAAACATCTAAGGAGAGAACAGCTGGTCTTCAAGGTTGGAAGAACATTTGTCAGATGTTCTTGTGCTTCCTATGGGGTAACTCTGAGCTATGAGGCTACTCCTTTTTCTTCTTGAAGCTGAGTCAGTCAGGCATTAAAGAACAGTCCGAAAAGTCCACCCAAAGAAAGTCTCAATATGAAGTTTGTGTTATTCTTACTTTCTAAGCTGTCGTGGCTTATCTTCCCTCCTCAGGCTTGCTGGAATCTGACCCCTCTGGTGTTAAATGTAGTGGATGAAATATAGGGTAACTTGGAGCTTCTACTATTAAACTCTTTTTTAAAATGTTCTAGGGTTGATTAACTGTTCTTTTAGGAAAAAAAGACTCTGAAAGAGTATGTTGATTTGAAAGGTTTACTTATCATATTCTAGAAATAGTTCACATTTTTCCATACTCTCTTCCTTTAGTAAGAAGTTCAAAATTAAGGAATCAATACACTCATATTTGTTAATGAAATGATATCTGGCAAGTTACCAAAAATATAGATTTAAGAGTAGTATTTTAATTGCAAATACTCTTCAGAGGTACAAGAAAAATCTTTTCTTCTTCTGATGCAAATAGTGAGACATGAGAATGAAATTGGTCACTTTTGAAAGACAAGATTAGAATTAATAAGAGCATCACATTTAGATTAAGAGGTTAAGTGTTTTATGGCTAGACCAAGGTTAGCACCAGTCAGTGTAACCAGGGTATGGAATCCAGAACAGAGGAGCCATTTATTTATGAACCATGCAAAGAAGGAGGAACATGACCCATAATGAGAAGAAAAAAACAGTCAATAGGAACAAATCAAGAATTACACAGAAGATATAATTGCAGGTAAAATATTAAAACAGTTGCTATAACTGCATTCCATGTGTTCAAGAAGCTATAGGAAAGACTGAAAATATTAGTAGAGATATGGAAGATATTTAAGAAGACATAACTCTAACATCCCCAAGAAAAAGAAATGCAAAAAGCTAAATTGCTGTCTGAGGAGGCCTTACAAATAGCTGTGAAAAGAAGAGAGGTGAAAAGCTAAGGAGAAAAGGAAAGCATCTGAATGGAGAGTTCCAAAGAATAGCAAGGAGAGATAAGAAAGCCTTCCTCAGCGATCAATGCAAAGAAATAGAGGAAAAGAACAGAATGAGAAAGACTAGAGATCTCTTCAAGAAAATTAGAGATACCAAGGGAACACTTCATGCAAAGATGGGCTCGATAAAGGACAGAAATGGTATGGACCTAATAGAAGCAGAAGATATTAAGAAGAGGTGGCAAGAATACACAGAAGAACTGTACAAAAACGATTTTCATGACCCAGATAATCATGATGGTGTGATCACTCACCTAAAGCCAGACATCCTGGAATATGAAGTCAGTGGGCCTTAGAAAGCATCACTACGAACAAAGCTAGTGGAGGTGATGGAATTCCAGTTGAGCTATTTCAAATACTGAAAGATGATGCTGTGAAAGTGTTTCATTCAGAAAACGAGGATCATGGTATCTGGTCCCATCACTTCATGGGAAATAGATGGTAAACAGTGGAAATAGTGTCAGACTTTATTTTTCTGGGCTCCAAAATCACTGCAGATGGTGACTGCAGCCATGAAATTAAAAGATGCTTACTCCTTGGAAGGAAAGTTATGACCAACCTAGATAGCATATTGAAAAGCAGAGACATTACTTTGCCAAGAAAGATCTGTCTAATCAAGGCTATGGTTTTTCCAGTGGTCATGTATGGATGTGAGAGTTGGATTGTGAAGGAAGCTGAGTGCTGAAGAATTGATGTTTTTGAACTGTGGTGTTGGAGAAGACTCTTGAGAGTCCCTTGGACTGCAGGGAGATCCAACCAGTCCATTCTGAAGGAGATCAGTCCTGGATGTTCTTTGGAAGAAATGATGCTAAAGCTGGAACTCCAGTACTTTGGCCACCTCACATGAAGAGTTGACTTAATGGAAAAGACTCTGATGCTGGGAGGGATTGGGGGCAGGAGGAGAAGGGGACAACAGAGGATGAGATGGCTGGATAGCATCACTGACTCAATGGACATGAGTTTGAGTGAACTCCGGGAGTTGGTGATGGACAGGGAGGCCTGGCGTGCTGCAATTCATGGGGTCGTAAAGAGTAGGACATGACTGAGCAACTGAACTGAACTGAATCTTCTAAAGACTTTATCTGCTGAAGACTTTAAAGCAGAGTTGAAAAATAGGAGAATGTATATCCTAATAGGTCCTCCTCTTTTATAAAAACCATGTTCCCAGACTCTCTAGGTATATCCCTGCCTTGGATTTGAGGCATGGGATTTTCCTGTGGAAGGGAATTGAAAAAGTAGTATGTAAGAGTGCAGGAAGGGGACAGAATTTGAAGAGTGCTCAAGAGGATGTTATACACATTTCAGAAATGCACAGAATATAATTAATATAGCCAAAACCCCTGTGTTTTCCTCAAACCCTAAGTGTGGACAGTGGATAGGATGCACTCTAAATGCGTCCATTGACAAATTTCTTGGGAATTTAATTAGCTCTGGAGCATTGGGAGGGAGCTATAACCAACAGTCATCTTTAGAGAGCAGCAGTGTTCCCTCCAGGGATGTTATTTTGAAATCAAAGCAAAATGTCTAATAACAAATTAAGTGTCCTTAACAAAGAACATTTCCATTTCAAAGTATCATTTGAAATGAAACAGACATTCTATTAGAGTGTTTCTCAGAGTGTGGTCTGAAGAACAACTGCATGGGGAGGGGGATGCTTAGGGGATGAGAACAGGCGAGGATAGAAGAGATTAATGTTGCATTGTCTTGGATTCCCACATCAGATCTGCTAAGTTAGAATCTCTGGGATGGGGCCAGAAATCTAAATATTTTACAAATGTTCCAGGTAATTTTTAAAATGTTTTACTATGGAAAACTTCAATACAAAACCATTATCACGCTTAATAATTCTTGGTTACACTAAAGATCTGTCTATTTCAGTTGCTGGGAAATTATGAACTTATGCACACATTTCCATCCAAGGTTCCAAGGCTGTATGTATCTCACTGATACATCATCCCCCCCAAAGTTTCACACGTTAGTGTTAACATTTTATACTAATATAAACAATGACAGATAGGTGTTTTAAATTGTGAATGGGTGATAATTTAATTTTTGCTACATATTGATACATATGCAGTAAAGTTTTTAATGTAGAAACACTCCTGTGGTAATTCTTTTTTGTTAGTAAAATTTAATTCTTTTATATTTATTTGGGATTTTTGCACCTATGTTCGTGAATAAGATTGGCCTGTAATTTTTCTTCTTCCGTTACTGTCCTTGTTGGATTTTTAGCTTGAAGGGTATGGTAGTTGCATAAAGTAGCACAGTTTAGCAACTTTTTTTTTCACCATTGCTTCTTATATCCCTCTGTTTCCTTCTTGGTTCACTTTTATTTTGTTTTGTTGTTTTTTTAAAAAACAAAAACTCAAAGAGTTGTCTAGCTGATTCATTCAGCAAATAGTTTGCTCACCTACTATGAAAAGCACAGTTTAGTTCTGACAGTACAGTGGTAAATCAGTTAAAGTATCACTTCCATTATTTTCTTCTATTTATCTTTTGACTTCTTTTACCCATTTCTCTTTCACTCGTTTCATTGAACAACAATAACAGCAAAGGAGTAAAGCAAAATAAATGCATTTAAAGAACTACAGAGATTTAGAACATTTACCATCAAAATAATCTTGCTGAAAGAAGAATGTACTCAAACAAACAAACAAAAAAAATTAACCAAGTTTCCATCAATGAGTGAATGGATAAAGAAATTGTGATAAACACACATTGTTGTTCAGTTGCTAAGTTGTGTCCAGCTCTTTTGCAACTCCATGGATTGCAGCCCACCAGACTCCTCTGTCCGTGGGATTTCCCAGGCAAGAATAGTGGAGTGGGTTGCCATTTCCTTCTCCAAGAGATCTCCCTAGACTGGGGATTGAACCTGCATCTCCTGCATTACAGCCGGATTCTTTACCACTGAGCTACCAGGGAAGCACACACACAGAAATATTGTTTAGCCATGAAAAGAATGAAATCTTGCCATTTTGTGATAACATGGGTGGACATCAAGGGCATTATGCTAAGTGAAATAAGTCAGTCAGAGAAAGACAAATACCTTATACTCTCTCTTATATGTGGGATCTA
This sequence comes from Nanger dama, assembly GCA_917880005.1. Classification (NCBI taxonomy): domain Eukaryota; kingdom Metazoa; phylum Chordata; class Mammalia; order Artiodactyla; family Bovidae; genus Nanger; species Nanger dama. The sequence goes on along the minus strand of CAKJTW010000042.1, from coordinate 20,328,310 downwards.
AAAACAACAACAAGAAGCTCATACATACAGAGAACAGACTGGTGTTTGCCAAAGCTGGGGGTGGGGGTAAGAGAAATGGGTGAAACAAGTCAAAAGAAATAGAAGAAAAGTAATGAAAGTGATCCTTTAACTGATTTACCACTGTACTGTCAGAACTAAACTGTTTTTCATAGTAGGTGAGCAAACAATGTTTGCTGAATGAATTAACTAAGCAACTCTTGGTTTAAAAAAACCATTAAAAAGAATACATTTGAATCAGTTCTAATGAGGTGGATGAAACTGTAGCGTATTATACAGAGTGAAGTAAGCCAGAAAGAAAAACACCAATGCAGTATACTAATGCATATATATGAAATTTAGAAAGATGGTAACCATAACCCTGTATGTGAGACATCAAAAGAGACACAGATGTATAGAACAGTCTTTTGGACTCTGTGGGAGAGGGAGAGGGTGGGATGATTTGGGAGAATGGCATTGAAACATGTATAATATCATATATGAAATGAATCGCCAGTCCAGGTTTGATTCATGATACTGGATGCTTGGGGCTGGTACACTGGGACGACCCAGAGGGATGGTACAGGGAGGGAGGAGGGAGGGGGTGTTCAGGATGGGGAACACGTGTATACCTGTAGCAGATTCATGTTGATGTATGGCAAAACCAATACAATATTGTAAAGTAATTAACCTCCAATTAAAATAAATAAATTTATGTTTTAAAAAACTAAAACCATAGGGAATGAATTTTAAAAAATAAAAAAACAACAAAACAAAATAAAAATGAATCAAGAAGGAAACAAGGGGATACAAGAAGCAATGGTGAAAAAAAAGTTGCTAAAACATGTTGATAAATTGTGCTAGTTTATGAGACTACCTACCATACCCTTGAAGCTAAAATCCAACAAGGACAGTAACAGAAGAAAAATTACAGGCCAGTCTTACAAACATAGGTGCAAAAATCACAAATTAAATATAAAAAGAATAAAATTAAATTTCACTACCAAAAAGAATTTTTTATCGCAGAAATGTTCCTACATTAGAAACTTTACTGCATATGTATCAATATGTATCAAAAATTAAATTCCACACCCATTCACAATTTACAACACCTATCTGCCCTTGTTTATACTGATGTAAAATGCTAACATTAACATGTGAAACTTTGGGGGAATGATATGAGATACATAGAGCCTTGGAACCTTGGATGGAAATGTGTGCCTAAGTTCATAGTTCCCAGCAACTGAAATAGACAGATCTTTAGTGTAACCAAGAATTATTAAGCATGATAATAGTTTTGTATTGGATTGAAGTTTTCCATAGTAAAACATTTTAAAAATTACCTGGAACTTCTGTAAAATATTTAGGTTTCAGGCCCCATCCCAGAGATTCTAACTTAGCAGATCTGATGTGTGGGATCCAAGAAAACGCAACATTAATCTCTTCTATCCTCGCCTGTTCTCATCCCCTAAGCATCCCCCTCCCCATGCAGTTGTTCTTCAGACCACACTCTGAGAAACACTCTAATAGAATGTCTGTTTCATTTCAAGTGATACTTTGAAATGGAGATGTTCTTCATTAAAGACACTTTAACTCCTAAAAGTATAGTTTATCTAGTTATAGCCTTTTAGGTTCACCCAGTCCATGGAGCCCTCTGGATTCCATCAATTCTGAACCTCCTTTATGTTAATTTCTCAGTTCAATGGTCCTGAACTACATGGGTAATGTGAATATGAACCATATGGCTAATTCAGTGCAAACTTGGAGATCTAGTTTCTCTGCAGTATCTGTTTTCTATCCATAGTCCTGACTCAGTTCAGTTCAGTTCAGTAGCTCAGTCATGTCCGACTCTTTGCGACTCCATGGCCCACAGTGCGCCAGGCCTCCCTGTTCATCACCAACTCCAGGAGTTTACCCAAACTCATTCCATTGAGTTGGTGATGCCATCCAACTGTCTCTTCCTCTGTTGTCCCCTTCTCCTCCTGCCCTCAATCTTTCCCAGAATCAAGGTCTTTTCAAATAAGCCATAATTTCCTTGTGAACCTAAGGTATCAGAATAAAGAGATACAGGTATGGCTACCTTGAAAAACAGTTTAGCAACTCCTCAAAATGTTAAATATACAGTTATCATATGAACCAACAATTCTATGCCTAGGTATCTACCCAACAGAAGTGAAAACACATGCCCACACAAAAATTGTACATGAATGTGCATAGGAACATTATTCATAATACTAAAAAGTAGAAGCAACTCAGATTTCACCAACTGATATATCGATATACAATGTGTAGTATATTTATGTTATTATTCTGCCATAAAAAGAAATAAGTACTGATTTATGCTAACATTGATGAATCTTGAAAATTATGGTAAGTTAAAGTATCCAGACATAAAAACTATGTGCCGTGTTATATGATTTCATTTTTATGAAATATACAAAATAGACAAATCTACAGAGACCAAAAGTAGATTAGTGATTGCTTATGGCTGAGGAGTGGACAGAAGGGTGAGGAAGATGAGGATATTTATTTATAGGTATAAAGTATTATTATCTTTTGGGGGTGATAAAAATATTCTAAAACTAGATTATGGTGATTGCTGCAAAACTGTAGATATACTAAAAACCATTGAATTGTACACTTTAAACTGGTGAACCTTATGGTAGATAAATTATATCTCAACAAAGCTGTTAAACGTAACAACTGTAGAATGAAAGCAGCCATGGACAAGATGAAAATGAATGAGCATGGCTGCATTCCAACAAAACTTTACAAAGAAAAAACAGAAAAAAAGATGGGCCAGATTTGACCTATGGGCTGCAGTTTGCTAAAACCTAAGCTACAGTGTGAAGAAGGAGCGTAAGTCATGGAGTTATTGGAACCAGTTGTAGGTCGTACACTATAATTTTAACAATGCTACTGCAGGAGCTATCTGGTTTCAGCTCTGGCATCAAGTTTTTCTTACTATTCTGACATTCATTTTTAGCACTGGAGATTTCTTGCTCTTGTTTTAGGAATTCAACCATAGATTTTAAATGTATTTTTGTATTTTATCCGTTACTTCCCTGTGCTTAGAAACGTGGAGGAGACTTCCTGCCTCAGTTTAGACTGCCAAACTGACCAAAAGTTACATATATGCTAAGTCCCTGTCTCTTTCTCCGGTCTCACCTCTTATTACTCCTTTATTCTCTCAGTAAATTTTAGCCACACTGATTTCTTTTCTGCCTTAGGGCCTTTCAAATAGTTCTTTCCTCTGCCCCTAAATCTTCATGTGGCAGGCAACTTCTTATCATCAAGTCAAATATCATTTAGCCCTTCCTAAATACTCAATCTAATTTGTCCCTCCTCACCCCTACAGTCTATCTCACTACCTTGTTCTGTTTTCTTGCTAACAAAGTTATTAGGAGGAGAAGGGGACAACAGAGGATGAGGTGGTTGGATGGCATTACTGACTTGATGGACATGAGTTTGAGCAAGCTCCGGGAGTTGGTGATGGACAGGGAAGCCTGGTGTGCTGCAGTCCATTGGGTTGCAAAAAGTCGGACACGACTGAGCTACTGAACTGAACTGAGAGTCATTAGGTAGTGATTTTGTCTCTGCCCAAGCTCTGAGTATGTACCTTTCTTTTGAGATTCTGTTCATGAGTGGGCAATGCTAACTGAGCCTCTGGCTTTCACCACAGTGTGTTCTGCTTTTGCTTCTGTTTGCCCATGGCTTGTGTTCAGTCCTGATTCCTATGGCTTCTGAGACTTTTGGTACTGTGGATTCCTGGGTATTGTTATTGTTTGAGGGAAATTTCCCCATTTTTTGGTCCTTGAATGTCTTTCTCTTCTTACTTTTGAGTGTAGCACAAATTTTAAAAATATATATTGTATAAAAATTAGCTTGCTCCTTGGAAGAAAAGTTATGACAAACCTAGACAGTGGCCCCATAAACTGCAGCATGCCAGGCTTCCTTGTTCTTCACTATCTCCCAGAGTTTGCTTGAACCCATGTCCGTTGAGTCAGTGATGCCATCCAACCACTTCATCCTTTGTCATCCCCTTCTCCTCCTGTCTTCAATCTTTCCCAGCATCAGGGTCCTCTCCAGTGAGTCAGCTCTTCACATCAGGCGGCCAGAGTACTGGAGCTTCAGCTTCAGCATCAGTCCTTCTAAGGAATATTCAGGGTTGATTTCCTTTAGGATTGAGTGGTTTGATCTCCTTACTGTCCAAGGGACTCTCAAGAGTCTTCTCCAGCACCACACTTCGAAAGCACCATCTTCATCTAGAAGCTCTTTAGTTCCTCTTCAATTTCTGCCATTAAAGTGGCATTATTTGCATATCTGAGGTTGTTGATATTTCTCTCAGCAATCTTGATTCCAGCCTGTGAGTCATCCAGCCTGGCATTTCGCATAATATACTCTGCATATAAGTTAAATAATCAGGGTGACAATATATAGCCTTGACGTACTCCTTTCCCAATTCTGAACCAGTTCGTTGTTACACGTCCAGTTCTAACTGTTGCTTCTTGTCCTGAATACAGGTTTCTCAGGAGGCAGGTAAGGTGGTCTGGTATTCCCATCTCTTTAAGAATTTTCCGCAGTTTGTTGTGATCCACACAGTCAGAGTCTTTAGCATAGACAACAAAGCAGAAGTAGATGGGTTTTTTGGAATCCCCTTGCTTTTACTGTGATCCAGAGGATGTTGGCAATTTGATCTCTGGTTCCTCTGCCTTTTCTAAATCCAGCTTGAACATCTAGAACTTCTTGGTTCATGTGCTGCTGAAGCCTCACTTGAAGGATTTTGAGTATAATCTTGCTAGCATGTGAAATGAATGCAATTGTATGGTAATCTGAACATTCTTTGGCATTACCTTTTTGGGGATTGGAAAGAAAACTTGACTTTTCCAGTCTTGTGGCTACTGTTGAGTTTTCCAAATTTTCTGGCATACTAAGTGTAGCACTTCAACAGCATCATCTTTTAGGATATGAAATAGCTAAGCTGGAATTCCATCACCTCCACTAGCTTTGTTCGAAGTAATGCTTCCTAAGGCCCACTTGACTTCACATCCCAGGATGTCTGGCTCTAGGTGAGTGACCCCACTATTGTGGGGTCAAGATCTTTAGATCTTAAGATCAAAGATCATTAAGATCTTTTTTGTATAGTTTTTGTATAGTTCTTATGTGCCTTCTTGCCACCTCTTCTTAATCTCTTCTTTCTGTTACAGAAACTTTAGCCTACAAAACCTTTATAAAAGGTTAGTCCCTGAGATCAAAGACTTGATGAAAGTGGGATTTTAAGGAAAGACGGTACCATTTTAATCTAAGACTGTATGCCAAGACTGATCCAAGATTTAAGGTATTTTCAAAAGATTTCATACCTAGATGATGAGAATCTTAAGTTGAAGAACAGAGAAATACAAAATCCTCTGAAAAAGAAGAGGGTTTAGGTTGTATTGGAGACCATTTTTAAAAAGTCTAATATATTTACAGCTTCTTAACTAAAGCTCCAAGGCAGGTTTAGAAAACTTTAATTGAAATATTTTCCCACTTTGCGGAAAATGTGCCTTAAGGAATAATTTAGGTTGAAATGAACCTCATTGTCTTGCCTTAAAACAGTTCTTGAACCATTATTTTTTTTTCCTTGCCTTTCTTTTGTTTCTGAATCTTTCACAAACCAACTGGAGCCAATTATCTTCCATGCAATTAAAACCAAATAGTTTGTGCCATGATGCTCTTTAGTGCAGCTGTTTCCCCTTAATCTTGGGCATTTTTATGACACTATTTTCCCTTCTAAAGCTTTCTCATTCTATGGTGGGGGCATTTGCAAATTAACATTCCCAGCAAAAGTTTTATAGGCTTCAGATTTTCTGAACAATATCTTCCCCCTATGGTGACAGCCCAGGAGCACCCTCAGGTTCAGTAAAGTGCTGTTTTTATATTCAAAAACATGCAGCAGATGAAATAGGTTAAGGTTATCATAGCCGGGGAGTTGCACCTAGGAAATAAAAATGTAACGTTAAGAAAACAGAATATTCCCCCTAAAAATTACTTTCACTTATTGTCATGTGTGCCCAAAATTTCCACACTTCCACAATTAACATTTATTGAAATCTTAAAATGTACATGGCAATGGAGACACTAAGAAATATAATATTTGCTTCCTGGTCTCTTATAGACCAACAACTCAGACTTTTGGTTTCAGGACCTCTTTCCACTTTGTAAAATTTGAGGATCACAAAAGACTTTTGTTTATGTGAGTTTTATCTATTAATATTTTCCATATTGGAAGTTAAGAATGAGAAAAATGTTTAAATATTTCTTTGCACTTAAAAACAACAATATTATACCTATTACAACTTAACAAAAATACCTTATTTTTATGAAAACTATGTTGTCTGAAACAAACAAAGTAGTAGAAAATGGCCACAATCATTCAGGAAAACCATATATCTCAGGTTTTTAAAAACCCAATGTCTCTTTCAATATACTGAATATTTTTCTTAAACTACACATAATCTCTTTTAAAATTCCTCTATCTTGAGAAACCCTGAAGCAGAAGAATAAACTGCACCAAGAATGCATCCATAATCAGCATGGACTGTGGAGATGGTCTTAAGGAGGCATTTTCATCATGTATATCAATAGAGAGACATCAACATAATGACTTAACATTCTGCACACTTGACTATCTTGCAAAACTTGGAATGTTAATTTTAGGATCAATTTAGAAGGTAGAATTTGTTAATATACTTAGTTTAACCACTAGAAGTTTTCTCTTCCAGTAATATTAGGGTTGTATATTTTAACAAGAAGACTAAGTTTATATGTGCCATTCAATGCAAATATAGCAGTTATATTCATAATTGCAAAATCTTGGAAGCAACCAAGATGTCCAAAAATAAATAAATAGAAATTTTGGAATTATTTTACATTTATGTGTATCTCTTTAATGTCTGACTTAATAAAAGACAATTGGATTATCATATCTGATTTTGCACTTAGCCTGTTGTGATATCACTTGTCATATAGCATTGAGAAAATTCCACTTGTGAGAGAATCAGAGTTTAAAAGGCAAATAATGAATTATTTTGAAAATAGTTTTGACCTCATGTACCCACCAAAGGTTCTCAGAGACCACAAAGGGATCCTTGGATCTCACTTTTCAAATCCCTACTCTATGATGAGAAAGAAGATCTGTACATGAAAAGAGGAAATTAGCAACATAAGCAGCATATTTCAACTGACAAAGAAAAGGGATTCAAGATTTTCAGGGGAGTTGTAATTAACAATAGTCAAGGGAGGAGCTATCCTATGTCTGAGGTCAGGGGTGACGGCTGAGAGGAGCAACCCTAAGTCCAAGCAGCGGCGGCTGCACAGCCACAGGACAACCGAGAGGAGCTATTCCACCTTCAAGGTTGGGAGGGGTGATCTTGTCTAAGGTAAGGAGCAGTGGCTGCACTCTGCTGGGGTAGCTGTTAAGAGAAACCCCATGCCCAAGGTAAGAGAAACCCAAGTAAGATGGTAGGTGTTGCCAGAGGGCATCAGAGGGCAGACACACTGAAACTATAATCACAGAAAACTAGCCAATCTGATCACACGGACCACAGCCTTGTCTAACTCAATGAAACTAAGCCATGCCGTGTGTGGCCACCCAAGACAGACAGGTCATGGTGGAGAGGTCTGACAGAATGTGGTCCACTGGAGAAGGGAATGGCAAACCACTTTAGTATTCTTGCCTTGAGAACCCCATGAACAGTATGAAAAGGCAAAATGATAGGATAGTGAAAGAGGAACTCCCCAGGTCTGTAAGTGCCCAATATGCTACTGGAGATCAGTGGAGAAATAACTCCAGAAAGAATGAAGGGATGGAGCCAAAGCAAAAACAATACCCAGTTGTGGATGTGACTCGTGGTAGAAGCAAGGTCCAATGCTGTCAAGAGCAATATTTCATAGGAACTTGGAATGTTAAGTCCATGAATCAAGGTAAATTGGGAGTGGTCAAACAAGAGATGGCAAGAATGAACATGGACATTCTAGGAATCAGTGAACTAAAATGGACTGGAAGGGGTGAATTTAACTTAGATGACCATTATATCTACTACTGTCGGCAGGAATCCCTTAGAAGAAATAGAGTGGCCATCATTGTCAACAAAAGAGTGTGAAATGCAATACTTGGATGCAATCTCAAAAACGAAAGAATGATCTCTGTTTGTTTCCAAGGCAAACCATTCAATATCATGGTAATCCAAGCCTATGCCCTAACCAGTAACACTGAAGAAGCTGAAGTCGAACGGTTCTGTGAAGACCTACAAGAACTTTTACACCCCAAAAAGCTGTCTTTTTCATTATAGGGGACTGGAATGCAAAAGTAGGAATTCAAGAAACACCTGGAGTAACAGGCAAATTTAGCCTTGGAGTACGGAATGAAGCATGGCAAAAGCTAATAGAGTTTTGCCAAGAGTACATACTGGTCATAGCAAACACCCTCTTCCAATAGCAAGCACCCTCTTCCAATAGTCTCTACACATGGATATCACCAGATGGTCAACACTGAAATCAGATTGATTATATTCTTTGCAGCCAACGATGGAGAAGCTCTATACAGTCAACAAAAACAAGACTAGGAGCTGACTGTGGCTCAGATCATGAACTCCTTATTGCCAAATTCAGACTTAAATTGAAGAAAGTAGGGAAAACCACTAGACCATTCAGGTATGACCTAAATCGAATCCCTTATGATTATACAGTGGAAGTGAGAAATAGATTTAAGGGCCTAGATCTGATAGACAGAGTGCCTGATGAACTATGGAATGAGGTTCATGACATTGTACAGGAGACAGGGATCAAGACCATCCCTATGGAAAAGAAATGCAAAACAGCAAAATGGCTGTCTGAGGAGGCCTTACAAATAGCTGTGAAAAGAAGAGAAGCAAAAAGCAAAGGAGAAAAGGAAAGATACAAGCATCTGAATGCAGAGTTCCAAAGAATAGCAAGGAGAGATAAGAAAGCCTTCCTCAGCGATCAATGCAAAGAAATAGAGGAAAAGAATAGAATGGGAAAGACTAGAGATCTCTTCAAGAAAATGAGAGATACCAAGGGAACACTTCATGCAAAGATGGGCTCGATAAAGGACAGAAATGGTATGGACCTAATAGAAGCAGAAGATATTAAGAAGAGGTGGCAAGAATACACAGAAGAACTGTACAAAAACGATTTTCATGACCCAGATAATCATGATGGTGTGATCACTCACCTAAAGCCAGACATCCTGGAATATGAAGTCAGTGGGCCTTAGAAAGCATCACTACGAACAAAGCTAGTGGAGGTGATGGAATTCCAGTTGAGCTATTTCAAATACTGAAAGATGATGCTATGAAACTGCTACACTCAATATGCCAGCAAATTTGGAAAACTCAGCAGTGGCCACAGGACTGGAAAAGGTCACTTTTCATTCTAATCCCAAAGAAAGGCAATGCCAAAGAATGCTCAAACTACCGCACAATTGCACTCATCTCACATGCTAGTAAAGTAATGCTCAAAATTCTCCAAGCCAGGCTTCAGCAATACGTGAACCGTGAACTCCCTGATGTTCAAGCTGGTTTTAGAAAAGGCAAAGGAACCAGAGATCAAATTGCCAACATCCGCTGGATCATGGAAAAAGCAAGAGAGTTCCAGAAAAACATCTATTTCTGCTTTATTGACTATGCCAAAGCCTTTGACTGTGTGGATCACAATCAACTGTGGAAAATTCTTCAAGAGATTGGAATACCAGATCACCTGACCCTCCTCTTGAGAAACCTATATGCAGGTCAGGAAGCAACAGTTAGAACTAGACATGGAACAACAGACTGGTTCCAAATAGGAAAAGGGGTATGTTAAGGCTGTATATTGTCACCCTGCTTATTTAACTTATATGCAGAGTACCTCATGAGAAACACTGGGCTGAAAGACACACAAGCTGGAATCAAGCTTGCCAGGAGAAATATCAATTACCTCAGATATGCAGATGACACCACCCTTATGGCAGAAAGTAAAGAGGAACTAGAAAGCTTCCTGATGAAAGGGAAACTGGAAAAGTGAAAATGTTGGCTTAAAGCTCAACATTCAAAAATGAAGATCATGGCATCTGGTCCCATCACTTCATGGCAAATAGATGGGAAAACAGTGTCAGAATTTATAGTTTTGGGCTCCAGAATCACTGCAGATGGTGATTGGCAGCCACCAAATTAAAAGACGCTTACTCCTTGGAAGGAAAGTTGTGACCAATCTAGATAGCATATTCAAAAGTAGAGACATTACTTTGCCAAAAAGGTCCATCTAGTCAAGGCTATGGTTTTTCCAGTGGTCATGTATGGATGTGAGAGTTGGATTGTGAAGAAAGCTGAGCGGTAAAGAATTGATGCTTTTGAACTGTGGTGTTGGAGAAGACTCTTGAGAGACCCTTGGACTGCAGGGAGATCCAACCAGTCCATTCTAAATGAGATCAGTCCTGGGATTTCTTTGGAAGGACTGATGCTAAAGCTGAAACTCCAGTACTTTGGCCACCTCATGCGAAGAGCTGACTCATTGGAAAAGACCCTGATGCTGGGAGGGATTGGGGGCAGGAGGAGAAGGGGACGACAGAGGATGAGATGGCTGGATGGCATCATTGACTCGATGGACATGAGTTTGGGTGAACTCCAGGAGTTGATGATGGACAGGGAGGCCTGGCATGCTGTGATTCATGGGGTCGCAGAGTCGGACACGACTGAGCAACTGAACTGACTGACTGAAGGGAAGGGTAGATATAAGGAAGGAAGAAAAGGCTTTGGGAAATAAGCAGTATTAGACCTTGACCTTTATAGAGTCATAGGGCTATTAAATGGAGATCTTAGAAGAGGGTCTTGCAAAGGAGTAATTGAATAAAGGCATCAGCAGAAATAGCAGCCACATATAGGAGGCAGTAAGGAAACCAATCAGTTGAAAAGAAGGATTCATGTATCAGTGAGTGAGTATTCCAGCTCTATCAGTGAGTGAGTATTCCAGCTCTTTTTTAAGCAGAAGGAAGAATATTTTCATGCAGGAATCAGATCAAGAAGAGCTATCGAGAAGAGTAGTATCCTAGCACTTCTCTAGAGGTTCAGTGGTAAGACTCCACTATCCCAATGCAGGGGGCCTGGGTTTGATCCATGGTCAGGGAACTAGATCCCACATCCTGCAACTAAGAGTTCACATGCTGCAACTAAAGATCCCTCATGCCGCAGTGAAGATCAAAGATTGAAGATCCCAAGTGCCTCAACTAAGACCCACTGCAACCAAATAAATATTTTTTTAAATGCAAAAGAAACTTAAAAAAAAAAAAAAAGAGTAGGATCCCACCTCTCAAGTCACCACAGCCTGAGAGGAAATCTGTTAGGAATGGTGCTAGGTAGATGGAACTAAAAACCACTACAATATAGGTGGGGGAGCAATAGATGATAGTGATGAAAAAAAGAATTAGGGTCAGCCTATAAAAGGCCTTGAATATAATACCAAAGATTTTAGACTTTATCCTATGAGCAGTAGAGAGCCATTGAGAATTTTGATCAGAAAAAAAAATGATCCTTGAACTTATATAACCCTTGTCACTTTCTCCCTGTCAGACCATATCTTCTTCATCCCTGTATCTTTCAGGGCATCACAAATGTAGCGTTTCTAAAACTAGGCTGTCTGTAAAAGTTGAATTGTTGAATGACCAGATTCGTATAAATAGAGTTGAGGAGGGACTTCCCTGGTGGTCCAGGTATTAAGAATTGGTCTGCCAATGCAGGGGACACAGGTTCGATCCCTGGTCCAGGAAGAATGCACATGCCTGCGAGCATCTGACACCTAAGGGCACCTAAGCCTGCGAGCGACAACTACTGAGGCATGAGCATCTAGAGCCCGTGCTCTGCAACGAGAAGCCACTGCAATGAGAAGCCCATGCACTGAAACTAGAGAGTAGACCCCACCTTGATGCAACTGGGGAAAGCCCACACACAGAAACAAGGAAACAGCACAGCCAAAAATAAATAAATCTTTAAAAAAAGGTGGAGGCACCTAGACTGGGACTTTCCTTGTGGTCCAGTGCCTAAGACTCTGTATTCCCAATGCAGGCAGCCTGGGTCTGATCCCTGGTCAGGGAAGTAGATCCTGTATGTCACAACTAAGACATGACCCAGCCAAGTAAATAATAAATACTTTTAAAAATAGACTTGAGGAGGTGGGACACAGGACAAAGACAACAGGCTACATGATATTTGATCATATTATTATTCAGTTATTCAATAAATATTGTTGAATGTGAAATATATACCAAACACTCTGCTGGGAATTTGAGATTCAGAAATTAAGTTATATTTTCTGCTCTTAGGGAATTTATAGTACAGTGGAAAGAAGGCAGTCAACAAATCATACGTTATCTTCTGTTTGATAAATGCCCTGAGGAAACACAGAAGCAGACTGCTTAGTACGGTCCTAGAAAGTCCTGAAAGATTCCCTGTTTTGAAAAAAAAAAAATCCCTCTTACATGCACAAATGCCTTACTTGGCCAAAAATATTGCTAGCAATTTTAGAAATGAGAGAAATAAAGAACCATGTTATTTCAGATAGAAGTAAGAAGCATGATTTAATTCAGAGCTTAATGTAAACAAAACAGTGAGTCCCAAAAAGAAAGAAATTGATTCCATTTGCGTGTCACTCTTCACTGCCCATCCATTCCACTGAAACTACCGAGGACAATTATAATCACACTTCTGCCTGTGTTCACAAAATGAAAGAACAAAGAAGGAGATGAACACTTATTGTGTGCAAGGCAGTGTATTAATCTACATATATTATTTCCTCTGACTTTTATTACAGCATCAAGCCCATTACTGTTATTATAGCTCCCTAAGAACTCTACTCAGAGTTCCAAGACCAACCCAGAAGATCAGGCAAGACTGAAGCTCACACCTGATGATTGAGTCATGCTGCAGTCTTTTGATCAGGGCTTCCCTAGTGGCTCAAATGAAAAAAATCTGCCGGGAATGCAGGAGACTTGGGTTCAATCCCTGGGTCGGGAAGATCCCGTGGTGTAGGAAATGGCAACCCACTCCAGTATTCTTGCCTGGAGAATTCCACGCACAGAGAAGCCTGGTGGGGTTGCAAAGAGTCGGACACAGCTAAGTGACTAATACTTACTTAAGTGAAAGAAAGAAAAACAGCCTCAGTAAAAGGATGGGAAAGTAAAAGAAAATGAACAGGAGCAAAATCCATTGACTACATGGTTTTGCCTACAGCACGCCTTGACTTTTGATTACATGGGGGAATAATATAAAATAGTCAAAAGAGTATTATTCATTGAGTTACAAGAGGACAGTGAGAATAGGAGAGAAAACTTAGGGTGTGAAATTGTAAGGCTGTTATAATAGACTTTTAAATCATTTTAATAATGAAAATAATCTCTCATCTGTGGAACTATAAGTATTATAGAAGCATTATGGGGACAGGATCCATTTTCCCAGAACCTACAATAAGTCATTTGAATAAAGGCCCATCAAAACAAAATAAGTTTATATCTTTCAAGGATAATAATGACTCAAAAATTAGGTATAAAGGGTGCATTTAGTTTCAACACAAAGACTTCCCAAAGGAGACTTTATTTTCTCCCTAAGTAGAAGTTTCTAAAGACTCTTATGTCATCTGGCATGATAGTTCCAGCCAGTTTGAAAGCAGTACTTATGGAGCTCTTAGTAGTCTGGGGAGCTGGAATCTAGTATTGTTTCCTTAGAACATTGGGCAGGTGAGTCCGTCATTCAGACATTAGTTTATTCATCTGAAAAATTACATAATTTTCTCTCTCTCCCACACTAAAAATCTGTAATGACAAACAGAAAAATAAGAGGTTATTTTCATTCCAAATAAATTATTTAAAACATTTGTTTAAGCCTATTGCACTTCTAATAAACATTAGCTCATTCATTCACCTATCTATATTTCCAAAATATATATAGTCCAAGCCAGCATCATCTTTTCCCTGGATTCTGGAAAAGACTCCCATCAGGTCTATCTGTTTATATTCCTATACCCCACCCAATCCATTCTCCAGCAGCCAAACTTGTCTTCAAAACACAAAACAGCATTTCCACAATGACCATAATGGTCTAACAGTATTCAATTAGGCCTTCCACAATTAAAAAAAAATCTGAAACTGGACAAAATGTATGAAATGTCTTCAGATGTTGGACATATACAGCACAGGACTATGATCCTCAAGACAAAGGAAATAACCAAGGAGAACCCCATGATTGTTCTTGCCTTTTGCTTGGAAGTAATTTTCAGCTAGCAGCACAGGGAGGGGGGACCAGGTAGATGGTTTCAACAATCTGAGGAAACAGAGATTGGAATTCAGAGTTATAAGACACCTGGGGTTTGTGGGATAGCGTACCATACAAAAGAAGGAACAACAGTTCCTATGTTGTTAGAAAGAATAACAGAAGTCTACACAGGGATCCCTTTGAATCTTTGCTACCTTTACTACCAGTGCTAAACTACTTAGCTGCACATGCACTGAATGAGATTCCATGAGACTGAACAAAAGAGTAATTACTAAGGAAATAACACTTACCAGAGATTACATTGGGTTGCAAGCTGTTGAAGCTTCCATAAGCCAGAGTGAAAAGACATTGCTGAACATTCTAAACATTCAGTAGAGACCCCAGAAAGATCCTGCCTTAAGAACTGCATTAACCTTGTAATAGCAAATACTTAGTAAAAGCAAAAAGAGAAGCAGGAGGCAGAGGATAAGATGATTGGATAGCATCACTGACTCAATGGACGTGAACGTGAGCAAACTTCAGGATATAGTGAAGGACAGGAGGTGTGCTGCAGTCCATGGAGTCACAGAGTTGGACACGACTTAGCAACTGAACAACAACAACAATAGCAAAAGAGGTTTTTCTAGAGCCTTTTAAACAAAACTTGAAAACATGCCTCAAAAGGATCAAGATAATCCTAAATAAATTAACTACCAAAAAAAAAGAAGCTACTTCCTTGAATAAATCAACACAAGAAGACAAAAATATCCATTCAACAGCACAGCCTCATAGCCTTCCAACATACAATAAAAAATGCAAAGAAGCAGTAAAATGTAACCCTTAACTAGGAGAAAGCAAATCAATAGAAATAGACCAAAAAAATAAGATGATGAAAACGTAGATAAAGATTTTAAATAAGCTTTTATAAATATGTTCAAGGACATACAGGAAAATGTGACTATAATAAAAGAGAAATTCAAGAACAGAAGAAGTATCTGAGGATTTCTACTTTCTAGAAGAGGGAGAAGATGTACTTTTCTCTTTTCCTCTCACTAAATACAACTAAAAACACTGGGTAGTATATGTAAAACAAACTAGAAGACTCTGAAAGAAGGAGAGAATAAATCAGACTGACTAGGAACCTTGAGATTTGGGGACCTGAGGAAAGGCACAGTGATGAATTCCCTTGGTTTTCATTGTGCCTCACATCCCAAACAGTGACTCTGAACAAGGGGGAGGGGAATGGATGTAAAGGGAAGTAAAGTTATTACACTTCATCAGAACTGGTAAAATGAAGACACCAATGGACTGTGATATTATGTATACATAATAAAATACCTGCTGCTGCTGCTGCTAAGTCGCTTCAGTCATGTCAGATTCTGTGCAGTCCCAGAGACAGCAGCCCACCAGGCTCCCCCATCCCTGGGATTCTCCAGGCAAGAACACTGGAGTGGGTTGCCATTTTCTTCTCCAATGCATGAAAGTGGAAAGTGAAAGTGAAGCCAGTCAGTCATGTCCGACTCTTCGCAACCCCATGGACTGCAGCCTACCAGGCACCTCCATCCATGGGATTTTCCAGGCAAGAGTACTGGTGTGGGGTGCCATTGCCTTCTCCAATAAAATACCTAGAATGACCACAAAAACTTTCCCTCTAAGACAAGGAACAAGGCAAGGATGTCCTCTCTCACCACTCCTATTTGACATAGTGTTGAAAGTTCTAGTCAGTGCAATAAGGCAAGAAAAGGAAATAAAAGACATACAGATTAGAAAAGAAAGAAAACTGTCCCTATTTGCATATGATATAAGTGTCTACATATAAAGTTGCAAGGAATCCTCAAAAATTTCATAAAACTATCAAGTGAATTCAGCAAGATTATAAAAGATGTAAATCAATTGTATTTCTATATACTGACTTTGAGCATATGGACAACAAAATCAAAACTATGATGCCACTTATAAATGTGAAAACAGCAACAATAAAATGGAACTAGTTAGATATAAATCTTTAACAAACCCATATGTAAGAGTCATGTGCTGAAAACTACAAAACTTAAAAGAAGTAAAAGATCTAAATGTATGGAGAGATATATATTCAAGGATTAGGAGACAGAATAGTAAAGATCAATTCTCCTCAAATTAATATATGTACGTGCATGCATGCTAAGTCACTTCAGTCATGTCTGACTCTCTGACCCTGTGGACTGTAGCCTGCCAGATTCCTTTGTCCATGGGATTCTTGGAAAAGTGAAAGTCGCTTAGTTGTGTCCAACTCTTTGCGATCCCATGGACTTAGAAGTCCATGGAATTCTCCAGGCCCTAATACTGGAGTGGGTAGCCTGCATTGCAGGCAGATTCTTTACCAACTGAGCTATCAGGAAATCCCTTGGAGGAGGGTTCTTTACCACTAGCACCACCTGGGAGGCCTAAATAAGTATACAGTTTAATTCAATTCCTGTCAAAATATCACAAGTTTTGATACTGATGACAAGATTATTCTAAAATTTATATAGTAAAAGAAACTAGAATAGATAAAACAATTTTGAAAAAAGAATAAAGTGAGAAAATTAGTCTACTTTATTTCTACACTTGTGCTGTATGTGTTCAGTCGCTCAGTTATGTTCAACTCTGTGACACTATGGGCTGTAGCGCCCCTGGCTCCTCTGTCCATGCGGTTCTTCTGGCAAGAATACTGGAAAAAGTTGCCATTTCCTCCTCCAGAGCATCTTCCTAACCCAGGGATCGAACCTGTGTCTCCTTGTCTTCTGCATTGGAGGCAGATTACTGCTGAGCCACCGGGAAGCCCAATTTCTACACTTAATAGCTAATGCAGTCAAGACTGTGATCATCAAATATCTGAAAACTAAAAATAACAAGAAAATCTGAAGATACATTATATACAGGGAAATACTGTAAGAATTACTGATTTCTCATAAGAAAAAATACAAGCCATAAAACAATTGAATGACATTTTTAAAGTGCAGAAAGAAAAAAGTGTTAACTCAGAATTCCATATCCAAAAAATATTCATTAAAAATTAAGGTGAAATAAAGACATTTAAAAACAAATGCTGAGAAAATTTATTGCCAATAGATTCATACAAAAAGTTGTAAAGGAACTTCAGGCCAAACTTGGTTCTAAAATAGGGATGAAGAACATCCTAAATGACAACCATGTATAATGGTTTTCCATATCTTAATTTCTTAAAAAATATCGACTATTTAAATAAATAATAACAGTGTATTATGGGATTTATAACATATTTAGAAGCAAAAGTATGACAAAAGTGCCGAAAGACAGGAGGAAGGAAGTGGAGTTGTTCTATTGTTAGGTTCTTCAGCTATACATAAAATGTTAAAAAAAAAAATTAAGGAAAAAATTGGAAGTCTAGAAATAAATCCATACATCTATAGTCAAAATCAGTTAATTTTTGATGAGAATGCCAAGACCATTCAACAAATGGTACTGGGGCAACTGGACATCCACAAGCAAAAGAATGAGGTTGGGCCCTTACTTCATACCATATATAAAGATTAACTCAAAGGCCCAAAGGTAAGAGCTAAAACTATAAAACTCTTGGAATGATATAGATGAAAATTTGTATGATATTGCATTAGATACTGGTTTCTTAGATGACACCAAAAGCACAAGCAATCAAAGAAAATATAGATACATTAAACTTCATCAAATATCAAAATTTGTCATACTTTAGAGGACACATAAAGTAAAATGACAACAGAATGAGAGAAGCATTTTGTAAATTATGTATCTGGTAAGGATCTAGTATCCAGAATATATAAAGAACAGCTCAACAACAAAAAGGCAAATATCTCAATTTTAAAATGGGAAAAGGATTTGAATAGACTTATCACCAAAGAAGATATGTAAATGGACAATACGCACATGAAAAGATGCTCAACATCATTCATCATTAGGGAAATACAGATCAAAGTTACAATGAGATACAAACTCACGCCCACAAGAATGGTTACAATTGGGGCTTCTCTGGTGGTCCAGTGGTGAAGAATCTACCTTGCAATGCTGGTGACAAAAAGATTGATAATTTTTACTATATTTTTGAAGTTTTGCAAGGCCAGGAAAAAACTGATTAAGAAAAAACTCAAATTGCTACTATTAGGAATGAAAGAGAAGATATTTGGATCCCACCTAAAAATATAATAACCAAAGTAAAAACTCATTCTGGGGCTCAATAATATCAATAGAATAAAGATTACAGAGGAAGGAGCCTGTGAATTTGAAACTAGATCAGTAGAAATTATCCAAAATGAGCAACAGAGGAAAAACATATTTAAAAAGTTAGCAGAGCCTCAGGGGGCAATATCAAAAGGTCTAATATTCGTATTATTGGAGTTCCAGAAGAAGAGGGGAAAAAGTGCAGTACAGAAAAAATACTTGAAGAAAAATAGCTAAGAACCTCTTAAGTTTGATGAAAGATAATCATCTACAAACTCACAAAGTTCAGGAAATCCCAAACAAAATATACCAAAAGAAACCCATGACATGATACTTCATAATCATACTGCTGAAAATTAAAAAAAAAAATACTGAAAGCAGAGTAAAAATGACATATTTCTTATAGAAGAACTATGATTTGAATAGCAGTGGTTTTCTCATCAGAAATTATGGAGGACAAAAGGAAGTGAAACAAAAATTTTAATGTGCTACATGAGTTGTCAGCATAGAATTCTATATCCAGAAGAAACATCCTTGAGCAATGAAGGTAAAATAAATGTATTCTCAGATGAAGACAAGCTAAGAGAATACATTGCCAGTAGACCTGTTCTAAAAGAATTACTAAAGAAAATTCTTCAGAGTGAAGGGAAATGATACCAAAGGAAATTGGGAGCATCAGGAGTGAAAGAAGGGCAACAGAAATGGTAAATATTTGGGTAAATATAATAGACCATTCTTCTACTCTGAATTCTTTAAAATGTTTGATGTTTGAAAGCAAAAATTATGATATTGTCTCATAGGATTTTCTCTGTATGTATATATATCAATAATATAGAAGACAGTCACATCATAAAGCAGGGAGAGTAAAGGGACTGATATACTTGTGAGGTTTCTACACTGAATTGGTAAAACTCCAATTATAAATGCACTGTGAAAGTTAAATACTTATCCTGTAATCCCTGTAGCAACCATACATGTACATAAAAACTACACAGTTTTTTAAAAAAGCCCACAGTAGATAAAATGGATAGTGGAAAAAAATTCAAATAACCCAAAAGAAGACAGGGAAGGGAAAAAAGAGGGACAGAAAAAAAGAAGAAACAAGTACAAAACAAATAAAATGATAAATCTAAGTCCAAATACATTAATTATTACCTTAAATGTAGAAAGTTCAAATGTACCAATTAAAACAGAGTTTCTTGGAATGGATGTTTTTAAATGGCTCAACTATATGCTATCTTGAAGAAGGAAATAGCAACCTACTCCAGTATTCTTGCCTGGAGAACTCCATGGACAGAGGAGCCTGGTGGGCTACAGTCCCTGGGGTCAAAAAGAGTTGGACACGACTGAGCGCCTGAGCAACTAACACAACACTATATGCTGTCTACAAATAAAGATCATTTCAAATATAATGATATAACTAGGTTAAAAAAAAAGGATGGAAAAAAATATAACAGGCAAACACTACTCAAAAGAAATCCCAGTGGCCATATTCATATCAGACAAGTTATTATCTGAATAAATAACTGGGCTTCCCTGGTGGCTCAGTGGTAAAGAATCCACCTGCCAAGCAGGAGACGCAGGTTCAATCCCTGGATCAGGAAGATCCCCTGGAGAAGGAAATGGCAACCCACTCCAGTATTCTCGCCTGGGAAATCGACAGAGTAGTCTGGTGGGCTACCGTCCATGGAGTCGCAAAATAGACACGACTGAGCAACTAAACAACAACATATGCTGTCAAAAAAAAGCTCATTTCAAATATAATGCTATATCTAGTTTAAAAGTAAAAGAATGAAAAATATATAACAGGCAAACACTACTCCAAAAAAATCCCAGTGGCCATATTCACATCAGACAAATTATCATTCAGTGAAATAACAGCTAAGAACTGTGACGCCTCAGAGTAAAGAAAATTACCCGGGATTAAAAGGGGCATTACATAATAATAAAAAGGTAAATTCACCAAGAATATATATAATAATCCTCAATGTGTATATACCTAATAGAAGAGTTTCAAAACACATGAAGCAAAACTGATAGAACTGAAAAGAAAAACAGGTAGCGCCACAATTATAATTGAAGTATCAACCCTCTTCTCAGTAATTGATAGAAATACTAGACAATAAATTAGTAAGCATAAAGAAGAACTCAACCAAATGGACTTAATTGCTATTTATAGACTACTTCATCCAACAACAGCAAATAAATATTTTTTTAAGTGTGCATGGAAAGACTAATCAGCTTTCTCAATCCTCGGCGGATGAAATCAGACCCCAGGCCCAGTGTCCCCTGTGCCGAGCTGGCCTGGCGGTGAGTGGAGCCGGGCCCCTGCAAACAGAGGTTCAAGGCCGGCAACGCGGCATCCTCAGGTGGTTGCACCGGAAGGGATTTGGCTCTGAAGGCGGCGGCAGTGGCCTGGGGACAGAGGCTCTGTTGGCAAGATTTTTCTGCCTGGGCCTGTCCCTAGGGGCCGCCATCTGGCAGGCTGGATCTGACCGGACGGGTTCCCGGCGGGGCGCTCGCTCTGTACAACTCTGGGGACCTGGGTCAGGTCTACTCGAAGCCACTTTCCAAAAAGAATATGGGGGAAAAATCAGATTCATGTCGTATGCCAAGTTCTTCATACTGCATTAGAGGACAAAGAATTTTTATTATCTTGGAAGGAATTTGGATGTATAAATAAGAGCAGTATCAGGTCATATGAACTACCAGCCAGAAAACTCAGTATGTAAATCAGTTCACCTCTGTCTAAGGCCTATTACCACAAGCCTTGATCAACCTGTGGATGAAATGGAAAATAAAACAGTTTCCTGGATCTAATGCCTGGTGCTCCTCCTGCCTACAACTGCCATTTAAATTCATCAGATCCAAATTCTGATGCCCCTCCAGAATACAATTCCCATTTTGTATCTGGACCCCTTGGACCAGCTGTCCCTCCATCTGCATACACCCTAGGAGACTTGCCCGTGGGATACTACAGCCCACAGCAACTCAGGACCCTCCCTTCATACCTGCCAACTGGTGGC
The DNA here is from genome assembly GCA_917880005.1 of Nanger dama. Taxonomy (NCBI): domain Eukaryota; kingdom Metazoa; phylum Chordata; class Mammalia; order Artiodactyla; family Bovidae; genus Nanger; species Nanger dama. The sequence goes on along the minus strand of CAKJTW010000042.1, from coordinate 20,306,820 downwards.
ACCCATCCTATACAGTACCAGCCTGGCTGGTACCCTTCGTCAATTGGGCTGCATACATGTTCTTCAGCATTTTGAGCCTCTGGGAACTGGAAGTGCAGTGTCCTCCTGGCATCACTGTTGGCTTTGTAGCTGAACACTGGAACTTATGCAGGGCGGTGTACAGCCTCCAAAACCAGAAGAAAGAAGATACGATGGGGAGTGCTTGGGCCATGTTCTACCTATGGCTGTGGTTCAGATTCTGTTTTGAGTGCTTGCCTGGAAATGGACATCAGGGAGAGATTGTGAAGTTTTCTTTACTGATTGATTTATAACGTTCTAAGAGAGAATGGACTTCCCTGGTGGCTCAGCCGGTGAAGCGTCTGCCAACAATGCAGGAGACCTGGGTTCAATCCCTGGGTTGGGAAGATCTGAAGAAGGAAATGGCAACCCATTCCAGTATTCTTGCCTTGAAAATCCCATGGGCTGAGGAGCCTGGTAGGCTTTTTGCATTTTAAAAAGGTCACTTTATAATCAGTTAAGAGAACAGGGGTGAGAAACACGTTATCTTTATCCTGACAAAGCTGTTGAGAGGACATGGCTTTGTTCTTTGGGAACATACTAAAGTTCATCTAGTCAAGGCTATGGTTTTTCCTGTGGTCCTGTATGGATGTGAGAGTTGGACTGTGAAGAAGGCTGAACACCGAAGAATTGATGCTTTTGAACTGTGGTGCTGGAGAAGACTCTTGAGAGTTCCTTGGACTGCAAGGAGATCCACCCAGTCCATTCTGAAGGAGATCAACCCTGGGATTTCTTTGGAAGGAATGATGCTAAAGCTGAAACTCCAGTACTTTGGCCACCTCATGTGAAGAATTGACTCACTGGAAAAACTCTGATGCTGGGAGGGATTGGGGGCAGGCGGAGAAGGGGATGACAGAGGATGAGATGGCTGGATGGCATCACGGACTCGATGGACATGAGTCTGAGTGAACTCCGAGAGATGGTGATGAACAGGGAGCCCTGGCATGCTTTGATTCGTGGGGTCGCAAAGCGTTGGACACGACTGAGCGACTAAACTGAACTGAACTGAACTGAGTAAGTCTCCTACATGCAAACCTTCACGTTGTGAACTTTCAAAGATGTGTACATACATCTGGTTCCTGGAAGGAACCAGAACCTGTACTCTCAACATCAAGTATGAGTGAAATTGCAGCTTGCCCTCTGTCTCCTATTGCTGATGATCCTTCAGCTCTACCACCTCCCACCTCCCTCTCCCTCCTCCAGTTAGTAACTCTTCTTGCCTGTTCACTTGATGGCAACCCCTGTATGCCAACTATTGTACCGACTACTGTACTTTTCGAGGTACTGTACTGTAAGATTAAAATGTTTTCTTAAAAAAAAAAAACTACTCAGATGTACATAGAAAGGATAATCAAGATAGGCCATATGCTGGGATATAAAATTAACCTTAACAAACTTTAAAGTTGGCATCAGTCATGATGGATGGCAACACCAACTCAATGGACATGAGTTTAAGCAAGCTCCAGGAGTTGGTGATGAACAGGGAAGCCTGTCGTGTGGCAGTCCATGGGGTCACAAAGAGTTGGACATGACTGAGTGCCTGAACTGAACTGAACTGAAACTTAAAAGAATTTAAATCATGCAAAGTATATTTTCTGACCATAATGGAATTAATTAGAAGTCCAAACCAGAAAGATAACTGGAAAATCTTCGAATACCTAGATAGTAAACAACATTCTTCTAATTAATCAGAAAGTCAAAGAGTGTCAGGTGAAATTATAAAATATTTTTACTGAACAAAAATAATATAGCAAATCAAAGATTTTAGAATGCACTACTTAGAGGGAAATTTATAGCATTAAATGCTTATATTAGAAAAGAAGAAAAGGCTCAAATAAACTAAGCTTTCACTTTAAGAAATCAGAGATGAACAAACTAAACCCAAGGCAAGCAGAAGGAAGGAAACAATAAAGATAAGAGCAGGAATCAATGGAATTGAAAACCAGAAAAAGCAAGGTAAAAGCTAGTTCTTTGAAAAGAGCAATAAAATTGATCTAGCAATACCAACAAAAAGAAAAAGATAAATTACCATAATCAGTAATGAAAGGGATTATATGCCTTTTAAAAATAGTATTATTTATTTATTTTTGGCTGTGCTGAGTCTTTGTTGCTGTGCAAGCTTTTCTATATAATAGTTGCAGTGAGCAAGGGCTACTCTCCAGTTGTGGGGCTCGGGCTTCTCAGGGTGGTGGTTGCTCTTGTTGCAGAGCGAGGGCTCTATGGCACATGAGCTTTAGTAGTCGCAGCACATGGGCTCAGTAGTTGTGGCTCCTGGGCTCTAGAGCACAGGTTAAATAGTTGTGGGCTTAGTTGTTCTGTGGCACATGGGATCCTCCTGGATCAGGGATCTAACCTGTGTCTCCTACACTGGCAGGAGGATTTTTTATCACTGACCCACTGGGATTATATACTTTTAAAAGATAATAAAAATTGCAGACATTTAAAAGATAGTAAGGGAAGACTATGAACAACTCTATGCATATACATTTGACACCTCAGATGAAATGAACTCATTCCTTAAAAACCACAAAACTCACTCAAGATGAAATAGATAACCTCGATATTTTCATAACTATTAAAGACATTGAATGAAAGGCGTCTCCTCTCCCAAATGTTTTAGCTTACATACTGTACTATTCCATTTGCATCACGTTTTCAAAAAGACAGAAAACTATCGTGATAAAGGAAAAATGAGTGGTTGCCAGGGGTTAGTTAGGGATGAGGGCAGGGTGGAGAATATGACTACAAAGCAATAGTATGAGGGAAATTTCTGGGGTTATGGAACTGTTCTATATTCTATTCATGAATCTATACATGTGTTAAAATGAACTGTATACACAACAAAGTCAATTTTACTATATGTTTGCTTAAAACAAATTTTTTTTTTTTCATTTAATTAGGACTCCTTGGGCAAATGGCTGATTCCAGAGCTGGGGCACAGGAGGTACAAGATGAGCCTGGAACATCTTCTTGTGCTATAAAGTAAGGAATTACTCAGAATAAAAACGAGCACATGTCTTGAGGGCAAATGAGCTAGTTTGAAGGAGTTCTTACTGACCATATCTTGAAATTTTAGTACCAAAATAATTAAAGATGGTAATAATTATAAACCATTAAAAATAGAAATTTATGAATCTCAATTTACAGCAAATAAATACATACATTTATACATGTATAAGTACATACTATTGCTTACAATAGAATGTCTAATGCTTTTGGCTAAATATAGAGGGAATGCTGAGGTTGTGAAGTCCTATTTTGCAGTCGGCATAACAAAGATTGACTCAGGCAAGACTATCAGTGAATATTAAATCTAGGAGTAAATCTTTATGAGGTACAGGATATTTGCATGATCTAACTGTGTCCCATCGGAGAAGGCAATGGCACCCCACTCCAGTACTCTTGCCTGGAAAATCCCATGGACAGAGGAGCCTGGTAGGCTGCAGTCCATGGGGTCACAAAGAGTCAGACACAGCTGAGCGACTTCACTTTCACTTTTCACTTTCATGCATTGAAGGAGGAAATGGCAACCCACTCCAGCGTTCTTGCCTGGAGAATCCCAGGGAAGGCCGAGCCTGTTAGGTTGCCAGTTATGGGGTTGCACAGAGTTGGACACTGAAGCGACTTAGCAGCAGCAGCAGCAGCAGCACAGTGTGTCCCATAGATGGTTACCAGGGAAATATTAGTAATTTCTCAGTGGAGAAACCAAACAATTTGACCTGGTGATTACAACATCACCAATAAGGGTTAGATAGCTATTGTGTGCCTTACGTGTATGCATGCTAAGTCACTTCAGTTGTGTCTGATTCCTTTGCGACCCTACAGATTGTAACCCGCTAGGCTCCTCTGTCCATGGAGTTCTCCAGGCAAGAATATTGGAGTGGGTTGCCATTCCCTTATCCAGAGGATCTTCCCAACCCAGGGATTGAACCTGGGTTTCCAGGTTTGATTACAGGTGGACTCTACAGTCCGAGCCTAGAAAATATTCAGCGTATATATTTGTATATAAATAATTCCTACTCAATAATAAAAAGATAAACAAGCCCAATTGAAAAAGGGGGGGAAAATGAGACAGGTGCTCATAAAGGAATGTACAGGTGGACAATTAACATATGAAAAAATTCTTAACATTATGCATCAAGAAAACAAACCACAGTGAGATACCGTTTTATACTCACTAGAATAACAGCAACAAAAAACAAGAAAGAAAAACTGCCATTTCCAAATGCTGGTGAGGATGTGCAGCAAATAGAACTTCCATAAACTGCTGATGGGAATGTAAAATTCTGTCCCTACTGAAAAAAACAACATGGTTTGCCAGTGTTCGTGAAAATGTAAACTAGCCAGATATGCTGTAAAGAGTATTGGGAAAGAAATCAAAAGCTCCCAAGAATAATTCACAATTCTGCCACTACTGCTGAAAAAATCACTTAATTGCTGTGGGTTGAGGGGGTTTGGCAAGAATACATGGAAGAACTGTACGAAAAAGATCTTCACGCCCAGATAATCATGATGATGTGATCACTAATCTAGAGGCAGACATCTTGGAATGTGAGGTCAAGTGGGCCTTAGAAAGCATCACTACGAACAAAGCTAGTGGAGGAGATGGAATTCCAGTTGAGCTGTTTCAAATCCTGAAAGATGATGCTGTGAAAGTGCTGCATTCAATATGCCAACAAATTTGGAAAACTCAGCAGTGGCCGCAGGACTGGAAAATGTCAGTTTTCATTCCAATCCCAAAGAAAGGCAATCCCAAAGAATGCTCCAACTACTGCACAGTTGCACTCATCTCACATGCTAGTAAAGTAATGCTCAAAATTCTCCAAGCCAGGCTTCAGCAATACGTGAACTGTGAACTCCCTGATGTTCAAGCTGGTTTTAGAAAAAGCAGAGGAACCAGAGATCAAATTGCCAACATCCACCAGATCATGGAAAAAGCAAGAGAGTTCCAGAAAAACATCTATTTCTGCTTTATTGACTCTGCCAAAGCCTTTGACTGTGTGGATCACAATAAACTGTGGAAAATTCTGAAAGAGATGGGAATACCAGACCACCTAACCTGCCTCTTGAGAAATCTGTATGCAGGTCAGGAAGCAACAGTTAGAACTGGACATGGACCAACAGACTGGTTCCAAATAGGAAAAGGAGTGTGTCAAGGCTGTATATTGTCACCCTGCTTATTTAACTTCTATGCAGAGTACCTCATGAGAAACGCCAGACTGGAAGAAACACAAGCTGGAATCAAGACTGCCGGGAGAAATATCAATAACCTCAGATATGCAGATGACACCACCCTTATGGCAGAAAGTGAAGAGGAGCTAAAAAGCCTCTTGATGAAAGTGAAAGAGGAGAGTGAAAAAGTTGGCTTAAAGCTCAACATTCAGAAAACGAAGATCATGGCATCTGGTCCCATCACTTCATGGGAAATAGATGGGGAAACAGTGTCAGACTTTAGTTTTGGGGGCTCCAAAATCACTGCAGATGGTGACTGCAGCCATGAAATTAAAACACTTACTCCTTGGAAGAAAAGTTATGACCAACCTAGATAGTATATTCAAAAGCAGAGACATTACTTTGCCGACTAAGGTCCGTCTAGTCAAGGCTATGGTTTTTCCTGTGGTCATGTATGGATGTGAGGGTTGGACTGTGAAGAAGGCTGAGTGCCGAAGAACTGATGCTTTTGAACTGTGGTGCTAGAGAAGACTCTTGAGAATCCCTTGGACTGCAAGATCCAACCAGTCCATTCTGAAGGAGATCAACCCTGGGATTTCTTTGGAAGGAATGATGCTAAAGCTGAAGCTCCAGTACTTTGGCCACCTCATGCGAAGAGTTGACTCATTGGAAAAGACCCTGATGCTGGGAGGGATTGGGGGCAGGAGGAGAAGGGGACGACCGAGGAAGAGATGGCTGGATGGCATCACGGACTCGATGGACATGAATCTGAGTGAACTCCAAGAGATGGTGATGAACAGGGAGGCCTGGCGTGCTGTGATTCATGGGGTCTCGAATAGTCAGACATGACTGAGCGACTGAACTGAACTGACCTGAACTGAGGGGGTTTTTAATATGTAAAATGAAAGATATACACTAAATTATCTCTACAAGCTCTTCCAATAATAAAGTTCCATGAGGAAGTTGTTGTTCCGCTGCTAAGTCATGTCCAACTCTTTGCAACCCCATGGACTGCAACACGCCAGACTTTCCTGTCCTTCACCATCTCTCAGAGTTTGCTCAAACTCATGTCCATTGAATCGGTGATTTCAAGTTCAGTGGGATGACTGTACAGGTCAGAAAAGAAAGATAACTTACAAAGGAAAGAAAATTCTTTTGTGTGCATCACACTCTGTACTAATTACTTTACAAAGCTATCTCATTTACTCTTATGATGTAAGTTTACTGTTCCCATTTTAAAATGTTTAATATTTATATAGAGGAGAAATTGAAGTTCCCAGAGTCTATGGAAGCCCATATTCCTTTCACATCCTATCTCATCTTTGTCTAGGGAGTTAAATTCTTCCATAGATTTTTCTTATTCCTTCCACAGATGTTTCCTTGACCACCCTGGTCCAGGGTGATTTCTTCTTTTTCAGAGTTTCGCTGGTACCTATCACCCATACTTCCAAGTTCACACCTATAACTTTATGCAGGGTTGGTTATATTTGAGTCACTTATTAATCTGTAAGCATTTATTGAACAGCCACGATGAGGCTCCGCTAGGCAGTGGAGATCCACAAGTAAATGAGACACAGTCCCTGCCCTCAAGAGTTAAAATTTAGTGAAGGATACAATCAGCAATTTATTAACACCCTGATCCATTTTAAGAGTAAATTACTTTCTCTATAAAACAAACAGACATACCACTGATGAGACTGAAAGCCACAAGGGGAATTTTTAATTACTGAATCACAATAGCAAATATTCCATAAGCATCGAGGGCAAAACAAAGAGGCAGTAATAATTGACTGAGAAACTTAAATTCGAAGCAGTAGCACTTTTCCCAGGCAGAGGGTATGCATGTGAGCTAAGCTCCCAGCCCTGTGGCAGTCCAGAGTGACTGGTAGCACACTGTTCTCTTCTAACACATCCCTGTGGTGGGGGTAGGGGCAAGGGTCTTATCTATTGCCTAGGCATGGCTTTAGGAACAAGACTTACCTATTCCAGCCAACGTTCTAGCCAGTTTCACCACTGACAATGTATTTCTAAGGTAGTCTTCTTGAGTGCAATGACAGTTTTCTGACAAATGGGGAAAGTCCAGAGATAAAAATTATGTGAGCAAAATCTGGTACATAGAAAAGATTCTCCTCTGCTTTGGGTTCTTCCTGGTTCTTGTAGTCAGTCTGGATCTTTCTCTCCAGAAATGTTAAGTTATATTTTTTTCCTTCAGTGTCATACTCTGGGATAGTGAGTTAATTTATTCCAATTTAATTTAATGAGCAATTTCAATATGCAAAACAATATAGTTGTTACTTAAAGGAAATAAACATGAATAAGAAAGGATTCCTTCAAAGAGCTGAGAGTCATGTAAATAATTATCTAAGCTATAGACCTGGTAATGTCGTGTTCTGTGACAAGTAAGAGCCATATAGGGAAGCCAGATACATGGTCTAGTACATTCTACCCTTAAGATTAAAATCACTGTTATCTCCAAGGTTCTGGGCTGGGCTATATTAATGAGGAGTCCTGGTCATGTTTACTAATAGTGTTTTCCCAGAAATGAACCAGCAAGTGTTCTCTGAAGTGGGACTGAATTCAGACACAGGGTCTATTGGTCTTATCATTGTGACCTAGGATCTAAGAAAAAGAGATGAATCCCTGTGATTTCCTATTACCCAACCTCTTTCCCAGAGGTACCCCTGAGGTACCAACCCAAACTTCATCCTGCCAGCTAAGCAAGAGGTGAGGCAGGTGAATAGATTCTCTCTAAAATGCAAAGGGAGCCGAAATTCCCTTTCAGCTAAGGGAACTGAAATTCACTGAGCATCTATCATGTACTGATGTTACACATATATCTCATTTAAAGTTCATGTTATCACTTGAGAGTATCATTGCCCCCATTTTATATCTGAGGAAACTGAGGCCTAAAGAGGTTGCCTAAAGAGGTTATTTAGGTTGCCCTAAATAACTTGCCCAAGGTCACAAAGCTAGTAAGTAGTGTTGATTCAACTTGGAGAATGGCACTGGATGGAGACATAATTCAGAAATCTGCTGAGTCCTGGCTCTGCCAGGAATCTGTCATGACTAAGTAATATTTCAATTTATCAGACTGCTCCAAAGCCACCAACAGGAGGCTGCCACATAGCACACTCTACTCCTGACAACATCTGAAAGTCAGTTTCACCAAATCCTTTTGGTCTCCAAAATCCAATTTTTTTGCACCTTAATTTTAGGGTACTTCCAGATTAGATATGTGATAGCTCAGTTGCCATAAAGCAAAAGAACTCACCTGGGAAGCCCTTGCTGAATTGGCAACGCTCTGGGAGGTGGAGATCCTTGAGGCAGGGGGAAGCCAGGGAGCAGGAGACTAGAGAGGGCCCTTAGCCCTGAAAGCACTGAAGACCCAGGAGGCCAGGCAAAGTGGTCAGAGGAGTGGCCCCACAGCTGGTGGTCATTAACAGCTCAGGGTTGCATAAAAAGCAGCAGGGGATGGTTTTGGTCAGGCTGACAAAAGTTACTGAACCTAATCCTGGACCCTCAGTTCCCTGACCCTTCCCATTCAGCAATTTCCACAGGTAAGTCCAAAGGGGAACTGCTTTAGGAATCCGATAATTTAATTCTGCCTTGCTGATGTAAGGATACGGAAAGGTTGTTGCTGGCCTCTGGAGGAGAATTTAATCCGGGGCCAGAGATGAGGCTTGATTGCTCAGAGCTTTTAGTAATAAAGTTTTATTGAAGTATAAAAGAGATAGAGAAAGCTTCTGACATAGACCTCAGAAGGGGGCAGAAAGAGTGCCACTTGCTAGTGTTAGCAATAACTTTTTAATTAGTTATTACAATGAATCAAAATAATGTCTGGAGGTTATAAAGATCTTACTAGACCCACTCCCATAATTTACATATTTAAGATAATAGGGTTAGCTGGAAGGTTTTCAGGAAGGAGAAACTGTCCTCAAGCAGGATACCTGGTTATATAATTCTTAGTACACAGTTTAAACTGAGTTGTTTGTTGTGTAATCATCAGTTCCAGGCTTAAAGATAAAAATGTTTTATGTGACTAAGACTAAGGGATGTAGAGGGGAAAAAAAGTTTGTCCTTTCCTCCTTGCGAATTCCAGACCCCTCTCTCCTTGGGGGTCCCTGGACTTCTTGTCAACCTGCCTAGGAATTGACTCTCAATATCAAAAAGGACAAACTTTTTTCCCCTCTACTTTCCTTAGTCTTAGTCACATAAAACATTTTTATCTTTAAGCCTGGAACTGATGATTACACAACAAACAACTCAGTTTAAACTCTGTAGTAAGGATTATAGAACAATGTATCTTGCTTGAGGACAGTTTCTCTTTTCTGAAAACCCTTCTGGCTAATCCGGTTATTTTAAAAATGTAAATCACCAAAACTGGATAGAAAATGAGGCAGTGATTATGACACGATTAATTAATGAGGTCAACTCCCATTTTATGTAGGGAGTTTGCCAAGAATTCTCTAAAACAATAGACCATCCCTACATCATTTATATTCAACTTTGGGATCTGAAGTGGCACTTGGCAGCAGTAAGGTTCCTGAGTGTGTTTAACCTGGGTTGAAAATAAAAATTAGTAGCCTTTGGGATTGCACTGATTGATAAATGCACAAAGGGGAACTGATTAGTCATTCAGAAGTTGCCATTGATGGTCCACAAATGGGGAAGGGAGGTATACATTAATAATTCTAGCCACTATCAGAAGCTGATTCTTCATTAGAATTTGAACATGGAGCCACAAAATGAAACTAGCCTGGGGAGAAAGAGTCGTGTTAACCGGAAGACTTCTAAAATCATTTCCATAGAAGGTTTATACCCTTTTCGGAGAGGAGTTTATTTTCAATCTTTGTTTTCCTTTGGCCGCTAAAGTCCCTTCTCAGAGAAAAAGTCAATTCTCTGCTCTGGACTAGGGCAAAGTGTCTACACCTTGTCAGTGTCATCCCTGTCCTCAGGCCCAGTAACTTTAAGATGGACTTTCTCAGGGTTTCGTCTCTACTGATGGTGTTTTCTTATCTCTTGCTGCTGCTGCTGCTGCTGCTGCTGCTAAGTCACTTCAGTCGTGTCCGATTCCGTGCGACCCCATAACCGGCAGCCCACCAGGCTCCTCCATCCCTGGGATTCTCCGGGCAAGAACACTGGAGTGGGTTGCCATTTCCTTCTCCAATGCATGAAAGTGAAAAGTGAAAGTGAAGTCGTTCAGTCGTGTCCGACTCCTAGTGACCCCATGGACTACAGCCTACCAGGTTCCTCCATCCATGGGATTTTCCAGGCAAGAGTACTGGAGTGGGGTGCCATTGCCTTCTCCTAGGAGGCCCCACATTTCCCAAACTGCTTTTGAGAGATTCATATACTTTATTTTATTTTACAAATAGTAGTGACAGACTTTATGTAACAATCACTCATATCATCTGTGGAAAATCAAGAATATATACTCTCATGGGTACAAGCTTAGCATACCAGTCTCTTAGATATGAAAGGTAATGGAAGTCCCTTGTAGGTTTGCTTTCAGTGCGAGACCTAGCTGGAGCACGTCACTTACTGTAAATGACCTTTGCAAGGAGAAGATACTTTGGAGCAGTTTTACCACTTGAAAATGAGATAGGACCATTGCAAAAGTTAATAAAAATCATTAATCAAAGTCCGGATCCTAAGTCTAACAGAAGGAAAAAATTACCTTAGAAGTGATTCTACTCTATCGGTGCATGGCATTTCCACTATCCATCTGCCTTTGCTCTACAGACCTCCTTCTGGGGCCAGGCCAGCCTTAGTGCCTCCTGCTGACCCAGGCATTCAGGAAGAAGAAAATGCTGTTGCTGCCTTGTTTCTGTCTCTGGAAAGGATGCCTTTCCTCCTTGCTTGCAGCTCTTCCTCAGGTGGGACTAATGGACTCCTGCCTTCAGGATGTACAGGGGCAGGCAGGCTCCTAGCAGCTCTACCGTTGCTCCTCCACAGCCCTTCTAACTCAGGTCACAGTGCTCTTAACCAGAAGTCTAGGCAAGAGTTTCTTTCTTTCTTTCTTTTTGAAATTTCTCTTTTACTTTATTTTTAAAATTTTACTTATTTTTGGCTGCACTGGTCTTCATTGCTTTTCCTTGGGCTTTCTCTAGTGCCAGGGAGCAGGGACTACTCTTTGTTATGGTGCTCAGGCTTCTCACTGAGGAAGCTTTTCTTGTTGCAGAGCATGGGCTCTGGGGAGCACAGGCTCCAGTAGTTCCGGTGCACGACCAGGGATTGAACCCATGTCCTTTGCATTGGCAGGTGGATTCTTAACCACTGCCACGAGGGAAGTCCTCTGAAGGATCATACTGGGTCACATGAACGTAGGGCTTTGAGTCAAAAGCTGGAAATAGCCTCTGTGAAGGATATACGGGGGAAGCTGATGGCTCCCACCAACTGCCCATCTGATGGTTGGATCTATTGCAGTCTTGGTATCAGCACAATCACACCTGGCTTTATCAGTCAGTTTACAGAAACCCTCAGATGAGAATTTAGGAAGATAATGAGTATAAAAACAGTTGGTAAACTCCAAAAGTCGCAGGAAAATGTATGAGACAATATTACCAAAGCTTTCCTAACTCATTCCAGAGTTTAGTCCTTGGATTTCTGTCCTTTTCTCTACTCCCATTCTCCCTGAGTGAGCTCATCTGTTTCCTTGGTTTTATTTATAAGCTATATACCAGTGACACCCAAATCTGCATGTCTAGCTTAAAGCTCTCCCCAGAACTTTGGGCTTCCAGATGGTAAAGAATCTGCCTGCAGCCTGGGAGACCTGGGTTTGATCCTTGGAGGAAGGAATGGCAACCCACTCCAGTATTCTTGCCTGGAGAATCCTCATGGATGGAAGAGTCTGGTGGGCTATGGGCTACAGTCCATGGGGTCTCAAAGAGCAGGACATGACTAAGCAACTAAGTTCAGCCAGAATTTTAGTTTTATTTCTAATAGATTCCTAGATATCTCTATTTCAGTGTATTGCACAGATATGGTAGAGTAAAAAGAACTCACCCCCCTTCCTTGCTCTTCCTCTGGAATTTAGCATCTGTTAATAATTGGTGATACCATCAGCCACACAGTCACCTAAATTGGACACTGGAGAGCCTTCCTTGATTTTTCTTTTGTCCTCACTCATCTCGTTGCATCCAAGGCCCTTGGCTCTGTTGTTTCTTCCCCAAACTTACTACTCCAAGCGCTCGTTCATCTTTCTTCTGTATTATTCTGCTTTAACCTAGATTGTTTTCTCTGGTCTCTTTGTTTCCAAATGTGTCACATCAATCTACCCCCTGCTAGCACAATATTTGGAAGTTAAATCTAACCATATGTCTCTCCTGCCTTAAACCTTTCAGCAACACTGCAGGATATGGTCCAGGGTCCTTAATCTGATATTTATAAGGCTCTCTTTGTCTGTTTCTCCTGACCTTTTGGCTCTTTCTGCCTGTACGTTTCCCTCCACATAACTGCTGTCAATGGCCTTTCTGTCTGCACTGTGCTCTCCTTCTATTGTCAGTGCCCCAACCCCACATAGCTAAATCCTAGTCATCATGTAATGTTCAACTCCAGATCTCACTTCTTCTGAGAAGCCTTCCCTGACTAGCCCCAACCCTTGGTCCATTAGGGTACTGGCATACCTTATGTATATCTCTGTCAATACATAAACCTCATTTATTATTGTTATTTATTATTTCTATAAATATTTTATATTTATCTCTTCTTCTGGACTGTAAGCTGTTTGTAGGCAGAGACAATGTCTTTGTACACACCATTTCTAGTATAGGTCATGGCATAAACTAAGCCTCCAATAATTGTTTGAATGACTGAATATCAGAAAAGTAGTCTCAGCTTAAAAAAAAAAAGTATGTATGTATGTATATTTATCTTGGGGTCTCTGTTGCTATGCATGGGCTTTCTCTAGTTGCGGCCAGTGGGGTCTCTACTGTCTAGTTGCAGTGGCTTCTCTTGTTGCAGGGCAGGGCTCTAGGGCATGTGGGCTTGAGTAGTTGCATACGTGGGCTCAGAGTCCAGCACGGCTTAATCACTCTGCAGCACGTGGGATTTTTCAGACCAGGGATCAAATCTGTGTTCCCTGCATTGGCGATCCGATTCTTAACCACTAGAACACCACGGAAGTCCCTGAGCTTTGTGTGTGTGTGTGTGTGTGTGTTTTTAAGTCTTCAATGGTAAAAACTGAAAAAGTATTTTAGCTAACCTCAGGTATTTAGCATTCTATTGCACTAAGTCCCTGCATTTTAGGTAGTGAACTAAATCGATTTCTCTGAATATATTTTAATTTTATGCTAAAAATTACATAGTGATATTGAAAAAAATGTATTCCTTAAACATTCCAGTGCCCAGTTTGATGACTGATTTCTTGGGTTCTCTCCTTGTCTCCCCTCTGTTGGGTTCCCAAAGAGTTCCAGCTGAGACACACACACCTCAGATATTCTTCTCCCCAAACCAGAGTGCTGATGTGGCCACCTGGGGGCAGTGCAGACTTGTGGAAGTACTTCACAGAGGCGTGGGGAGTCCCAGTGCTGAGCAGTCCTTGCATGCCACTCTGCCCAGTTTATTTTCCTCCCACTTTGACTCAGGCTTCCACTGAACTGACTTGAGGAGGGGACTGGAATAGGTGATCAGGTGTGAGACACACTCACAGAGCCTCTCCAACTCCTGAGAGGCAGGGTTAAACAAATCAAGCTGGAGGTTTCTTTGAGCCAGAAAACCAGAAAAGTGTGGAGGGTGGTATTAAACACAGTCTAACAGGCATAACTTTGTTCCATGATGTGCAGGTCATGAAAATGTCACATTTCTTTAGCTCTCTAAAATATTCTTGGCTCCCATCTACCAGTGGGCGGAAAACCCAGTCTTGGTCCTCTTTACAGGAGCACACAGGTATTTCAGAGACGTCTCTCAATCAGTGCCATCCACCATTGGAGTTCTTTGCTCATGTCAATTGTCTATTCTAGGACCCTTTCTGTAGGCCTAAGTGGGGTGTGAGACTCCCAAAAAGCAGTGCCTCTGGTCACCTCTTAGCACACAGTCATCCCCATTCAGGGTCCTGCTGTGCCAGGGATCTGTGGGAGAGCGGGAGTAGGACCTGGCCGCACAAAGAGACCACGGTGCTCCCTAGCTTAAGCACCAGGCTCAGGAAATTCTCTCTCCTCAGCTCTCCTCTAATCCTAAGAGCCCTTCTTTGTGTCAGAAAAAAAAACTTGATCCCCTCTGACGCCTGAAAGAAAGAAAGTGAAAATGAAGTTGCTCAGTCGTGTCCAACTCTTTGTGATCCCATGGACTGCAATCTACCAGGCTTCTCTGTCCATGGGATTTTCCAGGTAAGAGTACTGGAGTAGGTTCCCATTTCCTTCTCCAAGGGATCTTCCTGACCCAGGGATACAAACCCAGGTCTCCTGCACTGCAGGACAGACGCCTTACCCTCTGAGCCACCAGGGAACATTGAGACCTGGGCTGATTTCAAAAACAAAAGCCTGTTGATTTTATTTTTTCTAAGGCAAATGAAGCTCCAGCACAAAAGGCCCTGAGTCATTCTTTGGGGGTGGCAAGCGTAGGAGAAGATAGGAATGGTTCATTCTTCCACAAAGAACCGAAGTGGCTGACACCACAGAAAATAAGACAGTTAATTCCTCAAGCAGGATAGCCTGTCAAACACTAAAGCACTGCTTACTTCATTGTTTGTTCCTGGAGTATGGAGCCTCTCCCAAAAGAGGCAGTAGGCTATTTGGCAGGTAGAGCTCCACACTGATCATGTACTGGCCTTGTGGTGACCCAAGGACAAAAGAGCAGATGAAACCAAGGAGAGTCTTGGAATGCAAAAGCAGATGAAAGTACTTCCTTGAGCTGGCCTGCTGTTCTAATAGCATCTCCCACTCTAATAAACTTTATTTCCCTCTCATTCTGTCTCATGTCTGGAAATTCTTTTCCAACCTGCGCATGGACCACGACAGACCTCAGATGGGAGATGCTTTAGGCTGAAAGTAAGCAGCAAATCTGGACTCCCTCATCTTCTGCATAGGTCCCAGATTAACTAGGGAGGATGGAGCTGGCACTCCCAGGTTCTAGTTCCCTGAACTGGCCTCATTCAGACCTTCCCATTTCCTGATCTCTGGAAGGAGTTTGAAGAACCTATGAGAGAATTACCCTAAGGCCACATCTAACCCTTGAATAATGAACTGCATAATGGAATAACAAAGCAATCTAGATTACTGATTTCTTTTGTGTAAATTTTTATTTTTGATATCTAATTAAAATATCCTTATTTTTGATTATTGAGATTTTGGAACCCCCTTAAATTTTACATCTTAGATGCATGCCCTGCTTGTCTCACCCTGGCCTGTCCACTGGCAGCTGCTGCCACCTTGAGCAAGCTGGGCCACCTTGAGCCTTTGTAGTTCATTCATGGGATGTAATCTGAGCCTAGCTATGTGTGTGACCAGGGGTGGGACCCTGGCATTTCACTCTGACCTTGGGTGAGAGTGGGGGGCCTAGCATCCTTGGCTAGTATTTCTCCCAGACTCTCAGCTGGACTCTATTGAAGTGACACCTGTAAGGTGCAATGAGACCTCTGGGCATTGAGCCAAGAGTCCTTTGATTCTTTTTTGTCATAGATGGAGAGAATTTATTAATATACCACTATTCATCAGGGGTCATATGAAGATCTAAGAATTTCAGAAAATCTAGGTTGTTCTGATTTAAGTCCACATTCTTTAATGTGGCTCATAAGAAAGCCAGCTCTTCACCACTGCATTTCATCTGCCTCATATCTAGCCATTCCCCCATGTACACTATATTCTTGTCACAGGGAACTGTTTGGTCTGCTTGTTGTTTTCCAATCATAAGTACTTTCACACTTCCATGCCTTTGCTCATGCTGTTTCCTTGCCTGGAATACCTTTTTTTCCTTCCTCTCTGCTTGATAAATTCTTTACTTATCTTCAAGACCCAAATCAAATGTCATCTCCTCTGTAGTTTCCACTAATATGTTCCCCTCATTGAAGTTCACTCACACTCCTCATAGGCAAGGCAATGGCACCCCACTCCAGTACTCTTGCCTGGAAAATCCCATGGACAGAGGAGCCTGGTGGGCTGCAGTCCATAGGGTCGCTAAGAGTCGGACACGATTGAAGCAACTTAGGAGCAGCAGCAGCACACTCCTGATAGCCCCGTCCCAATTTCATGTATCTGTTTTCTATGTCTCTTTATAAGATGACAAACTCAGTGAATGACTTGAAAGAGTGACTCCTGAGGTTGCTTCCTCTCGCCCTCATCTTCATTCATTCTCCCTATCCTATAACTTCATTCATCTTTGTATACACAGCACTTAGCATAATGCTTGGCACTTAGGAAGTACTCAACAAACATTTGTTGCATATGATGAAAGCTGCAAGGTGAAATGTGGTTCCTTCATTTTCACTTTCTATTTCCACTTCTCAGGAGATTTTGGTTACTGCTCCTAATTTCCTCCTCTGATCATTTCTGTTCTTTCTGACCATATGCGTCCCATCCCAATTTTACCTAGCTTTCTGGGGCTAACTCTCCCAACCCACTCCACTCATTTATTCTGCAAATCAGCACATACTTATTGAACACCTGCTGTTCTGCAGGCACTATTTTAGGCATTGAGGATACAGCAGTGACCAAGATAGATGGAGTACTTCCATGGAGCTTACGTTAATCATTGAAAAGTGAAAGTGAAGTCGTGTCTGACTCTTTGCGACCCTGTGGACTGTAGCCCAACAGGCTCCTCAGTCCATGGGATTCTCCAGGCAAGAATACTAGAGTGGGTTGCCATTACCTTCTCCAAGGAGTCTTCCTGACCCAGGGATCGAACCCAGGTCTCCCTCATTGCAGGCAGTCGCTTTAACCTCCGAGCCACCAGGGAAGCCCATATAATCATTGAAAAACTGAACCAAAACGAGTAACAAGATGATTTCAGATAACGATGAGGTTTAGAAAGGAAGTAAAGTGATGTGACAGAGTGTAAAGAGAAGTTAGTCAGGTAAGCCCTCTCTGACGAGGAGACATTGAAATCTGGAGGAAAGAAGAAGGCAATATGGGTATCTGAAGAAAAAAATTTCAAGTAGAAATGTCAGTAAGTGCACAGGCCTAGAGACAAGATCAAATGACTGAAAATCATAAAGCATAGTATAAAGAACAAAATGATTAAGGCTTTTCTTAGACTGTCAATATCCCTTCATTCCTTTCACAACAGAGTAGCTTCAGTCCCTTCTGAGAAGTGGTTGACTTCTCCTAACCTCCACCTTTTCTACCACTCATATCACAGAATTTTCTTCCACTGAATCCCATTGAAATTCGTCTGACTGAAGTACCAGTCCATGGTATTAGATGCTTTGTGTGGTCCCTTTGGAGGCACTTCTCTCCTCCATCGCCTCCAGAAGCACTAAGTGCTGGTGTCCCATCTCCAGGAAAGGTTTACCTCACAGGAACACTCGAACGGAAATCCAGGGGTGGGGATCGGGGGCAGCATTAAGGAGGAAAAGTCAATTATCTGGACAAGTGGGAGAGCCTGGGATCCACTTGTATGAATCCCCAGGAGTGTCTCCCTTATCCCCTATAGCCATTCTTGTTACCTTTTCTTTAAACTGTGTGTTGCGTTCCACTGGGCTGCCAAGTCCAGCTAATGAGGGAGTCCAAAAGAGCTGGCCTCCTCTCTTAGATGCCAGAGCAGCTGCTTAAAAAGCCGAAGGGCTTCCTGCTGCTAGAGACATGAAACACTCTCAGTAAGCCAGGAGCCAGAATCAAAACCATATGGTTTGCTTTGCAGAAAAGATCACAGGGCCTGAAAAATTAGAGGAAGGAGGGCCAGCCAGGGGACAAGTTTTGGGATTAAGGTGGGTGCGCCTATCCCATTCCTAGCAACCCTACACTCACTAGTATAGCCCCTACCCCACCACCTAAGGGTACTTCTGTCCTTGGACTACTGGCCCATTTGGACTTTCTTCAGGCCCAGACTGATAGAAGTTCTAATAATAAAGTTCAGAAGAATGAGATTATATCCTCTCCCTGGAACATCTTGTTCTCTTAAAGTCCTCCTGACCAGATGCCCCTCAAATGAAAACTGTCCCCATTTACTCTTATCTCTAAGGAACCAACATATCTCACACCTTAAACATATTAAACTAGCAGTCTTTTATCTGCTTGTTTCCTGTGAATCTAAATTGATACAGGGTCTCTAAGATTTTTCTTAGATTTTTAAATTTATCTTAGGTTTTCCCAAGTTCTCCTGAGTTAGATCCATAAGCATTAAAAAGAAATTCATACTCAATGGCTCCTTTTAAAAGGAAAAGCTATATGGTCATAATGTGGGAGCCCGGATTTAGTCTGCTTTTGGGCTTGAGATGTCAGAGCTCTGCTAGTTCCAACAGGTTCCTGTCCTTCCTGCTATGTGAGCCAGGATTGTTTAAGGACAAGTTGGGGAGGAGGTGCTGTATGCCTGAAACTGGGATGGCCTGCAGTGTCTTCTGCTCTGCAGACCAAGGCCAAGGTACCCCAGGGAAGAATAAATCCTAATTCTCACTGTCCATCTGCTGCCTCCCTGTTCCCACAACCCACCACTTCAGTGGCTCCCTGTAAACGGCAGCATTTGTGGGGAGAGGTCTGTGTCCACAAGTCTCTATGTCCATGCAGAAGAGTGGGGCAGCTGCCTTTGCTTTAGGGCCCAGGCTGACCCATAAATGGGACGAACATTCCAGGCAGCCCTTTACTATAAGAAAGAGGTAGAGCCTCAGTGTTTCAGAGTTGAGTGCCTGTGCCACAAGCTTGTCCCATAATCTGTTCACCCAGGGCAGGTCTGCAGTATGCTGGGTCATGGAAGAAAAAGCAAACAAGAAGACAGAACACGTAAACTGAGTTTTCCTAACTTTTTTCTGCAAGTATTTTCTTGGACAGAAAGGGAAATGAAAAGTTTGATAGAGAGGATGGTTCTCCTTCTTGACTACTGTTGAAGATAAGTGCTGACAAGGTTGTATGATCAGGGATTTGAGGGTAGGATTTTTGACTTAAGCTTCCCAAAGCTGCAAGGATGATCCTATTCCTGCCTCCCAGACTGCCTGACTCGTTCCGCTCTATGCTTAAGTCATTGGAAAAGATCCTGATGTTGGGAAAGATTGAAGGCAGGAAGTTTTTGACCAAAATAATTTATATTTTAATGTTGTTGTTGTTTAGTCACTAAATCATGTCTGACTCTTTTGCAACCCCCCGGACCGTAGTCTACCAAGTTCCTCCGTCCATGGGATTTTCCAGGCAAGAATACTGGAGTGGGTTGCTATTTCCTTCTGCAGGAGATCTTCCCGACCCAGGAATTGAACCTGGGTCTCCCGTATTGTAGGCAGACATACATACATATATATTTATATAGACTCTGTCCTATTCAAGCATCACAATAATACTACACTTAGGAAAGAGAGAGTATGAATATCACTATTATGTAGGAAACAAACACGAAGAGATTAATTGACCTGCCCAAACTATCTCTCTTGTCACCAGAGTCAAGACTAGAACACGAATTTCCTAACTTGCAGTTCAGTGCCTTTTTCATCATTTCACCTTAAAGAAAAACACCTTCCAAAAGTTACAGTAAGACAGGGTATTCACAATCACTGAACCCCTTTCCTGGGCCCCTCTTATAATTATGGAGTCTTCCTCTTTCAAGGCTGAGTTATCCTTTGCCACCACTCCCCCAGATTCACACACAGTTCATATGCATGCAACACTAGCAGACACTTTGCATACTATTGTCTCAGTTCATTCCCCAGTATCCCCATTGAGGATATTATTTACCCATGGTACCAATACACTGAAGCTCAGAAAAGGCAGATACATTAGTTTAAAATTGTGAAGCTTATAAGTGTTGGTCAGGAGCTGAAACCAGGTCTTCTGATACCCTGATCCCTTTCTGTGATACCCAAGGAATCCAAAGACATGAGCCATGTAGGAATCAAACGTAGATCTCAAGACATGAGCAAATTTGTGGACTGTTCCTGCAGGAGGCGGATTCTAAGTCTGGGATACCATGTAATACAATAGACAACCTCCAGCTTCTCCTATGTTGCAAATACCCTTCCCACTGGGTATCCTCACAGAAACATGCGATACATGCAAGTGTGCTTACGTGGCATGTGCTGCCCCGCCTCCCCCTGCCAGAGGTTTGGTCACAGCTACAGCATCTTGACAACCTATTTAAGCCAATTTGCATGAACCGGCAACAAAGTATCCATTCTCTGACAGGCTGAGTCATTGAGCTTCTGCAGAAGTTGGAAGAGGGAATCTTTAGCTGAAACATCTAAGAACCAGGGGTCCCTGCGAGGTATGTGATAAATTCCATTCAGATATTGAGATTGATTTCTTTCCTCTTTCTGTCTTTTTTTTTTTTTTCAATCACATTCAAAGAGCTAACAAGTTGTTTTCACCTTATCAAGCAAGACAAGAAGAACATTGCTTCCTTTATTCTTGAGTGGGTCTGTGCCAAAAGAGTGCTAACAGCAGCTGAGTAATTAAGGGTAGCATCTGAGTTATCTGGGAGCACTTTGTACATGTTACATTTACTGAAAGGTAAATGGTGCTGCAAATACTTCAGCAAAATCCAATTACAGGCCTCCAAGTCCATTATAATTTACTGCTCCTACAGTTCACCCTGTAAACTCCCGCACTGTTTATACTGTTTACTATATAGGCAGCCCCTCTGCTTTGAAATGCTTCTAAGAAACTATGATGTTGCAAATTTGTTCAGCTGACATAGCTCCGTCAGAGAGGGAAAGGCAGATGTAGGTGTAAGGACTGAATTTTATCTCATGGCATCTGAGCAGCCTCTGATGGCCTGACGGCTTTGTTGTGCTATATGGGTTAACAATTGGGTCATGAGATAATTCACAAAACTCTCCAGCAGTCCAGGCTTTGCTGGGGTTAACTCTTGCTGTGGGGCTGGGATGAGGAAAAGCAGATCTTCTCAAGCTGCAGCTGCAGTTGACATCTCCTTCACCCTATACCTGAGCTCCTGCTCCCTGGAAGAGAAACCTGAGTAACGACAGCCGTAGCTGCAGAGAAGGGTTCTTCTTGGCAGTGGCTGATTCCAACTTCAAAGCTGTGGGCATTGAGCTAGAAAGCAGTACAGAGAGAGGGCCAGGAAGTAAGTGACGCCGGAAATGGGAAACTCAGGGGAGAAAGGACTTGACTTTCTTCCCCTCACAGAGATGTGCTTTGCAATTTTCGTCTTTTCATCTGGACTGGTGAGTTTCAAAATTTTTAGTCTTTAGACAACTTGAGCTAGACAAAAGTCTCACCCATTTACTAGATTGAACAAGCCGGGCAAACAAGCAAACAAACAAAAAAAACACTTTGCAGGTGTGTTTGCTGAATCCCTGTGATTATTTGTAGGTCCCTGTAAACATATTTGTTTTGATGCTTTTAAGTTTTGATTGAAATCCACAGCGGAAAATATGTTTTAAAAGGGGGAAAAAAATCAACACACTTCTGTGCCTTGCATTTTGACCCAGCCCACAGAACGGTTGGAAGAATCTCTGCAGACCCACTATAGATCCCGGGATTCCACTTGGAGAACTATTCATCTAAAAAGACATCTTGATTTCAGAACCCTTCTTTTGATCTGGAATTATCTGTTACTGACCACGGACAGCTGCTACTGACAATTCCTGGGACAGGCCCCTGTAGAGTGAGTGGTGAGCCCAGTGTGGGAAGAAGAAATGTCTTTCTCTTTGTCAACGAGTGTTTCAGTACAGAGCTGTATCTGTGCTTAATAGGATATCTATGAGCTCAATTTCTTCTCCTTTCCTTTTTCTTTTCTTTCCTTTCCTTTTCTTCCTCCTCATTTCCTTCTACTTTTTGTTTCTTCTGTAGTAAAAAATTTACCAAGACCTTGGTGCCTAGATGATTTTTTTTTCCTGGTACATTGCACTGATTGAAGTTTCCTAATTACAGTTTCTTACTTGGGTGCAGAATCTTCCTATATTTGAGCACCTAAATTTTGTAAAAGCAGTTGGCCGCTGCCCATGCTTTGTGTACAGGTAGCTGAGATAGTACCACAGAAGAGAAGGCTACAGGTTTGTGCCCTTCCCGATATCAAAGTGTGGCGCTCTATTGAGATACATGTAGGAGAAGAACATTCCGGGAGGAAGCAGCCATGTTGCAGTGAACCAACAACACCGATAATATAAAGAACAAATCCAGGAAGAAATGGAACCATACCCTGAAAGCTTGAAGTTACAGTGGTTCATTTGGTCAACCTCCTCTGAAAATAAAGGAAAAGATTCTCATGTTGAAGGTAGGGCATGTGCCTGCATTTTCTCTGCTTAAGCCACAGGGATCTCATTAGGATCGGGACACTAACACTGATGGCTTCATTTTGGGCACAACTCTCAGCAGGAAAGCCCCATTCAAAGGCAATTAGAAGGAATTGGGAGGGGGGGCATTATAGCCTTTTGATTTGGTCTGTCAAATATCCTGTCAGACAGATGAAGAAAGGAGAACAATCTTTACCTCAAAAGAAGTAAATTGTAGGTTGAAGTGTTTGGTTTCAGTCTGTGTCAGGTTGAGGCTTTGAAAAACAGATCTGTGGGTCTAGGGAAACCACATACAGGATTCAATTGCTTTGGAGTCCTGTGCGTATTCAAGGATATAAGGAAGTGTATAACTCAATTTGAGACAATTGATTTTAATTGGCACTTTTACTGTCGAGTACGGTAAACCCATTTTGTGTAAGTGGCTCGGGGTTGAAATACAGTCTGGGAAAAGGGCTGTTTCTGGTTCTTCAAGACAGTCTGAAGGCATCTCAAAAGTTAAAATAACATGAAACTTGCCATCTTTCTGTTACACCACAAATGCTTTTCTCTTCCAAATGCTTCTGTATACGGGTAAGCATTCCAGCAAAGATGCAGTTACAGCCCAGCACGGGAGAGCAAATGAGCCTAGTGTTCAGAGTTCGATGAAAGAGCCAGGATGCTAGTCAAAAGAGAGAAGAGTTCTTACAGAACCAAAACAGAAAGTAGAAATCAAAAATCACATGTCAATGTGTGTGTTGGGGTTGGGAAGAAGGTGGATGGTAGAAGAGTGTCATCTTTGAGATAAGAAAGAATATGGCTCAGGGAAAATGTACACAAAGAAATAGACTGTGGCTTGAGAGAAAACTGACTTCAGTTGAGTAGGGAAGATTTATTCAGGTTTTGGTGAGGAAATTGGAAAGAACTGTAAAGCTAAAGTCTGTATCCAATTTAAATACCTGTGCAGCTGGGTCTAGGGGCCAAAGTAGTCCCTAGAGCCCCAAGAGGTCTGCATTTTGCTCACAGGGCAGCTCTCTTTGAGGAAAAAGAAGAACGGGGAGTGTTGCAGTAGGGGAGAGTTCTTTAAGTCCTTCTGATAGCCTCCACAAAATTAGGACACAGCCATAAATTGCCTACTAGACAACCACCAGTTCTGACTCCATCTGTTCCCCAAACATGTGCTTACAGATTCTTTATATTCAGGTGTTTTTAAGAAGAATCAGCTTGGAGCAAAAGTACTAAATTCAAAACATTCTAAACCACAATTTAAATCTTATTTAAAAGATGAAAGGCTGAAAAGTGTGACTCTTTTCATTTGTTTAGAAATAGTCCTTTCTGACTGGATCCCATCAAGTATATGTTTCACTCTTTCCTTGGTTTGTTCCTCTCTCAAGTGCCATCAGCTCTCATTCAATACAGTCAGTGATTGGACTTTCAGAAGGGATAAAAGTAGTTCTTTAAAATTGCCTCCTTATGTCCTATAGTTGCACCCTTTGACATTCCCTTCCAGAGAAGTGATGTCATCCCCATCCATAGCACTACTGTAAGTTAGGGACACAGAGAAAAAAAATCACTAGACCCTAGTGAAGTTACACTGATTGGAGCTTCGGGGTGGTCAAGTGGCCTGATTCTTGGGAGCAACAGGCCCGGGTGCACAAAGATCAGGAGCAGGAATTAGGAGATCAATTTCTAATCCTGCATCTACTTTTAACAGTCTGTGGGGCTTTAATCTCCTCATTGACTTGCTCAGGGCTGCCATCTTCCTGTGCCTCAAAGGAGAAGACAAAGCCTAGCCTTTCCTACTTGTGAATAAGATGACAGCTCAAGGTACCGGCCTTTGCTGGGTGACAGGGAGACGGGTCAAAGAGAGAAAGTTCTGACAGCTGCCTTTTCACTTGATTGGTTAATTTTTAAAATGTTGATCTCTCTCTTTCCTGGCATGCTGAATGGTCTGGACACAGACCACAATACTTTATTTTGTTTGTTTTAAATTTTTATGTATTTATTTATTTTAATTGGAGGTTAATTACTTTACAATATTGTATTGGTTTTGCCATACAATACTTTAAATTTTTATTTGATGTTTGTCTGTTTCTATTAAACAAAAATGTCTACAGCTTGATGAATTTTCACCATATGAACACATCCAGGAAAACTGAACCTAGATCTAGCAACAGAACACTACCAGTACCCAGAACCCCTCGTGCCCTCTTTAAGTCTCTTTCTTCCCAAGGGTAACCACTAACCTAACTTCTAACACCATATTTAAGTTTTGCCTGTTGGTAGTGGTGGGCAGGGGTGGTGGTGGTAATGGGGGTGGGGGTGGGCGGTATGTACTTTGATGCGTGACTTCTTTTGCTTTGTACAATTTAGTTATGCTATTGCATATAGTAATATTGGGGATTTTGTTTTTGACTGCACCACGCAGCTTGTGGGATCTTAGTTCCCCAATCAGGGATCCAACCCTGTGGCCCCTGCATTGGAAGGGTAGAGTCCTAACCACTGCACCTCCAGGGAATTTCTGCATGTAGTAATATTTTATTTGCATTGCTATATGAAATTTCATTAGTTAATATACCACAATCTATGTATTAATTGCCTTATTGACGGGCATTTGGATTGTTTCTAGCTGGGGACTAGTATGAACAGTTCTATTAGGAACATTTGTGAACAGTTTTTTGCTGAACATATGAATGCAATTTTATTGGGTATATCTAGAAATGGAAGTGCTGAATTGTAAGACATGTGAGTTCTGCTTTAACAGATACTGCCAGTTTTCCAAATTAGTTGTATCATTTTACACTTCTACCAGCCATGTCTGAGGTTTCTGGGTTTTTTTTTACATTCTCATGGCTCAGACAGTAAAAATGTGCCTGCTAATGTGGGAGACCCAGGTTTGATCCTTGGGTCAGAAAGATTACCTGGAATAAGAAATGACAACCCACTCCAGTATTCTTGCCTGGAGAATTCCGTGGACAGAGGAGCTTGGCAGGCTACAGTCCGTGGTGTCACAGATTCAGACACTACTGAATGACTAGCACTTTCACTTTCAGTATTCATCAACACTTGGTATTGTCTGTCTTTTATGTTTAACTATTTTGGTGAGAGAATAGTGGAATGCCTTTCTATTTTAATTTATATTTCCTTGATACTAATGAAGTTGAGCACCTTTTATCTTTCATTGGCCATTTGGATATCCTGTTTTGTGAAATACCTTTCATATCTTGAACCTGTTCTGATGGGTTGTCTGACATTTTTATTGGTCTATGTTCTTTAATTGTAGACATTGGTTGTGTACAATTTACAAATATCATTTCCCAAATGTTGTCTAAGCATATTGGACCCTGAGGCAAAGGGAAAATCAGTAGATAACTATCTTGGTTTTAAATTATGACATTTTATTCATCATAGATTTAAAAAAACTAATTTTGATTTTTAAAAATACTGCAAATATCTTGTTTTGATTACTGAGGGTTTTTTTTTTTTGATGCCCCCTTAAAAATTTGTGTCCAAGCTTAACGCTTTACTAGACCTTCACCTGACGCTTCAACTTGCCTCACCCTAGGCCTGGCTCTTATTCCATTCTGTAGCTTGCATTGTCCATGTCTTTATAATGTTATTTGTTGAAAAGGAGTTCCTAATTTAAACTTAAATTGATTAAATTATTCAAGATTTTGTTTCATGGTTAGCATCTTTTTAAAAAATTCTGTTAAAAATTTTTTTCCTACCTAAAATCATGAAAATATTCTCCTATAATATTTTTTTGAATAGTGCTGTTCAATAGAACTTTCTACAGTGATAGAACTATTCTCCAGCTACGCTGTACAATATGACAGCCAATATGATGCAGGTACTGAGTACTTGAAATGTGGCCAGTATTTCTGATGTATTGAATTTTAAATTTTATTTACTTTTAATTATTTTATTAAATATAGATAGTTGCAATGTAATCTGAAAACATCATCCACCTGATTTTAGGGTATGCTGTAAGGTCATATTTTAGGGTATGCTGTAAGGTCATATTTCCTTTTTTTCTTCCATATGGATAGCCAATTGACCCAGTATTGTGTACTGGGTCTATTGTGTACTGTGTCTATTGTGTACAATAGACAATTTTCTATACGAGTATAGACAATTTTCTATATGAGTCTGGTTAATCTGGTTCTGGAATGTCCATTTTTAAAATTTATCTATTAAAAATTGTCTTTGTGCTAGTTCCATGCTGTTTCAAATACTGTAGCTACTATAATGAACTTACATAATAGAATAAGTTTTTCATATTTCTGGTATTCTGCAAGATTATCTTGACTATTCTTAAACTTCTGCTCTGCATTTCCACATAGATTTTATTTATTGAAGTATAGCTGACATAATGATTTGACAGCACAGTGATCTGACATGTAAATACCTTATAAAATGATCACTGTGATAGATCTAATAACCATCTGTCACCATACAAAGTTATTATAGTATTATTGATTATATTTCTTATGTTGTATATTACATCTTTCATGCACACATGCTAAGTTGCTTCAGCTGTGTCCAAATCTTTGCAACCCTTTGGACTGTAGCCTGTCAGGCTCCTCTGTCCATGGGATTCTCAAGGCAAGAATACTGGAGTGGGTTGCCATGCCCTCCTCCCAGGAATCTGCCTGACCCAGGGATTGAACCCAAGTCTTTTATGTCTCCTGCACTGGCAGGCCACTTCCTTACCACTAGTGTCATATTACTGGGAAGCCCATATTATTTATATCTTGTGGTTTATTTATTTTATAACTGGAAGTTAGTGCCTCTTAATCTCTTTCATCTATCAGGCCCCCTAACATTCTCCCCTATGGTAGTAACCAGTTTGTTCTCTGTATCCATGTCTTTTTCTGTTTTCTTATTTTTTATATAATTTTATTTATTTTTGGCTGTGCTGAGTCTTTGTTGCTGCGTGGGCTTGCCTCTAGTTGCAGCGAGTGGAAGCTACACTCTAGTTTTGGTGCACAGGCTTCTCACTGGAGTGTATTCTCTTTTGTTGGTATTGGTATTGTTTTGGTTTTTAAAATTTATTTATTTTTAATTAGAGGATAATTGCTTTGCAGTGTTGTTTTGCTTTCTGCCATACATCAACCTCAATCAGCCATAAGTATATATTTGTTCCCTGCCTCTTAAACCTCCCTCCCACAGTGGCTCCTCTCATTGTAGAGGCCAAACTCTAGAGCACAGGCTCAATAGTTGTGGCACATAGGCTGAGTTGCTCCATGGCATGTGGGATCTTCCTAGACCAGGAATTGAACCCTTGTCTCCTGCATTAGCAGGCAGATTCTTTACCACTGAGCCACCAGGGAAGCCCTTGGTTTTTTTTTTTGATTCCACTTGTAAGTGAAAATATATAGTATTTGTCTTTTTTTGTCTGACTTATTTCACTTAGCATAATACCCTCTCTGTTGTGGCAGATGGCAAGATTTCATTCTTGTTTATAGCTAAGTGATATTCCATTGTGTATATATACCATATGGCCTTTATCCATTCATAAATCAATGAATATTTAGATTGCTTCTATATCTTGGCTGTTGTAAATAATGCTACAGTGAATATTATTGTTCAATAAACATGTATTGTTCATATACATTTTGAATTAATGGTTTTGTTTTCTTTTGTTTTTCACCCAGAAGTGGAATTGCTAGACCATATGGTAGTTCTATTTTTAGTTTTTTGAAGGACCTTAATACTGTTTTCCATGGTGACTGTATTAATTTATATTCCCACTTAGCAGTGCACTAAGGTTCTCTTTTCTCATATCCTTACCAATCATTATTTGCTGTCTTTTTGATGGCAGCGATTCTGACAGGTGTGAGGTATATCTCATTGTGGTTTTGATTTCCATTTCCTTGATGATTAGTGATTTTGAGCATCTTTTCCTGTATCTGTGAGCCATCTATATGTCTTTCTTAGGAAAGTGTCTACTCAGGTCCTCTGACCATTTTTCATTTTATTTTACTTGTTTATATTTTTATTTTGGCTGAGCTGAGGCTCTGTTTCGGTGCATGAGCTTTCTCCAGTTGCACCTCACAGGGGCTTCTCTGGCTGCAGTGTGCAGCCTTCTCTTGCTACAGAGCATGGACTCCAGAGTGCACAGGTTCAGCAGCTGCAATGCATGGGCTTAGTTGCCCAATGGCATCTGGGATCTTAGTTCCTCACCCAGAGATTGAACCCATATCCCCTATTGGAAGGTGAATTCTTAACCACTGGACCACTAGGGTCCTCTGAGGACCCAGGTCTTCTGATTTTTTTTTTTAATAATTGGATTGTTTAGGTTTTTTGATATTGTATTCTTTGAGTTCTTTCTATACTTTGAATATTAACCGCTTATCAGATATACTGTTTGCCAATATCTTATCCCATTTAGTAGGCTGCCGTTTTTGCTTTGTTGATAGTTTCCTTTGCTGTACAAAGGAAAAGTCTTTTCAGTTTGATGTAGTCTGATTTGTTTATTTTTGCTTTTGTTTTCCTTGCTTGAAGAAAGTGAAAGTGTTAGTCATTCAGTTCAGTTCAGTTGCTCAGTCATGTCTGACTCTTTGCGACCCCATGAACTGCAACACGCAAGGCCTCCCTGTCCATCACCAACTCCTGGAGTTCACTCAGATTCACGTCCATCGAGCCATCTTGTCCTCTGTCTTCCCCTTCTCCTCCTCTGTCTTCCCCTTCTCCTCCTGCCCCCAATCCCTCCCAGCATCAGACTCTTTTCCAATGAGTCAACTCTTCACATGAGGTGGCCAAAGTACTGGAGCTTCAGCTTCAGCATCATTCCCTCCAAAGAAACCCCAGGGTTGATATCCTTCAGAATGGACTGGTTGGATCTCCTTGCTGTCCAAGGGACTCTCAAGAGTCTTCTGGAACACCACAGTTCAAAAGCATCAATTCTTCCATGCTCAGCCTTCTTCACAGTCCAACTCTCACATCTATACATGACTACTGGAAAAACCATGACTAGATGAACCTTAGTTGGCAAAGTAATGTCTCTGCTTTTGAATATACTATCTAGGTTGGTCATAACTTTTCTTCCAAGGAGTAAGCGTCTTTTAATTTCATGGCTGCAGTCACCATCTGCAGTAATTTTGGAGCCTAAAAAAATAAAGTCTGACACCGTTTCCACTGTTTCCCCATCTATTTCCGTGAAGTGATGGGACCAGATGCCATGATCTTCGTTTTCTGAATGTTGAGCTTTAAGCCAAGTTTTTCACTCTCCTCTCTTTCACTTTCATCAAGAGACTTTTTAGTTCCTCTTCACTTTCTGCCATAAGGGTGGTGTCATCTGCATATCTGAGGTTACTGATATTTCTCCTGGCAGTCTTGATTCCAGCTTGTGTTTCTTCCAGTCCAGCGTTTCTCATGATGTACTCTGCATTGAAGTTAAATAAGCAGGGTGACAATATACAGCCTTGACACACCCCTTTTCCTATTTGGAACCAGTCTGTTGTTCCATGTCTAGTTCTAACTGTTGCTTCCTGACCTGCATACAGATTTCTCAAGAGGCAGGTCAGGTGGTCTGGTATTCCCATCTCTTTCAGAATTTTCCACAGTTTATTGTGATCCACACAGTCAAAGGCTTTGGCATAGTCAATAAAGCAGAAATAGATGTTTTTCTGGAACTCTCTTGCTTTTTCAATGATCCAGCAGATATTGGCCATTTGATCTCTGGTTCCTCTGCCTTTTCTAAAACCAGCTTGAACATCTGGAAGTTCACGGTTCACGTATTGTTGAAGCCTGGCTTGGAGAATTTTGAGCATTACTTTACTAGCGTGTGAGATGAGTGCAATTGTGCGGTAGTTTGAGCATTCTTTGGCATTGCCTTTCTTTGGAATTGGAATGAAAACTGACATTTTCCAGTCCTGCGGCCACTGCTGAGTTTTCCAAATTTGCTGGCATATTGAGTGCAGCACTTTCACAACATCATCTTTCAGGATTTGAAACAGCTCTACTGGAATTCCATCTCCTCCACTAGCTTTGTTCATAGTGATACTTTCTAAGGCCCACTTGACGTCACATTCCAGGATGTCTGGCTCTAGATGAGTGATCACACCATTGTGATTATCTGGGTCATGAAAATCGTTTTTGTACAGTTCTTCTGTGTATTCTTGCCACCTCTTCTTAAT
The DNA here is from genome assembly GCA_917880005.1 of Nanger dama. NCBI lineage: Eukaryota > Metazoa > Chordata > Mammalia > Artiodactyla > Bovidae > Nanger > Nanger dama. Next base: position 20,276,151 of record CAKJTW010000042.1, on the reverse strand, counting down.
ATCTTCTGCTTCTGTTAAGTCCATACCATTTCTGTCCTTTATCGAGCCCATCTTTGCATGAAGTGTTCCCTTGGTATCTCTAATTTTCTTGAAGAGATCTCTAGTCTTTCTCATTCTGTTCTTTTCCTCTATTTCTTTGCATTGATCGCTCAGGAAGGCTTTCTTATCTCTCCTTGCTATTCTTTGGAACTCTGCATTCAGATGCTTATATCTTTCCTTTTCTCCTTTGCTTTTCACTTCTCTTCTTTTCACAGCTATTTGTAAGGCCTCCTCAGACAGCCATTTCGCTGTTTTGCATTTCTTTTCCATGGGGATGGTCTTGATCCCTGTCTCCTGTACAATGTCATGAACCTCATTCCATAGTTGATCAGGCACTCTGTCTATCAGATCTAGGCCCTTAAATCTATTTCTCACTTCCACTGTATAATCATAAGGGATTTGATTTAGGTCATACCTGAATGGTCTAGTGGTTTTCCCTACTTTCTTCAATTTAAGTCTGAATTTGGCAATAAGGAGTTCATGATCTGAGCCACAGTCAGCTCCTGGTCTTATTTTTGCTGACTGTATAGAGCTTCTCCATCTTTGGCTGCAAAGAATATAATTAATCTGATTTCGGTGTTGACCATCTGGTGATGTCCATGTGTAGAGTCTTCTCTTGTGTTGTTGTTGTTAGTCATTCATTCCTATCCAATTCTTTTCGACCTCATGGACTGTAGCCCACCAGGCTCCCCTGTCCGTGGAATTCTCCAGGCAAGACTACTGGACTGAGTAGCCATACCCTTCTCTAGGGGATCTTCCTGACCCAGAGAACAAACCTGGGTCTCTCACATTAGCAGGCAGATTTTTTACCATTTGAGCCACCAGGGAATCCCCCCTTGCCTGAGGAGGCAAATCCAAAAAAAAAATATCTTACTAAGTTCAGCGTCACAGAGTTCATCATCTGTGTTTTCTTTTAGTAATTTTGTGGTTTGGGGTAAGTCTTTAATCCATTTTGAATTTATTTTTGTATATGGTATAAGAAAATGATCCAGTTTGATTCATTTGCATACAACTGTCTTGTTTTCCAATATGACTTATTGTAGAAGCTCTCTTTCCCCACATTATATATCCTTGCCTCCTTTCAGTTCAGTTCACTTCAGTCACGCAGTCATGTCCAACTCTTTTGCCACCCCATGGACTACAGCACGCCAGGCCTGCCTGTCCATCACCAACTCCTGGAGTTTACCCAAACTCATGTCCATTGAGTCACTGATGCTATCCAACCATCTCATCCTCTGTCATCCCCTTCTCCTCACATCTTCAGTCTTTCCCAGCATCAGAGTCTTTTCCAATGAGTCAGGTTTTTTTGCATTAGGTGGCCAATATATTGGAGTTTCAGCTTCAACATCAGTCCTTCCAATGAACACTCAGGACTGATCTCCTTTGAGATTGATTGGTTTGATCTCCTTGCAGTCAAAGGGACTCTCAAGAATCTCTCCAACACCACACTTCAAAAACATCAATTCTTCAGCGCTCAGCTTTCTTCATAGTCCAACTCTCACATCCATACATGACTACTGGAAAAACCATAGCCTTGACTAGATGGACCTTTGTTGGCAAAGTAATGTCTCTGCTTTTTAATATGCTGTCTAGGTTGGTCATAACCTTCCTTCCAAGGAGTAAGCGTCTTTTAATTTCATGGCTGCAGTCACCATCTGCAGTGATTTTGGAGCCCCCAAATAAAGTCAGCACTGTTTCCCCATCTATTTGCCATGAAGTGATGGGACCAGATGCCGTCATCTTGGTTTTCTGCATATTTCCAGCCCAGCGTTTCTCATGATGTACTCTGCATAGAAGTTAAGTAAGCAGGGTGACAATATACAGCCTTGATGTACTCCTTTTCCTATTTGGAACAGTCTGTTGTTCCATGTCCAGTTCTAACTGTTGCTTCCTGACCTGCAAACAGATTTCTCAAGAGGCAGATCAGGTGGTCTGATATTCCCATCTCTTTCAGAATTTTACAGTTTATTGTGATCCATGCAGTCAAAGGCTTTGACATAGTCAATAAAGCAGAAATAGATGTTTTTCTGGAACTCTCTTGCTTTTGCCATGATCCAGCGGATTTTGGCCATTTGATCTCTGGTTCCTCTGCCTTTTCTAAAACCAGCTTGAACATCTGGAAGTTCACAGTTCACGTATTGTTGAAGCCTAGCTTGCAGAATTTTGAGCATTACTTTACTAGAGTGTGAGATGAGCGCAATTGTGTGGTAGTTTGAGCATTCTTTGGCATTGTCTTTCTTTGAGATTGGAATGAAAACTGACCTTTTCCAGTCCTGTGGCCACTGTTGAGTTTTCCAAATTTGCTGGCATATTGAGTGCAGCACTTTCACAGCATCATCTTCAAATTTTCAAAATACTTCCTTTTGATGGGAAAATATTTAAATTTTCTTGAAGTCCAATATTTCACTTTTTACTTTAATGGTTAGTATATTTTATATTATGCCTAAAAAAGCTTTGCCTATTCCATGGTTGCAAAGATTTTCATCTAGAAGCTTCATGGTTCTAGCTTTTACTTTTAAGTTTGTGATCTGTCTTTAATTAATTTTTGTGTATGGAGTGCAGTAGGGATTAGAATTATCATTCCACAGATCTGTCCAGTTTCTGCATAATTTGATTTTCCTTTCCTCAGTGATCTTACTTGGTTAATAATCCATTGACTGTATAAGTCTGGGTCTGTTTGTGGACTCTATTCTGGTTCTTAATCTAGAATACAGTAAAATTAAGTCTGATGTAACTTTATGGTAAATCTAGAACTCAGGAATTTACACAAGTACTCTAACTTTGTTATTCTCTTTTCAAAATTGTTTTGGTTGTTCTAGGTCCTAGATCCTTTGAATTTCCATATAAATCTTAGACCCACTTTGTTACTTTCTTCAAAAGTCTGCTGAAGTCTAAGAGATAATTTGAGGTTCCATATATTTTCTACCTCCAGAGAAGACTTGCTTTTTTTTGTCAAGCAGATGGCCTAAGGGATGAATACCTTTATCTAATAAATGCCTGAGATATTCAAAGCTCGGTTTCAGTCCTTCTGAGGACTGGTCTATTTCAGTTCATCCTATTCCAAGTGTGAAGTGCTTCTTGGTCCCAGTTAGAACCCTGGGTGTTTTCAGGGCCCTTCCTCCTTTTCCGGTTCTATACTATAATTTTTTTCTTGCCATTCATTACTGGGAAATTGCTGAAAGCTCTTTTCAGCTTCTCAGTGCTGCTTTTGTTTTCAGAGACAGTAATTATCTGCAGGGTAAAGTTTCCCCAAACATCAGGCTCACTTTTTTGGGCTTTTCTTTTCTTTCAGATCTTGGATCAGCAAATTCTCACTGCTTTGGTAGCTTTTCAATGCCTTCAAATTGGTGTTTTAAAAGTAATGATTTGTCCAGATTTTCTAATTGTTCTCAGCAAGAGGTTTGTCTGTAACAGCCTAGTTAGTCAGTCATTGCCACAGCTGGAACTCTCTGACATATTTTTAAAAATATAAGTTAATTAAAATTAACTTTGTTTTGGAAAATATTTTCAGACTTTTCCTAATGATTATGGAGATAATTGACAATTATCTAGAGGGGTGGAAATTGTTAGCATGGAAGTTTGCTTCAGCATTTTAGGGGCGGAAATACCATAGACCTCATATTAGAATAAGAGAGGCTGCAAACAGAATGTGATGTTTGGCACTGCTCACCAAGGTTACTTGGTATGTCTTATAAATTTTCCACTTCCCAATTTCCACCCAAAATTGAGAGGTTAGAGATAATATCCCTTTGCTTCCTACCTTCATCCAGTCCCACTGAAGCAGAGTGGTATTACCCCTTCAACATTTTCCCATTACTGAGCTGTAGCAAGGCTTCCCAGGTGGTGCTAGTAGTAATAGTAGTAAAGAACCCGCCTGCCAATGTAGGAGACATAAGAGACGCAGTTTGGGTTTGATCCCTGGGTTGGGAATATCCCCTGGAGGAAGGCATGACAACCCACTCCAGTATTCTTGCCTGGAGAATCCCATGAACAGAGGAGCCTGGCAGGCTACAGTCCATGGGGTTGCAAAAAGTCAGACACAGCTGAAGTGACTTAGCATGCATGCATGAGCTGTAGCAATATGTGAGTTTTATAGCTGGATAGTATTGGTGAGCATTCCTCCAATTGCTTTTAGATGTTGGTAGGTGAATCTGCTCACTCTAACTTAATCCCTGGTACTTCTCACTTTTAACAGGGGAAATCACCTTGGTGGAGGTGAAAGCAGTATGAAGAAAGGAGAATGTGCCCAATTCAACAATTTTAATTTAAGCCTCTGAAGTTTCTCAAATCAAATGTGAGCATAGCCAGAAAACTATGGCTCTTGTACACAGATGTACACATATCAACAGCTATTTAGACCTCCATACACAAACTCCCAAGTATATACATATTACACACTCAAATGTATATGGACATAGACTAACAGCTCCTGTGGAACAGGTACTGTGAGAACAGGAAGTTTAACCTTGGGCTAAACTAAATAATACCATATAATCCACTGGATACTACGTGGAAAGAGGTGACTCAAATGACCCTCTTGCCTTTTTTAAAAAATAGTTATTAGAAAATATTGGCTATATTCCATATGTTGAACAATATATCCTTACAGCTTACTTATTTTTTCCCACTTACTTGAATGCTTTGTTATTTTTATTCATTTACTTTTAATTGGAGGGTAATTGCTTTACAGTATTGTGTTGGTTTCTGCCATACATCAGCATGAATCAGTTATAGGTATACATATGTCCCTTCCCTCTTGAATTTCCCTCCCACCTCCCACCCTACCCCACCCCTCTAGGTTGTCGCAGATCACCCAGTTTGAACTCTGCATCATACAGCAAATTCCCGCTTGCACATACACATGGCAATGTATATGTTTTAATGTTTCTCTCCCAATTCATCCCACCCTCTCCTTCTCTGTGTCCACAAATCTGTTCTGTATGTCGGCATCTCCATTGCTGCCCTTCAGATAGGTTCCTCAGTACCATCTTTCTAGATTCCATATATATGCATTAATATATGATATTTGTTTTTCTCTTTTGGACTTAACTTCATTCTGTACAGTAGGCTCTAGATTCCTCCAGTTTGTACCTCTTACCTCTATAGTACTCCCTCCCCTGTAGTATCCCTCCCCCTTCCTACGAAAGCCACTAGTTTGTTCTCTATCTGTGTGTCAGTTTCTTTTTGTTATGTTCACTAATTTTTTTTTAGATTCCACATATAAGTGATATCATACAGTATTTGTTTATCTTTCTTTATCTGACTCAATTCACTTAACAGAATACCCTCTAAATCCATCCATGTTGTTGCAAATGACAAAATTTAATTCTTTTTGTGGCTGAATAGTATTCCATTTGTGTATATATATACACACCACATCTTCCCTATCTATTCATCTGTTGCTGATGTATGCTTAGGTTGCTTCCTTATCTTGGCAGTTTTACAAAATGCTGCACTGGGGTGCATGTATCTTTTCAAACTAGGTTGTTGTTGTTGTTGTTTTTCAGATATATACACAGAGGTGGATTTGCTAAGTCATATAATAGTTCTGTTTTTAGTTTTTTGAGAAATCTCCATACTGTTTTCCACAGTGGCTGTAACAATTTACATTCCCGCCAACAGTTTACAAGGGTTCCCTTACTTTATGTACTCATTAACATTTGTTATTTGTGTTTTTTCTTTTCCACTATGACTTATTATAAGATATTGAATTCAGTTGCTTGTGCTATACCTCTTGCCCTCTTGAGGAAGGACAGGATCAAGAAGCAAGAACTGACTTTGGCTGATGCTTGTTATGTGCCATATGGTACTAGGACATCTTGTATATATTATCACATTCAATCCTCATGTGATCCTACAGAATAGGTAAGTTATTCCCATTTTTAATTTAAGGCACTCAAAGGCCCTAACAAAGATCAAATAGCCAGCGCATTTGCAGAGCCAAGATTCAAATCTAATTTTATTTGGCCTATCCCATGAAAGTATGAAAAAGAGGCAGAATTTATTTAAATAATTAGAGTCTGCAATAGAGTTTCTAAATAGAAGTATAATTAATGACTTTGTTTATTATTTTTCTCTCACAGTAACAATCAGCATCAATTTCAGTGAATAAGAGTCTACTGAGTACTTACTAAATGCTCAGTTATTAGTATTTGATGAGCAAGGGTAGTGTTATGTGTGAACAATGAGAGGAACAGAGAGCAGAACAGTTAGTGTTAACAAGCTTTTTCTGAACACATAAGCACTGAACTGGTTATTCAGAATATAAAGATAAAAAGTATAATACATGGTCCTCACTCTCCAACACTTACAGCTTAGTTACTTCAGATGTCATTTGTGTTTTATCTTGTACAGGATCTACACATACCTATAAAAGACATAGAAAATACAAAGACAAATAAGCCTGGACCTTCTGTCATGAAACTCACAGTCTAAAGGTGAGTCAGACTCACAGACAGGCACTTTCAATGTGAGATACTGAGTTAGAGATAAACACAGATTGGCATAGGAGCGTGGAGAGGAAGCAGTTAGTTCAATATGGGGGATCAGGGAAGCAGGAAGAAATGACTCTTGAACTAACGTGGGAGGCAGAAAGAATGCATCTGAAACACTTAGCAAGCAATACTACCAGTATGTGTGTTCTGAACAGAGTGATACAGGTGATGTGGCACTACAGAAAGTCAGTAAATATTGCGTACCTGAGCTGTTCCTTAAGAAACTTCACAGTGGGAACAATCAGACTGTAAACTTTTCCTCCTCTTCCTTTTGCAACTCCTAAAGCCTATTCTTGTTGTTGGGGGATTTTTCTTCCTCCATCTTTCCCTTTTCCCTTCCTTCCTTCCTGTCTTTTGATTTTTTCCTCCAAAAATAGAATATAAGAACTGAAGAAACTGGGGAAGTCTTCAACAGAGTGTGAAACTTGAAGGTGGGATTTAAATATAAAATACAAAAAGGGAGGACACTGAAAGGTATCCAAATGCCAACTATTGAGTCCTTCAACTCACATTTAGTGAACCTCTTTCCTGCCTTCCTATAGCATGTTCTGGGAACACTGAGATGAATCTGACCCATGAGCTGAAATAAACAGTACATGTTTATGGGCAGTAGATAGAAAGCATATATAGAATAATGGGACATTAAGTCTAACAAGCAAATTGGAATAGATTGAAAAGGGCCTAGAAAATAAACAGATGAGTTTAGACCTGATACAGTTTGATATCAAGAGTCCTTTTAGGCTTTTGAGTGGCATTGGTGGAGGTGGGGGTTGGGTAAGTGTGTGGGAAAGATTTGAGAGAGGGAAGACTGGTATATAGGCTAACAAGAGGCTGTGTGTGAGCCTAATTCTGGTAGTAAGGGCTTCTAGGGGATGGCAGAAGTAATGGGAAGAAAGAAGCAGGGCACATTTTAAGGAAAGAATGAAAGTGGCAGCCTGGATGGAAGGGGATTTGGGGGAGAATGGGTACATGATTATATATGGTTAGGTCCCTTCACTCTTCATCTGAACCTGTCACAACATTGTGAATCAGCTATATCTTGAAACAAAATAAAAAGTTTTTTGAAAAGCTGAAAGAAAGAATGGACAGGGCTTGAGGATATAGAGAATCTGTACTTCCAGGATTTCAGTTTTTAATCTTAGGAAATGTCTAGTTACAGAAGAAGTTAGGTTGGGAATGATAGGCTACAAAGAGGAAAGGAACTGAAAAAAAGTCTGCTGACTGAGAATGAAGTTATAACTGCTATGATCTGTGACTAGTAAATAGCTCAGGTCTTAGGTGTCTTCCAGTGAGATTTAGGGTTCAGAGTTTGTGAAGTGCCTTTTAGGGGAGGGTCCTGTCGTGCCTCTTGGTTTGTGGGATCTTAGTTCCCTGACTGGGAGAACATGAACCCACGCCCTTGGCAGCGAAAGATCACTGAACTTCTGTGGAATTTCCTGAAGTACCTTTTTAAAAACAGGTACAGTCTCTAAGAACCATTGTTTTGAGGACACTATTTATGAGATTGAGCAACTCCAAAACTAGAGACAGAGAAGGGCTCATTTTAGAAGGCTTAGTGTGCAGAGCCTGTTCATGCATCACAGCCCTGTCACAGCGAAGGAGCTTGTGAACTCAATGAAGCTATAAGCCATGCTGTGCAGGGCCACCCAAGATGGACAAGTCATAGTGAAGAGTTCTGATAAAACGTGGTCCACTGGAGGAGGGAAAGGCAAACCACTCCAATATTCTTGCTGTGAGAACGCCATTAACTTGAACAGTATGAAAAAGCAAAAAGATATGACACAGGAACATGAGCCCCCCACCCCCACCTCCAGCTCAAAGGTGTCCAGAGTGCTGATGGAGAAGAAAGGAGGGCAATTACTAATAGTTCCAGAAAGAATGAAGTGGCTGGGTCAAAGCAGAAGTGATGCTCAGTTGTGGATGTGTCTCATGGTGAAAGTAAAGTCCAATGCTGTAAAGAACAATATTGTATAGGAACCTGGACTGTTTGGTCCATGAATTAAATAAACTGGAAGTGGTCAAGCAGGAGATGGCAAGAGTGAACATCGACATCTTAGGAACCAGTGAGCTAAAATGGATGGGAATGGGCAGATTTAATTCAGATAACCCATCTACTACTGTGGGCAAGAATCCCTTAGAAAAACGGAGTAGCCCTCATAGTCAACAAAAGATTTTGAAATGCAGTAATTTGATGTAATCTCAAAAACGACAGAATGATCTCTGTTCATTTTCAAGGCAAACCATTCAACATCACAGTAATGCAGGTCTATGCTGCAACCACGATGCCGAAGAAACTGAAGTTAAATGCTTCTATGAAGACCTACAAGACCTTCTAGAACTAACATCAAAAAATGATGTCCTTTCCATCATAGGGGATTAAAATGCAAAAGTAAGAAGTCAAGACTTCCCTGGTAAAGTGTCTGCCTACAATGCTGGAGACCTGGCTTCAATCCCTGGGTCGGGAAGATCCCCTGGAGAAGGGAATGGCAACCCACTCCAATATATGTTGATGTATGGCAAAACCAATACAATATTGTAAAGTAACTAGCCTCCAACTAAAATAAGTAAATTTATATTTTTTAAAAAGTAAGAAGTCAGGAGATACCTGGAGTAACAGGCAAGTTTGGCCTTGAAGTACAAAATGTGAAGAAGTAGAAGGAAAAAATAGAATAAGAAAGACTAGAGGTCTCTTCAAGAAAATTGGAGATATCAAGGAAACAGTTCATGCATGGATGAGCATGATAAAGGGTAGAAATGGTAAGGACCTAACAGAAGCAGCAGAGATTAAGAAGAGGTGGGAAGAATACAAAGAAGAACTATACCAAAAGGTCTTAATGACCAGGATAAACATGATGGTGTAGTAACTCACCAAGAGCGAGACATCCTGGAGTGTGAAGTCAGGTGGGCCTTAGGAAGCATCACTATGAACAAAGCTAGTGGAGGTGATGGAATTGCAGCTGTGCTACTTCAAATTCTAAAAGATGATGCTGTTAAAGTGCTGCACTCAATATGCCAGCAAATTTGGAAAACTCAGCAGTGACCACAGGACTGGAAAAGATCAGTTTTCATTCCAGTCCCAAAGAAAAGCAGGGCCAAAGAATGTTCAAACTATTGGACAGTTGCATTCATTTCACATGATAGTAAGGTTATGCTCAAAATCCTTCAAGCTAGGCATCAGTAGTATGTGAACCGAGAACTTCCAGATGAACAAGCTGGATTTAGAAAAGGCAGAGGAACCAGAGATTAAATTGCCAACATTCACTGGATCATAGTGAAAGCAAGGAAATTGCAGAAAAACATCTACTTCTGCTTCATTGACTACTTAGTAATGCTTCCTAAAGCCCACTTAACTTTATACTCCAGGATGTCTGGCTCTTGGTGAGTGACCACATCATCATGGTTAACTGGGTCATTAAGAACTTTTATGTACAGTTCTTCGGTGTATTCTTGCCACTATTTCTTAATCTCTTCTGCTTCTGTTAGTCATTGACTATGCTAAAGCCTTCGACTTTGTGGGTCACAAACAAACTGTGAAAAATTCTTAAAGGGATGGGAATAGCAGACCACCTTACCTGTCTCCTGAGAAACCTGAGTGTGGGTCAAGAAACTACAGTTAGAACCTTACATGAAACAATTGACTGGTTCAAAATTGGAAAAGGAGTACGACAAGGCTGTATATTGTCACCCTGTTTATTTAAATGTATGCAGAGTACATCCTGGAGAAGGGAATGGCAACCCATTCCAGTATTTTTGCCTGGAGAGCCCCCATGGACAGAGGAGCCTGGTGGACACAAAAAGTCAGAAACAACTGAGTAACTAATAACAATGACATAACAGAGTACATCACACAAAATGCCAGGCTGGATGAATCACAAGCTGGAATCAAGATTGCTGGGAGAAATCAACAACCTCAGATATGAAGATGGTAGCACTGTAATGGCAAAAAGTGAAGAGGAACTAAAGAGCCTCTTGATGGTGAAAGAGGAGAGTGAAAAGGCTGGCTTAGCACTCAACATTCTAAGAACTAAGGTCATGGCATCCAGTCCAATCACTGCATGGCAAATAGGGGAAAAGGTGGAAGAAGTGACAGATTTTATTTTTCCCTTGGGCTCCAAAATCACTGCAGATGGTGACTGCAGCTACAAAATTAAAAGACACTCTATCCTTGGAAGGAAAGCTATGGCAAACCTAGACAGCCTATTAAAAAAGCAAAGACTTCACTTTGCCAACAAAAGACCATGTACTCACAGCTATGGTTTTTCCAGTAGTCATGTATGGATATGAGAATTGGGCCATAAAGAAGACTGAGCACCAAAGAATTGATGCTTTCAAACTGTGGTGCTGGAGAAGACTCTTAAGAGTCCCTTGGACTTCAAGGAGATCAAACCAGTCAATTCTAAAGGAAATCAGTCCTGAATATTCATTGAAAGGACTGATGCTGAAGCTGAAGCTTCAATACTTTGACTACCTGATGCAAATAGCTGACACATTGGAAAAGACCCTAATGCTGGGAAAAATTGAAGGCAGGAGGAGCAGGGGATGACAGAGGATGAGATGGTTGGATGGCATCACCATTTCAATGGACATGAGTTTGAGCAAACTCTGGGAGGCAGTGAAGGACAGGGAAGCCCAGTGTGTTGCAGACCATGGGGTCACAAAGAATCGGACATGACTTAGCAACTAAACTCACACAGTGTACAGAGAAACTTGTGAAAAAGAAGCTTTAAGGACCTAGATTCTGAAGTCCTAACTTGCAGAGAAGTGGGACCAGGGGAATCTTTATCAAGTTTCTTAAGGTGATGCTAATAAAGAAGATGCTCAGGAGACCCTTGGAGAAACATTAAGAGAAAGAAACTACCTGCTCAGGGAAGACTGGACTGATATCTGCATGCATGTGTTCTCCAGATCCACGTGACTTCACCACACCTGGCCTCAGGACAGCATGAGCATTCTATCCCATCAAAGTTATTCTGCTCCACTGGCTGTGAAGGAGAAGGAGATATGCATGCTCCAGGACATTGGCTCAGACAGGCCTATTGAGTGACTCTAAAGACTTGCAGACATCAAAAGCATTTTTGAGAATAACCATCATGACATAGTAATGAATCAAAAACAGGCAGACATATGCTTAAATGCGCCTGGAGGGACTGGAGTTAAAAGAAGGAAGGGGCTGTTCAGATTCAGGGGTCTAGCAGAATGGACTTGCTTGAGAAAATCCAGCAAGACAACTGAAGAGGACTCTTGGGATTACCCCACCAGAACTTCTGAGGCAAGTCTAATGAAATAACTTGCAAGTGTTAACTGTAGAGTAGCCTCTAAGGCGCCCACATTGGCCTAATTCTGGTTGACGCACAACCAGGGTGAGCTGACAATCTTTGGGACACAGAGCAAGGTCCAACATTCACAGCTTGGCTGACCTGACCAAGACTCTTTTCTCCTGCCTTTGAATTTATATAGTTCCTTAATTATATGTCTCTTATGTCACTTAACCCCCACCTTTTTTGTATTAAAAGTTGTGCTCTTGTCTCAACCATCCTTTTAGACTGGATGCTGCATCTTTTCATGTCTACACCCCCTACAACACTTCCAATAGGCTTCATGAAATACTGTCATCTTTGTTATATTGAAAATTCTTATATATTATGAGTTTATTTTTTCAGACTTTATTTGATTCTACTGACCTTTCTGGTTTTAGTACCACATAATTGAAATTAATATAGCTTTATAATACATTTCAATATCTCATAGGATGTATTTCCAGAGAAGGCAATGGCACCCCACTCCAGTACTCTTGCCTGGAAAATCCCATGGACGGAGGAGCCTGGTAGGCTGCAGTCCATGGGGTTGCAAACAGCTGGACACAACTGAGTGACTTCACTTTCACTTTTCACCTTCATGCACTGGAGAAGGAAATGGCAACCCACTCCAGTGTTCTTGCCCTGAAAATCCCAGGGATGAGGGAGCCTGGTGGGCTGCCGTCTATGGGGTCACACAGAGTCAGACACGACTGAAGCGACTTAGCAGTACCAGGATGTATTTCCCTTATTATTCTTATTTTTTAATATTTTCCTTTTTTTTAATTTTTGGCTGCAACTTCACTTTCACTTTTCATTTTCATACATTGGAGAAGGAAATGGCAACCTACTCCAGTGTTCTTGCCTGAAGAATCCCAGTGGCGGAGCCTGGTAGGCTGCCATCTATGGGGTCGCACAGAGTTGGACATGACTGAAGTGACTTAGCAGTACCAGGATGTATTTCCCTTATTATTCTTATTTTTTCAATATTTTCCTTTTTTTTAATTTTTGGCTGCAACTTGTGGAATTTTAATTCACTGACCAGGGATCAGACCCAGGCGCCTGGCAGTGAGAGCTCCAAGTCCTAACCACTGGTCCACTGGACAATTCCCTTTTGATATTTTCATAGTGTTCTCACAGTTTTTCTTAAATGAAGCTCAGAGGCAATTTACCAAAAAATAAAATAAAATTACATTGGGATTCATATGGAGATCATGTTAAATTTATACATTTATCTAAGAGAAATTTTTTTAACTGTAATAATTCTTGCCTCAGGGAAAATAGCTTGTCTTTCCACTTATTTAAGTTTTTTTCATGTCTCTCAGTACAGTTTATAGCTTTTTTCATGTAAATCCTCATAATTGCTTAAATGTATTCCTAATTATTTTGTAATTCTTTCTGCTGTGAATTAGATCTTTTTATTTTGCCATTATGATAGTTTTTAAGTCTTTATTGTTGGTATATACAAATACCATTGATTTTTAAATATTTAGTAACTAGATCTACAACTATTTTAGATCATATGTCTCATATATCTGTGAATCATGTTGGCAAAAATACTTTACCTGTGTATTATGTACATAATTTACATTAATTACCTAGTATATTTTCTTGAGCCATTATGAATATATGTTAGGTTTAATCAGAAGTGCTGTTAAAAACTTAATCATACATTGTCTGCAAGATAGTGCCACAAGTGTGTCTCCAAGAAAGCCACAAAGTTTAATTAAAAAATTTTTTTAATAATTTAGTTAATTTACAATGTTGTGTTAGTTTCTGCTATACAGTAAAGTGAATCAGTTGTACATATACATATATATACTTTTTTTTAGATTCTTTTCCCATTGCTGCTGCTGCTGCTAAGTTGCTTCAGTCATGTCTGACTCTGTGCAATCCCATAGACAGCAGCCCACCAGGCTCCCCCGTCCCTGGGATTCTCCAGGCAAGAACACTGGAGTGGGTTGCCATTTCCTTCTCCAATGCATGAAAGTGAAAAGTGAAAGTGAAGTTGCTCAGTCTTGTCCGACCCTCAGTGACCCCATAGACTACAGCCTACCAGGCTCCTCCGTCCATGGGATTTTCCAGGCAAGAGTACTGGAGTGGGTACAATTGCCTTCTCATTAAGTCATTACAGAGTACTGAGTTCCCTGTGCTATGCCATAGCACAAATTTTAATTTTAAAGCAAGTAACAGGTTTGCAGTAAAGGAGCAATGTCCTCACTTGGCTTATAGTTTACTAAATTCAAATACGCATGCAGAAACTAGTGGTACTAGTAAGTACCTTTTATTGAGTACAGCTCCCTCCTATTTATTGAGATATTACTATGTACTAGCCATTAGGGTAGATATTTTGTATTGGTTATTTCAATTAATGCTCACAACAACTCCAATACATAGGTATTAATATTCTCATTTTACAGATGAGAAACTGAAGCTCAAAGAGCTAAAATTGCCTTTCTATGGTTACATAGCTAGTAAATGATAAAGATAGAATTTAAATTCAAGTTGTCTGACTTTAACTCCAAAGGCATGCTTTTAACACTTGATTACTTACCCTAAGAGGTATAATACTGTAAATTTACTATAGTAAATATTGTAAGTTCAATATAGCACATACTTGACTCTCACATATGTTTAAGAACACAATGCCTTAATTTTATTAACCTCAAATAGAATGAACACAACCAACCAAGCTGGAATAACTGAACTGAATTTACACCTAAAACAACTTTAAAAAGTAACAAAAAATTTGAAAAAAAATTTCATTGGATACCATGTTATGAAAGGCAGTGATTCCTGAAAGATGGGAAACAAATGATCATTACAGTTTTCTTAGCTTAATGACTGGAAAGTTTCCAGGCCATTGTGCAATACGAGAAAACCAGGCAAACTGGCAATCGCTTTGAGTTGAGTTGAGAAAATGTGGGGAGTATTTAGAGATCAAAGCACATATAGCTTTTAGGGCAGAGTTTTAGAGAAGCAATTGCTGCATAGAGAAAGAATGCCAGAAATCTTCAGAAGATCCCTCCTAGAGTATAGGTCAGAATATGATAAAAACTACCCAAGGCTGATGAGAGAACTACTGAAAAGGATTAGTCAGGAGGAGACACCAAGATCACACAGGGCTGGCACTATTGCCTATTTCTACCATTCAAAGTGGTAAAACTCATAATTCACATGGCATTAGGATGAGTATTCAGAAGAGTTTTGCCTTAATACTGTGAAGAAATTAGACTCAGACTAAGGGTTGCTCTGGTCCAGCCTAACAAAGTTTAATATTAAGACCAGAAAGAATAAAAATGTTTCCAAGTACCCAAAACAAAGCTCAAGAATATTTACAGGAATACAAAAAATATATGGCACACAACAAGGTGAAATTTGCAGTATCTGGCTATCCAAACAAAACTTACCACACATTCAAAGAAACAGGAAAGTAGGACTTACAATTTGGACAAAAGTCAATTAATAGAAATCAACCCAGAAATGATACATACATCAGAATTCATAGCAAGGACATTAAAATAATTGTTGTTTGTATGCCTTATGTACAAGAGGCTAAAGAAAAGATTGAGCATGTAAAGTGGAGACATAGAAGATATAAAGAGACCCAAGTCAAATTTATAGAGATGAAAAATATATTGGCTGAGATTAATGGCATATTAGTTGCTACAGAAGAGATCAGTGAATGTGAATACACAAATAAAAACTGAAGCAGAAAAATGGCTGAAAATATATAATACAAGCATACCTCATTTTACCCTATTTTCCCTTTTTTACACATTGAAGGTTTGTGGCAATCCTGCATTGAGCAACAACTGGCGCCATTTTTCCAACAGTATTACTTTTAAATTAAGGTACATTTTTAAACATAATACTATTGCACACTTTCTATACTACAATATAGAGTAAACATAACTTTTACATATGTGCTAAGTTGCTTCAGTCATGTCCAACTCTTTGAAACCCCATGGACTATAACCCGCCAGACTCCTCTGTCCATGGGATTCTCCGGGCAAGAGTACTGGGGTGGGTTGCCATTCCATTCTCCAGGGGATCTTCCCAACCCAGTGATGGAAGCTGGGTCTCCTGCATTGCATACAGATTCTTTACTGTCTGAGCCACCAGGGAACCCCACACATTAGGCATACTTTGGAGATATTGCAGATTGTTTAAGACCACTACAAGAAGCAAGTATTTATTACAATACAGCAAGTCACACAGATTTTTGGTTTCCCAGTGCACATAAAAGTTACATTTAGGGACTTACCTGGTGGTCCAGTCACTAAGACTGTGCATTCCCAATGAAGGGGGCCTAGGTTCAATCTTGGGTCAGAGAACTAGATCCCACATGCCACAACCAAGTGTTCACATGCTGCAACTAAAGTTCCCTCATGCCTCAGCTAGAAAAAAAAAGATCCTGCATGCTGCAACCAAGACCTGGCACAGCCAAATAATTTTTTATTAAAGTTACCTTTACACTGCACTGTAGTCTACTGAAGTGTGTGACAGCTTTATGCCTAAAAAACAATGTACATACTTTAACTAAAAAATGATGCTATTGGGAAAATGGTGCCAACAAACTTGTTCCATATAATGTTGCCACAAACATTCAATTTGTAAAAATGCGATATCTTTAAACAGCAATAAAATGAAGCACAAGAAAATGAGGACACTGATTCTGAACCTCTACAGCTGACTCTTGGACAACATGGATTTGAACTACACAGGTCCACTTATACCCAGATTTTTTTTCAATAAATAGGCACTACAGTACAACACCATCCATGGGATTGTGGATTTGGAGGGCCAACTGTAAAGTTATATGAAGATTTTCAACTGCTCAGAGGGTGGTGGTTTAGTTACTAAGTCATGTCCGACTCTTGCGACCCCATGAACTGTAGCTCGCCCGGCTCCTCTGTCCATGGGATTTTTCCAAGCAAGAATACTGAAGTGGGTTGCCATTTCCTTCTGCAAGGGATCTTGCAGACCCAGGAATCGAACCCAGATCTTCTGCATCACAGGCAAATTCCTGCATTGCAGGTGGGTTCTTTACCAAATAAGCTATGAGGGAAGATGAGGGTAGGTGCCCCAACTCCCAAGTTGTTCAAGGGTCAGCTGTACAGTCGTCCCTGCATATTTGCAGAGGATTGGTTCCAGGACATCTCCTCCCTTGTGGATACCAAAATCTGCAGCTTCTCAAATCCCTTACATAAAATGGTGTTTTTGCATATTATATACTCCAGTATACTTGAAATCATCTCTTAGATTATTTACTTTGCTGACACAGGTCCTTATAGTCAAAGCTATGGTTTTTCCAGTAGTCACGTATGGATGTGAGCGTTGGACCATAAAGAAAGCTGAGCGCCAAAGAATTGATGCTTTTGAACTGTGGTGTTGGAGAAGACTCTTGAGAGTCCCTTGGACAGCAAGAAGATCCAATCAATCCATCCTAAAGGAAATCAACCCTGAATATTCATTGGAAAGACTGATGCTGAAGCTGAAGCTCCAATACCTTGATGTTCTGATGCAAAGAACTGACTCATTGGAAAAGACTCTGATGCTGGAAAAGATTGAGGGCAGGAGAAGGGGACGACAGAGGATGAGATGATTGAATGACATCACTGACTTAATGCACATGAGTTTGTGCAAGCTCCGGGAGATGGTGATGGACAGGGAAGCCTGGCGTGCTGCAGTCCATGGGGTCACAAAGAGTCAGACACGACTGAGCCTCTGAATGGAACTGAATACAATGTAAATGTTGTGTGCATGCATGCTGTCCTTCAGTTGTGTCCAACTCTCTGTGACCCCATGGACTGTAGCCTACCCAATTCCTCTGTCCACGGGATTCTCCAGGCAATGATACTGGAGTGAGTTGCCATTTTCTCCCCAAGGGGATCTTGCCGACCCGGGATCAAACCCAGGTCTCCTGTGGCTTCTGCACTGGCTAGCAGATTCTTTACCTCTAGAGCCATGCTATGTAAAGAAGGCTATGCTATGTAAAGAAGGCTATGCTATGTAAAGAAGGCTATGCTATGTAAAGAAGGCTACAGGTTCTACATCAGATGTAGAACCTGTGGATACAAGAGGCTGCCTAAAAGCCTTCTGGTGAACCTCACCCCACTCTGCAAGATATTGCCATCTAGCTGGCTCTGTAATTGAGTCTTCAAAAGCCCATTCCACCATTCTGTCAATCCCGCTTCTTCAGGATATTGGGGAACATGATAAAACCAGTGAATTCAATGAGGGTGGTCTCATTTCTGTTCATTTTTCCCCTGGTGAAACAAGTCCCTTGATCAGAATTAATGCTGTGTGAAATACTACATTGGAAATGGCATTCTGTAAATCTATGGATGGTAGCTATGACAGAAGCAATGTGTGCAGTGAAGGCAAATCTGTATCCAGATTAAGTGCCTAATCCAGTAAGAACAAAATCCTACCCCTTCCATGATGGAGGTAGTTCAAAGTAGTCAGCCTGCTACCAGGTACCTGGTTAATCACCCCAGGGAATGGTACCATATTGAGAACTCAATATTGGTCTCTGCTGCTGGCAGATCAGGGACCCAGTGGTGGCTATAGCCAAACTGCCCTGAGGGAGTAGAAGTCCATGTTGCTGAGTCCACGAATAACCTAAAACATTCTCACAGACATACCCGGAAATAAAGTTTAGTTAAATTTCCAGGCACCTGTGGTCTAGTCAAGTTGATGCATAAAATTAACAATTATAGCACTGGCATAAGGATAGATATATAGGTCAATGGAATAGAATTGGTGGTGGTGGTTTAGTCACTAAGTTGTGTCCAACTCTTGTGACCTCGTGGACTGTAGCCTGCCAGGCTCTTCTGTCCATGGGATTTTCCAAGCAAGAATACTGGAGGGGTTGCCATTTCCTTCTCCAGGGGATCTTCTGGACCCAGGGATCGAACCCGGGTCTCTTGAATTGCAGGCAGATTCTTTACCAACTGAGTTATGAGGGAAGCCCTGGAATGGAATTAAGTATTTGTAAATAAGTCCATCCATCTATGGTCAGTTGATTGTTGACATGCATGACAAGATCATTCAATGGGGAAAGAGCAGTCTTTTCAACAAATAGTGTTGGGAAAACTGAACAGCCACAGGTAAAAGACTGAAATCAGACCACTACCTCATTCCACATACAAGAGTTAATTCATAGTAGATCATAGACCTAAATATAAGATTTAAAATTATAAAACATAATAAATCTTTGTGATGTTAGTTTAGCAATGTTTCTTAAATATGACACTAAAACAACAAATGAAGAGAAAAATAGATAAATTAGGCTTCATCAAAATTTTAAAAAAGGACACCATCAAGGAAGTGAAAAGATTACCCACAGAAGGAGAGAAAATGTTCGCAAATCATTTACCTGATTTGGATGTTGTATCCAGAATATATAAATATTAATAAGTCTTACAACTCAACAACAAAAAAACAAATGATCCTATTTTAAAATGAGCAAAGGATTTGAATAGACATTTCTCCAAAGAAGATGTACTAATGAACAATAAGCACATGAAAAGATGCTCAGTTTCATTACTCATTACGGAAATAACCAAAAGGTAGCATTTCACACCCATTAGGATGACTGTAATCAAAAAGAAAGTAGCAAATTTGGCAAGGATGTGGAAAAGTTGGAACACTTGTGCATTGCTGGGCATGATTGCAAAATTGTACAGGCACTTTGGAAAATAGTTTTGACAGCGCCTTAAAATGTTTAGAGTTATCATATGACCCAATAATTCCACTCCTAGGTATATGCCCAAAATAAATCAACATATATCCACACAAAAATTTTTATACAAATGTTCATAGCAGTATTATTCAAACTAGCCAAAAAAAAAGGAAATAACCCAAATTCCTGTCAACAAATGAATATATAAGTGAAAATGTAGCATACCTATAAAATGGAATGTTATTTAGCCTTGAAAAGAATGTACTGATACATGATACAACATGGATAAAATTTGAAAACATTATGCTAAATGAAAGAAGCCAGTGATGAAAATCTACATATTGTATGATGGTTGCACGATTCTGTGAAAATGCTAAAACCAATGAAACTGTACATTTCAAAAGAGTAAATTTTATATATGTGAGCTATGTCTCTATAAAGCGATTATTTTTTTTAATGTTTTATTCCATCCCTCAATGATGCCAGCAGTCCGAGGACAGGGGAATGAAATGTCTGTCAAATACTTTGACCATTATTCCATTGTTAAATGAGCTTTTGTAATAAAAGGTGCATTATTATCATCATCCAGAAAGACAAAATCATGTTCGTTTTAAGGGCCACAATGATGTGGCCAGAATTGGCTGCTCAGACTGAAACAGCAAAATCATAATTTAAGAATGAATTGATAGCAATGAGAAACCCTCAGATGGGTTCAAAGGTTCTGATTCTTCAATTCCTCAAGAACCAGTAGGGTCAATACCCATTGCAATATGGCCTGTTTTCACCATGAGACAATAAGCCAACTTCTGACAGAAGTCACAAGTCTGGCATGCAGAGGCAGCTTCTACATCAGAAACGTAGAATCTACTTAGAAATGTGGGCCCAGTCCATGCATGATGTGCTACATGTCTAATGTGGTGTTGGATCTAGGCAGCAGTTGTGGTAGTCTGAATGATGCAAGCAGCTTGATCAGCAGCTTGATTCCAGTTGGTATTATAAAAAAATGAGCCCTTATTTTGTCTATCATGTGAGTGATCCAGACTGATTGGCATTTGCAATTTGTTCCCACAGTTCATGACCCAAAGAGAGGTTCCTTTAATCTGTCAGTCTGTCGTCTTCCAAGCAGCAAATCAGACAGCTAAGATTAAGAACAGCCAAAGAGTCAGTTAAAATATATAGCATGACTAGTCTTAAGGTAAATGTGATTGCTTTCATTTCAGCTCATTGTGCTAATTGGCCCTACTGCAGTTAGTCTTCCAGAACTGTTGAAGCCAGCCAACCAGTGAACACCATCAGTTTTCACTTTAATAAAACCATCAGTGAACCAGTCTTAGGCATTTAGGAGAATCTCTGCAAATCAAGTGACCAAGTGAGCTAGTGAGGGGAGAAAGTTTTCACTATAAAGTTGGCTTATCACTAAAGCCAGCCCAGCTATGCACTTGAATATACCATTTCCACTTGACTAGCAGGGCCTTTTGAATCTTCCCTGGCTGACTATAGAGTTCTTGTTTACCCATCCAAAATGGGACTATCAGGCTGAAAGAGTTACACAGCCTTGTGGGTCAGGCATTCAGCTTCAACAAGGATTTAGTAGCAGGTTAACAGTTGCCTTTTTTTAAAATTTAAGGGTTGTACTTGGTAGCTGCATCAGGCAGGTGGTGCTGTATACTAGGAAATGGCCTCTAACCTTTAACTCATGCTCTGATTTCCTTTTCCTTCTAGGAATCTATATTGTTTCTGCTGGACCTCTTGTTCTCTGTTCAACCAAACCTGTAATGCCCTTCAGTTCAGTTCAGTTCAGTTCAGTTGCGCAGTCATGTCCGACTCTTTGCGACCCCATAAATCGCAGCACGCCAGGCCTCCCTGTCCATCACCAACTCCCAGAGTTCACTCAGACTCACGTCCATCGAGTCCGTGATGCCATCCAGCCATCTCATCCTCCTTCCCTCAAAACTTACGTCCTCATTCAGTTCAGTTCAGTTCAGTCGCTCAGTCGTGTCCAACTCTTTGCAACCCCATGAATCACAACACGCCAGGCCTCCTTGTTCATCACCATCTCCTGGAGTTCACTCAGACTCACGTCCATCGAGTCCGTGATGCCATCCAGCCATCTCATCCTCGGTCGTCCCCTTCTCCTCCTGCCCCCAATCCCTCCCAGCATCAGAGTCTTTTCCAATGAGTCAACTCTTCGCATGAGGTGGCCAAAGTACTGGAGTTTCAGCTTTAGCATCATTCCTTCCAAAGAAATCCCAGGGTTGATCTCCTTCAGAATGGACTGGTTGGATCTCCTTGCTGTCCAAGGGACTCTCAAGAGTCTTCTCAACACCACAGTTCAAAAGCATCAATTCTTCGGCGCTCAGCCTTCTTCACAGTCCAACCCTCACATCCATACATTACCACAGGAAAAACCATAGCCTTGAATAGACAGACCTTAGTCAGCAAAGTAATGTCTCTGCTTTTGAATATACTATCTAGGTTGGTCATAACTTTTCTTCCAAAGAGTAAGAGTCTTTTAATTTCATGGCTGCAGTCACCATCTGTAGTAATTTTGGAGCCTAAAAAATAAAGTCTGACACCGTTTCCACTGTTTCCCCATCTATTTCCCGTGAAGTGATGGGACCAGATGCCATGATCTTCGTTTTCTGAATGTTGAGCTTTAAGCCAACTTTTTCACTCACCTCTTTCACTTTCATCAAGAGGCTTTTTAGCTCCTCTTCACTTTCTGCCATAAGGGTGGTGTCATCTGCATATCTGAGGTTACTGATATTTCTCCCGGCAATCTTGATTCCAGCTTGTGTTTCTTCCAGTCCAGCGTTTCTCATGATGTATTCTGCATGTAAGTTAAATAAGCAGAGTGATAATATACAGTCTTGACGTACTCCTTTTCCTATTTGGAACCAGTCTATTGTTCCATGTCCAGTTCTAACTGTTTCTTCCTGACCTGCATACAGATTTCTCAAGAGGCAGGTCAGGTGGTCTGGTATTCCCATCTCTTTCAGAATTGTCCACGTTGCTGATGTTTGATTCAGCTTTGGGGGCTCCTGACTCATTAGCTGTTGCCACATTGTCCTTTTACAGGGGCCCTGGGGCTTGCTGTCCATTGTCATCCCTTTCTTCTCCCATCCTGAGGAGAATGAGCAACCACCATTCAGGCATCATTTTTTGATGGTTTGTTTCAGTCCTTCCTCAAACTGCTCAACTACATTAACAAGTAGGGCACTGGGAGACCATTTCTCCCCATCTCGTACCCACCACTTGTATAAGAGTATTCACTACCAGAACCTAAACAGTGTCCTCATAACCCCAGTCTTTGCCCATGGGGTCCAGATCCTTTGTCTTCCAAAGAGTCATGTCTCTGTCAGGATCCCATTGTCAGAATTCTCAAGGCTGAGATGTGATTTTTATCCTACTTACCAGCTATGTAAGAAAAACCTCTAGTCTTCCTGAGTAGAGAAAAACTGAGTTATTTCCTCTTGCCTTTCTCTCCTATGTGCCTTCTTTACACTCATCTCACACTTCTGCCACATTCACAGCACTACGGACAGCATTTATGTGGGGCTCTTTCCCCACACCAAGCAATTTTCTGCAACACCAGCTTATTGTTCTACAAGTCAACTCAATTGTGACACTATCTATCCAAAAAGAGCAGCATTTTCCGCAAGTAAAGAGGTCAATGCCACAAAGTACACCCCGGTACACTACTTCAGACACCATCAAGAGCTCAGATTTTCACCTGTTTTTTCCAACCAACAAGGTTGGTCAGTTCCAACAACTTCCTGCTTGGGTTTGATTGATTTGCTAGAGTGGCTCACAGAACTCAGCGAAAACTTACTGAAGTTTTCCAGTTTATTAAAGGATATGATAAAGGATACAGATGAACAGCCAAATGAAGAGCTACGTAGACCAAGGCTGGATCCAAGCACAGGAGCACCAGTCCCTGTGGAGTTGGGGTGCTTCACCCTCCTGGTATGTGGATATGTTCACCACCAGAAACTTCCCCAAACCCAAGCTATGGGGATTTTTATGGAGGCTTCCTTGTGTAAATGTAACAAATTATTAACTGACTTTCCAGCCCCTCTCCCCTTTCTGGAGAAGTGGGGATTGGGGGAGACTGAACATTTCAAGCATTTAATAATGATTTAATCTTTCTAGTGACTAGCCCTCATCCAGGGGCCAACCAGGAGCATGCCCAGTCACCTCATTTAAAAAAAAAAAAAAGATGTTTCTAACACTCTTTATCACTTCGAATTTACAAGGGTTTTAGGAACCCTGTGTCAGAGACCATCTATTAGAACAAGAGATGCTACTAGTGTTCTTTGTTGTTGTTCAGTTGCTAAGTCATGTCCAACTCTTTGTGACCTCATGGACTGCAGCACACCAGGCTTCCTGTCCTCCACTATCTCCCAGAATTTACTCACATTCATGTCCATTGAATCGGTGATGCTATCTAACTATCTCATCCTCTGCCACTCTCTCTTCTCCTTCAGTTTTCAGTCTTTCCCAGCATCAGGGTCCTTTCCAATGAGTCAGCTCTTTGCATCAGGTAGCCAAAGTATTGAAGCTTCAGCTTCAGCATCAATCCTTTCAATGAATATTTAGGGTTGATTTCCTTTAGGATTGACTGATTTGATCTCCTTGCTGTCCAAGGGACTCTCAACAGTCTTCTCCAGCACCACAATTCAAAACCATCAATTCTTCAGCGCTCAGCCTTTTTTATGGTCCAACTAGTATTCTTATCACTTAGGAAATTTTAAGGGCTTTAAGAACTCTGCACCAGGAATTTGGGGGAGGGGAGCATGCAGAGACCAATATAGATATTTTCTTTTATCTTACACAAACTAACATTAGCATGTTGCTGGCAAGAGACTCAAGACTCCTGAGTCATAAACAGAGTACGTTATTGATCACTGTATAGCAAACAACATGAAGCATGTTTACATTGGTTCTCATAAGTATTATGGTCACAAGGGGGGCCCAGGTGGATGCCTAAGCGAAAAAAAAGCAAATTGCATTTGAGGTAATAGAAACGATAGCATGGAGCTTCTCTTCTTGTGGTACACTGTTTAAGGGAAAAGTCTCTGGAGCAAGATTTAACTATTCCATCAATTTTATGGTTGTATAACTGTGAATGATTTTCTTCATCTTGCTAAACTCCAGTTTACCCATTATAAAGTAATAGAACCTAGAATTGTGAAGATTAAATGAGATAAAGCATGTAAAGTGCTCAGCACCACCTGGCACAGAGTAAGCTGTCCATTTATTTTTAGTTAACATGTTGTTACTATCTTGAGTTCAATAAGCAAATTGCCTGACATTTTTGTAAATCTCAAAGCGCTATATTAAACACAGGATCTGCTTACATCTTAGAGAAAAGGCTATATTTACATAGGGTCTTTTGGTGAATCAAAAGGAAAAAAATACAGTTTTTCAGCAAATAGTTGAGGAAAAAATAAGGCCATGTTCTGAGGTTTCAGGCGGACATGAATTTTGAGAAGGACACTATTCAACATACTACATCCATAATTTCTAGTCGATGCTTTCAGTCTAAAACTTTTAACTAACCATAAATGCAATAAGGTAGAGGAAGGGTAATTAAAAAGGCCCAGTTTTAGTTGTGACCATGCCACACAACAGTATGTAACAATGGGTAAATCTCTTTATTTCTCTGGAACTCAGTTTTCTATTATATAAACTACTGAGAGGGTTGGACTAAACAGAGTCATAACATCCCTCTCAGTTCTTAAATTCTGTGATTCTTAAATTATGAATTCATTCACTTCTCACTGGACATTAATTGAGCATCTCTGGGGTTAGGCCCTGCACTAAGACCTGGGGATATTGTGGCAAACAATGTATTTAGACGTCTTTCCTCATGGAGCTTACATTCTACAAGAGAAATACAGGCACTACACACATTACACAAATAACTGTAATTTTATTCACTCTAAGAAAGACAAGCACAGGTTGCTGTGAGAGTGTATACTGGTGAGCCCTAACCCAGTTTGGGTCTTCTCTGGTGGCTCAGATGATAAAGAATCTGCTTACAATGCAGAAGACCTGGTTTCTATCCCTTGGTCACGAAGATCCCTTGGAGAAGGGGATGGCAACCCACTACAGTATTCTTGCCTGGAGGATTCCATGAACAGAGGAGCCTGGTAGGCTACAGTCCATGGGATCGAAAACAGTTGGACACAACTGAGCAGCTAATGCGTGCACACACACATACACAACCTAGTTTATGGGGTCAGAAGATGTGTTAAGTAGGTAACAAAAAAGCAACAGCCAGGCAAAATTATTTGAGACTAATACCATCTGGATTTAGAAAAGGCAGAGGAACCAGAGATCAAATTGCCAACATCCCTGGGATCATCGAAAAAGCAAGAGAGTTCCAGAAAAACATTTACTTCTGCTTTACTGACTGCGTCACAGCCTATGACTCTATGGATCACAACAAACTGTGGAAAATTCTTAAAGAGACAGGAATACCAGACCACCTTACCTGCCTCCTGAGAAATCTGTATGCAGGTGAAGAAGCAACAATTAGAACTGGACATGAAACAATGGACTGGTTCCAAACTGGGAAAGGAGTATGTCAAGGCTATATATTGTCACCCTGCCTATTTAACTTATATGCAGAGTACATTATGCTAAATGCCAGGCTGAATGAAGCACAAGCTGAAATCAAGATTGCCAGGAGAAATATCAATAACCTCAGATATGCAGATGACAGAAAGTGAAGAGGAACTAAAGAGCTTCTTTTTAAAAAAAAATATTTATTTATTTCTTCATTTGACTGCACCAGGTCTAAGTTGCAGCATGTGGGATCTAGTTCCCTGACCAGGGATTGAACTTGGGGCCCCTGAATTGGGAGCCTGGAGTCTTAGCCACTGGACCACCAGGGAAGTCCCCTAAAGAGCTTCTTGAGGAGGGTGAAAGAACAGAGTGAAAAAAGCTAGCTTAAAACTCAACATTCAAAAAACTAAGATCATGGCAGCATCTGGTCCCATCACTTCATGGCAAATAGATAGGGAAACAGTGGCAGAAAAACAGTGGCAGACTTTATTTTCTTCGGCTCCAGAATCACTGCAGATGGTGACTGCAGCCATGAAATTAAGACACTTGCTCCTTGGAAAAAAGCTATGACCAACCTAGACAGCATATTAAAACGCAGAGACATTACTTTGCCGACAAAGTCCATTTGGTCAAAACTATGGTTTTTCCAGTAGTCATGGATGGATGTGACAGTTGGGCCATAAAGAAAGCTGAGCACTGAAGAAATGATGCTTTTGAACTGTGGTGTTGGCGAAGGCTCTTGTGAGTCCCTCAGACTTGCAAGGAGATCAAAAACCAGTCAAACCTAAAGGAAATCAGTCCTGAATATTCACTGGAAGAACTGATGCTGAAGCTGAAGCTTCAATACTTTGACTACCTGATGCAAAGAACTGACTCGTTGAAAAAGACTACGATGCTGGGAAAGACTGAGGACAGGAGAAGGGGATGACAGAGGATGAGATGGTTGGATGGCATCACCAACCATCCAAACTCCTTGGAGTTTGAGCAAGCTGCAGGAGTTGGTGTTGGACAGGAAGCCTGGTGTGTTGCAGTCCATGGGATCACAAAGAGTCAGACACGACTGAGTGACTGAACTGAACTGAATACCATCTCTTTGTGTAACTACTATAGGAATTGAAGTAGTAAAGAGTAGCTTTAAACCACAGTGACTTCTGGCATCTCCAATAAGTTCAAAAAGTTCATAACCCATGAAACCCAGTGGTAGAATTTGCTCCTATTATTCGTGGTTATATAACTCTGAATCTTTCAACAATTCATGTGCCAGTTAGTTCTGTAAAAACAAGGAAATGTCTGTGGTGGAAGTTTGTCAAATGGTCTTTGCCTCAAATAGATGGCTTTTCATTCCAGTTGTGACTGAGATGTCATAAAACCTTTCCCTAAAGATTTTCCTTCATAACTGGAAATGAAAGTTTTTCTCTTTCTCCCAGTTTCAGTCCTAACTCTCCTAAACCTGAGATTACAGAGACAACAAGGAAGTTCCCCAAACTCTGTCCCATTGTTTCCTGGAGAAAATCAGACTGGGGTCTCTGTGGTGCCTCTGGAGTTCATAGAATGGCCTTGCGAGCAGTGGGTAAAAATGAAGATATATAGTTGGGACAGACCTGGGGTCTCTGACAGGGAGAGAAGAGCAACACCACTTAGCACTGGGAACTCTGGCCCTCACCTACAGTCTGACTCCAGGATCCCACAGAACCTATTTCTTCATTGAAATATTTTCTTGACTCATCTTAGGAGAATAGGAGATGAGCTCCTTGAAATCAGGAATAAAATCTTCTAAAATCTATGATCTATATTCTTGTTTTATCTTCTGTATCTTGTTTTGCCTTTAGGATCACCACTAGGCTGCACACCTATACAGCTTTTAACAACTATGTTTCCCTCTGTGTGGTATAAGGGAAATTTGAGAGGCAGTGTATTGAAATAGTTCAAAACAAACCATTAAACTGCTCTGTGCCTCTGTCTTCTCAACTGTTAAATGAGAATAATTCCCAGTTTGTAGTCAGGGTGGGGGCTTCTCTGGTGGCTCAGGTGGTAAAGAATCTGCCTGCAATGCAGGAGACCTTGGTTCGATCCCTGGGTTTGGAAGATTGCCTGGAAAAAGAAATGGCCACCCACTCCAGTATTCTTGCCTGGAGAATCCCACGGACAGAGGAGCCTGTTGGGCTATAGTCCATGGGCTCGAAAAGAGTCAGATACGACTGAGTGAGACACACATAGTCATTGTGAGAGTTAACTGAGATAAGATAAAGTTCTTAGCACCATGGCTGGTACATGGTAAGCAATCACTATTTGGTAGCTGTTATTATTATTACTGCTGGGCTAGGCCATATCCATATCTTTCTAGAAAGTAAAAAAGCTAATAAGGATTATAAGATGATAACCTTAGTCTTGGGTTGCTATTTATATCACTTAGGCTGCCATTAACTAATTTCCCTTTCACTTTGAGCAATGTAAGAAAGGAGGGGTTTACAGAGCACTAAAGGATTAAGCTGGAGTAGGGGTTGCAAACAATTGGACATGACTGAGTGACTGAGTACAAAGGATTAAGCAAAAGCTTCCAAAAGGATTGAATGATCATCTCAGTGATCAATTATCTGAATTGTCTCTCCAGTGCCCATGATACTTGACATAAAGTAGATGCTCAACAAATATTTTAATTTTGTGAAATTATTGAAATTGAGTGAATTAATATATGGAAGCTCATCAAGAACCTAGATGTTTACTTTGTGTGATTTTACCTTCAGGAAACTCAACCCTGTCTAAAAATTGCTAGTTCTTTACCTGCTCTCGTGTCAGAAACATTCTCACTTAAGATCTGTTCTTTTAAGACTTTATATCCTAAAAAGACTATTAAAGGTGCCTGAAGATGCCTCTTTCCAGAGAACCTTACAGAACTCCTTCATACTGCAAGCAAAAAGGAAAGGAAAGAAGGAAGAGAGAGAGGGACTTAAATAGTGCTGGGGATTTCTCCATTGTTGCACTTAATACTGTTATTATGAGTGTTAAGTGAGAGGGAAGAATCTGCTGTTTACTCAGGCTCTCTCAATTCTTTTTGATGAGCTTCTTACCTAAACTAACTGAGTCTGATGAGTAAAGAACTGTGACCCCTAAATGCAAACCAACTGTTTAATCTGGTGCTTAATTGAAGTTGTTTCAATCGCTAAGTCGTATCCAACTCTTTGAGAGCCCATGGACTACAGCATGCCAGGCATTCCTATCCCTCACCATTTCCCAGAGTTTGCTCAAACTCATGTCCATTGAGTCAGTGATACCATCTAACCATCTCATCCTCTGTTGCCCCCTCTTACTGCCCTCATTCTTCCCCAGCATAAGGGTCTTTTCCAATGAGATAGCTCTTCACATCAGGTGGCCAAAATATTGTAGCTTCAGCTTCAGCATCAGACCTTCCAATGAATATTCAGGATTGATTTCCTTTAGGATTGACTTGTTTTATCTGCTTGCTGTCCAAGGGATTCTCAAGAGTCTTCTCCAGCACCACTGTCTGAAAGCTATTCATTCTTCAATGCTCAGCCTTCTTTATGGTCCAGCACTCACATCCGTTCATGACTACTGGAAAACATAGCTCTGACTAGATGGACCTTTGTAGGCAAAGTGATGACTCTGCTTTTTAATATGCTGTCTAGGTTGGTCGTAACTTTTCTTCCAAGGAGCAAGCATCTTTTAATTTCATGGCTGCAGTCACCATCTGCAGTGATTTTGGAGCCCCCAAAATAGTCTGTCACCGTTTCCATTGTTCTCCCATCTTTTACCATAAAGTGATGGGACTGGATGTCATGATCTTCGTTTTTTGAATGTTGAGCTTTAAGCCAGCTTTTTCGGTTTCCTCTTTCACCCTCATCAGGAGGCTTTTAGTTCCTCTTCACTTTCTGCCATTAGGGTGGCATCATCTGCATATCTGAGGTTATTGACATTTCTCCCAACAATCTTGATTCCAGTTTGTGATTCATCCAGCCTGGCATTTCTCATGGTGTACTCTGCATTTTAAGTTAAATAAGCAGGGTGACAATATATAGCCTTGAAGTTCTCCTTTCCCAATTTGAACCAACCTGTTTTTCCATGTCCAGTTCTAACTGCTGCTGCTTGACTTGCATAGAGGTTTCTCAAGAAGCAGGTAGGGTGATCTGGTATTCCAGTTTCTTTAAGGATTTTCCACAGTTTGTTGTGATCCATACAGTCAAAGGCTTTAACATAGTCAATGAAACAGAAGTTTTTCTGGAATTCCCATGCTTTTTCTATGATCCAACAGATGTTGGCAATTTGATCTCTGTTTCCTGTGCCTTTTCTAAACCCAGTTTGTACATCTGGAAGTTCTTGGTTCATGTATTGCTGAATCCTAGTTTGAGGGATTTTGAGCATTGCCTTGCTAGTGTGTGATCTATGTGCAACTGTCTGGTAGTTTGAGCATTCTTTGGCATTGCCCTTCTTTGTCATTGGAACAAAAACTGACCTTTTCCAGGCCTGTGGCCATTGCTGAATTTTCCAAATTTGCTGAAGTAACAACAGTCTATTCTGACATTGGAGAAAAACTGGCTGTGTAAACTATATGAAGACAACACAGCATCTTGTTATGGGATTTCAAGGGCAATTTTGACTGTGTGCAATTTTTGCTATGTAAACTGACTTTAAAATGTAACCCCTGGTATATGATATGCCTTCACTATATTCATTTTAATCTGCTGTCACTTCTGTGTGTGTGTGTGTCACACGTGTGTGCATTCTATGACTAAAGACAGAATGATAGCTAGTTTGTATTCTCAGTGGAAAAAGAATCAGCAATTTGTGAATTATGTTCTAAATTTATATTAGCTTGTATTCTAATTCTTAAGCATTTAAATGAGATCTTCTGCCTTGATTATAATGTTTAGTAAATGAACTTCAGTTTGACATTGTATTATAATTTTAGTTTTTCCATTCAAAAATTTTTATTGCACACCTCCTAGTTAGCTGGCATAAGGCTAGCTGTCACATATTATTTCCTTGAAATCAATAACCACAAAAGTTTTTGTGAAAATCTGCTTCCTCCAAAGCCACTGAGGAGTGATGAAAGAACCAGATCATGAGTGAGGCAAGGTAAAGTCTGAAATCTGCAAACACAGAGAAGGAGACAGTGTAAATATGTGCTAAGGCAGAAGTGAGGTATGAAGGAGACTTTGTTGACACTGTAACATGTCTGGCAAAATGGTGCTAAGTGCATCTTTGGGAAATATTCTTTCTAGAGTTAAGTGCCAAAGAGTCCCTGGCATCAGAAAAAAACAGCCTCTTCCATTGTTGTGTCTTAAATGATCTCTAAGCTGCTGGAGATCAAGGGGACACTCTCTAGGACAAGGGTAAAAAGAGCTTTGCACCTAATGACTGCACAAAACATTCTTAAAGTATCCTTGGAATATTTATTTATGAAAATTGAACAAATGCTAGGCCATAAGTTGAGGTTAAACTTATTTTAAGTGGTTAGTATCAATCAGACCACATTCTGGAACTACAATGCAATTAGTTTAGAAACCAATAACAAAAATTTTTAAAACTTCACATATTTATGAAATGTAAAACTTAACTCACAGGCAGTTATAATGGAAACTAGAAAATACTTATAACTGAACAGTAGTAAAACTGCTATGCATCCAAATGGTGAGATGCAATCAACCACTGTTTAGAGGGCAATTCATATCCTTAAAGGGAAAAAAGGGGGCTTGCCTGATGGTTCAGCAGTAAAGAATCCACCTGCAATGTCTTGGGAAGATTCCATGGAGAAGGAAATGGCAACCCACTACAGTTTGCTTGCCTGAAAAATCCCCTGCACAGAGGAGCCTGTCCAAAGTGTTACAAAGAGTTGGACTCGACTGAGCAACTGAGGACACACACAAAGGAAAAAAAGGAAGACAGTCTTAAAAGTAAAGAGGTAAGCATCCAGCATATGAAGTTAAGGAAAAAAATAGCAGAATAAATTCTAAAAAGCAAAGGGAAGAAAAGCAGAAATTAATGAAAAAGAAAGCAAATATACACTGAAGAAGATGAACAAGGCCAAAATTTGGTGTTTTGGAAATGGCATTGATAAAATTAAGTAGACAAAAGAAAATATAAAAATAAACAGTATAACATTTTTTATAAATGATAATAAATAAATAAATATTACACCCTGATACTGGGAAAGATTGAGGGCAGTAGGAGAAGGGAACAACAGAGGATGAGATGGACATGAGTTTGAGCAAACTCTGGGAGATGGTGAAGGACCGGAAAGCCTGGCGTGCTGCAGGCCACGGGATCTCAAAGAGTTGGACATGACTGAGCGACTGAACGCGAACAAGTGAATGTAGAGGATGGGAATATGGATAAAACAAGATTGTCCCCAATGTGTACATTTTCGATGCTAGGCAAAGGGAATAAAAGGTTTAATACACTATTCTCTCTATTTTTTGCATGTGTTTTAAATTTTATTTATTTTATTTCTTGGCTCTGCTAGATCTTCCTTGCTTTTGTGTGGGCTTTC
The DNA here is from genome assembly GCA_917880005.1 of Nanger dama. Taxonomy (NCBI): domain Eukaryota; kingdom Metazoa; phylum Chordata; class Mammalia; order Artiodactyla; family Bovidae; genus Nanger; species Nanger dama. Next base: position 20,243,556 of record CAKJTW010000042.1, on the reverse strand, counting down.
TCTAATTGCAGTGAGTGAGGGCTACTCTCCAGTTGTGGCATAGGCGTCTCATCGCAGTGGCTTCTCTTGTTGCAGAGCACAGGCGTTAGGGCTTTGGGGCTTCAGTAGTTGCAGTATGCTGGCTAGTAGATGTGGTGCATGGTCATAATGGCTCTGAGGCATGTGGGATCTTCCCAGAGCAGGGATGGAACCAGTGTCCCCTGCATTGGCATGCAGATTCTTCTCCACCGAGCTACCAGAGAAGTCCTAGAGATTTTAATGTGAAAGGTAAAACTATAAAACTTTTAGAAGACAATATAGAAAAATATCTTTATGACCACGGGAAGGAAAAGATTAAGATTTCTTAAATATACAGAAAGAAAAATAAATTTTACTATATTAGACTTAAGAATTTATTCATCTAAAATACCATAAAGAGAGTAAAAGGACAGGCCACAAATTGAAAGAAAATATTTGCAATACATACAACCGACAAAGGATTAGTACACAAGATACTTATGAGTCAATAAAAAAAAATGAATGGAATAGTGGGGAGAAGACATGAATTGGAATTTAATAAAGAAGAAAATTCAAATGCCCATAAGACTATGAAGGGAACGCTCAATCTCTTTGGTAATCAAGAAAATGTAAATTCATGTTGTAATGAAGTACTGTTTTATACAGAATGGGCAAATTTTTTGAAGTAAAAAAATAACCAAATATTGGTAACATAATGGGGCAAGAACAGTTCATATTCACTCTTGACTGGAGTGTTAAATTGGTAAAATCATGGTAGAAAACAGTTTGGTATTATCTAATTAAGTCGAGCATGCATATATCTTTAGAACCAATCAGTTCCATTTCTAAGTGAGTATGTAGAGTAACCACTGTGTGTGCCAAGGAGACTTACTCAATAACACTCAGAGAAAAAAAAAAAATTCAGAACCCCACTGTTATTAATTGTCCATACTGGGAGCAACTCACATGATCATCCTGGTAAAATATGGATAAATAAATTGTGGGATAGTCACACAATTGAATACCATACAGCAGGAAAAGTAACTAAACCACAGCTTCACACATTAAAAGGTAAAACAAAAGAAGCAAGTCACCTAAGCTAAAGTTATGGGAATCTATTTTATTTAAATTAGTTCAAAATCAGGCTAAAATAGACTATTTATTGTTTAGAGATTAAACCTAGACAGTGTATTAAAAAGCAGAGACATTACTTTGCCAACAAAGGTCTATATAGTCAAAACTATGGTTTTTCTAGTAGTCATGTATGAATGTGAGAGTTGGACCATAAAAAGGCTGAGTACTGAAGAATTAATACTTTTGAACTGTGGTGTTGGAGAAGACTCTTGGGAGTCCCTTGGACTACAAGGAGATCAAACCAGTCAATTCTAAAAGAAATCAACCTGAATATTCATTGGAGTGACTGATGCTGAGACTGAAGCTCCAGTACTTTGGCCACCTGATGCAAAGAACGGACTCATTTTAAAAGACTCTGAGGAGGGAGGAGGGAGGGGGTTCAGGATGGGGAACACATGTATACTTGTGGCAGATTCATGTTGATGTATGGCAAAATGAATACAATATTGTAAAGTAATTAACCTCCAAAAAATAAATGTATATTAAAAAAATAAAAGACTGATGCTAGGAAAGATTGAAGGCAGGAGGAGAAGGGATGACAGAGAATGAGATGGTTGGATGGCATCACTGACTCACTGGACACGTGTTTGAGTAAGCTCCGGGAGTTGGTAATGGACAAGGCATGCTGCAGTCCATGGGGTCTCAAAAGAGTCAGACACGACTGAGTGACTGAGCAACCGAGCAACAACTGATGTGGTAAAACAAGAAAGCAAGCCAGGGGCATTATTCAGCTGAAATTCAAGGCAATAATTTCCAGTCTCTGGAAGACTCTTAAAGAGTAGTGCTGATTGCAGAAGAAGTAAGACTTCATTAAGGAAGATATTTTTGGATAGAAGGATTTGAAGCCTCTTAGATAGCACCCTGGTGGCTCAGACAGTAAAGAATCTGCCTATAATGAGGGAGACGTGGGTTCAATCCCTGGGTCAGGAAGATCCCCTGGAGAAAGGAATGACTACCTACTCCAGTATTCTTGCCTGGAGAATTCCACGGACAGGAATTCTAAGGAGGGCTAAGGTGGGTTCAATTTCTGGGTTCATCAGTCCATGGGGTTGAAAAGAGTCGGACGTGACTGAGCAACTAGTACATTTAATTTTTTTCAAATAACACCAGAGGGAGTTAGGCTCTTGTCTCTGAAAGTGTGGTTCAGGCCTCACCTCTCAAAGCCACTTTCTTTTTCTTTTTGTTTATGTAGACCATTTTTAAAGTCTTTATTGAATTTGTTACAGTATTGCTTCTGTTTTATGTTTGGGGTTTTTGGTCAAGAGGCTTGTGGGATCTTAGCTCCCTGACCAAGGATTGAACCTGTACATCCTGCATTGGAAAATGTAGTCTTAACCACTGGACTTCCAGGGAGGTCCCTCAAAGTCACTTTCTTCCAATCAGCAGAGATGCATACAGCCCTCAGAGGCAGTTCTACGCTCAGAAAAACTATTCTAATAAGTTCCAGATGTGGTGCAGAAAGCATGCCATCACCACTCCAGGCAAACCAGATGACCCCCCTGCCCAGCTCACCCCACACAGGAAATTGAAATCCGACCCCAATGGCCTATTCAGACTCTTTCCTGGAAATAACATGTACTAGGTCAGTATTACAGAGTTTTTAGACATAGTTCGCAAGCATCTTTTCATCAGATCATCACAACCCTGTGACATGCCCCTTGACCTTGGAAAATTTCCCAAATCCCACACTTCAAAGTACCTATAATATAGCACTGAAGTGAAGTGAAGTGAAAGTCACTCACTCAAGTCACTCACTCATGTCTGACTCTTTGCAACCCCATGGACTGTATTCTTTAGGCCAGAATACTGGAGTGGGTAGCCGTTCCCTTCTCCAGGGGATCTTCCCAACCCAAGGATCGAACCCAGGCCTCCCACATTGCAGGCGGATTCTTTACCAGCTGAGCTACCAGAGAAGCCCATATTATATCTCTGCTTACCTATATTATAACCCTTTTATGAAAAGCAGCCAAAGGGCTCTTGAGAGGTGAGTTACTCAACTCTATCCAATGTGGGAAAACCCTGTGGGTCTGCAAAACTAACAGAATTATTCTTGGAAAGAGATCTTAATTATCTGTACTTGGAATTCATTAGAAGCTATTCGTAAGACCTAGCCAACTTTTAAAAATATTAAAATTTTAAATTTAAAAATATTAAAAAGTAGAGACACATTACTTTGCCAACAAAGGTCCGTCTAGTCAAGGCAATGGTTTTTCCAGTGGTCATGTATGGATGTGAGAGTTGGACTGTGAAGAAAGCTGAGTGCTGAAGAACTGATGCTTTTGAAGTGTGGTGTTGGAGAAGACTCTTGAGAGTCCCTTGGACAGCAAGGAGATCCAACCAATCCATCCTAAAGGAGATCAGTCCTGGGTGTTCATTGGAAGGACTGATGCTGAAGCAGAAACTCCAATACTTTGGCCACCTCTGCAAAGAGTTGACTAATTGGAAAAGACCCTGATGCTGGGAGGGGTTGGGGGCAGAAGAAGAAAGGGGATGACAGAGGATGAGATGGCTGGGTGGCATCACCGACTCAACGGACATGAGTTTGGGTAAACTTCAGGAGTTGGTGATGGACAGGGAGGCCTGGCGTGCTACGATTCATGGGGTCTCCAAGAGTCAGACACGACTGAGCGACTGAACTGAACTGAACTGAGCCAACTTTGAGAAATAGGAAATTAATATTAAGCAGCTATTATGTACCTGGCACTGTGTTTGGAGCTGTTTATGGGTTGTTGTTGGTTAGTAATTGTTTCCGACTCTTGTAACCCCATGAAATGTAACCTGCCAGGCTCCTCTGTCCATGCGTTTTCCCAGGCTAGAATACTGGAGTGGGTTGCCATTTCCTCTTCTGAAGGCTCTTCCTGTCCTGAAAATTGAACCCATGTCTGCTGCATTGGCAGGCGGATTCTTTACCTTGAGCCACCATGGAAGTCCTGTTTATGGGTACTTAATAAATGCTTGTCAAATGAATGAATTTCTCACAATAACACTGAAATAATGACCTTTCAGATGAGGGATTCAGAGAGGTTTAGGTTCAAAATTACACAGCTAGCTAATAAATCACAGAGCTCGATATCAAACCCAGGTTTTCTGGCATATGCTCTTTTCTTTCAACATCAGTTCAGTTCAGTTCAGTTGCTCAGTCATGTCCAACTCTTTGCGACCCCATGGACTGCAGCACACTAGGCCTCCCTGTCCATCACCAACTCCTAGAGTTTATTCAAACTCATGTCCATTGAGTCAGTGATGCAATCCAACCATCTCATCCTCTGTCATCCCCTTCTCCTCCTGCCCTCAATCTTTCCCAGCATCAGAGTCTTTTCAAATGAGCCAGCTCTTCGCATCAGGTGGCCGAAGTACTGGAGTTTCAGCTTCAACATCAGTCCTTCCAATGAACACCCAGGACTGATCTCCTTTAGGATGGGCTGTTTGGATCTCCTTGCAGTCCAAGGAATCTCAAGAGTCTTCTCCAACACCACAGTACAAAATCATCCATTCTTTGGCCCTCACCCTTTTTTATAGTCCAACTCTCACATCCATACCTAACTGCTGGAAAAACCATAGCCTTGACTAGATGGACCTTTGTTGGCAAAGTAGTGTCTCTGCTTTTAATATGCTGTTGGCTAAGTCGCTTCAGTCGTGTCTGACTCTGTGTGACCCCATAGATGGCAGCCCACCAGGCTCCCCCACCCCTGGGATCCTCCAAGCAAGAACATTCGAGTGGGTTGCCATTTCCTTCTCCAATGCATGAAAGTGAAAAATGAAAGTGAAGTCACTCAGTTGTGTCCAACCCTCAGCGACCCCATGGACTGCAGCCCACCAGGCTCCTCCATCCATGGGATTTTCCAGGCAAGAGTACTGGAGTGGGGTGCCATTGCCTTCTCCAAATATGCTGTCTAGGTTGGTCATAACTTTTTCCCAAGGAGCAAGCATCTTTTAATTTCATGGCTACAGTCACCATCAGCAGTGATTTTGGAGCCCCCAAAATAAAGTCAGCCACTGTTTCCCCTGTTTCCCCATCTAATTCCCATGAAGTGATGGGACCGGATGCCATGATCTTCGTTTTCTGAATGTTGAGCTTTAAGCCAACTTTTTCAGTCTCCTCTTTCACCCTCATCAAGAGGCTGTTTGGTTCCTCTTCACCTTCTGCCATAAGATTGGTGTTATCTGCATATCTGATGTTATTGATATTTCTCCTGGCAATTGATTCCAGCTTGTGCTTCCTCCAGTCCAGCGTTTCTCATGAGGTACTCTGCATAGAAGTTAAATGAGCAGGGTGACAATATACAGCCTTGACGTACTCCTTTTCCTATTTGAAACCAATCTGTTGTTCCATGTCCAGTTCTAACTGTTGCTTCCTGACCTGCATACAGGTTTCTCAAGAGGTAGGTCAGGTGGTCTGGTATTCCCATGTCCTTAAGAATTTTCCACAGTTTATTGTGATCCACACAGTCAAAGGCTTTGGTATAGTCAATAAAGCAGAAATAGATGTTTTTCTGGAACTCTCTTGCTTTTTCAATGATCCAGAGGATGTTGGGAATTTGATCTCTGGTTCCTCTGCCTTTTCTAAAACCAGCTTGAACATCTGGAAGTTCATGGTCCATGTATTGCTGAAGCCTGACTTGGAGAATTTTGAGCATTACTTTACTAGTGTGTGAGATGAGTCAATTGCGCAGTAGTTTGAACATTCTTTGGCACTGTCTTTCTTTGAGATTGGAATGAAAACTGACCTTTTCCAGTTCTATGGCCACTGCTGAGTTTGCCAAAGTTGCTGGCATATTGAGTGTAGCACTTTCATAGCATCATCTTTTAGGATTTGAAATAGCTCATCTGGAATTCCGTCACCTTCACTAGCTTTGTTTGTAGTGATGCTTCTTAAGGCCCAACTTGACTTCACATTCCAGGATGTCTGGCTCTAGGTGAGTGATCACACCATCGTGATTATCTGGGTCGTGAAGATCTCTTTTGTACAGTTCTTCTGTGTTTTCTTGCCACCTCTTCTTAATATCTTCTGCTTCTGTTAGGTCCATACCATTTCTGTCCTTTACTGTGCCCATCTTTCAACATACCCCACTGCTTTTGAAGAGTTGGAATCGTACAGAGAGAAAATAGAATGTTTCCTCTTGAAATGAATGTTCATAGCTTATAGTCAGAACCAAGAATCATAGTATTTCCAAATGGTCTTAAATATTTATTAGTATGTGTACTAATAAGTTTTTCACTTACTATATACACAGTGCATTACACACATAGTAATTATTTATACTTCTAAAGATTTAATTATCTACATAGATAAATCTCAAGTAATAATAGCAAACACATAGTGCTTACTGTACGCACTGTGTATATAGTAAGAGCTTTACTCAACACTGAAATCAGATTGATTATATTCTATGCAGCCAAAGATGGAGAAGCTCTATACAATCAACAAAAATAAGACCAGGAGCTGACTGTGGCTCAGATCATGAACTCCTTATTGCCAAATTCAGACTTAAATTGAAGAAAGTAGGGAAAACCACTAGACCATTCAGGTATGACCTAAATCAAATCCCTTATGATTATACAGTGGAAGTGAGAAATAGATTTAAGGGCCTAGATCTGATAGATAGAGTGCCTGATGAACTATGGAATGAGGTTCGTGACATTGTATGGGAGACAGGGATCAAGACCATCCCCATAGAAAAGAAAAGCAAAAAGCAAAATGGCTGTCTGGGGAGATCTTACAAATAGCTGTGAAAAGAAGAGAGGCGAAAAGCAGAGGAGAAAAGGAAAGATACAAGCATCTGAATGCAGAGTTCCAAAGCATAGCAAGAAGAGATAAGAAAGCCTTCTTCAGTGATCAATGCAAAGAAATAGAGGAAAAGAACAGAAAGGGAAAGACTAGAGATCTCTTCAAGAAAATTAGAGATACCAAGGGAACATTTCATGCAAAGATGGGCTCGATAAAGGACAGAAATGGTATGGACCTAACAGAAGCAGAAGATATTAAGAAGAGGTGGCAAGAATACATGTAAGAACTATACAAAAAAGATCTTCACGACCCAGATAATCATGATGATGTGATCACTCATCTAGAGCCAGACATCTTGGAATGTGAAGTCAAGTGGGCCTTAGAAAGCATCACTACGAACAAAGCTAGTGGAGGTGATGGAATTCCAGTAGAGCTGTTTCAAATCCTGAAAGATGATGTTGTGAAAGTGCTACATTCAATATGCCAGCAAATTTGGAAAACTCAGCAGTGGCCGCAGGACTGGAAAATGTCAGTTTTCATTCCAATTCCAAAGAAAGGCAATCCCAAAGAATGCTCAAACTACCGCACAATTGCAGTCATCTCACATGCTAGTAAAGTAATGCTCAAAATTCTCCAAGCCAGGCTTCAGCAATATGCGAACTATGAACTCCCTGATGTTCAAGCTGGTTCTAGAAAAGGCAGAGGAACCAGAGATCAAATTGCCAACATCCGCTGGATCATGGAAAAAGCAAGAGAGTTCCAGAAAAACATCTATTTCTGCTCTATTGACTATGCCAAAGCCTTTGACTGTGTGGATCACAATAAATTTTGGAAAATTCTGAAAGAGATGGGAATACCAGACCACCTGACCTGCCCCTTGAGAAATCTGTTTGCAGGTCAGGAAGCAACAGTTAGAACTGGACATGGAACAACGGACTGGTTCCAAATAGGAAAGGGAGTGTGTCAAGCCTGTATATTGTCACCCTGCTTATTTAACTTCTATGCAGAGTACATCATGAGAAACGCTGGGCTGGAAGAAACACAAGCTGGAATCAAGATTGCCGGGAGAAATATCAATAACCTCAGATATCCAGATGACAGAACCCTTATGGCAGAAAGTGAAGAGGAGCTAAAGGACCTCTTGATGAAGGTGAAAGAGGAGAGTGAAAAAGTTGGCTTAAAGCTCAACATTCAGAAAACGAAGATCATGGCATCTGGTCCCATCACTTCATGGGATTTAGATGGGGGAAACAGTGGAAACAGTGAAAGACTTTATTTTGGGGGCTCCAAAATCACTGCTGATGGTGACTGTAGCCATGAAATTAAAAGATGCTTACTCCTTGGAAGAAAAGTTATGACCAACCTAGATAGTATATTCAAAAGCAGAGACATTACTTTGCTGACTAAGGTCTGTCTATTCAAGGCTATGGTTTTTCCTGTGGTAATGTATGGATGTGAGGGTTGGACTGTGAAGAAGGCTGAGCGCCGAAGAATTGATGCTTTTGAACTGTGGTGTTGGAGAAGACTCTTGAGAGTCCCTTGGACAGCAAGGAGATCCAACCAGTCCATTCTGAAGGAGATCAACCCTGGGATTTCTTTGGAAGGAATGATGCTAAAGCTGAAACTCCAATACTTTGGCCACCTCATGCGAAGAGTTGACTCATTGGAAAAGACTCTGATGCTGGGAGGGATTGGGGGCAGGAGGAGAAGGGGCAACCGAGGATGAGATGGCTGGATGGCATCACGCACTCGATGGACGTGAGTCTGAGTGAACTCCAAGAGATGGTGATGAACAGGGAGGCCTGGCGTGCTACGATTCATGGGGTTGCAAAGAGTCGGACACGACTGAGCGACTGAACTGAACTGAACTTACATATTTTAACTTATTTAATTCTCACAGAAGCCCTATGAGGTTTGTACAGTTACTATTGCCTTGTTACATATGGGAAACTGAGGTTCAGAGAGGTTAAGCAACCTACCCAAGATCACACAGATAGCCATGGTAGAAAGAGGATATGAGCCCACGCTATCTGCCCTGGAATCTTAGTGTTTGACCATCAGGCTATACTACCTCTCAATAGTATGATATTGCTGAAAATCAAGATGTAGGATACATAGAGTAGAAACCATTTATGTAAATATTTAAAACCCTCAAAACATTTCTGTGGGTTTTTGTTGTTGTTTTTGTTGTCTTTTTTACAAAATTGTGTACCTAGAAGTATAAAAATACTCATGGGACTGGTACTCACCAACTCAGGCTGGATTGTGTTTACCTCTGGGAGAAGAAGGAGAAATGAATAGGGAGCCATATTATAACATTCTATTTCTTTGCTTAAAATTCTGAAACAAATAGGGGGTTAACACATGGTTGAATATAGGTTTCCCAGGTGGCTCAGTGGTAAAGAATCCAGGTTTGATCCCTGTGTTGGGAATATTCCCTGGAGGAGGGCATGGCAACCCACTCCAGTATTCTTGCCTGGGAAATCCCATGGACAGAGGCACCTGGCCATCTACAGTCCATTGGGTCACAAAGAATCGGCTACAACTTAGCAACTGATCGTGCTTGTGGGTGAATTTAACAGTTTATGTGACTTGTCCAAAGTCACATAAAAGTAACATTTTTTTTTTTTTTGGCTTCACTAGACCAACCAGTCCATTCTAAAGGAGATCAGTCCTGGGTGTTCTTTGGAAGGACTGATGCTAAAGCTGAAACTCCAGTACTTTGGCCACCTCATGCAAAGAGTTGACTCATTGGAAAAGACTCTGATGCTGGGAGGGATTGGGGGCAGGAGAAGGGGATGACAGAGGATGAGATGGCTGGATGGCATCACCGACTCGATGGACATGAGTGAACTCTGGGAGTTGGTGATGGACAGGGAGGCCTGGTGTGCTGCAATTCTTGGGGTCACAAAGAGTCAGACACAACTAAGCAACTGAACTGACCCGAACTGAACTGAGGTCTTTGTTGTGGCCCATGGGCTTTCTCTAGCTGTGGCACACTGGGGCTTCTCTAGCTGTGGCACACGGGCTTCTTGTCACTGTGCCAAGGTTGCTGCTGTTTGGAGCATGGGCTCTAGAGCATGCAGGCTCTCCAGCTGAGGCATTCAGGCTTCATTACCCTGCTGTGAGATCTTAGTTCCCCGACCAGGGATCTAACCTGTATTCCCTGCACTGGAAGGCGGATTCTTAACCACTGACCCACACAGTAAGTCCCAAGGTGGAATTTTTTTAATAGATCACTGAGTCTTATTCTCCCATTTAGGATTTGACAACAGTCTGTATAGATTAGGAAACCAACCAGATAGTAATCTGTTCAAGGGCCTACTACAAGTCAGTGGCAGAAAACGAGTCCCTAGACTTCAGAGCACTTTTCACTCTCACCACCACCCTTTCCTACATCCTGCCATTCTTTCCTACATCCTACATTCTGTTTTGCCTCCTGATTTACCCCCAAGGTTTCGTGGTTTTTTCCTGCTGGACAACTTGCATTTGTCCTGTTGGTTAATTTCTTTTAAGGAAAGAATTTTTTATTGCTCACTTATATTGCATTCCTCCATATTCAAATAGGATTATCTTTTAGAGTCATAAGGCTTCCCTTGTGGCTCAGCTGGTAAAGAATCCTGCAATATGAGAGACCTGGGTTCGGTAGATCCCCTGGAGAAGGGAACAGCTACCCACTCCAGTATTCTGGCTTGGAGAATATCATGGACTGTCTAGTCCATGGGGTCACAAAGAGTTGGACATGATTGAACGACTTTCACTTTTACTTTAGAGTCATAAGGCCCAATCAGCACCAGAGTCAAGCCTTTCTCTAGGAATTTTATGTCTTTTCTCCTTTATAACTCCTTCTTCTTATTTTTTTCCCTTAGCTCTACTTCCAAAGCCCTCGATTCCCATCATCTAGTATCCATCAGACTCAAGATGTTGTCTCCTCCCAATTCCGTATTTGAACTCTTGATTTATCTGAAGCGCTTACTTGGTGGGTCATACAATGAATGAAAATTTAGAAAACTGTCACATTTGTGGAGTGCTCCACAGTTTTCAAGGTGTCTACATGGTTTCATTTGATCTTTTGGCCCAGTGTGAGGGGCAGATGAGATAGTGAGTTCAGGCAGTTTCTATGACTTACCCAAGATTGCAGAAAGAAAGTAACAAAACCTGAAAAGAATCCACCATCTTCTGACTTTGTATTCACTTCTCTTTCCAATTGTCCCAGTCTCCATAAACCACCAAAAAGAAGTTGGTCCCTACAAATAAGGATAAATCAGTGAAGGACTAGGGATCATCACTACCTATCACATTCTTTCACCACCATCCCCAGCAAAACAGATAATACTTGCTGCATGGCCTTATATTAAGCTGCTCTTCTCTGCAGAACCTCAAAACTTCACATCATCCAGTCTGATGAGTCTGATGGATACTAGATGATGGGAATCGAGGGCTATGGAAGTAGAGCTAAGGGAAAAAAAATAAGAAGAAGGAGTTATAAAGGAGAAAAGACATAAAATTCCTAGAAAAAGGCTTGACTCTGGTGCTGATTGGGCCTCAATTATGTCCAACACTTTGCAACCCCGGGGGTCACAAGTTGTGACCTTGTAAATTCCAGTTTGTTCAAATAAAGCTGAAGTGAGCAAGAAGAGGAAAACCACAGACTAATAACTTATCATGTCAGCAGAAGGGCAACCCTTCAACTGTTGAAAATTTACGTAGAAATTTTTAAAATTATGAGACCAACATTGAAAGTTCCCAAAGAGATTTTACTAATAAAGCAAGCTGCTGCAGCTGCTACTGCTGCTAAGTTGCTTCAGTCATGTCTGACTCTATGTGACCCCATAGACAGCAGCCCACCAGGCTCCCCCATCCCTGGGATTCTCCAGGCAAGAACACTGGAGTGGGTTGCCATTTCCTTCTCCAATGCATGAAAGTGAAAAGTGAAAGTGAAGTCACTCAGTCGTGTCAGACTCTTCACAACCCCATGGACTGCAGCCTACCAGGCTCCTCCATCCATGGGATTTTTCCAGGCAAGAGTACTGGAGTAAGGTGCTATTGCCTTCTCCGAATAAAGCAGGCTAGGCCTCAGCAATCTGCCTACCTAGAGTTTAACTTCTCCACTGAGTGCTCCTTAGCCCACCCAGAATTTCTGAAAGAAGCTAAATTAAACCCTTCTTTGGCAGGATGTGTTTTTCCAGGTTAACTCATTAGGGCAAAATTTCATTCTCTCTCCTGGGATCAATTCTGAATTAAAGTCTCATTAAATCCTGCCCAAGGATATCCTCAGTGCAGCCACTCCTTTCCAACCCTTTCCAACCTCAGTGTCAACACCAATTTTAATTCCAAAGACTGGGGAGAAACATAGGGAGACCAGACCACAAGGCTTGCGGCCATCAGAATGAGTATGAAGGCAGTCTTCACTTAGCTGAAGGCAGAGATGCAAGGAGGAAGCCAGCTACTGGGAGTTCTTGGGGTCTTTTAAAAATTTCACAGCAACACATCCTGCCTCTGCTGCATGAGGACAGGGAAGACGCTCAGCTTTGGCTTCCTTAGAGATAAAAGACACTGTAAGTAGGAAAAAAAAATTTCTTTTCTTCTGCTGCCTACAGAGATCCTATCTCCTTCTCTGTGTTTAAGTTTCAAATGGCTTAAAGAGCCCCTCTGTAAAATAAGCACTGCCCTTTACTTTTTCTACTTTTGTAAAAAAAAAAAAACAAAAACCTGCTCTGCTGTTCTATTTACTGCTGCTTTTCTGATGATGAAACATTGTTTTCTTTGCATTGTGGATCAGTGAGGCTCTTCCTGCCTGTGAGATGGAGTGAAGTTTAAAATAATTTTTGCAGTAGGGTTGTTTGTTTTCTTGTTCTTGTCCTTGAAATGAGGGTCGAGCTAGCTCCAGCCTGCTCTGTTACAAGGTGAGAACCAGATTCCTTTGGCCTCCACTTTTTGAGGGGCTGCTACTGCTGCTAAGTCGCTTCAGTCGTGTCCGACTCTGTGCGACCCCATAGACGGCAGCCCACCAGGCTCCCCCGTCCCTGGGATTCTCCAGGCAAGAACATTGGAGTGGGTTACCATTTCCTTCTCCAATGCAGGAAAATGAAAAGTGAAAGTGAAGTCGCTCAGTCGTGTCTCTTAGCGACCCCATGGACTGCAGACCACCAGGCTCCTCTGTCCATGGGATTTTCCAGGCAAGAGTACTGGAGTGGGGTGCCATTGCCTTTGAGGGGAAACATTATCAATTTAAATATGCTTTCAGGGAGAGGGAGGAGTGGTAAAGCTACTGTTACTTTTGAAAGTTTAAAGAATTTTGTGGGTCATCCTTCATTTCTTCATTTTCAGGAAAGCTAAACAGATTTATTTGTTTCACTTTTGTGGATCAGAATAGTTTAGCACAAAGAAAGCAGTCTACCTTTTGTGAGCTAGTAGCTTCTTATTACTCTATACCCTGCTTTTTCCACTTTCTAGCAGCAAAAGAAAAAAATTCCTTAGAAAGACATACTTTAAAATCTCAGCCCTGATGCCAGAATCACATTTTAGCGCTTCTTTAAAGTCTTTAGGAAGTCACCAGTAGTATCAGATTTCTAATGGCTTTTAGAGAGTAGAATTTGGGATTTCAGATCAGTCTTCATGTGAAACATTGGTTCATTTCATGTTTATTAGAGCAAAACCAGACAACCAAACTTCCATTTGTTGGAAATCTTCCTTTTCCTTTCCAAGTGTTTGTTTTTTCAGGGTGGATGCCCATTTTAGCACATTTTAATGCCCCTTAGGGGAAAGCTCAGATTAATGTTTTTCAATTGTGGATGCATTTGTTCTGTTTCAGCAACACTGGACCTTTGTTCTGCCATTTTCATTGGAGAGGCTCTAGGAGGCTTAAAAGATGGAACATTGCAGTCACTTTGGATTTTCTTTGGCTATTTTAGGGGCTTTTGTGAGAGTGAGAGATCTTGACCCATTCTAAAACACAATTTCACAGGTGTCTGTCTTAAAACCTTTCCTCTTTGTCTAAACACAAAGTTTCTCTAATTCACACATGGTCTTAAGATTTTCTCAGCTGTATTCCCTTTGGTCTGCCTTGATCCTTTTCTGCAGAAAATTTCTCTGACATCAAAGCCTCTTCCCTTCCTTCTGCTGAAAAGTTGTTGAGAGCTGTAGAAGACCATCCACCCAGCTTCAGGCCACACTCAACAAGTAAAGAATACCCAAGTGAAAAGAATTCAGAACACTAGAAGACAGTATGATTACTGGGCCAGAGAAAAGAGAGAAAAGTAGTTTCTGGAGAGTAAAACCATAATCAGTAAAGTCCCCACAGTGATCTTTGTTGAGTGATAAGAACTAAATCAAGCCAAAGGGAATGCTGTCAGGAAATTAATCATTTTAGCAGCTCCTAACAGCATTACATTCCTTATACACTGTGGGAATGCATATCTGGGAATTGGGACTCTTGAATCCTGTTTCAATAGAACAGCAGACAGACTTCAGATTGACATGCAGCTGCCAGGATGCTTTATGTCCTTTTGCTTCTTGAGGAGGAGCACAGCATGAAGCCTTCTTAGAATTCTAATGCAGAGCCTCTTGGGCAGAGCCTGGGTTCCTGGTCTCAGAAGAAGAGTACTGAAGCAGGCTGTCCATGTAAAACCCAGACCAGAATATTATTAGAATATTCTATAATAATAATATAATATCAGTTTAGTTCAGTCGCTCAGTTGTGTCCGACTCTTTGCAACCCCATGAATCGCAGCATGCCAGGCCTCCCTGTCCATCACCAACTCCCGGAGTTCACTCAGACCCATGTCCATCGAGTTGGTGATGCCATCCAGCCATCTCATCCTCTGTCATCCCCTTCTCCTCCTGCCCCCAATCCCTCCCAGCATCAGAGTCTTTTCCAATGAGTCAACTCTTCGCATGAGGTAACTCTTCTCATGAGGTGGCCAAAGTATTGGAGTTTCAGCTTTAGCACCATTCCTTCCAAAGAAATCCCAGGACTGATCTCCTTCAGAATGGACTGGTTGGATCTCCTTGCAATCCAAGGGACTCTCAAGAGTCTTCTCTAACACCACAGTTCAAAAGCATCAATTCCTCGGCGCTCAACTTTCTTCACAGTCCAACTCTCACATCCATACATAACCACTGGAAAAACCATAGCTTTGACTAGATGGACCTTTGTTGGCAAAGTAATGTCTCTGCTTTTCAATATGCTATCTAGGTTGGTCATAACTTTCCATCCAAGGAGTAAGTTTCTTTTAATTTCATGGCTGCAATCACCATCTGCAGTGATTTGGAGCCCCCAAAATAAAGTCTGACACTGTTTCCACTGTTTCCCCATCTGTTTCCATTGTTTCCCCCAATGATCTTCATTGACGAACTGAACAATATTCTAATAATATTCTAGTATTAGAACAATATACTAGAATATTATTAGAATATTGTTCAGTTTGTCATCTGTAAGGCATAAGAATTAAACTAGTCAATTCAGTCACAATTGTCAAATCAGTCTATGTGTATAGATATAGCCCAAGAGATTAAATCATTTTGGTATTGTTTATTCCAATACTGGTTAAAATGGTAAAGAAGACTTTACTCAAGACTGTTGCCATAGGGATGTTGCAATAGGAGAGGAAGATCAGGCTCAACTCAGGATATAAACAAGGACAGTTGGGAATTTTTAGCCAGTGAGGACATTGGAGGATTAGAGGATGGAAAATTACTAAGAGGAGACATCAAGGATAAGGGGATTCTTGCTAACCTAACCTCACAGGACTCTTGCTTAAGGCAGGCTTATACATCAAATGTGGGGGATGAGAAACTTGATTAGATATCGAATGATCATATATCAAGGGTGGGGGTGTTTTCACTAAATTGACAGGATTCTTGCAAAATCTGAGCTATGCAAGTCAAAGAATGGAGGGCCAAAGCCAAGGCCTAGTTAAGAAGAGGCCTCAGAGAAACCTAACTAAAGTTTGGTCAGGGAGAGAGTCTTTGTAAGTATCCACAAGCTTTTTTCTCTCCTCCCCTCTATTCTCATTGTACTTCCCCCAACCATACCAGCTACAAAAGTCAAGTCTCCACTTTTCTCAGCCAGTCATCGTTATACTTTCCAGATTCCCTCATTATTGAAAAACACAGTGTGTTGTTGAAAAACTCCAGTTTCTGGAGTCTCTCAGGACTCAAGGTTCAGCACCTCAACTAGCAAATGTATTTCTCACTCATTCTTGTCTCTGATTGCTAGGGTCAATTTACTCCCTGATGAAAGAGTCAAGGGGAACTAGCTTCCATTTGTGGAGAACATCTCTGACAGATCTGCTGGCAGCACTTGCAGTCCCCACCCCCAGGGACAATAGAGGAGGAAGAGCTAATGGTTAAGCAAATACATCACCCTCCCTTTAGCGGCCGCATTTTTAGTCAATCGGACAGTTAACCACTTTAACTGATAGAGCACTGAGTGTACAGAACTAAAGGAATTCTAAAACCAGTTTGAGAAATGGGGTGAACACTGTTTTGTTTTTATTTCTACTGTATCAAGCTGGAGTGGGCCAGAATGGAAGACCACCAAACCAAGTAATTTGTAATTTTCCTTTTCACTTCAGGCTAAAGTACCAACCTCCTTGTGTGACTCAGGAGTTAGGAAGGCCTGGGATCAACTCCTCTCTCCATCACATGCTACCTCTGTCCCTTGGGCTGCTCTGGGTTTCAGTGTCCTCAGCTGTGATACACAAATTGTTAAGAGGATTAAATGTATATAATGTGCCTATAGAAACTTTCCAGGTGGCGCTAGTGGTAAAGCCCCTGCCTACCAATGCGGGAGAGATAAGACTCAAGTTCTGTCCTTGGTTCAGGAAGATTCCTCTGGAGAAGGAAATGGCAACCCACTCCAGTATTCTTGCCTGGAGAATCCCATGGACAGAGGAGCCTGGTAGGCTATAGTCCATAGGGTCACAAAAGTTGGACTCACGTACCTAGAGCAGAGCCTAATGTATAACAGGTACTTGATAAATGGAAGGTCTTATGACTCACGTCTCTGCCCTTGTCAGTAATTAGCAACTTGACATCTTCCAAGGAAAAGAGTAGCACAGTACAAAGTGTTCTAAGCTGACTCAACTGATTCAAGTGTCTGTTTGGGAAAGCTCTTTCCTGCTGTCAGTTTCCTTCCTTATCTGTAGAACCAGAATGAATGGACAGAATCAGTATTTTCACACACAGCTGTACATCACAATTGCTTGGAAACTTATTGAAAGTATGTCTCCCAAACTCCATCCCTGGAAGTTTAGATTCAGTGGGCCGAGGACAGGCTTTGGCGTTTACATTTTGTAAAAGCTCCACGAGAAAATGGATGAACAAATGTGGTATATTTATAGTGGAATACTAATCAGCTATTGAAAAAAGAACAAACTACTTAAACATACAAAAAATGAAGCCTCAAAAGCATTATATTGAGCAAAAGAAGTCAAATACAAAAGCTGAATCATCATTCAGTATGATTCCATTTGCGTGCTCAGTCATTCAATCATGTCCTACTCTTTTGTGACCCTGTGGACTATAGCCCACCAGGCTCCTCAGTCCGTGGAATTCTTAAGGCAAGAATAACGGTGTGGGTTGCCATTTCCTATTCCAGGTGATTTTCCCAACCCAGGGATCAAACCTGCATCTCCTGCTTGGCAGGTGTATTCTTTACCACTGAGCCACCTGGGACCCCCTGTGATTCCATTTATGTGAGTACAAACCCCAGCAAAATCAATCTATGGTGGTAGGAGTCAGAATAGACATTATTCCTGATGGATGAAAATGGATATTGCCTGGAAAGAGGCACAATGAAACTTTCAGGAATGGAAGAAATGTTCTATGCCTTGATCTGAGTGGTGGTTACACAAGTGTATAAAGTTAGAATTCATCAACCTTGATACATAAAATTGGTGCATTTTACTGTATAGAAACCATATCTTAACAAAGTACTGTTAGGAAAGGAGCAAAATGTTCTCCTGACAACCCTAATGCACAGCCAGGTTTAAGTTTCTTGGACAAGATGATTCCTAAGATCTCCTTCAGTGCTAAAGTGCTGTGGTTCTTATATCTTCATAAGATATCTTCATATCTTATATCTTCATTTCAGTTCCCCTTAGTACTCTTGCCTGGAAAATTCCTTGGACTGAAGAGCGTGGTGGCTACAGTCCATGGGGTCACAAAGAGTCAGACACAACTGAGCGACTTCACTTTTCACTTAGTCATTTTTATCCAATAATTAGATTACTTCTTTTACCTTTCTTTAAAATTTTTTCTTTATTTTACTTTTGGCAGTGCTGGGTCTTGGTTGCTGTGCACGGGCTTTCTCTGGTTGTGGTGCACAGCTTCTTATTGTGGTGGCTTCTTTTGTTGTGGCACACAGGTTTAGTTGTTCCGCAGCACATGGGATCATCTCAGACCAGGGATGGAACCAGTGTCCCCTGCTTTGGCAGGTGGATTATTTACCACTGGGCAGCCAGGAAATCCCTCTTTTACCTTTCTTGATTAAATGCAAGATCAAAGATATTAAGAAAAGCCATAGTGTGTTAGTGTTAGTCTCTCAGTCACGTCCGACTCTGTGACCCTATATTCGGTAGCCTGCCAGGCGCCTCTATTATTTTGGAAATGGATGAAACAGGACAAGAATGAAGACAGGATGTTAATTAAGAGACATTTACAGTTGTCCAGGCAACAGTCCCAGAGGTTCAGAATCTCTGCTGAATTGCTAATCAAAGCTACCCTAGCTTTGGTAACTCGGTTGACCAAAGACAGAGAACAAGAGCAAACAACTTCAGAAGTTAGTGAATTCCTCATGCTCAGTTGGCCTTGAGTTTCTAATATTTTGCCCACATGTCTAGATGAGGCTGATTTAAAGGATCCCTCAGAAGGTGGGGCTCAGTCCCTAAAGTACCTTTCTTCAAACTCACTCACAAGAGGCAATCTTGTGAAGTGAGCCAAATTTGTGACCAAGTCTCTCCAGGTGCTTTTCATAAGTTTCTTTCTTTTTTTTTTTTAGGGTCTCACACTCACCCTCAGCAGAATCTACCCTCCTAACACAGTGCCCCCAAACTCTCTCAAACCCTTCTTTCTTTGCTTCTTATTTCCTTTCTTCAGAGGTCTGCCCTTAGATAGGAAAGTAGAAAACTAATCCAGTAGTACTAATTGCTACCAACTTAACCATGACCGAGAGCATTTGCATTTGATCCTTATAGCCCATAAGACATGCTATGGAATCTGACTAGTTAAGGGAAGATATTTTGAGAAAGAATGTGGCTTAAATTCTGTTTTGTGAATTATCCCTCTCTGTTTTCACACAGAATTCAGACTAGCTGACAGAAGTTGTTTGAAGGAAAACATTAACTGGAGACAGCATTGATTGCGGACCCTGAGGCCTAGATCAGCAGGTAGAGGGATTCAGAGCAACATAGGGTGGGACTGGCTTTCCATAGAAATCTTAAGAGAGGACAATCCAGGCAGTCCTCAAGTAGAGGGCACCATCTTGCTTGGCTAAAGGCAAGAACCCAGAAACAGGCCAGTGCAACGGACCTGGAGGAGGCAAGACTTAAACAGGCTTCCGAAGGGAAGTATAGGATTTGGAGAAGGAGATGATGAATGGCCATGACATTCTAAACAAGGTGAATGGGGGATTCCCTGGCAATTCAGTGGTTAGGAATCTGTGCTGTCACTCCTGAGGGCTTGGGTTCAATCCCTGGTCAGGAAACTAAAAATCCCACAAGCCATGTGGTGTAGCCAAAAATGAAAGAAATAGCATAAAATAAACAAGGGGAATGAAGTCCTTGTTTTCAGATTAGAAGGTACAAGTCCACAGCTCTGCCCGTAACTTGCTCCCTATTTTCACCCAAGGTTATAGAGAGAAAAGCTGGAGGTCAAGCATAAACCCATATCTGACAATGACTGATTCTCATTGATGCTGATGGTGCTAACTTTTCCTTCCTTCTCTTCTCTCCCGACCTGGGCAAGTTGGAGTCCTCTTAGGGACAGGCAACACTAAGTCACAACCCTGGTCTTGTAAGTTTGATGAGCTATGCTTTATTCTTTTGAAAGAGAAACAGCCCATTCAGAGAGAAACAAAATCAACATCTTGGCTTGGCTATAAATAATTGCCCCACTCTCTAGAAAGTCTAAGACCTAAGAGCTCTGAATCTAATCAGCGTCTCAAAGGGCTGTGATCTACCAGATACAGAGAGAGACCAGATCACAGTACAATTTATCTCTTCCCTTTTTTTTTTCAGTATTGTGAGAATATTTTTAAACATGGAGAATTTCATGTAACCTCCACCCAGAGTCATCCATATTTATTACTATATTTGCTTCAAGTCTTTTTATTTAAAACAAATTACAGAGGGAACTCCCTGGAGGTCAAGTGGTTAGGACTCCATCCTTCCAAACAAAATTACAGATGAAGTTAGAGTCTCACTTACCCTCTTGTTCCAATCCCCATAATTTTTATATTTCTTCACCTTTTCCTCCCTACTTAACTTTCTCTTCTATACTTTCCTTTGCTGACTATTTTGTGTGGGCTGCATGCCAAGCCACTTCAGTCGTGTCTGACTCTTTTCAACCCTATGGACTGCAGCCTGCCAGGTTTGTCTGTCCATGGGATTCTCCATGCAAGAATACTGGAGTGGGTTGCCATGTCTTCTTCCAGGGGATCTTCCCAACCCAGGGATCAAACCCACGTCTGCTGAGTCTCCTGCATTGGCAGGTGGGTTCTTTACCACTAGCGCCACCTGGAAAGCCCCACCAGTTTCATTTTCTTCTCATTAATTTTTTTTTTTTTTTCTTTTTCACCATGCCACGCAGCTTGTGGGATTTTAGTTCCCCAACCAGGGACTGAACCCTTGCATTCATCAGTGATAGCACAGAGTCCTAGCCACTGGACCACCAGGGAATTTCCCTCTTCTCATTAATTCTAAAACCTAGTGAGTTTAATATTTTATACACTCTTCTAAATATGTTTTTCAAAATAGAAGACCAATTTAAAAGGAGACTACTTTAAGGATCTTGATTACTTTTGGGGTGCATATCTGGTCCTTATTTGAAACAGGTTTCCATTCCAAGATAAAAGTTGTGATTATTAAATTATATGGTACTTTTTCTTGTGTAACTTTTAAATTGCCTTTAGAATGTCTAGAATTCTAAAGATATTTTAAGCAACTTGCAGAATTAGAATGAATTTATGGCCTCTCAGAATTACAATTTTGAGTAAAAACACTTAACAGGCTATCTTAATTCTGGTTGTGTCAACTTCAGTTCAGTTGCTCAGTTGTGTCTGACTCTTTGCAACGCCACGGACAGCAGCACACCAGGCCTCAAACTCATGTCCATTAAATCAGTGATGCCATCAAACTATCTCATCCTCTGTTGTCCCCTTCTCCTGCCTTCAACCTTTCCTAGCATCAGGGTCTTTTCCAGTCCCTGTAAAAAGTTGTCCAGATACTTGAAGAAGTGATAGTCAGTTGGCAAGAGGTCAGGTGAATATGGCGGATGAGGCAAAACTTGTAGTCCAATGTATTCAATGTGTTTTTTTTTTAATATTTATTTTTTTTAATTGAAAGATAATTGCTTTACAGAATTGTGTTGGTTTCTACCAAGTCTCAACATGAATCAGCCATAGGTATACATACATTCCCTCATTTTTGAACCTCCCTCCCACCTTCCTCCCCATCCCACCCCTCTAGGTTGTTATAGAGACCTGGATTAAGTTTCCTTAAAAAGCTAGGGATAAGACCACCATATGACCCTGCAATCCCACTACTAGGCCTAAACCTGGAAGAAACCAAAATTCATTCAACTTTTGAAGCTGTGGTTGTGCAATGTGTGGTGGGGCGTTGCGGTGGTGAAGAATCGGGCCCTTTCTATACCATGCTGGCTGCAGGCATTGCAGTTTTCCATACATCTCATCGATTTGCTGAGTATATTTCTCAGATGTAATGACTTTGCTGGGATTCAGAAAGCTGTAGTGGATCGGACAGGCAGCAGATCACCAAGCAGTGGCCATGACCTTTTTTGGTGCAAGCTTGGCTTTGGGAAGTGCTTTGGAGCTATTCCTCAGTCCAGCCACTGAACTGGTCATTGCCAGTTGTCATGTCAAATCCACTTTTTGTCACACGTCATGACCCAGTCAATAAATGGTTCATTATTGTTGCATAAAATAAGAGAAGACGACACTTCAAAATGATAATTTTTAAAATTTTCGGTCAGTTCATGAGGCACCCACTTATCGCGTTTTTTTCACATTTCCAATTTGCTTTAAACTCTGAACGACTGTGAAACAGTTGATGTTGAGTTCTTCCGCAACTTCTTGTAGTAAGAGGATCAGCCTCAATGATGGCTCTCAGTTGTCGTTGTCAACTCTGATGGCCAGCCACTGCACTCCTCATCTTCAAGGCTCTTGTCTCCTTTGCAAAACTTCTTGAACCACCACTGCACTGTACGTTCGTTAACCGTTCCTGTGCCAAAAGCACTGTTGATGTTGCAAGTTGTCTCTGCTGCTTTACGCACCATTTTGAACTCGAATAAGAACATTGCTTGAACTTACTTTTTATCTAGACATCATTTCCCTAGTCTAAAATAAAAATAAACAGCAAGTAATCAGTCATTAGCCAAAAAAAGCAAGAAATGTGCATTAAAATGATATGTAACATAATCACGTTTATTTAAGAACGTATTCCAGTATTAAAACAGCAAAGTTCGACAATGCAAAACTGCAGTTACTTTGCACCAACCTAAATAACACAACATTGTAAAGCAACTGTACTCTAATAAGGATTTTTTTTTAAAGCTCTAGCCAAATAATTGATTAAAATAAGATGGAAATCTCAGTAATTGGCTTTGGCAGTGCACATTTGGCTACCAGTGGCCTGATGGCTATGAAAGGAAGCCTCCCTCTAGGGCAGGGAAATTCAAGGAGACTGCCAAAGGGAAAGGACAGCAGAGGCTGTTTGCTAAATAGCACCATGAGAAAGAAGAAAGAACTGGCAAGAGGAGCACAGAATGTCTGAGCACTCCAGGAGCTATAGCCCAAAATTGGAAGGAGGCTGAGGAAAGCAGAGGGCAACAATAATCCATGAAATCACCCAAGACCCTGAGCCGTTTAACCACTCTTTTTTCTGCCTACCTGAGGCATTTATTTCACTTGTACCTCATCTGCAGCACTTCTCTCCTCCCTTTTTTGTTAGTTATTTGTTTGCCATCTAAAGTCAGGGACTTGTTTTTCTAGGGACCCTTTATTCATCTTTTTTGGCTGCACCATGCAAGCTTTCAGGATCCTAGTCCCCCTTACCAGGGATCGAATCCAGGCCTATGGCAGTGAAAGCACTGAGTCTTAACCACTGAACTGACAGGGAATTCCCATATTCATTTATACTGAGCATATAGTAAATTGACTCAATTGAGAGAAACATTTATTGAGGGCTTATTTTGTGCTGAGCTTAGGCATTAGGGCTAGGGGTAGTAGGGAGGCAATGGGCATGGAGATGAGTAAGGCAAAGGCTCTGCCCTTAATAAGTCTTAAGCCTAGAAGAGACAGACAAATAAACAAATTACTACAATACAGTGTGTCTAGGGAGGAGACATTACTTAACTTCCCTGGAGAGATGTGACAGAGATTCATGTCAAGTCCCATGCATTCAAAAAGTATTTGTTGCTTGATTGGCTGTTCATCTTGTTAACTAAGTAGGTAAAGCATATTGTCACTCTCCTGCTACCGCAGAAATTTTCATCACTAATAAGCCTGGGTGAACATTAAGGAATGGGTCAGTAGTCCCTTTGGAGCCTCCCATGCTCAGCCCAGCCAGGCATATCACCAACCGCCCAGGTGGATGAAACATGTGTAAAGCAGCAGGATCCTTCTGCAGCTGCTGAACATCTGGTGTGAGGAATCTAGGTAACTATGAATGAGAGATATTACTCCTCTGGTCCAGACCCTCAGTATTTGGTACAGCTAGTTTGGCTGAGAAACTAAACCACAACAAAAATTAAGTGTTGCTTCTCCCAGCTTTTGGCATGTCAGAAACTGTGGCTATGAGCCAGAAGAGTAACAGGCTTTGAGAGCATTCCAGGGCAGAGCAAGAGCCCCAGGTAATAGAAAGATATGCTATGAGAAAGCCCCACATTTTACTGACAGCAGCAGTAGGTACTGAGAGTAAATTGCATGCTGAATTTAAGGTACAAAAGGGGAGAAGGGTCTTGCAAATTCCCCAGGCTCACTATCACACAACAAATATAACTCTCTGTCCAGCTTCTTAAAATCCTTTGGTGTTGTGTCAAACAGCTTCTCATATTTTATTTCTATCCTCCTTTATTGTTTCTTGTTGTTTTGTTGTTCAGTCACTCAATTGTGTTCAGTTCTTTGCAACCATGGGCTGCAGCACACCAAGCTTCCCTGTCTTTCACCATGTCCCAAAGTTTGCTCAAATTCATGCCCATTGAGTTGATGATGCCACCCAACCATCTCATCCTCTGTCACCTCCTTCTCCTTTTGCCTTCAGTCTTCCCCAACATCAGGGTCTTTTCCAGTGAATCGGTTGTTTGCATCAGGTGGCCAAATTATTGGAACTTCAGCATCAGTCCTTCCAATGAATATTCAGGATTGATTTCATTTAGGATTAACTGGTTTGATCTCCTTGCTGTCCACTGGACTCTCAACAGCCTTCTCCAAAACCACTGTGTGAAAGCATCAAAGTGTTTCTTATTACAAAATGATAACATGCTTGTAAAAAAATTCAAATACATCCAGTGTGGATACCCCAGGAGGTCACCCTCCCCAGGCTCTAAGTGGTGTACGGGAGCGTAGGGCTCTGTCCCGTGTTGTGCAATCCCTTTCCACAATGTTGGAGGTGAAGCCAGACGTTGCATCTGCACCTGCATATTCCTACAGCTTCTCAGAGTCTTATGGACAATGATTGAGAAGACAAACCATGCAGGAAGCATCTAAAAGAAAAAAATCCTGGCTCCCCTCCCAGGTGCCACCAGCACAGCCCAGAGCAGGCTGTCAGGACTTCAGCTCATAAACACCTAGTTAGGTCAGCAGCTAATATTGTTTGCAGTCTTCAAGAAGATTCTGCTGCCTTCACCTCTTCTTCATTTCTCATCTTTCACTATACCTCTGTCCCAGTAGGTGGTTAGCCATCCCCCATCACTGGGACATTACAATTCTTTCCTTTCCTTTGGGGACCAAGGCCTTGACCTAAAGGATGAAGGTGTCAGCTTATCCCCAGTGTCATAGCTAAGAGGATGTCTGTGGCGTACAGTCAGTGCCCACTGAATACTGATACACCATCTCTCTACCTTACAGAGATGCTCTGGACACTGCTGTCTCCCATAGCCCCTCAGTCAACCCTTATGCATTAGTACTCAAGTGCGTGCATGCACACATGTACAAATACAGATCAACACTCATGAGGTGTATAAACCACTCACATTTAGCCATGACTTTTCATGCCCTCTTTTTCAGACTTTAATCAGATTCAGTCACACTAATACATTTATAAATGCCTCAGCTCTTAAGGATACACAAGTGGCCTTTACAAAATCCTTCTTTGTGTGACTACTTAACCTCCCCAAAGTTCAGGAAGTGGAAATCAGAAATTATGGATTCATAGAATGTTAAAATAGGTCTTTCCATTCTTTCATCCATTAAACAAATCTGTATTCAAGCTGTACTCTGTGCCTTGTAATGTGTACCAGGTTGTATAGTTCTCTCCTGTCATTTCACAGATGAGAAAGCAGAGGCCCAGGTGAGCTGAGGGTGCACACAATCTCTTAAATGGCAGGTATATCCAGGAAACCTCACTCCCCTTTCTGGATTCTTTATATCAGCATACTGAAGACACACTCATCTTAAGTCCTAAGCAGTAACTTAAAGCTGATGATGAGTTTAAGAGGAAGAATTGCCATCAGTGATACCACGGATCAGAGAACATTCTTCACTACTACGGAGTGGAAGGACAGATTACTCTTAAGAAAACAATTACACAGGTCACTGCTGGAGAAAGAAATGGCAACCCACTCCAGTGTTCTTGCCTGGAGAATCCTAGGGATGGCAGAGCCTGGTGGGCTGCCATCTCTGGGGTCGCACAGGGTTGGACACGACTGAAGCGACTTAGCAGCAGCAGCAGCTGCTGTCAGCGTTATGATCCTGTATTAGCAGATGGAGTGTGTGTCCTCTGCTGAGGAGTAATAGCACCAAGGCTTTGCATAGGTTCCCAACCCATTACCTGAAATGGCAAAGTCCCCCAACTCTGAAAACTGTTTTTTTTTTCCCTTTGCTAACTCATTTGGCAACAAAGTCTGTCCTGAACTGATGCAAATCAATTCTCAGTCTTTGTTTATCCTCTCTATATCCTCATCTTTCTGCTTCAGAAGCATCAATATATTTGTAATGGGTGCTTCTAGACCCCATATATGTGGTTTAATATGGTATACAGAAGATACTGTTTTTCTAAAATCCACAAAATCCTGAATTAAAAAAAAAAAAGAAAATTTGACCCCAAGGAGCATAATGCATCTAGGTATTGTGGATATATATTATATTTAGAATATACAGTCTCTTACAGGATTGGTTTAAGAAATACTGGTTCCTACCCTCTCCCAGTACACAAATAAGATTAATTTCACTGAGACTTCACCCTTCCCAGGCTCAGTCTAGTTTTATAGATTCTGTAACTATAAAAGAAACTGTATTTTCAGTTTATTCCTTAAGAGTTGCTTATACAACAAAGGAAACAAAAAAATTAAACCTTGGAATTCACTATAACCTAAATTAGTCTAGAGAGGGTACCTGGTGACTTCTCCTTCCTGCCTGTTTGCAGTAGCTAGTATATTACAACTGCTGGTTGCTGTGCTGGTGATAATTCCTGCATTATCAGGTGTTCAGAGGAAGTGAGGCACATTGGGTCTCAGTTAATCTCCCCCAAACTCCAGTCACTTCTTTTCTAACTCACATTTCCCAACTCTTTCACTTCAATGCAGAAATTCTCAGTATTATTTTTTAAATATTTATTTGTTTATTTGTCTGTGTCAGGTCTTAGTTGCAGCACACGGGGTCTTCTTTATGTCATGCGAGATTTTTCATACTTGCTTAACAGCCCCTTGTGAGTCTCACATTCTAGATAGGGTCAGCAAACTTTTTCTGTGAAAGGCTAGATACTAAATGTTCTATGCTTTATGGACCACATAGGGTCTCTAGTTGTTGTCTGGCCACTCCTCAAAGCTTGCAGGATCTTAGTTCCCCAACCAGGGACTTCCTTCAGCAGTGAAATCACAGAGTCCTAACCACTGGACTATCGTGGAATTCCCTGTTGTTTTTTATTTTTTAATAGAACACTTTACAAATGTCAAAACCATTCTTAGCTTGAAGGCCACACAAATGCTGCACAAAATATGGAAAGAGCAAATGAATACTGCAGTCACTAAAGGCCACAGATTCAGCTTCATTGATAAGTAAATAAATGCTTGTGTAACAAGCTAAGTACTATGCTTAGGTCAGAAGTGGTCAGGCGTAAGAAATGGTAAAGGGGGAGCTTTGTATTGGGACCAGGAGGTAGCTAAGCTTGGCTAGGGTATATACTTCCTATAAGAAAAGATAAAACTGGGAAGGAATGTGGAAGGTAGCTTGGGGAGGGCTCTGGTCCTTTTCTGAGGATATGTAGTATGTATTTCATTTGGTAATCAGGGTGACCCCTCTAGAGGAATGACATTGCCTGGAATGCAGCAGCAGCCTCTTAATTGGTTTTCCTCCTCTCAGTTTTGTCCCCTCCATCTTCACACCCCAGTCCAAGGAATCTTTCTATAATGCAAATCTGATTAAGTCTCCTCCTATTCAAAACTCTTCATTCATTTTCCATTGTCTTGAAGATATTGTCCAAACTCCTCACCATGGTTTAAAAGTCCTGTCATGATCTGGCCCCTGCTTCCACCTCCTGTTATATTTATATTTCTTTATTTGCTGATCTTTTCTCGTTCCTTAAATGCACCATCCTCTCTTGCCTTAGATTTTCATGCTTGTGCACGACTCTCAGTGTCTGCGATACTGCCATCACCGCCTTCACTCTTTTCTCTAGCGTGGATAAATCCAAATCAGCCCTCTGTTCTCAGCTTCAATGCAGCTGGCTCTGAGAACTCCCCCAAGTCTATGCACTAGCTGAGGTTTCCTGTGGCAAAAGCTTTATTAGAATAACTTATTTAACTTGTCAGCCATCCCTGATAGAATCTAACCTCTTTAAGGACAGGCATCATTTTGTATCTTGATCACTATTGTAACCCAAAAATCTAGCATAGCAGTGGTTTATAGTAGGTACTTAACTAATAATTTTCTCTATGAAAGCATTTGGGGTCATTTTGGGGGTTGTAAAGAGCTCTGGTACCACAGTCCTTTATGTTTCAGTGCAGAAGGAACTCTGGAAGAGGCAAAGTGATAGATTAAGAAATGATTTATTTGAATAAAATAAATGCTTGTGAGGCTTACCAGCCAGGGAGCGACAGGGTGCCATACCCCAAGATTTAGTGGATTGCAGTTTTATAATCAAAGTAAAAGTAGAGAGGGGGAGAAGAAATTTCTTTTTCTTGAATAGACGTCATCCTTCCATCATCAGCTCCTCCTCTAGGTTGAACAAGAGAATTTTCTTGTTCTACATGGCCAAGCTAGGTCCACAAATTATTGTTTTTTGTGTGTGCAGACAGCATGTCCTAGGGAATCATTAACTTATTGAGCTCACTGGACAAGATGTCTCATGCCACCATTATTTTATTGTTCGTGGGCATGTCTCATACTTCTGTTGTATGGTTTTGTTGCTAAGCAAGCCTGCTTGGTTTTGTGGTTAAGCAAACCTGATTTTTTTTAATCTGAGTAATTGATTTTTTTTAATCTGAGTAATACAAGGGTCTCCCATATTTTTCTACTTACAATCCCCTAATGGGATTAACTATTTAATGACTTGTTTTGTCCCTTTGTGAAAGTTGCTCAGTCGTGTCTGACTCTTTGTGACCCCATGGACTATACAGTGCTTGGGTGTAAGGCTCGGAGAACCGCACTCTGAAAAGGACACTCAGGGACAGCCTCTAGTGGACTGACAGTTTATTATCTAACTGCTCAGTTTTATAATTCTCAGGGAACAGAGCATAAGGCAGACTTGCACATAGCCATTCCAGATAAACATTAAAGCATTCAAGCATAAAATACAGTTCCCATCGCCCAAGACATAACATAGCTTTGGCAAAACTCTAAAGGGAGTCTTATCGTGAGACAACAGTCCTGGCTCTCAGAAACAGGTGGTCAGAAGCAAGCCTTCAAACGCCTCAAGGCCGGGTGTATAACCCTTTGTTATCCATTCCCAGCCTCAGGCACTCGGTGAACGCTCATAACCCTTTGTTACACTCGTTCCAGCTTCCAAACATAGTCCTGAGTGGAGCAAATACATTTTCAGTATTTTCTCAAAGACTTCCAGCTTCTCCACATTTCCTCCCTTTTTCCTCAAGAGCAAGGACTGCTGTAGCCATGGTTACTCCTGCTTTTGGGTGGCGGTGGCTTGAGCACATAACATTTGGAATCCTATAAGAACAATAACAAACAATAAACAGATCAGCGCATAAGAAGCCATCGTATGGGGTACCCAATTTTTGGATTTAGAAAGGAAGTACTAGTGGATAGTGTATTATAGAAGTCAGTGTTATATAACAAAGGGGAGTGCTGCTGAAGGTAGACGTGATTTGTATTTGTTGATCTATCTGAGCTTGTTGGGCCCAGAGATCATGAGAATCCTTTTTCCAAGCAGTAATGAAATCATGATTTTGAATAGAATTATATAATGCCATTCCAGAAACTGTACCAACAGCTATAACCGAAATAACACCCACTATGGTAGCTATAATCCAGCCAATAAAACGTTTGCTTCTTTTTTAGGAATTCTCTCAGAACAAAAGACAACAACATGAAATCTGACCAAGGTTCAAAAATCTTAACTGGAACCCACAAATCAGTCCTTTGCCGGACTAAAAAAATCACTGTCTTTAGTAACATTAATTGGCACACTATGATTTAAACAAGTGTACAAACGACACTCAGTACAGGACAGAATTGAGCTGTTACTCCTAAATTGTCCAATAGCAAAAAGATAGGGCACATGTACACAAGCACGAACATAACCGGTATAATTATACTCAATAGTATAATTCTGTGGAATGGAAACATGTGCATAAGCATACGAGATGCTAAACTGGGACAAGCAAGCAGGAATTTTCCAAAGATGCCAGTGTTCAGGCCCCAGGACTGGACTGATTATCCGGGGTCTGGGAGGTGAAAGACTTCCGTTGTACCAGTTCAAAAGTTCGTCGCATTGATGCCAGAGTCCTGTTTGTGTTCTGTTAAAATGTGGTGCTGAAACATTATACCATTGGCAGGTGTTATTATTTTCTTGTGATTCTGAGCAATTCACAAAGAGTCCATGAGGCCCCCAATCAACAAAGTCATATTGGTGTGAACAAAAACTTTTAAACCTTCCTTTACAGGTGGACCAGTCCATCCCCGGCACAGATGATTTTTTTTCTTTCAAGATATGTTGTCATAAGGAGGCTCAGAAGGCATCTGTTGCAATTTCCGTTTTAGTGCTGTGATGGGTCAGGGGATGTGGAGCAAGGTCTGTCCATCCTCTGACTCTTTTGAGTGGGACCCACTGCTCGGTTCCATCATCTAAAATGACAAGATAATATCCCTTGCCTAGGAACTTAAGTGTTCCTGGCCACCATTGATTAAGACATTTAACCCAAACAGCAGTTTTTTCAGGCATACGCGAGGATGAATCAGAAAAATGTCGCTCTGTTCGTGTTTCCTGACTGTGTAGAGGCTAATTAAAATAATTGATTGTTAGAAGGGCTATAGGCAAAATGGCTTTAGGTCCATAGGGGCCCCTTAGTTTATCCCCCTGTTTTGTTTATTAAGAATGAGCT
This sequence comes from Nanger dama, assembly GCA_917880005.1. Classification (NCBI taxonomy): domain Eukaryota; kingdom Metazoa; phylum Chordata; class Mammalia; order Artiodactyla; family Bovidae; genus Nanger; species Nanger dama. The sequence continues at coordinate 20,212,742 of CAKJTW010000042.1, read as the reverse complement.
TGAGTGTACAGTGGGCCCGTTCAATGATGGCTTGACCTTGACGGTTGTATGGGATGTCAGTAAGATGGCAAATATTTTATAGATGTATGAAATCACAAAAAGCGTTGACTATAAAAGCAGGACCATTGTTTGTTTTGATGGAGGCAGGGATCTCCATCATTGAAAAACATTGTAGAAGAGCTGTAACGGCAGCTTTAGTAGTCTTGGCGGTGGAAGGAACTGCCCAAATGAAGCCGGAAAAGGTATCTATGACTACAAATAACAGTTTAAAAGGGGGCAGTTTGTAATGTGTAAAATCAGCTTGCCATAATTCATTTGCTTGTAAGCCTCTAGGATTAGTCTCTTGGAGACTAGTGGTCAAATGAAAGGGGGCACATGTGGCACAGTCCTGCACAATTTTTCTAGCCGTTTGTAACGGTATCTTATATTGAACATGTAATCTATTAGCATTAGTATGGAAGAGCTGATGTTCCTGTGCAGGGTAAGAAAATATAGGGGTGATGAGGCGATCAGCCAAATCATTGCCTAAACTGAGGGGTCCTGGTAAATGGGAATGAGCACGAATGTGAGTAATAAAGAAGGGATGGAGTCTAGCTCTTTTTTTTTGTTGAATCAATAAGAACAAATGTATACGATCACTTTCATTGGATATAAAATGAGCCGTTACAAAGGATGGGAAAAGATGTGCCACGTAGCGAGAATTGGTTAAAATACTCAATAGATTTTTTATTAGAGTAAGTAAACAATATAATGCAAATAATTTTGTGGTTTTTTTAACAGATTGATAAGGACTTTTAATTTTTTGTTGTTGTTGTTGGTTGGGACCTATTATGGCTGCCCATCTTGTCTTATTTTTAATCTATGAAATAATTAGGTGCATTCATGAGAGGATGTTCAGAAATAATATTGACGATAAAGGAAGTATTTTTTAAGAAATTCCATAATTTTCCTTTAGGTGGGTTGGCCAATAATTCCCCTGAATAATCAGCAAAGGCTATCTGAATGGTAGTGGACACCTGGAGAGCATTATCAATTTCTGTTTTTGTCAAAAGTAGGTAAATCTGAGTAGGGTCATATCCAGCTATAGTGCACAAGCAAGAGCGTGCAAGAAAAATGATTCTCCCTATTAAGTCTATATAGGAAACAATGTGTTTAGTCTGTTTGGAATGGAGCTATACCCATTCAATAGGGTGATTATCCTGCACTATAATGGCAGTAGGAGATATTTTAGTACCAAAGACATATCTCTGAAAAGGGGAATTGTAATTAATACAGTAAACAAATGTTTGTTGAATTTTCTGTTCTATCAATTGTAATTTTTCCTTAGCATCAGGGGTAAGTTGTCAGGGACTATTTAAATCAGAGGAACCTTCTAATAATTTGAATAAGTTTTGTAAAGCATATGTGGGAATTTCTAAGGTAGGTCATAGCCAGTTAATATCCCCAAGAAGTTTCTGGAAAGCATTAAGTGTTTGTAAATTATCCCTTCTAATAGAAAGTTTCTGTGGCTTTACAGTGGAGCGGTCCATAACATATCCAAGATATTTAAAAGGGGAATGGTGTTGCAATTTATCTTCTGCTATTAGTAGCTCATGATTAGTTTAGTTATGACCTTATTACCTAATAAACTTAACTGAGATTCTGAGGGAGAAGCCAATAAAATGTCATCCATGTAATGAATGAGATATGCCTCAGGGAATTGCTATCTGATGGGCTGCAAAATTTTATCAACTATGAATTGACAGACCATAGGGGAGTTCATCATACCTTGGGGCAGGACCTTCCATTGATACTGTTGAGTAGGGGATTGATTATTAATGGAAGGTATTGAGAAAGCAAAGCATTGCCTGTCATCTGGATGTAAAGGTATAGTGAAAAAGCAATCTTGTAAATCAATAATCATAATAGCCCAGTCCTTAGGGACCATAACAAGGCTTGGGAGTCCTGGTTGTAATGCTCCCATAGGAATCATTATAGTGTTAATATTTTTTAAATCTGTTAGCGTTTCTATTTACCTGATTTTTTTAATGACAAAAACTGATGAATTTCATGGTGATTGAGCAGTTTTTATTTTATTTTGTTGTAGTAGTTCAGCCACCAAAGTATGCAAACCGGACAGTGTTTTTTTTTTTTTTTTTTTTTGATAGGGGCCACTGAGCTGTCCAGATAGGTCTATTAGACTTTTATTTTAACTTTAGTGGCTTTAGTTCAGTGACCCCTAAGAAAAAGGTTCATTTAATTGTATAGTCACTCGAGCTTGTTGTAGAAAGTCTCTTCCCCACAAATTTAATGGTAATGGGGCAATGTATGGTTTAACGTAAGCAACTAATTGATTAGAGCCCAGGGCTTGTAAGTAAGATGAACTAACATAAGTTTGAGCTGCATCTGCAGTTCTTATTCCCTCCAACTGGTGTAAGGTTAAAATTGTAGGCCAGTCTGAAGGCCATTCTTCTGTTCTTATGATGGAAACATTTGTCCCAGTGTCTAACATTCTTTCAAAAGTTCTTTCTCTGATTTTTAATTTTAACATGGGCCTATTGATTTCTTTTATAACAGTAGAAAGGGCTGCAGTAACGCTGGTACTCCCAAAGCCACCTGTTCTGGTGTCTGTTTTTCTATTAAGTGGGGGCACATAAGGTAATAGCAATAACTGAGCAAATCTGTCACCCTTTTGTAAACACAAGCTGTGAGTCTCATGTAACATTATTGCAGTTTTACCCATGTAATCTTTATCAATGATCTCAGTATTTACAATTTTCTCGCACATGGTGGTGTTGTTTTGTTCCAATAGGAGGCCTATAGTATTTTTAGTATAGGGCCAAAACATCCAGTTAAGATTTTCATAGGATTACTTACCATTAATAATTTCATATCTCGGGGAGTAGGAATGTCTATACATGTGTTATGTCTGGTAGCCACTGTTAATTTAGTAATATTTGGTTGTCCTCCTTGTTTAACAGGGCTAGAGGAGAGCCCTTGTTCTAGTTTCCCGAAGGAGGTGTCTGAATGGGTAAAGCATTACCTTGTTTATCAAATTTAGAGCGGCATTCAGTCAGCCAATGATTCCCCCTTTACATCTTGGGCAGAGCCCGGGGGCTTAGTTTTAATAGCCCCTCCTTTGTCAGGGGAAAGACCTGTTTGTCGAGGCAAGTGACACTGCTTCCGCATGTGTCCTGGCTTGCCGCAGTTAAAACATTTAACTTTAGACTTTTGGGAAACATTTAAGGTTTCTAAAGTGGCTATTTTAGCTTTATGTTGAATTGTCCCCACATTCCTGCAGGCTTTCAAGTATTTCATAATTTCTCTTTGCCCCCTAATGGGTCTGATAATAGCCTGACAATCTTCATTAGCATTATCAAAGGCTAATTGTTTCAAAATTATTTCTCGGAAAGATGCATCCTTAAGACTGTGATCAATGGCTTCCTTCAATTGATCAATAAATTGAGTATATTTTTCAGTTGGTCCCTGCAATATTTTTACAAAAGATCCATCAGAGGTGGAACTGCCGATTTTAGCCCATGCTCTGATAGCCACTTCCTTAATCTAGTAAAACATGGGCGGCTGCACAAATCGTAATTGCGCAGCAGTTTTAGCCACAGCTCTGGTGCCGGTGAGGATTTTAAAACTTAGTCCAGTAGGGTTTCCCCTGCTTTGCTGTTCTTGCAAGATTAATTTGGCTTTATCTGTGACCCACATTTGTCATTGCAGTAGCTGTTGTGGAGTCATAACCATTTTAACAACTGTAAAAAAATCTGCATGAAGCTATTGATCTCCTAGCCCCTAAGAAATTCCATACAGTAGGGTGAGGCAGGTCCATATAATGTACATGCCTTTTGAATTGCGTGAGCAAACCAAAATCAGGTGATTGCCATTGATTATGTCCAGGCTGAGGATTCTCAAATTGGACCAGAAAAGCCCACATACAAAGAGGCATGTCCCAAGGAGGAATACTAGGAAATAGGGGAGCAGTAGCAGCAGCGGACAGCGTTTGCAGTGGGCGGAAAGGCCAGTGTTAGAGGCTTGTTAATATGAGCTCGCGAAAAGCAAGGTAAAGGTGGATCAGGGGCCTCTGGCAAAGTTGATATTGCTTTTAGCACCTGTAACTCTTGTTGGTGCGTAATCTGCTTTAGCATGACATTTTTCTGATTTAAAACCTCTGATAGATCTTTCTCTTCTAATTCACATTCATGCAGGGATCCAACAGTTTCAACCTTTAAATCTCCTCCCGAGCCATCTAATTGTTCCATAATGGCCCATAAAAGAGACCAAGTTACCCACCATTGTGGAGGAATTTTTACCCCCGTCTACAAGCTTTTAGAACATTGTTTTTTACTCTGGTCTAAGTTTATAAATCTAAGGTTCCTTCCTCTGGGAACCATGGATTATATTCAACCACTGTCTGGTAACAGCTAGTTAACTGCTCTTCAGGCAGATTAACCCCGTATTTTTTCAAGAAATGATGCATGAGAAGAACAAAAGGAATTTTACTTGTCTAATGTCCCATCCTGCTTACCTTGCTTCTGTAGGACTGCAGCCCTTTTTCAAAATCAGTCTGCTGCTTCGAGCACCATGTTGGGCGCCATCTGTAAGGCTCGGAGAACCGCACTCTGAAAAGGACACTCAGGGACAGCCTCTAGTGGACTGACAGTTTATTATCTAACTGCGCAGCTTTATAATTCTCAGGGAATAGAGCATAAGACAGACTTGCACATAGCCATTCCAGATAAACATTAAAGCATTCAAGCATAAAATACAGTTCCCATCGCCCAAGACATAACATAGCTTTGGCAAAACTCTAAAGGGAGTCTTATCATGAGACAACAGTCCTTGCTCTCAGAAACAGGTGGTCAGAAGCAAGCCTTCAAACGCCTCAAGGCCGGGTGTATAGCACTTTGTTATCCGTTCCCAGCCTCAGGCACTCGGTGAACGCTCATAACCCTTTGTTACACTCGTTCCAGCTTCCAAACATAGTCCTGAGTGGAGCAAATACATTTTCAGTATTTGCTCAAAGCCTTCCAGCTTCTCCACACTTGGGATTCTCCAGGTCAGAATACCGGAGTAGGTAGACATTCCCTTCTCCAGCAGATCTTCCCAATCCAGGGATCAAACCCAGGTTTCCTGCATTGCAGGTGGATTCTTTACCAGGTGAGCCATCAGGGAACCCCAAGAATACTGGAGTGGGTGGACTATCCCTTCTCTAGTGGATATTCTCAACCCAGGAATCAAACTGGGGTCTCCTGCATTGTAGGCAGATGCTTTATCAGCTGAGCTACCAGGGAAGCCTTTGTCCCTTTATCTGTCCCTATCAACGAGATGAATGAATATGTATGTATGAATGAATGAATGAATGGAAATGGGACTTTATTTAAAAGGAAGCTTAATCTGGTTATATGTTCTAGAGCCAAGGCCAATGAGGAGGCTCTTATGGAAGACCAAGCGGGAGGAACTAGACCACTATGGACAGAAGGAATGGAAAGGGAGGGAGAAATGGTTGTGAGAAATGGGAGGAATGAAAATCAGTAGAACTCAAATGACTGAACAAGAGAGAAGCAAACTGCTCTCCAAGTTAAGAGCCCAGCAGCAGCATCAGAGAGAGAAGGGAGTCCTCCGAAGAAGAGATGGCCCAGGAGTTGAGAAGGAAGGAATGGAGGAGATCGTTCAAATATAGTTTTCCTCAGTCCTAACCAACTAGCCATCCCAGGCAATGCTGATGGCTCTAGTTAGACTGAACTGGGCTAGAAGAACCTTTCGGTTGACCAAGAATTTAGAATTCAAGTGGCATCTAAAACAAGCAGAGAGGCAAACTGGAATAGATGGGTATGACAGCAGAGCTACAGCTGCTGGAAGGCAACCATGACGCTCTTGAAACAAAGAACCAAGTCTAACTGATGAGATGACCCACATGAACACTTAAAAGAACAATGAAGTACTAAGCGATATGGTATTAAGTTTAAGACCTGGAAGAGTTCAGAAAAAGGAGAGAACTATTGGGGCTGACCTGAAACTGAGAGAGAAATGTGCCAGTGCTGGCATTGAGCTGGGATATCCTGAAGGAAGGATAAAATGTGATTGGGGGAGCTCAGAGTGGATAATGTTGTTGAAGCCAGAGCAAAGTCCTCCTAATAGAGGAGTAGTGTAACTGAGAAGAAGGTATGGGCTGGAGTGAAGAGGAAATGGAAAATATGAGATTATTTAAAGAGAGCATAAAATAAAATTTGGTAAGAGATCAGATGTAAAGATCAGGGAAGAAAGAGTCAAAAATTAAAATCAACATTCTTGACTGTGGAGGGTGGTGACTGGACAAAGACAGAAAGCATAGTGAAGCCAGATCATGCTTGCAGTTATCTTATGCAATGTCAACCATATGTACTTAGTGAGTGGGTGAGAGAGGGGAGAGAATCAATTTAAATATGGAGGTGAGGCGAGCGAGGACTTCCCTCTGGCACAGTGGATAAGAATCCACCTGCCAGTGCAGGGGACATGGGTTTGATCCCTGGTCCAGGAAGATGCTACGTGCCATGGAGCCACTAAGCCCACGTGCCACCACCACTGAGCCCCTCATGCCTGGAGCATGTGTTCTGCAACAAGAGGAGCCACTGCAACGAGAAGCCTGCACACCACATGGAAGAGTAGTCCCTGCTCACGAAATTAGAGAAAGCCTGTGCGTGGCAACGAAAACCCAGCACAGCCAAAATAAATGCATTTGAAAAATAAATAAATATGCAGGCGATTCTGATCAATCTCCTATCTAGAGAGCCCCTGATGTGCAATAAGGAGACAGCCACTCCAGAATTGGGAACTGCAGATATGCTTTTCCCTCAGCTGGTCTCAGTTCCTGTACACCTCTCATAGTATGAACCTTTCATTATGCTGATGGCGATCCTTGTGTTCAAAGAAAAAGATTTTTTTTTCATACAGTATGATCCCTAAAGGCAAGCCAATTACTTATTCCAGTGTGAAATTAAAAAAAAAAAAATTCCATCATTTGCCAGCTGGAGAAACTGTACTCTGCGATTTTTGCTTTAGAGTCTAACTTTACACCTGAAAATGTTAACAACAGAACTATTTGCAAGGGAAAATATCCTTTAGAATGTCCTGAGTTGAGAGTAACAGAAAATTCCACTCATACTAGCTTAAGACAATAAAGGGAGGGACTTCCCTGGTGGTCCAGTGGTTAAGACTCCCCCTTCCAATGCAAGAGGCGTGAGTTTGAGCTAAGATCTTACATGCTCCCAGCCCAAAACCAAAACATAAAACAGAAGCAATATTATTACAAATAACGGCTTTAAAAATGGTTCACATAAAAAAAAATCTTAAGAAAATAAAAGGAATATATTGGCTCGAGTGCATGCTAAGTCACTTCAGTCGTTTCTGACTGTTTGAAACCCTATGCACCGGAGCCCTCCAGGCTCCTCTTTCCATGGGATTCTCCAGGCAAGAATACTGGGGTGGGTTGCCATGCCCTCCTTCAGGGGATCTTCCCAACCCAAGTCTCCTACATCTCCTACATAGGCAGGCAGGTTCTTCACCTCTAGCGCCACCTAACTAATAAGTCCAGATACGATAGCAAGAACATGCACAGGGTAGGTGAGGAGTGGGGATCCTACATTCAGAGACAATAAGATGATGCTGAAACTGTGAGTCCTGATTGAGACAGACAGACATTTGTGGGAAGAAATCCACTCTGGGATCTGTCTTCTTCATCAAAACCCAGCTAGCAATAAATCAATAAATCTAGCTAGCCTATGTGAACAGGTCCATCCTATCCTTCTGACACAAGACATACCTGCATTCATTTCCTCTGGATGTCAGAATATAGTATATGCAATGACATACACATTTGTCCAAAGGAGCCATTTATCCATGCACCTTGAGTCTTAACTCTTGAGCTTTATTCTCGGTACTTTAGTAAGACCTCTGCCACTGTGAGGCATTACTGGGGACCTATCAACAATTCTGCTTAGGCCTTGGATCTCCTCGAGCTACTGAGATAAAATGAAACAAAAACAGCACCCCACCCTCTGGAAGGCAGAGACCAATTGCAATGCATTCTTTTTCTCTTTGCAATCTCCCTCCCTTCCTTGTCTTTCTTCCTCTCCCATCTCTCCTTTCCTCTCTTTTTCCTTCATGAGTTCTCCTTCCCTGTCCTAAGCCTTGCTGGTCCTCCAGCTCCACTGGGACACTGGGCTGTGAGATGGGGGTCAGAGCACCAGCCCAAAGAAACAAAGAAAGCAGGAGGGCACATGCATTTGCCAGACCCCTGGCCCACCTGACTGCCTTCTCTGTCGCTCTCAAGCCTCCTGGGATGGATTTCAGCCGCCTCCTCCTGGCTACCTTGCTGGTCTGCCTGTGCTTCCTCACTGTCTACAGCCACCTGGCACCTGAGGAAAAGCCCAGGGATGAAAAGAACCTGAAGAACAACTCTTCCATGAACCTGTTGGATTTCCCTTCTGTCTCTATCGTGGGTAAGTAGCCTAGCCTGGGGCCCAGCCTCTGGGCTCTGGCCCATGAGAAGGGGCTGCTGGGGGTCAAACACTCCCCAAGCCGATATCAGGATCCATTGCTATCAGTCAGAGCTCCTTTGTGCTCATTCCTCAGAACAATTCTGGAGGAATCAAGTGTCCCTTAACTTGTTTGGTTAAGAAAGCTCTGCTTCTTACCAATCTAATATGCAGCTTAGCATGATAGAGGCTCTGAGAAACCATAAAGTCAAGACACTTGGTGAATTTGGTTTAACTTGGCATTTCTGAAACTTACTAAATCACATAACTCCTATCAATGGTAAAATTTTTAGAAAATGCTGCAGAATATAACTAAGTCTGGAACAAACTAGTTCATGCCAGGGTTGAGAATTGAAAATGACTGCTCCGAGGAAAATATCAGGGGTATTAGAGCCTCGCATTGGAGAATTTCTGGTTCAAATTCATCTGATGATAATTATAATAACATATATACTTATTTTCTGATAGGTACTCTGAAGTGAATACTATTTTTATTCCTATTTTATTTCACAGCTAAGTAAATTAAAAGTTAGAAAAGTTAAATAACTAACATACACTTTGTGATTGGCAGAGTTGGCCCATGGGTCGCAAAGAATAAGACATGACTGAGCGACTGAACTGAACTGACTGAACTGAATACACACCCAAGGTTCTGGGTTAGGTTCTGTTTAACTCCAGAATCTAAGCTCAAAACTAATATTCCTTACTGACTTGCCTGTCACTTCAAAAAGAGGAATATTCTAGATATATGGGAAGGGACAGGAGTACATTAACATTGATCTGTGTCAGATTATCCACTATATAAACATACCTCATTAATCCTCACAACTCTTCAAGGTAGGTATTACAGTACCTACTTGCATATGAGAAAACTGAGTCTTAAGGAGATTAAGTATGTTGTCCCAGACCACAAAGCTGTTGTGTGGCAGAGTCAGGATTCAAATCAGGTCTGCCTGGCTCCAAAGCTCTGAGAAATAGGAAATAGGAATACCGGAAACATAAGACCATCCTTGTAGAGACACTGAGTCCATTTTCCAGGGCCTTCTTGGATTTTTCCTTTTGCTTTCTTTCAGAGGACTCTTTGCTGTCAGTCTCTGGCTCCAGGTCTGCAGCCAGGCTGCAGAAGCTGCTGGCCTAAGTCCCAAGATATGATTTATCCAACCAAACCTTGATCCTCTCCTCCACCCTGGGGCTTCCTAGAGCGCCCTCTGCTCCTCCCACTTCACTGCAGTTAAGGACCCTCAGAAAATGGCTTTGTTCCTTCTGTCTCTCTTTGAAGCACTGAACAAGAAATCCAAAAAGATCAGCAGAAATGAAGCGGAAAAGAAGAAAAGAACTTCCAAGGTAGGCCTGGAGTTCACACTGTCGGGATGGGACTGGACTTAATGGGGAGGACACCCAAGCTCTGGCCAGAAACTAAATGAGAGATGCCCAGGGCTGCATGCCCCAGAGAAGCTGGAAGCTGCCAAAACCTTCCTGACCTAGAGCCCTGAGGCAGACCGCCAAGAGCTGAGGCCCAAGATGCTGAGTAAAACTGCTTACCTAAACTAAACTAGCTTGAATCCTGCCTAAAGTAACTAGCTTAAACTTCCTAAACTAGCTTAAACCCTGCCTGAAATTTCACTGTCATTCATTCTTTTGGATGAACGCGATGGGAGCCTGGAAGCGACTTACCAGCAGCAGCAGCAGATGTTTCCCAAACCTCAGTCATTTGAGAACCATTTTTACAACTTTTACCACATCTGAGTTCCACTTATTTAATATTTGTTTAAAACTTAAAAACAAAAATACTATGTAACAGGACTTCCCTGATGGCTCTGTGGTAAAGAATCCTCCTGCCAATGCAGAAGACATGGGTTGGATCCTTGGGTCAGAAAGACCACCACATGCCTCAGAGCAACTAGGCCTGTGCGCTGCAACTATTGAACCTATACTCTAGAGCCGGGGAGCTGCAACTAACTACTGAAGCCTGTGTGTCCTAGAGCCCATGCAAGGCGACAATAGAAGCCACTGCAGTGAGGCCCAAACACTGCAACTAGAGAGTAGCCCCCACTAACCACAACTAGAGAAAAGCCCTCGAAGCAACAAGGACTCTGGACAGCCAAAAACAAATATAAATTAAAAAAACAACAACAACTGTATAATCATGATAGAAAACCAGTATCACTTGGCACAAATAGGAAGTAACCATGAAAATAAAACCTTGTTAGCAGATTCTAGCTGGTTGGTGTTGCTTGCCACAAGTTCTAAATCTGAGACTTGCTCTCTGCATTAACAAAGAAGGATTAGAAAGTGTTGGGGAAACACTAAGGATATATTGACATCAAACTGAGCCTTTCCATTTGAAAGAGACTGAAAAAAGAATCCTCTCTCACTGTGTGATTCAATGTCATTTAATATTCATGTACTGCCTAAAATTGTACCACCATGATACAAGTTCCCACACTTCGAGAAATACTAGATTAAAGCACTGTTGAAATGCACAGTGTTCCTATTTTAGTGAGCCTCATTTAATCAGATCATTGCAAACAGAGCCGGGAATACTGTACTAGGCGTTGGAAAGCATGACCTGGCACTGTGATCACAATAAAGTTCCCTGTTCTCTTTGAGCCTTTGCAAAGTGAACAAGCAGATCAGATGATTGACAGAACTTTAAAATCTATTTACATGCGAGATTCTGGGAATATAGTAGTGAACAAGAGAGATATATAACTGCTCTCGTGGAGTTTACACTCTTGTGGGGAGAAAAAGAACAGCACGTTAACCAGTACTGTTCAGATAATGATAAATACTGTGAAGGAATGAAGCATGGCAGTGAGACAAAAGAATGGGAAAAGTGGTCAGGGGAAGTTCTCTAGAAGGAGGCAGCACTTAAAAGACTGAGAAACTCTGTAATCTTAAGCTGCAGTGTTCAGTGGAAATGTAATGTGAGACACATATAAATTAAAATTCTAGTAGCCAGATTTTTAAGAGAAAAAAAACCAAGTGCAATTAATATTAATATTTTATTTAATCCAGTAGATCCCAAATATTATCATTTAATATGTAACCAACATAAGTTATTAATATTTTACTTTTTTGCGATGTCTTTGACTTTTACACTCTCAATTCCGATGCCCAGTTTTTAACACTAGTGAAATATAGTCCTAACAAAACAATGTTCAGTTCAATTGCTTAGTTGTGTCCAACTCTACAACTCCATGAATTGCAGCACTCCCGGCCTCCTTGTCCATCACCAGCTCCTGGAGTTCACTCAAACTCACGTCCATCAAGTCGGTGATGCCATCCAGCCATCTCATCCTCTGTCGTCCCCTTCTCCTCCTGCCCCCAACCCCTCCCAGCATCAGAGTCTTTTCCAATGAGTCAACTCTTCGCATGAGGTGGCCAAAGTACTGGAGTTTCAGCTTTAGCATCATTCCTTCTAAAGAAATACCAGGGCTGATCTCCTTGCAGTCCAAGGGACTCTCAAGAGTCTTCTCCAACACCACAGTTCAAAAGCATCAATTCTTCAGCACTCAGCTTTCTTCACAGTCTAATTCTCACATCCATACATGACCACAGGAAAAACCATAGCCTTGACTAGACGGACCTTTGTTGGCAAAGTAATGTCTCTGCTTTTCAATATGCTATCTAGATTGGTCATAACTTTTCTTCCAAGGAGTAAGCGTCTTTTAATTTCATGGCTGCAGTCACCATCTGCAGTGATTTTGGAGCCCCCAGAATAGTCTGACACTTGTTTCCACTGTTTCCCCATCTATTTCCCATGAAGTGATGGGACCAGATGCCATGATCTTCATTTTCTGAATGTTGAGCTTTAAGCCAACTTTTTCATTCTCCTCTTTCACTTTTATCAAGAGGCTTTTTAGTTCCTCTTCACTTTCTGCCATAAGGGTGGTGTCATCTGCATATCTGAGGTTACTGATATTTCTCCTGGCAATCTTGATTCCAGCTTGTGCTTCTTCCAGCCCAGCGTTTCTCATGATGTACTCTGCATATAAGTTAAATAAGCAGGGTGACAATATACAGCCTTGACATAGTTGTCTTTAATGGGAAACATTTTACTTCATCCTTAAATTTTAATTAAAATTAAATAAAAATTGGAAACTCGGTTCCTCGGTTGCACTGCTGCTGCTGCTGCTAGACACCTTTAAAGTACTCAGCAGCCACATATGGTGGGTGGCTGCCTGCACTGGACAGCATAGCAAAGAATGTCCCTAGGAAAGGAAGCTCCTAAACAAAGCGCCTGCAACAAGAACTCATTTGCTGAGTTCTGTGCTCAGAGGGCGGGCGGGTGGAGCAGTGTAAGTGGTAGGCGGGCCAAACAACAGGAGGCGTCAGGGATCCCAGTAAGGGGAGGGGAGGATGTGCTTAGTCCCTTGTGCGCTGGAGATTGGACAGTAAGGGGCAAGGGCAGCAGGCAGTGGCCAAGCCCAGGGTTTCAGCGGTAGTGAAGAAGTGGCTAGACTCCGAATCTACCATGAAGGCAGAACCAACAGGGACTGCGGATACACTGAAAGAGGAAGACAACAGAGACGGAAGTTAAAAACCGTGCAGCTGAGTGGGATCCCGTAGGGAGGGAAGAGGCCAGGCCCGAGCCAGTTAAGTGTTGATGGCGGAGCAGGCGGGGACCCGCTAGGGTGCTCTGTGGGCATGAGTCGAGCGGTGGACAACAGGTGAGGATGTCTAGTCCGAGGAGTTCCCAGGCAGGGGTGAGGACGAGTGGGGCGGACGTGGATGGCTCGGGCAGCCTCGGCGTTTCCCCACAGAGAAAGGGTCCGATGAAGAACGTGGAACGGACCCGGCCCCCGCCGCCTACCCCCTGCGTGGCCACCCGCGACAGCTGCAAGCCTCCAGCGCCCGCCTGCTGCGACCTGTGTGCCTTCTGCCAGTGCCGCTTCTTCCGCAGCGCCTGCTCCTGCCGCGTGCTCAGCCCCACCTGCTGAGCGCCCCTCAGGGTGGCGGGGGGGGGCCTTCCGAGAACGAATTGGGGGCGGCTATTGACGTTGGGGCGGGGCTTCAGGAAGTCTCAGCTAGGGCTGGGCTAAAATGCAAATACATGTAGTCTTCTCGAAAATGTGTGGCTGTTTCTTTAAGGAACCGGAACCATCCTTTTCCCTTCGCCTACTCCCCCTGCACCGCAGAAGTCCCGCGAGCTGCGCACCTGCGGTCTCCCGGGCCTGGGGAAACGCGGCTGCTTAGCCAGCGCTTTTCTCGATCTGGCCGCCAGAGACAGTGCTGCCCCCTACCTTTAACCCTAGGGACACCCGGAGTGAAGTCGCTCAGTCGTGTCCGACTCTGTGACCCCATGGACAGTAGCCTACCAGGCTCCGCCATCCATGGGATTTTCCAGGCAAGAATACTGGAATGGGCTGCCATTTCCTTCTCCAGGGGATCTTCCCAACCCAGGGATCGAACCCGGGTCTCCTGCATTGCTGACAGCCGCTTTACCGTCTGACCCAGGACACCCGAAGCTGCCTCCAAAATCAGGGAGGGAGAAAGCAACCGTTAAGGAACTGCTGTGCCTCCCAGGCTGCGCTGTGGTGAAGAGCTCGCCTGCCAATGCAGGAGGCACAAGAGACGTCAATTTGATGGTCCCTGGTAGGGAAGATGATTCCCTGGAGCAGGAGTAGGAAATGGCAACCCGCTGCAGTATTCTCGTCTGGTATACAAAGGGGCCTGGCAGGCGACAGTCTATGGGGGGTCACAAAGAGTCGTCTTTCACCCTACCCCACTTCTAAGGCTCTCCCCTCACCTCCACAAAAACAAAATGACTACAACTCCATACCCAGTCTCACTGTGCTGTCTGCCCTCAGGGGTCTGGGTCTGTGAATACAAGCTGGGGTGGCTGATTGTGACTGGACGTTGCTGTGGGTCCAACGGCCAGAAGGCTCTGGCCTGAGGATGCTACAGCCTTAGGAGGCTCCACCAAAAAGGTTAGCCTCAGAAACAAAGGAGTGGGGGAGATAGAGGGCAGTCTACTAGAGATTTCTGGGGGCCTCAGAGAATCAAAGGATAAGCCATGTGACAAGCCTCAGAAAGGATAGGACCCTGAAGGACATGAAAGGAGCCAGGTCAAAGAAATCAATGGACAGTGTTTTCAAGGCAAGTTACCTCCAGACACTTCAGTTCTTACATGGGACCATTCATAATTCAAGTTCCCGAGAAAGAGAAAGTATGTTTCTCCCACTCCCAGGCTAAAAGAACTCCGACCAGTGGTTCCAGCCGTTTTTAATTCTGAAAGCCTGGACTTTTCCTCACTCCTTACCCTAGCTCTGTCAACTAGGAAAGGGGCAGTGAGCCTGGCATGGTAATTAGGCAGCAATTTTTGTCCTGGGTTATCAGGGACCTGTCTCCTCAAGTGTCCCAAACTGTCACCTACAGCCCCATCCTTAGAGATTCAATCTATGGAAAACAGATGAAGCATCTTATCTTTGAAAGGACCCTGGGAGGTGCTGTTTTGGGGAAAGAGGCACTAAAGGTGTGAACAGGGTCTGTTAAAAGGACCAGCCCGGGTGGGGGCGGTCACATGAAAACTCCCAGCACGTTGAAAGGCAAGGGCTCTCAGTGATAGCACCTACTTGCCCTGCTTGACCGAGAGCATCCCTGCCAGTAGAAAAGGTAGACAAGCTGAGGTTTCACCTGCCAGTGTGCCCCAGAACTAGAGCTCTTCCCAAAGGAATTACCATAAACAAGAAAGAAGAAAATGCGAACAGTAGTGGTACAAGAAGATAATTTTTTTAAAAATAATAACAAGTCATGTTGTACGCAAGAAAGAGAGTCTAGAGAGAGGATATGTGACTGAACAATGTGAAGTAGTTTCCTCAGCCCTGATAACCGCCATTTATCTCTGTCCTTGGAGTTGAGGACAGTGGGGCTCAAGGGCCAGCACGGGTGGGGCCACCTCCCACCCCAACCCGCTTGTCTACTGACAATCTTCTGTCTTTCAAATGTCTCAAAACTCCTTTCCAAGGAACTTTCTCCACTGGAGACCCACACTGCGCCTGCAGTGACACAGGAATGAAGGACGCAAACATCAGACCCGAGACCGGACAGAGCTGGAACTACCCAGGCAAAGAACACACAAGCAGAAAAATGATGGGTGCTCCAGGCTAGGCTGGGGACACGATTCTGCACATTGGAAAAAGTCTGCATTTCTCTGGGCTTCTATTCACTTGTCTATAAAATGGGAGATCATCACTCTTGCTGTTCTTATTGTAAATCTGAAATAGTATTGCTTCTTATACCTTAACAAAGCAAGCAACAGAGAGAGAGAAGCTCCCAGTTGCTCTTTTGTGTTCTGTCATTTAGGCTGCAAGCCCACAGAACTTTTGTTCCCTGTAGCACAACTGCTGCTGAGTAAATGTCATCAGTAATTAGAATATTGGGAACATATTGCAGCCACTGCTCCTGTGTGTTCCAGACATTTCTCACCAGCCAGGCACCATTCTCCCCCCGGGTGAGGCCAGACATGCAAAGCCAAAGACCCAGTCCATTAGTGACAGAATCACTAGGCTGCTGGGTCCAGACAACCACATGGAAGCCCAACCCATTCAGTCCTTCAGCAAATGTGCATTGAGCACCTACCAGGCACAAGGCCTTGTGCCAGGTGTTGTGAATATTGTGGTGAACAAGTCCAGTCCTCTTCTTACAGAGCTTACAGTTTGGTGAACCATGACCACCAGCCCTTGTTAAAAGTCAGAACCGTTGTTAGCATTAGAGAAGGGAATGACAATCCACTCCAGTATTCTTGCCTGGAGAGTCCCATGGACAGAGGAGCCTGGCAAGCCACAGTCCACGGGGTCACAAAGAGTCGAACACGACTGAGCGGCTAACGCTGCCGCTACTATTGTTAGCATACGAGCTCTGTTCCCGCAGACCCTCAGTGTTGCTTCTGTTGATTCAGATCCCTGGTTAGGTATTTATCTGCCCAAGTTCTCCCTCAGTTAAGATCCTAAGATTCTTCCACCTTTTCAGAAATTCCTTCTCAAGCCTTAGGGTCCAGAGAGAATGGTTCTGGGTCTCTGCAAAACCCTGCCTGAGTGACCAGAATTGAAAGTTGTGAAGATCTGGGATATACGCCCCCTATCTCCCAGCCATTATTCACATTTCTCTTCCTGTCTCTCTCTCATATGCACAGTACAAAGGTGAGTTCTGTCCTAGATGTGTTTGTTCACCTGTTGTAAATATTGATTTAGGATCATTTCTTCCTGGAGAGCATGGCCTTACACTTGTGCCCAAAGTTCTAACAACGTGGGCTTGAACAAGTCACTGACCTCTTAATGCCACTACCATTTTCCCTTTGCAAAATTTGGAGTAAGTCAGTCAGAATGTTTTGGTTGCAAACAACAGAACTGATTCTGGCTAGGCTAAGAAACAAAGTGGGGTGGTACTCTACTGGAGAGGTCTGGATTCTTCAAAGAATCAAAGGAAAAGCCAAACAAGAAGCCTTAGAAAGGATAGTGCCCTGAGGATGTAAAAGGAGCCAGGTCAAAGAAACTAACGGACAGTGTTTTCAGGGCAAAGCTATGGGATGTCACCTCCAACCACTTCAGTTCTTGCATGGGACCACTCAAAATTCAAATTCCCATGAGTGGGGATCTGATTGACCTGAAGTGGTACCCAAGGAAGGGTGGCCCATCTTGATAGACAGTTGCACGAGATCTGTCCTTAACACGGGGAGGGGTAATTCTCCAGTTAAAAAAGTTACTGAAGGGGAAAATCCACAACGGGCCACTGTGAGAGCTGGACTCTGGATTTATTCTGAGGACATTTTCAGCGCCAGAAATGCTGCAACAAAGTCTGAAGCAATGATTTTCATGTTTTGTTTTGTTTAGGAGCGTACCATTTCCTCAGTTGAATTCTTAAGGGAGAGCCCATTATGTGAGACATTAGAAGTTATAAATATTATAAAAACTTGAAATCAGACATTAGAGACTAACAATTGCCCTCCTAATAGTAGCCTTTGCAACCAGTTTACTTCCATCTTTTGTTTTGGTTGCGTAAGCCCGAAAAGGTCTACTTTACACAGAGAAGTTGTTGCAGAAAGGTTTGAACAGCTCACGTTGTGACCTCGAAACAGTCTTCTGTGAAACAGTCTTCTGTTAAACAGAAACAGCAAAAGGTTTACTTCAAACTCTAATCCAGGTGGTCCCCAACATGTTAAATTTGGTGCCTAGCATGTTTAGACATGTGTATTTTTATTATATCTTTTCAGTTCAGTTGCTCAGTTGTGTCCTACTCTTTGCGACCCCACAAATTGCAGCATGCCAGGCCTCCCTGTCCATCACCAACTCCCGGAGTTCACCCAAACCCATGTACATCGAGTCGGTGATGCCATCCAGCCATCTCATCCTCTGTTGTCCCCTTCTCCTCCTGCCTCTAATCCCTCCCAGCATCAGGGTCTTTTCCAATGAGTCAACTCTTCGCATGAGGTGCTTTTAAGTGGCTTCAAAGTTTTTAAAAGTAGAAATTGACGTTTATGGTTCTACAGAAGCAATACACTTCAAAACCACTACCCTGAGGGGTAGCTAATCCTCAGGACCTCAATCCCTTCTGGGATTGTGGACCACAGGCCAACCTAATTGGCAGTCTTTTGATCCTTACTCTAAGTTCCTCCACCTGTTTGAAAAACCACAGATCCAGCATCATCACCCACTGTCAGGAAATTACCCCATCATACAATAGGAACTTTATAAAGGAATTTAACTCCCAAAACCAATTCCCATGTGTGAAGGTGACAGGATAGGTAAAGAAAAGAATTTGATTTTAACTGAATTAGCCAAACCATCGGTAGTGAATTTCAGATTAGTCTAGAATACACTTGTTCTCCCCCTTTTTCTTCCATGCACAAAGGATATCGTTATGCACATAGGCATAGCAGGTGTGTGTTGGGGGGCTAGGGATGGAGCAGGAATGTCTTTCATTTTCTCAGCAAAATCATCAAATTAATGTCTCTGTTCATTCCAGAAAGGAGTTTTATACTGATGGCTTGCAGAGAGATAGTAGCTATTGTCAGCTCTCCCAGTTGGCTATGGGAGTTGTAGAGTGTGGGAGGTGGCACCACCAAATGGTGATGACAACGATGATGATTGTGGCTTCTTGTTATCTGGGGAGCCCAGCAAATAGCTTCATTCCCTTGGCTCCTGAAGTTTTTCACATCTTTCCAAGCTCCTTTTTCTTTTCTTTAGAGTTCCTCTTTAGAAGTCCTGGACCCAACAGCTGCACAGACTACCAGAGCAATAATAAAAACACAACTACTAAAGAAAATTTAATGATAATGGTGATGATTAAAAAATAACCTTCTTTAAATTACCTAATTTGATGAGATCACATTTACAAGCCACTGAGTCAGCTGTGGTGGTGGCGGTGGTGGTGTAGTCACTAAGTTGTGAAACCCCATGGACTGTAGCCCGCCAGGCTCCTCTGTCCATGGAATTTTGCAGGCAATACTAGAGTGGGTTGTCCTTTCCTTCTCCAAGGGATCTTCCTGATCCAGGGATCGAATCCACATCTCCTGCATTGGCAGGCAGATTCTTTACTGTCTGAGCCAGAACTGATTCCTCCCCAAGTCAAAAAATAGAGCATTATGACTGGGAGAAAGTTTAGTTCTTTTGGTTTCTTTTTTTCTCTCATTATTTATCCCAACGTCTACCAGCATCTAGAATTCTGCATAAAGTTATGACTTGCCAGATGTTGCAAAAGAAAAGTAGAGAAGGTGCGTGGAGGGAACAGAATAAGGGGAAGGTGACCCTTCAGTGATCAGCCAAGGGTTACTCTCTTTAAAATCCCAAAGCAGTCTTGATTTCCCAGTCTGACATGATCTTGAAATTAATTGATCCTTGTCTAATGGAGTACCCCTGCCCCCCACCCCAGGAAGGCCCAATTGTAGTGGAACTTCTCAAGTAGTCCTCAGTAATTTCACCCAAACCAGAATCCTGGAGCCCCTGCACTGGCCCTGAGATGCACTCAAAGCCTCTGGAGGGTTCTGAGATACTCTCCCTCTCCAGGAGGCCTCTGAAGTGGCTTCCTGCCCTTTGCCAGGGACCCAGTGTTGCTGCTAATAGCCTGAGGCCTCCTATTGTAATCTTTAACTATTATAGGGGCTTCCCAGATAGCCCTTCCCACCAGAAGAATCTTCCCACCAGATTGTTATGTAAGAGACATAAGATCCTTGAGTCAGGAAGATGGAGTGTAGGAGGAAATGGCAACCCACTGCAGTATTCTTACCTGGGGAATCCCATGGGCAGAGGTGCCTGATGGGTTACAGTCCATGGAGTTGCAAAGAGCTGGACACGACTGAGTACACACATGTCATACTATCATAATATCATCCTAATAAGTCTATCGACTGAGCAGCTACTTCATGCCAGAATGATCGCCAAGGTCCCTAATTTGCTCCTTGAGGTAAGTAATTGTAATAAATAAGGCAACTGGGGCTCCAAGAGGCTAGGTACTCTGCCTACACCTAACATCTCAGCCCACCTCACTCCAAGGCCTACAACCTTAACCACCAGGCCATTGAAAGCCAGGCAGGAGATTCTGTCTGCCTAGAGACAGCCCCTCGCAGGAGCTTCAGCCCCAAGTGTTTTTCTGTTTTCTCCCCTGGTGCATCTCTGTCTTCTCCACCTCAGCAAGACTCTTGGAATTGCTAGATAGCACCCCCTGTTCAAGTGGGCTAAAGGCAGAAAAGGAAACTGTTGTCACAGCACTGAAATGTCCAGAGGGTAGATCTAGTCGGTGTCAAGCATGGCTAGACTCATGTCCTCTCTAAAGTGTCACTGTGTCTCAGTTCTGTGCTGGTGTCACCCTCAGGCAGGCTTCCCCACACGGGGGCAAAGTAACAACTCCAGATTCGCATTCCTGCCAAGCCTGGCAGCGCTCCTAAAGACAGTGCCTCCGCTCCATTTTCAGGACAGGTGGGTCTCTTTGCCCTGCAACAAGCACTGGGCGGGGAGGGGCTGAAAATCCTACAATGCCTGGTACTGTGGACTAGCCGATAGGCATCACCTGGGAACTTGTTAGCAATGCAAATTACAGGTCCCCTTCTCCTCGAATCAGAAGCTCAAGGTGGGCCCAGTAATCTGTGTTTTATTCAGCCCTCCAGGTTCTGAGGCACTAAACTACTGGATTAGTGAGGATCCATAGGAGCCAGCAGTTAGTAGAAGAGCCAGCATGTTCCCCAGAGACAGACTTGCTGAAGCAGGACATCCCATTGGATGCACTGTGGGGGTATGTTCCCACCTACTTCTCTGTTTGTCTCCCTCGTAATAGGGTAAGTATGAGAACTGTGGGTGGGGGCAATCATTTAAGTATTTACAGTAGTTGTCAGGAAAAGCCCACTGCCCAGCACCTGGGGAATTTTGGGACCACCTGGGAGGGTGTAACTCCTCCAACCAGGGAGGAAGCCTGCAGACCACAAGGAATCTGGCTCCAAGTAGCCCAGGGTAACCTCCTTGGGTCACTCACTGTTGGACAATTTTCTGTATTGCACCACACCACACCTGAAATCCTGTGGTTGAGTCTGGACCAACTTGAGCTACATGCCTATCTCCGAGCCCATTTGGACAGGGTATTGATAAGGTACTTAACTGAAGCTGACTGACGAGACCTAATTATATAAGTACACCTGGCTGCCTCCATCACTTCAAGCAGATCTCCTAGCTTTGTCTTCTGGGGTAGTCCTGAGCAGGTGTCGGGGATGAGAATTTGGATTCCTGAGGTTTCCTGAAATCTCAGGGCCCCAAAGTGGAGCTGACCCTTGCCTGCTACCTCTTATAGTTCTCCTAGTGTATTGCTGATCCTGCCAACTACACCAGTTGTCTTGCTGTACCTCACTTTGGCTGAAACCAAGGTAGGCAAGGAGCAAGCAGGGAAGCTGAAGAAAACTTAAGGAGTCCTAAGAACTACAGACACCTTTATTCTCTCCTTACTGGCACAGCAGCCATAGCAGCAGACACATTGTATTCTCTCCTCTCGTGGTAGACACAGCCATAACACAGCCGTAATGTAGCCACAAGGGCTGTTCAGGTGGAGCTTGTATGTATGTTTGCAGAACAGAAGTGGCCCATGGCCAAGCAGGTACATCATAACATGCATGAGCAGTGCTGTAAGTGGTCTCAGCTGTTACCTAACTATGTCTTTACAAAACGTGGAGAGCAAAGGCCCTGGGCCGAGAGTGCCTGACCACCGCCATCCTGCTCTCCCTACACCTGGCACAAGCCAACCTGCACAGCCCCTCTGGTTGTTTTAGTCCATGCTACCTCAAGCCCTCCAAGCTCATTACTTGTCCCCAGCAAGACTTGAAAAGGGATCCCTGCCCTTCTAGCCTAGCAAGGCCCTCCCAACACAACCTGCCACATGGATGTGTGTAAGGGGCTGAGTATGCAGGAAAGAGCTCTGGCAGAGAGGCAAACAGGACACCGAGGCCTGCAGGGGAAGGCTGGATGTCACTTACACCCTCAGGGCCTGCATTTCTCCATTTATAGATGCTGGATTGGGCTCTGGAGATACCCTAAAGTCCTGCTGTTTTAATATCCTATGATTTTCCTAAAGTATCTAATTCTGCAAACAGTCTAAATGTCCTGCCTTCAAAACAGCTCCTTCCTCACTCACTAGTACCTGACACAGCCCTGAAAACTTGACAGAAAATTCTTTCGGGGACTTCTTGATGGTCCAGTGCTTAAAACTCCATACTCTCCATGAACAGGTGTTATCCTTGACCTTCAAAACAACCATCTGAGATACTTATTTCTGTTCCTGCCCAGAGTCACATGATAAGTTAACAGCAGACCCAGGTCTCCTCCCTTCAAAACTTGCACAAAATCCCCTAGGTCTTAATCTCCCTTCACACTTTCCTGTGGCAGGGCAGAGGTCAGACCAGATACTATAGGACCCTTGCTGCTGCTGCTGCTAAGTCACTTCAGTCATGTCTGACTCTGTGCGACCCCATAGACGGCAGCCTATAGACGGCAGTCCCCATAGTCTCCCCGTCCCTGTGATTCTCCAGGCAAGAGTATTGGAGTGGGTTGCCAGTTCCTTCTGCAATAGGACCCTTGACCAATTCCTTATCTCCCCAAGAAGCCTCAGGAGTGGAGATGGGGGCAGGGGGCAGTAAGACACCCATCAACTTTCATTGTATCTGGTCAGTTTCACACAGGTGACAGAGGTAGGGTTGCTGAGACCAGATGTGAGAAGAGGGTTTTTGTTTTTGTTTTTGTTTTAAGGGGTTTCTGAGAAATGGCAGGGACACCTCCAAAGAGGAAAGGAAAAGGCCAGGATAACAGAAACCAGAACCCCTAGGGGACCAGATGTGGGGGACTGCATGGGATCCCACAGGAGGGAACATCTTGAAAGGTATCAATATATCCCTAGCCTGGGTACAGACAGGCTCTAGGGAAGGGAGCATGTCTGCACACAGGCAGGAGCTCTGTGGAGGATTTAAGGTGCTGAACCTCTCTAGGTCAGATGAACAGCTGCTACTGCTGCTGCTAAGTTGCTTCAGTTGTGTCCAACTCTGTGTGACCCCAGAGACAGCAGCCCACCAGGCTCTCCCGTCCCTGGGATTCTCCAGGCAAGAACACTGGAGTGGGTTGCCATTTCCTTCCCTAATGCATGAAAGTGAAAAGTGAAAAGTGAAAGTGAAATCGCTCAGTCGTGTCCAACCCTCAGTGACCCCATGGACTGCAGCCTACCAGGCTCCTCCATCCACGGGATCCTCCAGGCAAGAGTACTGGAGTGGGGTGCCCTCTCTTTTCTACTAAGAGCTTGGATTCTGGTCCTACTGAGTACAAAAGCCATCTCACCCTCTCAAAGCCTGTTTCCTGAACTGTAAAACAGGAATTCAAGTCTCTACAAGGTTATCATGAGGAATAAATAAGTGCTTACTTAGAGCAATGGCTGGTACACAACTAGGTATAAAAGAAATGGCAGAAGGCAGTAGTGGTTCTAGGTCAGTTTTGACCATTGATGTCATGATCACTTGAGAGGTGGTTCCTGTGACATTTGTTGCTAATAGTTGAAGTACCAAAATTTTAAAATTATTTACAGCAGAGTCATAGCTATGCTAATAGTCATAGCTAATGCAATGTTTAAAATAACTTAAAACGTTTTTAAAAACTAAGTTTAAAAACTAAGATCATGGCATCCGGCCCCATAACTTCATGGCAAATAGAAGGAAAAAAAGTGGAAACAGTGACAGATTTTATTTTCTTGGGCTCCAAAATCACTGGACAGTGACTGCAGTCATGAAATTAAGATGCTTGCTCCTTGGAAGGAAAGCTATCACAAACCTAGACAGCATATTAAAAAGCAGAGATAGCACTTTGCCAACAAAGGTCTGTGTAGTCAAAGCTATGATTTTTCCACTTATCATGTATGGATGTCAGAGTTGGACCATAAAGAAATCTGAGGGCAAAGAATTGATGCTTTTGAATTGTGGTGCTGGAAGACTCTTAAAGAGTCCCTTGGACTGCAAGGTGATCAAACCAGTCAATTCTAAAGGAAACTGACCCTGAATATTCATTGGAAGGACTGATGCTGAAGCTGAAGCTCCAATACTTTGGCCACCTGATGCAAAGAGCTAACTCACTGGAAAAGACCCTGATGCTGGCAAAGACTAAAGGCAGGAGAAGAGGGAAGGCAGCAGAAGATGAGATGCTTAGATAGTATCACTGACTCAATGGACATGAATGAATGGACTCAAATGAATTTGAGCAAACTCCTGGAGATAGTGAAGGAAAGGGAAGCTTGGCGTGCTACAGTCCATGGGGTCGCAGAGTCAGACACGACTTATCAACTGAACAACAATGCAATGTCATATGGAATTTAAAAAAGAAAAGTGAGAATTAACTGGGCAGGACACCTCGATGAGCAGCTAAACTCAAGTAAGCATGAGCAAGGTCTATTGGTCCTCTAGTTTTCAGCATGAAGTCTGTCAAACCACAGGCCACTGAGTGTGACTCAAGGGTTTTGCTTGACACCATATACTTTTAAAAAACTACAGCAAACTAGGCTTTCTTTCTTGGAGAAGGCAATGGCACCCCACTCCAGTACTCTTGCCTGGAAAATCCTATGGACGGAAGAGCCTGGTGGGCTGCAGTCCGTGGGGTCGCCAAGAGTCGGACACGACTGAGCGACTTCACTTTCACTTTTCATTTTCCTGCATTGGAGAAGGAAATGGCAACCCACTCCAGTGTTCTTGCCTGGAGAATCCCAGGGATGGGGAGCCTCGTGGGCTGCCGTCTCTGGGGTCGCACAGAGTCGGACATGACTGAAGTGACTTAGCAGCAGCAGCAGGCTTTCTATCACTCAGATGCATTTGCACTCAAATAGTAAAAGAGGTGGAATTACAATGCCAGATACAGCCAAGGGCATGCCAAGCATAATGCTATGTACATATGGTGGGAAAGCTGGTCTGTGAAGCAGGATTGGCCTCAGTCTCCATCTCATGTTCTCCTGTGTATTCAACTCTCACCTCTGAAGGAAGAAATATTAGAGACAGCTCCAACCCCAACCACTACCTTCTGTCAAAATGTCATGCCTTGGGTGAAGCAACCTTCACTTAAACACTCCCCCATTTGTCTCACCCAAGTGCCTGGCCCAGGACTCAGACCACCCCACGGTGGAGTCCAGGAGCATTACTTACTGTGTGATCATGGGTCAGGCCATTTGGCCTCTTGAGTTTCTCTACTAATTAATACCACTTCATAGCCAGAGGCTGAGAGTAAAAAAACAAGTCATAAGTATTAATGTTCAGTCAAGTGGGGTCACTTTCAGGGATCTGTACAGCTCAATGATTAAAACCTAAGCTTCATCCTAGTGTTCAAGGTTTTCCGTCTCCCAGGCCACCTGTCTTGCCCTCTATCTCCTAGCTGCCCCTATTTTGCAGCTACACACACTGCCCCTTAACTCATTCTTAAGTTGTCCTGCTGCCCCAAATGCTCTTGCTTTCAATTCCTATTACAAATCTTTAGTTCTTTCAAAATCCATTTCAAGCATCACCTTTTCTCTCCTGCCCTTCAGTGCTGCGAGGCACTGAACTCTAAAGCAGGGTAGAAGGGAAGTGCCCAAGAGATGGCAAAGTTGTTTGCATGCCCCCCTTCTCCTTCTAGCTGGAGATTCCCACATGTGGGGGTTAGGTCTCAAATATCCTAAAAGCCTTCCATGCAGTCGATGACCCTTTAATAGGCTCTAGTTACCCTTCCCAGGTGGGTTCTCTTGACTTCTGGGCCCCAACCCTTATGGCAGAAAAGTGAAGAGGAACTAAAAAGCCTCTTGATGAAAGTGAAAGAGGTGAGTGAAAAAAGTTGGCTTAAAGCTCAACATTCAGAAAATGAAGATCATGGCATCCCGTCTCATCACTTCATGGGAAATAGATGGGTAAACAGTGGAAACAGTGTCAGACTTTATTTTTGGGGGCTCCAAAATCACTGCAGATGGTGACTGCAGCCATGAAATTAAAAGACGCTTGCTCCTTGGAAGAAAAGTTATGATCAACCTAGATAGCATATTCAAAAGCAGACACATTACTTTGCCGACTAAGGTCCGTCTAGTCAAGGTTATGGTTTTTCCTGTGGTCATGTGTGGATGTGAGAGTTGGACTGTGAAGAAGGCTGAGCACAGAAGAATTGATGCTTTTGAACTGTGGTGTTGGAGAAGACTCTTGAGAGTCCCTTGGACTGCAAGGAGATCCAACCAGTCCATTCTGAAGGCGATCAGCCCTGGGATTTCTTTGGAAGGAATGATGCTGAAGCTGAAACTCCAGTACTTTGGCCACCTCATGCGAAGAGCTGACTCATTGGAAAAGACTCTGATGCTGGGAGGGATTGGGGGCAGGCGGAGAAGGGGACAACCGAGGATGAGATGGCTGGATGGCATAACCGACTCGATGGATGTGAGTTTGAGTGAACTCCGGGAGTTGGTGATGGACAGGAGGCCTGGTGTGCTGCGATTCATGGGGTCACAAAGAGCTAGACACGACTGAGCGACTGAACTGACTGAAATGACCACTTAGGCGAACAGGACAGACCAATTTCCCACTCCCCTTCCTAGGATTTGAATCCTGAGGAGGCACTTGTAATTGTGGACTTTAGGAAAGACACTTAACCTCTGTAAGTCTTCATTCTCATCTATAAAATTAGAATAATATTACTAAGCTCTTTGTGAGGACAGTGAAAATAAACTACGAAACACCTAATGGCAGGTGCTCAATAAACAACAGTCCCCGACAGAGTACTGGATCAATCCTAAGTGGAAATGAGGAGAAAAAGAAAATATAAATTGGAACAGAAAAAAATAAGGTAGAAGAAATAAATACCGAGATTACAATAAATAAAAATAGGCAAAACTCACCTATTACAGTAAAAAAAGCAGGCTGTTTGCAAAAGACACACCCTAAGATGTAAGAGTTCTCTCATTTTACCCATTCTTTCAAGCCCAAGGGTTTGCCTGCAGCTCTTATCACCCCACACTGCAACATAGCAGACTATTACAGCACATCATACCCCTTGGCTCACACCACACATTGTTGGCAATGGATTTTCTAAAAAATAATGGCTCAAAATTCTTTTAGGCACCCAAATTTTTATTAACCCACCTTCTTGCTCTCTTTTAACATTATAAACCAAATTAACCTTTTTGACCCAGAGCTATGATGGGAACCATCAATGTGCTTCTATGTTTCTCTGGCCCCTCTTAACCGCTGGCTGTCATTCCTCTTGTCTTTTCTTGCTGAACAATATATTCCAACCCCTATAAAATAGGGACTAAAAGTACCAACCTCATTGTTCTGAGGTTTAAGAGAATGCTAAGCACTAAGCCAGGCTCTCTGGAGCATTCAAACTCCCACAGTTCCTCCATACCCTTTGACATAGCTCCTTCTCATCTGTCATGGGCTGAGGAACCAATGAACCTGTAAACCAAGAACATAAGTCTAAAGTCCACAGGCCAACGGAAGGCCTGGATGGTAAAGTGCATGGGCTTTCTGACCACCACTGCCAACTTCCAGCCTAAGGAAGGACTGAGTGAGCAGTTGCTGAACCCCTGAGCTCATGGTTCCCTGTGGGTAACCCCTATGCACCTCCATTATGGCCCGGGCTAGAGGGGGGACTTCTCAATTTCCCCTGCCACACTTGGAACAGCATGAGGGATGCAGCAGAGGCCCAAGACTGAGTGGCAAGCCCCAGGGAGTCGATGGGGGACATTATCAGACCAATCTCAAAGGTGGTGCCATTTGCTCTTGGGGAGGAGAGGTGGGACCCAGGCAAGGACAGCAGCTGGAAGGCAAAGGGCAGGCCCGGTTCTCAGTAGCGGTAGTGATCAGGCTTGAACGGGCCTTCACGGGGCATGCCCAAGTACTGGGCCTGCTTCTCAGTCAGCTTGGTCAGCTTCACATTCAGCTTGCCCAGGTGGGCTTCAGCCACTGCTTCATCCAGCTGGGGAGAAACACAGGAAAAGCTGGAATCAGTGCCATGCTCTGGGACCCCTAACCTCCATCTTCTCGCTGCCCAAAGAGGCAGGAATGGTTCTATTGTGACATCTGCTGAGTGTCAAGCGTATTACTTCATCCTGTCCTCACAGTGGATATGTGTGGGTTTGGGCTGCTCTGCTCTTCTTTAAGGGGTAATCAAATTACATCTCCCCCTCCAGGTAGCCCTAGTGGGACCATCAATTACATCTCCTCCTTCACCCTCCATCAATCTAAGCAGCTAACCAAAATGCTTCCTGGAATTGATCAATGAACAGGACATACTTTCCTGACAGGGGCTCTCAGGATTCCTAAACAGGGGGCCATCGGTCTCAGCTCACCAACAGCAAGTCTACTTGACAAGTGAAGTGAGTGCAGGGAGAACAAAAGAGCCAAGAAACAGAAAGACAGAGCTCTGATGCCCATGAATCTCCGGATCCAGTGTCTGAATCTGACACTCTGCCATTACAGAATCAGTAGTATTCCATTTTGGATTATCCTGGTTGTGGTTGTTTTAATGTACTTCCTGAGCAGTGGTGACCACAGCCAAAATATATCCTTAAAAATGTCTATAAATTCATAAAACACCTTCCTCCTTCAAGAGGTGGAGCCTATGTCCTCACCCCTCAAGTGGCTCATTTCTAATAAACGGAATGAAGCAGAAATGATGATGCGTGACTTGAAAACTGGGAGCTAAAAGGTACTTCAGCTTCCTCCTTTGCTCTCCCCCTGGATTTGGGGAAAGCCAGCTGCCATCTCACGAGGAAACTTAAGCAGCTATGGAGAAGACACTCTCGTGGCAAGGAACCTCCCACCCACGATGATGTGAAGTGGCTCTTCCAGCTCCAGTCAAGCCTTCAGATGACTGCAGCCCTGCCTGGGTGACTTCTTGACTCAAGTCCCATCCCACCATCCCATAATGGCACAATTGCCTTTAACCACAAACCAGATCCATGGTGGATTCCCTGGTAGCTCAGCTAGTAAAGAATCCGCCTACAACATGGGAGACCCAGGTTCGATCCCTGGGTTGGGAAGTTTCCCTGGACAAGGGAATGGCTACCCTCCAGTATTCTGGCCTGGAGAATTCCGTGGACTATAGAGTCCATGGTGTTGCAAAGAGTCGGACACGACTGAGCAACTTTCACTTCACAGCCCAGAAAGCTTTACCTTCCCAAGTGGTTTCACATTCACTGTTTCATTAGAGGCAAACATTCCTAAGGAGGAGGCCAGGGTTTATTCTTCTATTTAACAAATGAAGAAACTGGGGAGAGGCAGGCAAAGGCAGGAGCAAAATCTAGCCCTAAGGCCATGGCAGTTCTGGAGGCAGAATGAAGGTCTCCAACGACCTGAGGACACAATGAATCCTCTCTTCGCTTGGCCTGGCCTGCACCCCACACTGGAGGGCACCCTACACCTGGAGGGGCACCCTACACCTGGAGGGCAGCGTGTCGTAATGGTTTACAGCCCAGACAGACAGGGCTGATCTACTCTTGGTCCAGTACTTTACAGCTGTGGGGGCAAGTCACTGTCTGAACCTTAAGTTCCCTCATCTGTAGGCTGGATCTCTCACAGTTCTTACAAAGATCAGTGATATTCAAGAGGGCATGGGGCAGGCACCTTAATAAATGGGGGGGGTGGTGCTGCTCATGCTGTCATTATGGTTAACCAAGATACATAATCCCTTGCGCCACCCACTGCACTGAGTGTGAAGCATGTCCCCAACCCATGCCATGGCAGTGATGGGGAAAGGAGAGGAGGATGGGGCCAGGTGCTGGGATAGGAGGTGAGCTCTTTACCTTTTCACTTCCAACCCTAGTCTCATCTCAGAGGCCTGCCCCTTTTCTCACTACAGCCCTGTTTCCTCCGATTGAGATCAGATGAGGCTTCAAATGAGGCGTTTTAAACCCTACAACAAGCATGGGGACCTGGCAGGCTGCACAGGACAGGACAGCCCCTTGAGGCCCTCACAGGTGAAACATCTGGTCAGACAAGACAGTACCTGAGGAAGACTAAGGGGAGAGGGAGCTGGCTGGCTCAGGGGACAGACACCCCGGCCTCTTCCTACTTCTCATTAGTTGGCAGAACCAGCTTCTCAAAGGGTGGGAGGAGAGATATGAAGACTTTACCACAGCCTCACCAGCAGTCAAAGGTTGGAAGCAAGAACTACTCTTACCACTTAGCTGAAAGGGACACTGAGGCCCAAGCAGGCTAAGTAGGAAAATCAAGTTTGCCCATGATGCTAAAGAGTCAGCACTAAGACACAGCATTCTGCTCTGAGG